>CM076928.1:12333599-13533599 GCA_039566165.1 Maruca vitrata | reverse complement strand
TAAGTTTAGACTAGATTACCCAGGGGGGACGTGGCAAGCTGACGCTTATCAGGACCTCTTTAATCCGCTTTGTTACTGCTGTTTTTGAATTTTGTTGCTTCTTGCGACGAAAAAAAGAAGACTCGGCAATTCGGAACGAATAAGATGTTTTGATTTAATTTTTTTTTCTCGCGCAGATGCAAAGGAATAAGAATTAACGTCGTTCTTTTGAAGCGGTTCTTATATTTGTTTATTTATTCTGTTCTATTTAGTTACTAAAGACACAGCAACGGAATACAATTTATCAATAAGGACGCATTCGCTACAACTTTGCATAAATAAGCGTGCAATGAAGTGAAAAGATAACGCATTTGCAGAACTAAAATAGGGCTTTTCTGTATTCTATAGATTGAAACTACGCCGGAAACAATTGATTGTTGAACTTCTTTTATTTTAAAACTTCTTTACAGATAAAATCAAATCTAACTAAGACTTTAAAGATGCCGCATACAATCATGATGAAATAAACGGCCTTAAATTCGTTCGTTTAACCTAACGTAAAAAAATAATTACCAGCGATAATTATACCGCACAATTTTCGTTTGTATTCACCAAAATAAATATGCAAATTACTTCGAAAACTTACAAACGTTTAACATACCGTTACTTTTACATTTCTATTTATTTTTCACAGATTCGTGAGAATTGATTCAAATAAACATGTAAGTTTCGAATCTCGCTGGGTGTTCTGAATCAAGATTACAATTATTAGTGTAATTATATGTATATTACTGTATACCAATAAATTAATAGTCTATAATTATACTACTAGAGTTGTGGAATATGACCCGTCGCAGATAATATCTGATCTGATCTTAATTGTTGGATTGGTGGACTTATCCGGGCTATAGGTGTGTGTTGAGTCGTAAAGTGATACGAAGATTTGGATAAATCTTGAGCTTTTAATATATAAAAGCTAGTGATTTTATTTAAAAAAAAAAGACGTGAGGCACACGAGGACTGCCGCGGTATAGCTATTGCATAGCATCGTCTGATTTCGGAGCAGCTCGTCTCAATTCGTGCGAGTTTCGTAGAGGCGTACCATACGTCTAACCGCACGCACTCAAACACCGTGCCGAAGTCTACCGAACTGAAACGACGTTAGACGATTGTGAGGTTTTTTTAGTTACGGAATTTCTTGGTTCGGTCGCCGCGCTCAAAGCCTGCGATAAAATATGCTATGCAATAGCTTAAAAATTAATCAGGTCTGTAAAATAGTAGTTCGTTCTTGGAGTAATAATAATATTTTACGCGTTAACCAAGTTCATCTTCTTTTCTAACTTAATGTCAGATTTTTTGGCACATGGTTAATTATGTCGATCAGACCCAAAGATCGATACAAGTTACTATGGCTACTAACTTGGTCTAGTTGCTTAGTGTGACTTGATTTAAATTCATTACATTACGTCAAATCACAAAATAAACTAACCAAGTATTACATGTTTCTAACCCAGTGTAAATCACGCTTTACGCAATAAACAACTTTCAAGTTAACAAAATTGCAGGCAATTTCAAATCTTTACTTCCTAACTAATATATAAATTCGAAAGTAAATCTATGAAAGTGCTCTCTGATCTACTGAATTAGTTTAAACGAAACTTAGTTTATAAAACAAAAATAGTCTACAGACTCAAAAAGGACAGTTTAAGCAACCTCCCTATAAGGGCGTCTGACCGATTTCGGTCAAGGCGGCCGATCTCAATTTTAATTAGCCAAGTGCGCAAGACATATTATAGTGCACAAGTATGCGCGCAAACACAGTGCACTCCCTATTCCCTTACTCTCATAGTTCGGTGAGACGGCAATGCGACATGACCGATGAGAGTTCGAACCTCATGAAACGATATAACGCAGACGGTGTCGCAGGCTAGGATAGCTAATCCTTATCCTTACTAATACCTATTATAAATGCGAAAGTAACTCTGACTGTCTGTCTGTTACGCTTTCACGACTAGAGTATTGAACCGATTTAATTGAAATTTGGTACAAATATAGTCCAGAGCTTGAGAAAGGACATAGGCTACTTTTTAACTGACTGCGTTATAGAAAAGTAATGTTTTACCCGTTAAACGTCTCTACGCGGACGAAGTCGCGGGCGTAAAGCTAATTTAAAATAAAAAACAAATTAGTTCCTACTTTATTCCACGTCGTTTACCTAAAGCCGTCCCTTATATTTCCTCGTTCGTGCGCGCCCGATCCGTTCCACTAGATTAGAATCTTAATAGGGTACAATATACAAATTATACCGCACCGGTTGTTATTAAAAACATTGATTTTATTGATGTATACAGTAGTATACAAACAGTAGTTTGTACAACGGGATTTAGTAGCCACCGTTTGGGTATCCGATACAAATTACATTTAATGAGTTACTACGATTCCAAGTTGATGGTGTTTCATAAGATTTTTTGTGTAGCTCGTTAGATTAGAACGTTAGCCTCTGACCTAGAGGTCGTTGGTTTGAATCCGAACATGTTATTTTTAATCGACAATTACAGTTTACTGCTTTGCTTGTTCTTATTATTAAAACATAATATGAGCTCAATATTGAAGTTCGTTTCGTGTTAGTCTGTATTTAATTATCTTGAAATGTACTTTTTTATAAAACTATTGCTTCTAATTCTACAGGAGTGTTAAAATCTACTTGCTCCAAAATAATGATAATTTAGTCCAAATTATGTATGTTATTTTTTCTTCATTTTTTTTTTCCTAACTGACATACAATGATAGGTTGGATTAGCTTCGTCATCATCACCAAACTTTCTCTCACCTCATCCCTAAATTATTTGATGTTATTACCATGAATGTCATTATCATGAATGCCGCGCAATGCATAGATGCAGAATCCATCCATTAAAACAGCCTTATAAATAAAAGCTCTCTCCTTCACAGAAAAACAATAAACTCCAATCCATATACTCTAAGAACTGTGTTTAGCACAACTCGCTCGCCGGCGTGCACCCAATTTAACTCTATCCTCCACGGAATTCCCCTGAACTGTTTTCAAATATCTTTATCCAATTTATATGTTGCTGAAACCAGCAGTAAATTCTTATTTATTGGCATATCCCGGTTTTATATTGGTCCGATGTTTCGGCTTACCCTCTTCGCATGATGTTGGTACGATTTATTGCTTTACATTTGTTTAACTTGTATTTTTTTGTTGTGGTTTCAAGCCTTCTTAACGATACATAGAATTGGGTCCTCCAAAGATTGAAGACAATTAGAAAAAAAAATGTTTCGATCAACGGCAGTGCTCTAATCTGTGCGCATTTCTGAGGGAATACGATGAAGATCAAATCTGTTTACTGTAGTGTGTTATTGTAAACACATTAAAATCATTCTCCTTACTACTCGATACCAGCACGTGCCGGGTCGTTTCTCTCCCCAAACTTAAGTCCGCATTGTACCCATCGACGCCCTGAGCTGAGGTCGAGTCCCGTTAGGAGGCACTCTTAGGCAAACGTCGTTTAAACTTTATTAGAGGTGAGAGCTATTCGCTCCCCCGCAAGTCCGGTGACGATGACGAGGCTACTCCAAGCCATCATTGTATGTCAGTTAGGAAACAAACACTAAAATATTTTCAAAATCAAATCAATGTTCTTACTCGATGTTTTCTAACCATTTCTAAAGCAACTACAACCACAAAGCAACTGATTTGCCAATAATACTCTGCCAGAGAGCACGTACAAAATATAGACATTACCAGCTCGAAATGTATTGGACTCTAACAAAAGAAGTCCGGTCAGTTCACCAGTTCCAAAGCTCGATAGTCGACGAGTCAACGAGATTGTGATCGAGTGAACGTAATCCGATTTGTATGTTAAACGTGCACGGGGTTTGATAAATTCTATATTGGCTAAAATCGCGCACCGAATACCTGCGAACTGAAAATAACTTCGCATATTGACAGGCGAGCAAATATAAACAGTGTTGTTATTTGAACTGTACCTACGCTCCTTAACACGATAATCAGTTTAACTAAAATGTAGCTTAAATTTCAAGTAATGAAAAGCCGGATTAGTGAAACATTTGGCTTGGTTATGTAACGAAGTAAATTCGTAGAAGGTTAATGCCCTGAACTGGCTTGTTTGTGAAAAGAGCGGATTAACGTTGTTAATATAATAATGGACTTTATAACTTTGTCAAGATTATATTTAAGGAGTTGTTATACATACAATTTTACGTTTAATGGAAACGTAGACTTAAGGATAAAATATGTATATCAGAACACTCATACATAAGATACAAGAAAGAAACTTGATATGATCAATTTGAATATATGAGATGATAAAAAACTCATCAAACATTAAATAAGAACGTTACACACGTGATTATTCTATTCTGTCTCTTTATTTTATTAGGTCAAGTTTACACACAAACATCGCAAAGTGAGTGATTCTAAGAATGAAACAGCCAGTCAGTCACCTAAAGTCCAAAAACCTTCAGCACATACGCGAACGAACAAAAAACTCTTCCCTCCAAGGAGTTCCGTATCCTTATTCTTTATTAACTTTACAGGCCCGGTCCCTGTTGTCTTAAATTCAAATGCTCGCGATATTGAACCCCCACCTGCCGGTGCGGCCGTAAAACTATCGTCTTTACTGCCACGCTCACTTTTTACGGCGGCATCGATGATATGAATAGTAATATTCGTAAGGCATTCCCGTGCGATATTGGAGCGGGTTATGATTTAATATTGGACAGGAGGCTGCATCTTTGCAGCGCTAGGGTGCGATGAATAGTGACAAGTATTTATCGCTTTTCAGTGTTAGTCACTATTTTAAACGTCAGAAATGTTTTTACAAAAATGTGGCCTTAAGAAAGCAACGGGCTGATTTATTAGACAGCCTAGAACTTTATATTCAAAATTTAGAAGACAGTTTAGATGTAATTTACGTAAAGACACTAAGTGTACACAGGTGCACTTATGTAGGGCTGAGAGCCATCCGCTCCCCCGCAAGTCCGGTGATGATTACGAGGCTAGTCCAAGCCATCATCGTACTTATGTCAGTTAGGAAAAAAAAAGTTGCACTTATGTTTCTTTTCTGTCACAGTTTAATGACATAACATTCTTTTTCTTTCGCAGTACAAATGCACGGCAGTCCTATATGACATCAAACCTCTATGATCCTTAATCCTGAAACCTATATAATATGGAAGTCAGAAACGGGACTACCTATTTAACGTAGTATACAGATCTGTGACTAGGTTACAATAAAAAATTATTCGTAGCAAATTTATACCAAATTTGCTACGAATAATTTACTACTTTAAATTTTATAGGAACCAAGCTTCTTGATCTCAACTAAGATACATTATTATCTTATTATTAGTTACTAGAACATTCATTTACAAAAACGAGATTGTTACTCAAATTGATTGTATTCATACTCCTCCCAACAAACATAACCATAAAGATGATGTATAACACGAAACTCGTTGAGTCAGAAAACTGAAATACAAAACGGCAAATACATAACCCAGTTTTATTTGTATGAGTCCGCCGCGTTTTATAGCTGAAATCTCTAGAGACGAAGGTTATAAGCCTTCCCTAGTTTATCACGATGCCTTTGCGAGAAGGTAAGTTATATATTTTAAATAAAGACTGTCTGGGTTTCGCGTTGATATTTATACTGGATAACGGCTAAAGTTGTAGGAAAGGTTAGCTTCAACTCTATATAGACTAATTCTATAAGGGAACGTGAAAAAAAGGCAAACGAACTGTTTTATCAAAGTGATATTATCTTAGGGGTGAGAGCCATCCGCTCCCCCGTAATGATGACGAGGCTACTCCAAGCGATCATCGTATGTCAGATAGGAAAAATATATACATCAAAGTTAAATATTTACAAAAGTGCATGCAACAATAGTCAGTAACCTTGATGAAAATAGGTATTACATTAAACTTCCCTTCATATCAGCCTCCACTATTGGACATAAGAGTCCCCGAATGCTTGCCACTCCCGTCTATTTTCGTCGCATGCAACTCCCACCAACTGTCCTACGCAGATCGTCACATCACGAACAAACGAACAAAACTTCCCTTAACATATAACAACAGTTTCTCTTTTCAGACCATCAAACAGAAGTCAACACACTGCCTCAATAGCTTAGAACTAGCAGCTTTCAAACAAGACCTGATTAGCTATTTGCATCCCGTTCAGGTCATCGACGGTCACTGTGGGATAAAGAATGGACTGTATTATAAAATAGACGAAAGAGAAATGGGAGTAGGTCGGTATGCGGTGTGGTTGTCCGGGTTGAACAAATCCCCAATGAAATGAGAGTACGACTCACCTTTCCTCTGCACGGCAGATTCCCAGTCCCTCACGGAGGCCTCCGGGTAATTGAGGATATGCCGCACCACACACACCACTCTGTCCAAATCACTTTATAGAGAGAGAAAAATTCGTAGCAATCTTCAATTGTGAATCGTTTGACACCGACTGTCAAGGGACTGTTTTATTCTTCCGCGCATTAGTCTAGTGGCGTTCTCAACATTCAAAGAGGATAGGTCCAACCACAAACTAAATACCAAACATACCCCCTACCGAAACCATAGTTATGGTTTCTAATATAATTTTAAAGATTATGTCATGAGCCATGAAAATTGACAACTAAAATTATATACTTGAAAGAAATTAAAATACTTAGATTTTAAAGTTTAAGAAACTAGTTAGTTATCAAACATTCTGCGGACAAAGAAGATAACACCTCTAGATGGACTGCTTTTGTAGAAAAACAGATGAATAATGCTAAATAGGCTTTAGACACTTTAGCATTCCGATTTAAACTAGTTTTAATTAGGAATGGACCACCGAGATCTACTCCTACGTGAGCAAATACTTTGTGGGGTAACAACCTGGTAGGTGGTAACGGTGCCATCTCAGGTTGTAACAAAGACGGTTTGCATTTAAAGCAAATTTTACATTTGGATAACACGGATCTAATTACGCTACGAGCGGATGGAATCCAGTAATTTTCATTAATAATGTTTTGTAAGGTACGCGGACCTACATGTAAGTATTTTTTATGTAAATATTCTATTAATAATCTAGTAAATTGACTATCCTTAGGTAAGAGACGTGGATGCTTAGCATTATAAGGAAGTTCAGAATAACCTATACGACCCCTACCCTGAGAAAGCCAGAGGCATCAATAAATGGAGATAATTTTCGAAGCGAAGCTACGTGTTTATTATTCTCTAATAGCTGTAATTCAGATTCATAATATGCACTCTGAACTAAACGAATTAACCTGTCCAGTGCTTCATTCAACTCAACTGTCGACAAAGATGTGGATATTCTATCCTTATTTTTTAATTTTAAAATCCAAGCACACGATCTTTGTAATTTAGCGAAAGATGAAAACAGACTAAACACTCGTATACAAAATTCTTGTTTAGTTTCTTGCAAAGAGCTATTATTTGAAGCTAAATTTACTACTTTGACTTCTGGTAGTTTGCTATTATTTTCAATAACGAAAGTAGAAATAGGCCAATCCTTATAATCCTTTTTCATCCAATCTGGTCCGTATAACCAATTCGGAATACAACTGACAAGTTGCGACGGAGACGCTCCGCGGGAACAAATATCTGCTAGGTTATCTTCACTATACCAAAGCCGCTCTAAGTTGGCCGATTTGCTACATGTCAGACTGACTGCACTAGTGAGGGACAACGGTAAAATTGCCGAAGTATATAAGTAACAGTTATTTCCACTTTATAACCAAGCAAGGTCTAATTATAACAAATTTTTATTAAAAACATTAATTCACATCCAAAAGATTGAATTTAAGTTCCTTATTTATAAATATATTTATTTTTAAAATACAATACTTATTAAATCCTTCATCCTATTTAAAAAAAATACCTGGTGAGTATTACCCACTACGTCACTATGAAAACGTGTCAAACGGCGTAACCTTGTAAAAGCGTAATACAGAGTGGAAATTTTACGTTTTCTTTTTATAATTCAATTATTTTAGGTAATAAAAGACAAATAATTATATAATTATGTGCATTTGAAATTTTGAAATAACGTATTATTTTTAAAAGTTGTTCTTTATGATTCGCGTAAATATGTTCCTCTTAACAAGGATAAATGCAAAATATAAAATAAAAAGTGTCAAATCAGTCTTCTAAGAACGGCTCCGGTATAATTATCTAGTTATTTGTCTTTTATTACCTAAAATAATTGAATTATAAAAAGAAAACGTAAAATTTCCACTCTGTATTACGCTTTTACAAGGTTACGCCGTTTGACACGTTTTCATAGTGACGTAGTGGGTAATACTCACCAGGTATTTTTAAAAATAGGATGAAGGATTTAATAAGTATTGTATTTTAAAAATAAATATATTTATAAATAAGGAACTTAAATTCAATCTTTTGGATGTGAATTAATGTTTTTAATAAAAATTTGTCATAATTAGACCTTGCTTGGTTATAAAGTGGAAATAACTGTTACTTATATACTTCGGCAATTTTACCGTTGTCCCTCACTAGTGCCTTTGAGTATAAAGCCACTGGAGATGCCATAACGTCAACGCTTCTAACAAATTTTTCGCCACTTTTAGCGGGGGCGAGGTAAACACGTACAGCACACCACCAAAAAATTAATAACTCAACAGACACAAATTTTGCTGTAACGATAAACGCACACTACAAAAATGTTCAACACTTCAAACAATACACGCACACAAACAAAGTTTTCACGTAACTACGCAACACACATACGAAAAAATAGTGATGACACAAAGAATAAAATAAAATCAGTTTGGTGAATGAACTGAACTATCTTGTACTGATTATTGTAATTCAATAACATTTTGTGGGATCTTATTAAACAATTTTGTGCTTAAACCCAAGAACGACTTTCCAGTCTTTTGAAGCCTGAGCCTTGAAACGGCAAACTTATGTTTATTACTGGTGTTAAAATGGTGAGGATCCGATATTAAATGATTGTATGTTCTTGTAAACATATAAGATACAGTCCAAAATGTACTGAGAGGATACGGTTAAAATATCTATGTCTTTAAAAATATCTCTAAGGGAGTCACAGAATTTCTTTTCATTTTCAGACTAAATTTCAATATCGTATGACCAGAGGAAAGAAAAGTAATTTTTCTAATTCATCTTACAAGATTTAAATATAACATATGTTTAGACCTTTTATTTAATTCAAAATTAAAGTAAAAAACGGATTATACAACTAACTGCAGGGAGTGAATGATTCATTCAAATGTCGAGTCGCTTTTTTGACTTTGTGACATCACTAGCCCCGTACCACTGTATTCTTGTTTATTTTTTTCTGTCGTTTACGTATCGCAACGACTTTTTATTTAAATGGCAATTCTTCTTAAATACACGTTTAAAAGTTAATAAAAACACTTAGATATGATACTAAACGCGCTCTTGTTGCGAATTTGAGCTCTCGATCGCCTTTTACATGAGAATACTGCACAACTAACCATTTTTCAAGAGTAACGTCACGCGACAGGGATCAATGCAAAATGGCGGTGGTGCAGCGACAAGTAGTTTTATTAAACGTGTTTGAACAGTTGACCAATGTACTTTGCCGGAGGGGGTCGCCCGTGTAAGGCATCTCCAGTGGCTTTATACTCAAAGACTAGTGCAGTCAGTCTGACATGTAGCAAATCGGCCAACTTAGAGCGGCTCTGGTATACTAACATGACGCCAATAATGAGGAGGTAAAACTTCTATTATCTGTGTCACACGGTGACAAACAAAAGTTTTCAATTTATATGGTTCCGTTTGTAACCACGACAACACGATTGTCGAATCTGACAAAGCAGTAATTTTGTTTATTTTTACTCGTGTAAAAATATCACAGACAGATTTTATTAATTTACTCAACAAAACAGCGCCCATTAATTCTAAACGCGGAATTGTTACGGGTTTTATAGGAGCGACTTTAGATTTGGCGGTAACTAAGCGAACTTTAACATTATTCTCACGATCGCGACTGATGACGTAAACGCAGGCAGCGTAGCCACTACGATGGCCCCACCGAATAAACGTGTAATAGCCATTGCACAAAAAAATTTTTTTTTGGTATTTTGTTATATTAGCCTCTCCTCTACCTCCCCAATTTTTTTTAGAATTTTTTGATCATAAACAAGCCTGTAATTGCATTAAAAACCTTTTTTCCACGGAAATAATATATTTTTTTGTCACAAGAATATTATTTGAAGTGACTATTGCATGCTTCATACTTTCTCTGTTTCACAAGAATAAACGTGTATAAACAGCAAAACGTTTGATATTGTTTGTTCTTTGTTGTTAAGTATAGGCAATATGCGTTTGCACGTTTATTCGTGTATATTTTTTTGATGCTTTTTTGAGTAAAGTGTCTTGCACGAGAAGTAACTTAGCAAATAATTTTGCATTGTTTCTTACCATAATAGATAAGTTTTATAATTTATTGCTATGAATCAAGCACCAGTATTCCATTATTCTTAATAAAATAAAAAGTAGAGTAGAAGTGCCTTAACCAAATATAAACGACAATCAATTTTTGCAATCGGGTCTCGCAGGGTAATAATAGATAAGTTTTATAATTTATTGCTATAAATCAAGCACCAGCCGTGTGGTGACGGCGTAAGAATACAAAGCGTTGAAGTGGAAGCTATGTATGAGGACATTAGTAGGGGCCATACATAGCTCCAAAACACATTTCACTGTTGTAATGGGAGACTTCAATGCAAAGCTGGGCCGTAGAAGCGATGGTGAGCTGAAAGTGGGACGATTTGGATATGAACATCGGAATCTCAGGGGACAGATGCTAGCTGACTTAATGGAGAAAGAAGGACTTTTTATGAAGAATTCATTCTTCCGAAAGTCGCCGTACAAAAAATGGACCTGGTTGGGTCCGAACGGCTGAACTAAAAATGAGATAGACTACATCATGACCATTAGGAGACGTCATTTCAACGACGACTTTGTGATCAACAGGATTAAAACCGGAAGTGATCACCGTATCGTTAGAGGCACATTGAATATCAACGTCAAACTGGAAAGAACGCGTCTGGTGAAGTCTGCGCTCCGCCCATCGAAGGCACATATCCAAAACCCCGAGAACTTTCGGCTTGTACTGTCGAATCGCTTTCAATGGCTGGACAGCTGTTCATCAGTGGAAGATATAAATAGCAGGCTGTAAACTGAAACTGTTCATACGGTACGGTCCAAGTTTTTCAAAAGCCACCGTAAAAAAAGACCTCAAAAACTATCCGACCATACCCGACACCTCATCCTCATCAGGCTAGTCGACGTTTTTTGACGCTGATAACTTCGGATGAAGCTGAGTCATATAGGCAGCTGAATAGACTGATTAGGAAGTCTCTGCGACATAACTTACGCTCCTTTAATACCCAGCGTATTAAGGAGACAATTAAGCGGAACTAAGGCTCCAAAGTGTTCGCAAGAGACGCGTCTATTGGGCAAAGCCAACTGACAAAGCTGAAGACTGAAGATGAACGCGTGACATCAAACAAGTCAGAGGTGCTACGGGAGATAGAAAGGTTCTATGGGCAGTTATATACCTCGGTCTGTGCTGAGCCAGCTATTGTGGCGACAGGCCCCAGAGCCAAGCTAACCCGACACTATACCGAGACATCCCGAACATCAGCCTGTACGAGGTAAGAATGGCTCTCAAACAACTTAAGAAAAACAAGACACCGGGTGAGGATGGAATCACTACAGAGCTCCTGAAAGCGGGTGGAACACCGGTACTAAAAGTCCCTCAGAAGCTCTTTTATTTCTCCCCGCTCTACGGTAAAACGCCAGAAGCATGGAAAAGGGGTGTTGTGGTCTTGTTCTTTAAAAAAGGTGACAAAACTTTACTGAAGAACTACCGGCCCATAACACTGCTAAGCCATGTCTACAAGCTGTTCTCTAGAGTCATCACGAATCGTCTCGAACGCAGGCTTGATGACTTCCAGCCTTCCGAACCAGCCGGTTTCCGAAAAGGCTTTAGTACCATAGAGCACTTACATACGCTGCGGCAGATTATACAGAAGACGGAGGAGTTTAATCGGCCACTATGCTTAGCGTTCGTGGACTATGAAAAAGCCTTCGATTCCGTCGAAATTTGGGCGGTTCTTAGATCCCCACAGCGATGCCGTGTAGATTATCGATACATTGAAGTGTTGAAGTGTTTGTATAACAGCGCCACCATGTCAGTCCGAGTACAGGAAAATCGCACGAAGGAAATCCCCTTACAAAGAGGAGTACGACAGGTAGTTATCATATCTCCGAAACTGTTTACTTCAGGCTGCTCTGGAGGATTCCTTTAAGCTGCTGGCATGGCAAGAACTTGGTATCAGTATTATTGGCAAGGCAAAATACATCACTCACCTTCGATTTGCTGATGACATCGTAGTCATGGCCGAGTCGCTGGAAGATCTAGGACAAATGCTCGATGACCTCGATAAAGTTTCCCAACAAGTGGGTCTTAGAATGAACATGGATAAAACAAAAAATATGTTTAATGTTGCACCCACCGTGCAAACTGTTGGGAACTTTACTCTCGAAATTGTGGACGAATATATCTACCTCGGACAGGCAATCCGTTTAGGAAAATCAATTTTAGAGAGAGAGGTTAGTAGGCCGATGCAAATCGGCTGGGCAGCGTTCGGGATACTGCACAACGTGTTCTCGTCCAAAATACCTCAGTATCTCAAGACAAAGGTGTACAACCAATGTGTGTTACCTGTGATGACTTGCGGCGCTGAGACGTGGTGCTTCACAAAAGATCTTTTTAGAAGGCTCAATGTCGCGCGGAGAGCTATGGAGAGGGCTATGCTCGGCATTTCTCTACGTGATCGAATCAGAAATGAAGAGATCCGTAGAAGAACCAAAGTTGCTGACATAACCCACCAGATTAGCAAACTGAAGTGGCAATGGGCCGGCCACATAGCACGAAGTTTGGACGGTCGGTTGGGCCGAAAGATCCTGGAGTGGAGGCCACGTACTGGAAAGCGCAGTGTGGGACGACCACCTACCAGATGGACCGACGACCTGGTGAAAATCGCTGGGTTTTGTTGGAAAGCTTCGGAAGAGGCCTATGCTTAGCAGTGGGCGGCAATGGGCTGAGATGACGACAATTTTATTAAAGATTATGTTGGAATTTATTTAGTTCTCAAAATGCTTATAAGATAAGCTGTTTGTTTTTTTTGTTGATTTTTGCTCTATTGCTATAGTAATGAGCAATATCTCTATGAATGTCAAAGGCTGATTATTATAAAAAATAGTTTCATTGTTATTATTATGATAATAAATAAAAATAATATATAAAAACAGAAGTTTTGTTTGTTTTCCCTTTAAAGATTATGCAACATTTTAATATTACATAACGTGTATTCATAATGTTAATATGCATAACACATTGTAAAGCTAACTTAATGACACGAATATAAATGTAATTTTTATTACCATCCATAGATCACCAAATATTTCTGTAATACAAGCGTGCAAACAATTGGAGCCGCCATCAAAAGACGCGTGATTTTCCTAGAATAATAGTGTATCATTGCGTTATGTTCATCAACATCGTTTAAATTCACACGAATAAACGTGTAATGATCTATAACAGTCAACTGACTACTCTAATTTCACTCGAGTAATTGTATAATATGGATTTTCTTGATTATTGACTAAATTAACGACTATTCCTTAAAATAAATTATATCAGCTAAAAGATTATTTTTTTATCTTTAATTTCATTATACATTGTTTTAACCTACCTATAATAATACCCGAGATAGTAAGGATTAAACGTTTTTATTCTCTCCTGTAAAGTTGACGTTTTTCACATGCACGTTTATTCGGTGGGGCCATCGACTAGACGACGCGTCGCAAAAGCCTACTAAGTCACAGTCCGATTGCCCCGGTAATAACATATGACGTTCAATGCGTATTTCCGCCAATAATGGAAGCTCTGAAATATAACATTGCCAAGTTTTACTAATATTATCAGGCAACTTTTCATCCCAACCAATACCTAACTTCCAGAGATCTTGCATTATTAATTTAGCTAAGAAAGTACATGGCGAGATAAAACCCACGGGGTCATATATAGACGCTAATAACTTCAGAACTGATCGCTTAGTAGAAACGTTGTCTGTTTTATTTACTGAAAAAATAAAACAATCTAAAGTGGGAATCCATTTTAGACCTAATACCTTGATACTACTATCGATATCATCTTTGGTAAATGTTACAGAACCTTCCCTGTTCTCTTCAGGAACTCTCAACAGTAAATCCCTGCAGTTACTCATCCACTTCTTTAAAGTGAAATTTGCGCTTTCAAAAATACCTATTAATTGGTCCTGGACTATACATGCTTCTTCATAAGACTCACAAGAATACAAAATGTCATCCATATATACACATTCACGTAAAACTTGAGCAGCGAGTGGAAAACGTTTCCCTTCATCTTCCGCTAATTGATGCAGTGTGCGAATCGCCAAAAAGGGTGAACAGCTAAGTCCGTACGTAACCGTTTTTAATTCATATAAGTCTATGGGATCGTTAGGCGAATACCGAAACAAAATATGTTGATAACATCTATCTTCCTTTCTTAATAATATAGCTCGGTACATTTTACAAACATCACTCACTAAACAATATTCAAAAAAACGGAATTTTAATATAATAGCAGTAATGTCAGGATACAACTTCGGACCAATCAATAAATTATCGTTTAACGAAACGTTGTTGCTACCTTTAGCTGATCCATCGAACACGACACGTAATGGAGTTGACGTGCTACTTGGACGCAAAACACTATGATGTGGAATAATGTATTTACTAGGAATCTCGCCTTGATAACGTTCCATGTGGTCAAGGTTTTCATACTCACGCATAAATTCGTTATACTTCTGATGTAACTCAGGAGTACGCGCAAGTTTACGCTCGGTATACAATAACCTACGTTCGGCCGCGGCGCGGGAATCACCCAGTGGCGCGGGGTCGGTTACGAACGGTAGTGGTACAACATACTGCCCGTTCGATTCTCGAAAATGATTATTAACAAAAATATTCTCAGCAAGTTGGTCCATGGAACTAACGACAGGTGTGCACGGCGCTTCCTCCATCTCCCAAAACTTATGCAATATTTTATCTAATGAACATTCCTCATTATCTGAGACACATAAATGAAAATTTTGGGAATTATTCTCGCTATGAGGTATTAATTTACCACTTACAACAAAACCAAAAACAGTCTCAATTACGCTTGGAATGTTTGAATTTATTAATGTCGGCTTACCCATGATAAGATCTGGCACTATGTCATTACCCAACAAAATATCAATTCGTGATTTTTTGTAGAAAAATGTATCTGCTAGTTGATAGGAATTATATTCATTAATTACATGTTTAGGAAAATTGACATTAGGCATATCAGATGAGACCCTGGATACTACGACCAAGTTGACATTAAATGTAGGACCGTCTGAATGTTTTGGTTTGATTGTGCATGAAATCATCCCTTGATTTTTCACTACGTTCCCACCTAGACCATTAATAGTAAATGGGCATTTTTTACGAAGCAAACCTAACTTCTGAGCACACTCTGTAGTGATGAACGAACTTTGAGCTCCGGAATCTAAGACTGCACGGCAGTTTAGATATTGTCCATCAATATCAGTAATGTGCATAAGTGTAGTTCCTAATACTACACCGAATTTATTTTCATCTACACATTGAAGTGCGTGATGACTCGTTTGGTCACTCACGGAGTGAGAAGAAACGAGCGCTTGCTGAGTGTGTATCGGAGGCGGTTGCACGGACGAAGTACTAGACGGCACGGCCGTTGCGATTTTACGTTCCGCTTTACCTGCATCTTGATGCAATAAATAATGATGCGACAAGTCACACACTCCGCAAGTAATTGTACTTTTGCACAAATTAGACTCATGATCGGGTTTAAGGCAATTAGTGCAGAGCTTCAATGAACGGACACGGTCCTTACGCTCAACGACCGACAATTTACGAAATTGGTCACATCGATATATCATATGACTTTGTTTACAATGAGGACAAGTCATGTTTAGATTAAAGTTATTATTATTACGATTGTTACTATTTTGAACACGTGAAGTAGTAAGTACTGATCTTGAAGACGATGTCTTATTTACATAATTACTACTTTTATGCGTATTGGTAGGTTTAGGTATTACAGAGGTGTTTGGCGAGTTAGAAAGTGTATGTTCTAGAACTTTTACTTGTTTGTTTACGAAACAAATAAGCTCGGAAAAAGTAGGTATAGAAATTTGATCCCTACTTTCCTCAAATAATTTTCTTGTGTGAGGGTCTAGTCTTTGTAATGCTAAATGACAAATTAAGAAATCATCCAAGTTTTTTATATTTAAAGCTTGAATAGCTTTTAATGAATAGTCAAAAGTTTCAATAAATAATGTGAGATTAGCTGTCGTCTCTCTTGTAAGCGGCGTAAAGTTAAGCATTTTATCAAAGTACCTACACGCTAGAGTTCTGTTATCGTGATATCTGTCGATTAAACTTTGCCAAACAACCGCGTAATTAGCAGACGTAATAGGTAGTTGCTTCACTATATTTAACCCTTAACTACCCAGTAAGCTTTTGTAACGTAACTAACCAGTAGTGTCCAACAGACACATTTGATAAATATAAGGTGTGATGAGTGAAAAACAAGTTATTTAAATTAAAAAGATATTAGAATGAACTTCAGTAACGTATTTTTGCACTTGTGTAGTTAAATATGTATATTTTTTCAAAATTTGTAGTGGTCATTGTATGATTGCACTTATCACAGCACTTGATAGAAACGCTACTAATATCGAAGAGTAAACTAACAACGCTTTATCCTTTTCACACCAGATTCAGATAATTGAGTAGTTCAGCTTCTACATGGTTCATGGTTGCTAAGTGCTTACTTGATGGACTTTCCTTACTTTGTCTCCGTGTATGAGGTGTTACCAATACTGTTGCAATTTCACGCATAAATAGTTGTTTTATGTGTTTTTTATTTTGCGTGTGTTCCAGTCATATAATAACATCTCATCATCATCATAAACATCATCAGCCTATTTCTGTCCACTGCTTGACATCTGCCTCCCCAAATGCACGCCACTTCTCTCTCTCCTCGGCCACTCTCATCCAGCTCCTACCAGCCGTCCTGCGCAGATCGTCACACCACCTGGCCTGCAGGCGTCCTACACTACGTTACATAATAACATCTAATATAAATATATTTTGGATTTGCTAGGTACCTATTCGTTTTATACTGAACTCTACTACCTACACTGATGAATCATAATCATCACCCTCACTCCAAGAATTATAGCTATAAGTCTTTCATTACCATTTACAGTTGCTGGTTCTGTCACATTTTTTTCAATCTCGAATCAGTATGCACAAAAGTATTTTCATCGTTACTGTAAACATGTTCAAGTTGAAATTTACGTCTTATTGGTTGCCATTTATCCATTTATCTAAATAATACTGAATAAGAGGACTATTATGTGGTGTCTTGTGTGTTTCATCATCACTGATATGCGAGACGAAAACAAAGACGACAATTATAACACAAAACAGTGGTGTCAGATTATTATGGCTATATAATA
The DNA here is from genome assembly GCA_039566165.1 of Maruca vitrata. NCBI lineage: Eukaryota > Metazoa > Arthropoda > Insecta > Lepidoptera > Crambidae > Maruca > Maruca vitrata. Next base: position 13,515,929 of record CM076928.1, on the reverse strand, counting down.
TCAATCGTTATGACCCACCCGACATCATAAGATTATACGTTAATATAAATAAAAAACAATCTCTGTTCACATTCTCAAACAAAATGTTATTGTGTCTATTGGACACTTGTGGGTTGATGAAGTACTATTTTTGTATATTTAAAATAAATAATAAATCTTCCATGTTATAAATATTTTAAAAGCACTTTTAGAATCTTAAAACATTGGAGATCAAATAGGTAAAAAGCCGATTCATAAAAATAAATACTTTAGTTTTTATCAAAACTTAAACGCAAAAATGTGTCCGCGAGACACTTGTGGGTTGTTAAGGGTTAAAGCTGAACCTTTAACGCATGACAGTAAATAATGAAATTTATCAATGTCTGAAAAGTTTCGATTATGAACTAAAGATACAAACGTGTCATAAAAGGTTGCCCAATTTTCAATTTTCCCGTCAAATTGAAATAATTGTATTTTAGGTAATGCTGGGACTACTAAATCCTTTTTTACTGAATAATCTACTACAGATTTATCAGTCTTGTATTTATTTACGATTAATTGACACGCATTGTACATCTCGTCGAAACATTCGAGTTCACTATTATTTATTTTTGCCTTCGGTTGTCTTTGTAATTCTAGTTCGTATAAATCAAAAATGGCCGTTTCAAATCGCCTACGAACACTTTCCATATCGGAGAATTGAACCAAAAACGAAGGTAATCGATCTAAGTCGCTCTCAATATTTCCAGACATATCATACAAACGTTGCATTTTAATAAAAAGATATTCTTTTTTTGCTAACATTATATTTATTTTAATTTGCAAATTTTCGCTTTCCGCCATTTTAATGTTCGGCAAACTACGTACCTAACAAACTCGACAAAAAGCAAAATGGTTCAAATCAATTAAGGAATTAAGAAGAAATAAAGAAGAAGAAATCCGGCTCGAAGGACCAGAAATGTGGGATAAAGAATGGACTGTATTATAAAATAGACGAAAGAGAAATGGGAGTAGGTCGGTATGCGGTGTGGTTGTCCGGGTTGAACAAATCCCCAATGAAATGAGAGTACGACTCACCTTTCCTCTGCACGGCAGATTCCCAGTCCCTCACGGAGGCCTCCGGGTAATTGAGGATATGCCGCACCACACACACCACTCTGTCCAAATCACTTTATAGAGAGAGAAAAATTCGTAGCAATCTTCAATTGTGAATCGTTTGACACCGACTGTCAAGGGACTGTTTTATTCTTCCGCGCATTAGTCTAGTGGCGTTCTCAACATTCAAAGAGGATAGGTCCAACCACAAACTAAATACCAAACAGTCACTTTGATCCTAATGCAGTCGATTAAAAATGCACACGTCCTGAAACAGATGCAAATTGCAGCACAACTAGCAGGGATGATCTCACTAAATATTAAATCTGCTTGAACGACCGGGCTATCTGGCCGGGTTCGATCAAGATATTGATTCGAATAAAGATATGAGAATAATGGTCACGATTCTTGTATTTAAATGACTGGCTCGTAGGCGTGTTGGATGGTGCACAATTCATGCACCAAGAGTCGTAGGTTCGATTCCCAGTCAAGACATTTATTTATATAATGTACATTAGTGTTTATTCCGTATCAAAGTGTTATTTGTCTATTTAAGTATTGTGAGTATTCATTGTAGTTGATATCTGTAACACAGTGCTTGAACCACTTAGCATGGGATTAAATCAATGTGTGTATTATTGTGACATACAGTATAGCTAATCAAGGGGTTACGTCGTAATTTACGCAAAACATTGTTCTTTAAACGATTTTGCCGCCCACATTTTGCCGCTCTGAGCAAATTCCCAGCCCGTCCCCTCAGTTTGAGCCCTGTCTGTGATCTCACTAGCTTTGTCAATTACTTCGCAAACTGTGTAACCCGAAATCTGGTTATTATACCAATTGGACCTTATTGCGGTGGCTTAAAGCTGATTTGCCTTAATTTTAGGGTGTTTATAGAATGCGGTGGCGATTGAAAAGTTTGGCACTGTTGTGTATTGATATCGATTGCACAGAAATTATTATGTGAGCTTGTCTAAGAATACTACGATGTCATTATCTACTGAATATCAGACAACATCACATACGTTGTTTTGATTCCGAATTGAGTTGCTTAGCTATGTTACGGATTTCAGACAGTGGTTTACACAAACATACTTAAATATATTTAATAACACATCCAGATACGAAACAAACACCGATGTCGTCACACAAATATTTGACCCAGGTGGAAATCGAACCCATGACTCTTGGAACCGCAGCATCATAAAACTTGATGATCCCTGCTCGCTACAGTACTATTTTTCTGCGAATTTATTTATTTGGACAACGAATCCCACACGTCACGTTTCCCACAGAGGCGAAAAGTGGATCGCTGGAAGTGATCTCTGCCTACCCCTATGGGAAAAAGGCGTGATTTTATGTATGTATGTATGGACAACGAATAAGGGTATAAAAATTAACGTTCTGCAAATATCTTTATAGCAAAATCATGTAATACATAAAACTCCAATACTGAACGGTAAACCATTTGAATTACTAGACGCTACTAAAAATCTTGATTCCTTGTACCTTTGTGAGCACAAAACTTATGGACCTCTTAGTATGTTACTCGATTTAGACCGCAGCGTAGATCCCAGAGGTGCAGCAGTCCTGGATAAACTTCGTTCTCATTATACGACGGGAATACAGGGTGTGTACGAATGTACACTTAGACATGACGATTGGGTTAAAATTATATAATTGTTCAAACTAAAATATGGACAACCATTTTTTTTTGGTTTTGCAAATGATCAAAAATTTACTACGTTGTAGATAATCAAATTTTTTATGTAAATTTAAAATTATGTCTATTAGGGCAGATTTGTTTTACTCGTATTTATACAAAACGTTTGTCCATCCACTCATACGACAATCTCTCAAGAATCTCACAAGTTTAACCTCGTCGTATATAATTCAAAACAGACTTACAAAGAGTTTGTAATCCGAACCAAAAGCTTGTTGCGAGCTTTCGATCAAAGACACCCCCACACGAAACAGCCTGTACAGGCGTTTGTTACCGCAGGGACCCGATCCGCAAATTCTGTTGTGACTCCAACTTCCGTAGTTCGCCCGTTCACAACTTTCCACTTGTCCAATTTCCTTGGTGCTTTGATTAGCCGCGATTGACTCTGATTGTATAATTGGATTAAACTGGTTATTTAGAGGATTGATTGATGTAGATTGGTCAGGCTTTGAAATTCGAAGCTTTCAAGTAATGAGGAAATGTAAATTTTAATGGTATTTAATCATCTTTGCAAAGTTGTTTTGGGAAAGGCGTAGTACAAACTGATAGTTCAAGTACCCAATAAAGTTCACATCGTCTTGTTAGTATAGTAACTAAGATGTAAACTAATGATGATGTCAGAGAGCGTAGACCTTACTTACTTAGGATGCCTGCTAAGCCTATAATTATATTTGGGCTAGATACACGTGTATTAAGTAATACTATTACGTCTCCAGTGTTAGCCTGGGGTTTGCGAGTTCGTCACTTACGTATTACAGGACCTAATTCCATACAATTCTATGTATGTTGTTGAATTAAATTCACAAACTTTATTTACCTAAACAGAGTTTTGTTTACATATTGGTAAGTGACCCAGATTTGCTACCAACTGTTTTAAGAGTCATGGGTTCGATTCCCACTCGGTATAAATATTTGTGTGACGAACGGTGTTCGTTCCGTGTCTGGGTGTTTTATTAAATATGTTTAAGTATGTTTGTGCATCCACTGTTGATTCTGATATCTGTAACACAAGTGCTTTAACTACTTACCACGGGATCATCAGTCAATGTTGTGGAATATTTATATTTATTTATTTACCCAAACCGAGTGTAAGTGAATGGAGAGGCGTTATAGAATGTACGCAAATAAATTGTCGTTAATGTTGAAATACAGCAGCTCAAAACCTCATTTTGCGCACCTATTTCATAAAGTCAGCTAAATGCAATAAAATAATCCTCACCCACCATATCCTTTTGATTGTTTAATCCGTTGGCGGCTGTTATATTCAAATTCGAATTTAACGTTAATCCCGATCTGATTAAGTTTGGTTTTGTTGCGATTTGTTTCATTTTATGTCAGCTTGTACAGGGATACGCTGACAATATTCATTATCAAAATTAAATTTGCTTTTGATAGTGTTACGCACTCTGCGCGTAGTTGCGATTAAACTTCAATTCGGTAAATGGAAATAAATGGAGCCTTTCATTATGAACGAGTTTCGGGACGTATTAATGTTATTTAAATACTAAATCGTGAGTTTTATCCTCTTTAGATCTGCATAATAAAAGAAGGAAATAAAGGGGTTTCAAAAAAAAAAAAACGGAAACATAGAGCAATCGTGGATCATTTAAATAACTATTATAAAGTTGGGTTGATAAAACATTCTTAGACAGTTATGAGTTCATACTAATTAAAGTGGGTTTTCACATGGTAAAAGACCAATATTATTACGTTTTTAATATAACGGAACAAAATTTTATTAGGTATAAATTGAAATTGAATATGACATTGCATACCATGACATTTAATAATAATGATAAGTTTAATTAAATTGATTGCAATAATAGTGTATTTGACATGTGCAAAGGATTATTATTGACAAGAGATAGTTTTTATCTTCCTAAATTTTATAAAAGACAGATAGCTTTGTCGCTATCATATTGTATTAGTATAAGTAATTCAGCCAAGAATTTGGCTACACAGTCTGCTTTTATTGAGCAGAATAATGACATGTTGCCTAACAATTCCCTGGAAAATGTTTCAGGTAATTTAAATTATACCATAAGACAATAGAGGATAACTCTAGCAAATTAATTGTAAGGACAAAAGGAAAGCATAATAATTTAAAAATTATCCATCAAAATATTCAAGGCCTTCCTGGGAAGGAGCTTGAACTTGAATTATATTTAAATGAAATGAATATACATGTTGTATGCCTTACAGAGCATTGGTTAAGACAATATGAGTTACTGATTAGTATTGACAATTATAAAGTAGTTAGTTCGTTCACAAGAGAAGATGCCATTAGAGGTGGATCACTTATTTTATTAGATACATCATTAGCGTCAAAAAACCGTAAAGATGTGACATCCCTCTCTATTGAGCGAACTATTGAGCTTTCTTGTGCAGAGCTCGAGCAGTACATCATTGTCTGTGTCTATAGGCCCCCATCTGGTAACTATGTACTATTTGAGTCTACTATGGAGGAAGTTTTGAAAAAGGTATGTAAATGCAGCAAGAAAGTAGTTGTTTGTGGAGATTTTAATATTAATATTTTGGATATTGACTCTCAACTATCTACTAGGTTTTTGAACTTATTTAAGTCATTTGGACTTAGTAATTTATTTATTGAACCAACTCGAGTAACTCCTGCAACAGCTACTTGCCTTGATAACATATTTTGTAATTGTGAAGTGAATGATAAATCTATTATTAATTTTATTAACTCTGACCACAGTGGTCAGATGGCAATATTTTAACACCATCATTACAATCCATCATTAAATTTTACATACAGGCCCATTACTACAAGGCGCATAGAAAACTTTAAAAAAAACATTGATTATAAATTTTCCCATTTTCAATATAATCTTAACCAAAACATTGATGTATCATATAAAAACATGTTTGACATAATTTTTAATGAATTTAATGGGATTTTTACTAAAAAAACAATAAAAGCTAAAGATCCCAAGTCCAAATTTAGTGATTGGGCAACTAAAGGCATTTACAAAAGTAGAAATAGATTATATGAATTATATGACATTAAATCACAATCAAATGATATTAATGTTATAAATTATGTTAGAAATTACTCAAAACTATTTAAGAAAGTGTGTGCAATTGCGAAGTCTAATTATTTAAAAGAAAAAATTAGTAAATCAAATAAAAACTTCATGGAAAATTATTAACAAAGAGACTTGTAAAAATAAAACACATGACAACAAGTTCTCTCTCATAGTTGATGATAAGCATATTGATTCTGATAAGGAAGTTGCAAATGCTTTTGAAACCTATTTCTCTAATATTCCTATAATTACTACAAGCAAACTAAACTCATGCTCACACCAAGCTCAATCCCTCCTTATAGCAACTGTAGAAAAATGTTTAGTATCTTTTAAATTTACCCAAGTAAATCACAAAATAATTTTGAGAGCCTTTAAAGAATTAAATTTTAAAAAGACTGAAGATTTATGGGGTATTTCTGTGGAACTATTAAAAACAATTATAACCACAATAGCCCCGCATTTAGCCTTAATCGTATTTAACATGTGTATAGAGGTAGGTCATTTTCCCAAATTTGATGAAATTTAGTAAAGTAATTCCTTTATTCAAGGCAGGTAATAAAGTGATCCATCCAATTTTCGCCCTGTTTCTATACTACCCGCACTTAGTAAAATTTTCGAAAAAATTATATACACTCAATTAATGTCTCATTTCAATGAAAATAAGCTATTACATAAAAAACAATTTGGCTTCACCAAAGGAAGATCCACCACTGATGCGGGAGTGGCACTTGTCAAGCATATCTTTGACGCATGGGAGAATAAGCAAGACGCAATAGGCATCTTCTGTGACCTGTCAAAAGCCTTTGATTGTGTAAATCATGAGATATTGCTAATGAAATTGAATCATTATGGAATCTCACATGAGGCGAATAATTTGTTGCAATCATATCTTAAAGATAGGGTGCAAACAGTTAATGTCAATGGAGTTGATTCTTGTGGCGCTCCCATTCTCATGGGAGTGCCTCAGGGCTCAATTCTGGGACCTTTACTGTTCTTGATTTATATAAATGATCTTCCTTACTTAACTGCGGATCTATGTGAGACGGTACTGTTTGCTGATGATACATCTTTGATTTTTAAGGTTGACAGAGGTAAAAATAACTACGACGAGGTAAAATAGTGCCCTCTCGCAAGTTCTGCGCTACAGTTTAATATAAATAATTTATTGTTAAATGCAAAAAAAACTAACTGTATAAGATTTACAATGCCTAATGTAAGAAAAGTTGATACTAACATTATTGTAAATAAGGAAATTGTAGAATTGACTGAATCTACAAATTTTTTAGGAATCACTATAGATGCTAAGTTACAGTGGGGACCTCATATCTCTGTTCTGGCAGATAGACTTAGTTCAGCTGCGTATGCAGTCAGAAAAATCAGGATGTTGACTGACATTGAAACGGCAAGATTAGTTTATTTCAGCTATTTCCATAGTGTTATGTCATACGGTCTTCTGCTGTGGGGATCTGCTACAGACATTCAAACCATTTTTGTACTACAAAAAAGGGCCATCAGATCCATAATTATATGGTATAAGACCGCGCGACTCCCTTAGAGATATTTTTAAAGATATAGATATTTTAACCGTAGCTTCTCAGTTCATTTTAGATTGTATCGTATATGTTCATAAAAATATGCACTTATTAAATAAAAAGTCGGATTCTCACAATTTTAACACCAGAAATAAATAAAAGCTTTCCGTTCCAAGACTCAGGCTTCAAAAAGTGGGAAAATCATTCATAGGTTTAAGTATAATATTGTTCAATAAAATTCCGCAAAATATTATTGAATTGCCGTTGTATAAATTTAAAGTCTATATTAAATCTTGTCTTTTGAAAAAGGGGTACTATAAAGTAGAAGACTATTTGAATGATAAGAATCCATGGACATGATGAGCTGCTCGCTTGGACATTCAAGAATTATGTAACTTGTACATATTATTATTTATTTGTAATTAATTAACCTGTGATTTGATATGCGAAAGAATTTCATGAAATCTACTTGCAGAATAAATTATTTCATTTCATTTCGATTGCCAAAGATCGTATTCTTAGAAATAATGAAAAAAAGTAAGAAACGATTTTGTATCTGTGTTTTGTTCGAAACAAAGTTATCCTGTCAGAAATTGGTCAGAATAGCATTTACGGCAGATCTAGTTACACAATGCGAGCAATAATTGAATAATATATAATAACGAAACGGGAAACAATTAATTTGGCAGTCCAGTTTTATCATCAACACAAATTAGTCCATGAATAGAGAGTGCGGTTGCCCGACGCCCGCCTAGGAAGTAGTTAGATACATTTGAGCACGGCTAGGGTTGACTACAGCTGTCATTTAGACATTGTGTTAATAACAAAGCTATTTTGATATGGGGAATTGTACGAGATAGGATCAGAATGCTTTGAGATTTAGAAAGTGTTTAAACGATGACTAGCAAGACTAGCACTTAGATGCCAAACTGCATGCGAATCTTTGTTACATTCAAGGTATGAGTTTTTTTTTTAATTTTCATACAGATTCATAACAATTATATGTGCCCGGGTAGTATCTAGTGCGTACTCTGATTCATATCCATTCATATCGTATAATCTATCACATTATTTACCTTAAAAAGTTGCAAGCTTTGATTAATCCATCCCAATTTTGGGTTGAACATGGATTAGTGACTTGAACTCTTTGCGTTTTTCAAACCATGCGCCGTTCATAATAAAACGTGTATATTATGTATTACGTACTTTTGACACTATATTGAAGAGGTGATCTTGTTAAATTTTGATTAAATATTGTTCTCGAAATTAACTCGAAATTATTCTGGGTATTGTGATAGAAACTTGAAATTTGTCACTTCACAACCCTAACTTCCGTTCTCTTCCTCCGGAAATTGGTGGAATAACAATACGTTACGAATATTATTCATTGCTTCGTATCGAGAATAGGCTCCAGGTTTGGGTATGAATAAATGTAGGTTATCGGACTTCCATGGGGTAGAAATGATATTGTAACTTTTAAAAACAACACAAAATTATTTTTGTATGTCCTAAGAAGTCTATGGTTTCAATACGGTTTGTGATATTCAAAGAAAATTAACCAAACGTCATTTACCGGTCTCTAAATTATTAAGTTATACACCGTGAAATTTTAGTGGTTGTTTTCCCGCAGTAAAATGATTATATCTTAGTAGTACAAAAGATGTGTGCAGTTCTTTTTTGGTAAAATCAATAAATGCCGGTTTTACGAAAGGTTTAACCGTAACTCAAAAGCACGTTCGAACCGCTTTATGACTTAGGGTGTAGAGCTTCTTTAGCTTTAGTCATCGATTTCTGCGGCAAGCAGTACCTGAATACGTCACATCTTCAAAAACAACGATAGCTTCTCTCGTTTTCGAGTTGGAAAATTATTACTCTGAAAAATCGAAAAAAAAAATTTTTTTATCGAGGTATAATTTGCAAGATTCGATAGTAATAGATTACTAAAGGCAAATCGTTCTGCCACGGGAAAACAACCACTAAAATTTCACAGTGTATACGAATCATACAAAATATTATTTTCCTTGATACAACACACCCTAGTCAGCAAATTGATTGATTTCACTTTGAATAAATAATAAAAAAAAATCACGCCATTTATATTGGCACGATAAAGCGATTTCATATGTAACACAACCATTAGTGTACATTTCCCGATGCATTTATATGCAGTTAAATACACAGTGTAGCCAATATGCGATGTTTTCCGATCGGCGTTTCGATAAAAACGAAAATTTCCACATTTCTAGAAACTCGTATTTGTCAAACTGTGAGTTATGACTGTTGATTTATACGGCGAAAACCGGTGCGATGTTTACATTGGCTGTCAAACATGTCTCTTATTTGCTGACTGACGTTCATATTGTGATTTCGAGCTAATTCCTTCATTATCGTTCTATTGTCATGATTACGTAAAGAAGACCCAATAAATTCGCGCGAGCAAACCTTGCCGCCATTAGTGACAAACATAATTGGGCCCGTGCAAACAGATAAAATGGGAACGACTGGGTAGTTACATCGATTAGGTCGGGGACATTGGTTGTCAAGTCGGTTAAGACATTTATGCCGCTTTAAAAATTTTCCAGCTATTGTACTGTGTTTTCCCAAAAAATTAAAACTGAATGCACCTTCTAATGTAAAGCACGACTTAAATCATCCAAGAATCCTTAGAAAGTAAAACAAAGTAAAGGAAGCGAAGCTCTGAGATCAGATATCTTGAGTAATCTCAAGGTATTAGTGAAAATTACAACCTTAAAATTATTCGCGGGGCTGAATCGACCAGTGAACTTACTCTTACAGTTTGAATTTTTTTAAAAAGTATCCAATGCTCAAAGTTTTTGAGTAGGTATGCTTGTTTTAAAATCGTACGAATAAAGCACATTTACACCTTTTGTCAGTTTAATTTTTTTTCACAAATACAATTTAATATTCATATAGAAATAGACCTACCAAAATTGCCTGTCAACAAAACTACTGGCAATTCTGAAATGATAATAAGAGCCACCCAATACCACAGCGAAAAGAACAAAGCCAAATAATAATGTGATCAAAACTTTTTACTTAACCAAAATCCTGCTCTTAGTATCTTCGGCAATACATGAACCTCTTTGATCACCCACCCTCGCTAATGGTTCGAGAGACCCCTGCCGAGGAATAGTGCAACCATCTCCCCTAACTAGAAAAAGGTTCGGCTTTCGAGATCGGATATCTCGGTAATGGTAGCGCGCGCCGTTTGTAAAACTTTTTAATTGATCTATTGATAACGAAACCGCCTTAGTTTGGAAGTTCTTTATCGGCAGCCCTTTTATGTGGCTTACGGCTGCGTCTAATTGGGGATCACCTTTGGGATTAGCATCGGAATGGCCATGGGGTATGGTAACGTGGTAGCTTATGGTTTGGGAGGGATCACTTTGATGGGTAGGTAATATTTTGATGTTTTGCCTGCGTTAATGACTTCTGTGTAAGAGAACTCTCAAGAGACCAAAAATATGTAAATAGATATATTTTTTATTTTAACGTTTAAAAAGTATTTATTTATGGTGTTTATCATAATTATTATGATTAAATATAAGGAATTTAATTAAATTGAAGAGTTTAATAAATACTAAGTTAAATAATTAATCATCTTGATTGCCTGAAAGGTAAAGACGATCAATATGAGTGAATATCTTTCTGATAAAATCGGCCAGCTTTTAACGTATTCCCAAAAGAAGTAAGTAATCTAAATTTCTGTTTCAAGCAAGACGTATAAATCTTTGTAGCCATAATAAAGTGTAAAAGCAGGCAATCAGAAGTGCGAAGAATCAAGCATGATCCAATTGCGCTGGCGGGGCTGTGAAATTCAATATCGTATGCCGCGCCAAACCCGATTTGCCTGCGTACAGGCCTGATGATGCGAAATGAAGTTTAAAATATTACCGATATAAAATGTTGTATCTTTTACTTTTATTTTTTCTTTTTGACGCCGCATGGACCGGAGTGGAAGCCTCTTAGTGACCGTGGCTAAGACTCATTTTGGATGGACGTGTTATCCTAGTTAGTTTTTGATGCAGTTTAAAAATAAAAAAGAAATGCAATGCATTTTCTTTTGTTTATGAGTCAGTAATTTTACTTTATTCTTATTTTTGTATTCTGACTGGATCGGATTGGACATTGACCCAATGCACCAATCAAAAAATTCGTAGGTTCGATGCCCACACACCACATAATATTAGAGTAATGAACGTCGGTGTTTGTTCCGTGTCCAGGTGTATTATTTATGTATTGAGTTATATGTGTATTCTGTTACATCTGATGTTTGTAATACATGTGCTTAAGCAACTTACTTTCGAATCGGAACAATGTATGATATTGAAAATTGATTAAGGGCACGTAATAAAAGGAGTAGCAAATATATAACTACTTACTTATTACACATGCGATGTTGTGTTAAAAAAGACGTATGGCAGTCGGGGACTGCCGCGGTATAGCTATTGCATAGTATCGTCCGATTTCGGAGCAGCTCGGCTCGATTCGTGCGAGTTTCGTAGAGTCGTACAATACGTCTAACCGCACGCACACAAACACAGTGCCGAAGTCTACCGAACTGAAACGACGTTAGACGATTGTGAGGTTTTTTTCGGTACGGAATTTCTTGGTTCGGTCGCTGCGCTCAAAACCCGCGATAAAAGCTATGCAATAGTTTAAAAAAAAAGTCTATTTATCTCCAAAACTAAAGTTACTCACCACAGGGACAACGGTCAACGTATAACATTTGTAAATCAAATAGCGTGTTGCATTGCAAAACCAAAGCGGGACCGAGATGGACCCCAAACTGCTTACGGCAAGGATCCGCAAAGTTAATTGCGGACAATTTAACTTTGAACCCGGACTGCAACCTACCACTGTAACTAAAACGCTTCAAATGCATTTTGTCACACAGTCGAATGCAACTTTGGAATGTAGTGCGCTTTTATAATGTGCTTTGGCGAGGTAAAGTTTGGTATTGTACCTAATGGTGAAATCGATTTATGATTATGGAACTGTCTTTTATTTGCGCGAACATTGCACAATTGAAATAAAATTTTACGGATTAAACTCGCGTGTGTTGTTATTCTAAGCATGTTATTTGGAGACCTAAGGCAAGGGCAAGACTGACCAGTCTTGCCCGTGTTCACAAGTGCTGTAAAGTGATCGAAACGTCTCGCTCCAAGTAATATGTTAGAATAATAATACACGCTAGTTTAACCCGTAAAATCAGTTTTTATGACAAATATACTTTTTTCTTTAATAACTATCCTTATTAATTCTTACTATATATTCTTACTATAATATTATAAATCCGAAAGTAATTCTGTCTGTCTATCTGTCTGTCTGTCTGTCTGTCTGTTACGATTTCACGCATAGAGTACTGGACCGATTTAAATGAAATTTGGTACAGATATAGTCCAGAGCCTAGAAAAGGTTATAGGCTACTTTTTAACCGACTGCGCTATAAGGAAGTAATGTTTTACCCGCTAAACGGCTCTACGCGGACGAAGTCGCGGGCGGAAAGCTAGTTATAAATAAATGAGAAAACTTTGTCTTAAGTCTGAGAAACAACAGCCCACTCAGTGATGGTTATATAACTACGAGTAAGGTATTCTGCCAGAAGTAATAGATACCGTGGCAACTTTATCAAATGTAAGAATATAAACTGCTTTAGGAATCGCAGTAAATAGATATATTTGGAAAAAAGGTTTAACCAGACGTATGTGTAACGTCATGAAGGATCTGACCAAAAACAACTGAGTTGTTCGACCTCATTTGGATCTCACTACCGCTTACCATCAGGTGGAGTAAGGTCATCTTGTTAGCTTAATATTAAAAACAAATGTTTATACTTTTTTTTGCGGAAATATAAAAGGAACGGAAAAAGTAAAAATAAAACACTAGCAAGTGAAATAAAGAGACCTAGTTACAGCGAATATTTATATCGTCTGCCTGCGACAATGTCTCGCGATAACTCAGACGATCCGCCGCGGAATCCGAAGATTTTTCCACGTAATCACGGTATTGCGTGCTTGCCGTGAAACAATATAACAACATTGTAACGAGTTACGCCACCCGTTTTCGTCCGGGATGGGGCGAAATGAAAATTATAACGGTACCGAATGTTGTAGGTTTGAGTACATTGTAAGTGTGGGATCGCTCACGTCTTATTGTAACGGCGATGGGGTATATTCATCGTGCTAGGATTACTTTTAAGTTACAAGTTATTGATACACTTAAACAGATCTCTGTGTTTTAACTGGAGTTATGCAACCTAAATTGGCCGAGGTCTTCGTGAGAACGTGAAAATACGACGTCCAACATGGAGTAATTGTTTTTTTTTTAGATGTTATCGCGGGAATTAATTTATTCATTTAATACAAATTAAATATATTAATATGAAATTGAGACACATTCTTCATTGAATACAAGCCAAATTTTCAATTACATGTTACAAATTGAGAACCACATCTTTTTCCGTCCATCCGTCTGTTAAAAAATAACAAGAAACTCGCAATTCAAACTCTAACAATAATTTAACTAAACCAACACATTAAATGTTTAGAATTTTTAAAATAAACAACGTTTCGAATACACATTTTGAACTACACCCTCTTTATTCAGAAAGCTTTCGCACGTACCACCAAATCTCAAATCGAATCAATTCACTGCAACAACGAAAAACTACGGCCAAAAAGCCATCATTAACGAAAGAAAGTATCGAAATCGGCTCCTTTGTGAGCGAAATCCACCCCAACGCTTGTTTAACTTCCAAAAAATGATTCGTCATTAATCGAACTCCAGATCTCGCGATAGAAACTTCGCCCCGAAATAAACGCTTTCAAAGAACTTTCTGCGGAGCTTTTTTGTAGTCACGTGAGGCACTCATTTGGCCCCCATCTTCGTTTTGCCACGCCTTGTTGTTATGTGTCGGGCCACTGGATTGATTTTTATTTGGTACTCATTTTCCTTGTTACTACGGAAAAATTAATGGTGAGCTTGTGGTGTTGGCTACCGGAATGTTAAATCATCAAATTATGCTTTTTTACCTTTTGTGCTTACACGGGTGTGTCATTAAAATTGCGCGTTCGTTCATAATTAACTCTGTAATATCATGATGCGGCCTTCATTGTACATTTACTTTTATGGCATTTGCTTTGTCAATACTTTTCAATTTCATAATGGTCCAAGATCCCAGAGCTGCCAGACATCACTTATTTTCTAATGGACGAAATATATACGATTGAGTAGTGTTGGGGTGTACTATCATCATATGACTAGTTGCTACCTTGACCAGACGGCCATTTTTCAGATATCAACCAATCAAGGTACATAGAAACACTGCTCACCTCACTTAAATTCTGATGGCTGATTTTAACATATATTTCACACAATATCATAAAAAATCAGGATTCATTACTCCCAGACACATGCGGTCGGCGGTTTTACCTTACAGACGCTTTAAAGCTATGAAAAAAATTTTACTTTTACTTATTTTCTGATGCTTGATTTTTATATATGTTATTCAAACAACTAAAAAGTGCTCATCTGACCGCAATAATTATAGAATTGTACCTTACAAACTATTTTATTAGAAAAACTTAACTAAATTCAATTTAAAAAAAAAATCTAAAACAGTTGGGTCTGGTGAATGTTTGGGCCCTTGGATCGGTCTGTCCGTTTGCAAAACGTTTTAAAATAGTTGTTTGAATAACATATATAAAAATCAAGCATCACAAAATAAGTAAAATTAAGTAAAAGTAAAATTTTTTTCATAGCTTTAAAGCGTCTGTAAGGTAAAACCGCCGACCGCATGTGTCTGGGAGTAATAAAACCTGATTTTTAATGATATTGTGTGAAATATATGTTAAAATCAGCCATCAGAATTGAAGTGAGGTGAGCAGTGTTTCTATGTACCTTGATTGGTTGATATCTGAAAAATGGCCGTCTGGTCAAGGTAGCAACTAGTCATATGATGATAGTACACCCCACCACTACTCAATCGTATATATTTTGTCCATTAGAAAATAAGTGATGTCTGGCGGCTCTGGGATCTTCCTCTATAATGGCGATTGATTTCAATGGAATAATAAAATTAATTTAAACTGTCAATGGTTACATACATAAGACAATTTTGCGAGTGATACGTTAATAATTATGTACGAAATATTCTGAACATATTAACCTGCTTTGTAGCTGTACAGTTTTACAGATATCAAAAATAAACTACGTACTGGATACGCAATTGTTTTTCTTTCAAAGCCCTGAAAACGTGAACGGTTAATTTGGAAGATTTTTGCTCACGTTGCTCGCCTGCCGCTTGGCGATGCGACCCGAATTGATTCCGTTTGTTCGCACTTTTTATTTTCCGTTTTGTTTCCTTGTTACCGGAGATTTGTCACATAAACGTGTGAGCACCTCATTTGTTCGCAGCGAGATTTTAATGCTGTTACTTCGCGATTGTCTTTGATAGGCTTTGCGTACTGATTGGAAAACAAAGCAGCATTCTTTTTTTATTTTTGTTATTTCAACTGTCAATCTAATATTGTTTACATACGTTACACGGGTAAACTATAATAAAAATTGTATTTTCCTACAATTTAACTTGGATATTACTTCGTCATCTATTCGTATGTACAGAAGTAAATCGTTATACAGAAAATTATGTGTTTTATAGAATCAATATTGAATACTTATCATCGTAATGTAAGAAGATCTGAGTATTCTCTTGTAATAGAACACGACCGTTGGCGTTCTATGAAATGTTCGTGTGTAACAAATTTTACTTCGATGAAAGATGGGTACTTTAACATGCATTAATATTTTAAAAAGACTTACTAACAAATCATTCATAAAGAAATGCACACAATAATTTGCGATTCTTGCTGCTATTACAAGGAAGCTTTGAAATCTCAGCTGTCCAGTTAATATGAATACTAAGATCGGTTTTGCAGTCATCCGCTCCCCCGCAAGTCCGATGATTATGACGAAACTACTCCAAGCCATCATCGTACACAAAAAATTAAAGCGTGTTAAAAAAAACTACGTCGTCGATCCAACCCCATAAACGTATGAATTGATTGCCACAGTGAAAGTTCCACGGTTATTTCTCTAGCCCTATCAGTGCTTGTCAGTTCAAGGAGACAGATCGGATTCAGATAAGATACAGTGCGAAATCACATTTAGAATATTACATTAAACTGAAGTTAAGTTAAAAAGAGAAGTGAAGTTAATTAGTCTCAAGTAAATACTTCAGACGTTTATGCGAAATACGCAACATCTTCACTACAACAGTCTGTTTCTAATTACCCTTTCTCTGAGCCACTTGATCGGACAGGATTATAACTAATTGGCTTTAGTTTTTTTTTATAATAGGCTAACAATATGACCTCACTCCACCTGATGGTAAGCGGTAGTGAGATCCAAATATGAGGTCGACAGGCACAATAGATCATATTGATCCTGTCGCACTCACCCTGAAGGCATGCTTAAATGCTGTTTCACGCCCCGCCAGAAGAGCCCGGGATCATAGGAGGGAGGGAAAATATGAGCTGGACGGGCGTTCCATGCCTTAATGGTAAGGGGCAGAAAAGAGGAAGTAGTTTACAAGAATATTTCCAACGGACGTTCAGTAATCATTTGAAGCATGACTACAGGTTTGTTCTTAGTAGTCTCTAACTAACTGCCTCGTTGGTCTATTGGTAGCAAGCGCTGCGTTAGAACCGAGAGGTCCCCGGTTCGAATCCGGGGTCGGGCAAAATTTGTGTGAGTTTTTCTGTAATGAAATTACTCAGCCCGGAGTTAGGAAGTTGGCGGTTGAACGCCCGTGCCTCGGAAAGCACGTCAAGCCGGTGGTCCTGCGCCAGATCTCTCAACAGTCATGTCGGATTGCCGTCTCACCGAAATATGAGAGTAAGGGAATAGAGAGTGCCCTTGTGTTTGCGCGCACATTTGTGAACTATAATATGTCCTGCGCACTTGGCTGATCTCAATTGAGATCGGCCGCCATGGCTGAAATCGGTCGGACGACTTACTTAGTAGTCTCTACTAACAAGGTAAAGATTTTATGCACTGAAAAGACGTTCAATACCTTCTACAAGTTTGTCTGGAACTTACAAGAATAAGCCAACTGTGCGGTACATAGTATCTCGTGAGAGAATATTGGAATAGCTATTGTTTAAAGTTAGCTAATATGGTATTTAAGTTGCTTCAAAATTATTTTGGTAACAATAATTAAACTTAACATCTATTAAGATATTCGCTTAAATAACAGAGAGTTCTATGAGGTTTAGTAACTTACCTAAGAATATTGTACATTTTAACCTAATTTAATCACTTATTTCATGTATAAAATAAAAGATAGACAAAAGGTAATAACTTAAGTTATACTATCTCCTGTATCTAAGGTGTTAGCATTTTACGGGATCAAGGTATAAGAAGTGATAATGACCCGTTAAGTTAATTGTTTAATGATATTTTTTACAAAATATTCCACTTCACTTGATGGTGGTCGTGAGGTTGATAGGCACAATAGAACCTATTGTGTCTGTCGACTGAACTGGGGGCTCAGACAAGGTAACAATATCGAAACGATAACGAAGTTCGAAAAGAACAAAATGTGTGAGATTGACCATGTGATTTATCGCGTCTATAATGTCAATCCCATACATTTTATTATTTTCAAACTTCGTTATCGTTTCGATACATGCTTACTTTGTCTGAGCCGCCTGATCACCAAATGCGTTTTCCCGCTCCGCCTGAAGAGATTATGAAGAAGATTTTATGTGTTTTAACTACTTTTCTCAATTTCATTAACATTTCTTACAATACACAAAAGGTTACAGTACTAAAATAAAGTCATAAAGGCGAAACTACGCCGTAATAACGTCAAGAGTAATTCTCCTACACAACTCAAAGCGCAGCCGCTACCATTTCTCGGTCCATCAATGAATAAATACATGAAGTTCTTCAGTCTGATCCTCTTAGTGGTAGCCGAGTTTTAAGCTGACACTACCTCTGTATGTGAGCCCTATTTCAATAGGCGTAAAGCCTAAATCTCTTTGACATTTCACCCGGTATATTCTGATACGACTGTACAATATGTTTTGAATTAACTGAGAATTAAAATGCACAATTTAATTTCGTTCAAAATAAATATTAATCTCTCATATTTTAAAGATCGTTTCAATTTTAATCTATTGTATTTGTCACGCCAACATTATGCTAATATTCGCCTTTTGATAATGAATTTATGTTTATAGATTCAGCTTTATCTCTCATTTGTCCTTTAGAATAAATTGAGCTGATTTTCTGTCTGATACATATTGGAATTTATTGTTAACCTTTGTTTGTGGCAGTGCTTAATATAAAGCAGATACCTAGGTTAGTGATTAAAATGTAACCTAAAATGTGTAGGTGCACAGAGTACTTTACAACATAATAGGTACGTAGGTAAGTATATTAGTTTTATATCAAACGTACGTGAGTATTTAGAATGTTGAACATGTAACATGTTGAAACTGCGTAACTTTAAACAGTCAATTTATTTGCATACTATAAAATAAATCCCATCAAAAACATCCTGTAAAAAAACTAGCCAAGTCTCGATGGAGCAGATTGCTCATCTCTAAAAAGTAATGAAATCTAGACAAAATCGTGCCAAGCCTAAGGTTCCTTACTGCGATTTCTTCATTATTATAGTTAGTGTTGTGTGACTTGGCCGTTGAAGGGAACACAAGGGTACATAACCAGGTTCTCCGTAACAATATTACACCAATCTGTTGCCAGAACCGATACCTATTGACGATAAAAAATAAAAAACAAGTGAAAATTAAGGCTTGATACTGGTTTTGTACCCTTGAGTACCCTTTACTTTATAAAAGTTTTTTTTTTTTGCTTAAATTGGGTATCGGTAAACGGTAGGTTTCTACGTCGCAGCTTGTCTTTCGACATAGGCCTCTTCCAAAGATAAAAAAAGAAGATTTGCAAACTATACATGTAGCTTTATAGGTATTAAGCTACTTTTTTTAATAACACTTATACATAAGCGGAATAAAGAACTTTGATAACAAGACAAGGTATGTAATCTCCACCCTCCTTAAACTACTGACCTGATTTACCATGTCCACGTTTTCAAAAGGCCTGCAACAACTCGCTGGCCAGTATTATTGAAGCTCGTCATTTGACGGCAGTTGCTAATGAAGGCCGCCATTCGTCCGCCACTCGTCCGTCCGTCCGTCCGTCATTATTGCTGATACAAATTAGCGACAGACGCTCGACTGTTCGGAGGTAAATTAATGTTCGTACGGTAGAATGTGATGGATTTAATTTGCAAAGTGAGAGATATTGATAAGTATAAGCATAACGCATCTGATATAATATGTCTTTGTGGATATTGGTGCATTTATTTTAATAGCATTCTCCTTTTCGTTTTAATGTCAAAATCAAAAATTTCTAGGCTTAGTATTCGCACCAATCGCATTATCTAAAGCACCAATTAATTCACTCAGTAAGCAAGTTGCCGTACATGTGGGTAAAGACATGATACAATATAGTATAATAATATATCATAAAATATTTCAAACTCAAACTCTTAATATTTATTGTTTTTCCATAATGTATGGTTTTGCTTAAGAAGTAAGGTTCAACTATAGACCCTGAAGGGCAAAGCAATTTTTTTAGGAGAGTTCCTCTCTCCTACTTTAAGACTTTAGGAAATATTTTATTGAATAAGCATATCTTTTGCATCATATTATTCTTATTCCAAATTCAATTTTTTGGTAATTATCTAAAAACACTAAACAGCAATAGATGTAACGGTACCAATATTCAGTATAATAAACTTTCTTATTAATATAACAAAGTAGTTAGATGTATCATAATAAAATAAATTACCAGTTCTAAAATTAAATATTAGTAAGTTTATGTCTTCATTGCAGGAACTTAATTTATAAGGAAAGTAATAAATTTTGTACGAAGATAAGGTTGACAGGCAATAAAGTCACTGTTCACAGAAGATTGATTGATATTTAAATTAGTTATTACACAATAATTAATGTTTCCTTTTTGCGTAGTAGGAATGTCGGTAAATTTTATTGTAATTTATTATGTTAGTGTTATCAGAAGCGGTTTCTCTTTGAAGAAAAAAACTCGATATTCCTAATGTTTCACAATACTCTTAGAAGCAACGTCTAAAAACCATGGTTTGTCATGTATTTCAAATTTGAAATAACAATAAAAAATATGTATATAGCCTACCTGATCATCATGCTTAACCTTTACAATAACAACTACATAGCTGTCTTACTTAAGCAGTTTAGATTTTTCATACAAAAGGATTTTCCCGCTAATTCCCGTTCCCGTGAGAATGTCGGGAATTCCTTTCTTAGTAGACCTTGTGCCTAAGCTACGTCCCTTCCAAATTTCAAGTGTCTACGTTTAGCCGTTTAGGCTGTGCGTTGATAAGTCAGTTCGTCAGTTTCGACTGACACGGTGGAACAGTGGTTAGTGACCCAGGTTGACTGACAACGGTTCAAAGAATCGTGGGTTTGATTCCCACCCGAGACAAATATTTGTGTGACAAACATCGGTGTTTTTGCTGTGTCTGGGTGTGTTATTAAATATATTATTTAAGTATATTGTATCCGCAATCGTTTCTGATATCCATAATACAAGTGCTTAAGCTACTTACCACGGGATCAGATCAATGTATGTAATGGCGTACAATATTATTATTAAGTCAGTTTCTCCTTTTATATATTAAGATGATACTAACATTCAATTAGCCAGAGTAAATAAAATAAAGCCTTAACAGGACCCAAAAGCAATAAATTCTTATGTCTTGTACTCGCTTGTGTAAAGGCATCGTAATTATTTATTTAGGGCGTCCGAACGAGTCTAAAACTCCGTAACTCGTAAACTTTCATTAACATGTTTGTCGGACGAAATTCGGAAATGCAAATCTCGCTCATCCGGGTAAAAACCGTCTGTTATCGGGAGAAGGCAAGTGTGAGTGAGGGAATATTGGGTTTTTTTCGTACTACTGATTTTAGTTCTTAGCGTAACCGCTAGGGGCGTTGTACAAGTTTTTCATAGACATAATATTTACATACGCGATATCGAGTCTGTCACTTTTAAACTCATGGTAGCGCTGTCGCATGTGTATTTTTCTAGTTTAGCCGAATCGATACATATATTTTGCTTAAGTAAGCACCTAAGTAGGTATGCAAATGAATAATACTTTATTTTTCGTGTCCAGAAAAATATCTGAGTTAAGGACCAGAGTATAGTTTATGGCTTATCAGCCGAGCAGCATCACACTCTCTATCA
Organism: Maruca vitrata; assembly: GCA_039566165.1. Taxonomy (NCBI): domain Eukaryota; kingdom Metazoa; phylum Arthropoda; class Insecta; order Lepidoptera; family Crambidae; genus Maruca; species Maruca vitrata. The sequence goes on along the minus strand of CM076928.1, from coordinate 13,494,219 downwards.
GAGGGTTCCAATTTATTTATTTCTCTGGGAACCCCTAAAAATCCAAGATAACACGATAAAAGCGAGCCGATCCAATCACGACGCCTTAAGATCCACCGCGCGAAGATTACGCTTCTATCGTCCTCGCCATAGAATTATGGGACAAAATTCAAGAACAGAAATTGCGTTGGGGGCATAAAGTACGAGGAAATTACCTTTGAATAAGGTTAAATTGTTATAAAAAGTATTTTAACGTAAGCTTTGTACCGCAACCATTGAGGGGTTTAAACTTAGAAGCTAGGTAATAGATTTTTGCACTTACAAAGCTGTAATAGAAATATTCTGTGTAGGCGAATAGCTTATGTTAATATCGTTGCTATGAATTAGTATATAACTGCGGTCAATGCAAATTGGCAGAAAATATTGAAGGACAATGAAATTTATAAAATATAGTTTCAATTTTGAACGCAAATTTACCTATAATTGATATGCAAATATTAATCTTATTACCGCTTATCTTAATCTATACAATATAATTATAAGTTAAGTAAAATGTACGTCAATTTATTTGGTTGTGGCTGGCCATTAATAGAATAAGTCTTCACTTCCGTATTCCCAGCAAGAACACAATAAAAGGAAATTAGCTCGCACGAGCGCCAACGCTGTGGGCATAACATCTTTCTACATAGAGTATCCGAGAGGCCCATAATTTTAACAATACCAATATCTTCCTACATACCTATCTTACGGTAATTACAGAAACCCAATTAGTGCTTGAGTAGTGTTGGTGATTGAACGCAGTCAACTCCCGAATTTTTCATGTTGTCAGTTATAGCAGAAATTATTTCACTATCCTCGTATTCGTATGGAGTAAATCCTTTAATTCAACAAATAGGCATAAATTTAAATTTAAAAAATTTACTACTAACGCTTGAACTAGCTGTTAAAATATTTAGAAAAGCTTATTTAGGAAAAAAAAAACAATTTTACAATAATTCGGGAAAATTTCGACAGATTCAATAGCTGTTATACTTGGTGTAAGATGATGCACGTCTAAGCGTGATTCCCGGAAGGACGGGTGTTCAAATCCACGGGTCATTAATAATAATATAGCCCTTTAATCCGAAAATTTACAGTGTTTGTGCTGTTTTACTAAAGTGTCCCTCAGTTCGGTGTGTCTTTTGACATTGGCCTCCTCCCCATTGCACTCTATCTGTTGCTTCTCTAGTCCAGAAAGGTCCTATGGCTGAACAAAGGTTGTCTTTCCATCTTCTTGTTGGACGTCCCCGTTATCTGTTTCCGTCTCTTGGGTACTAGATTGTCTACTCCATTTTTCTGCCTTACAACGTAGCCTGTCCAACGCTATATCAATTGGTCCGTTCGGGTTAGTATATTGGTTTTATCGGGACTTTGGTTTTGTTCCTTATTCCCGGGTCATAGTGCAGCAAATATTTTTTAGGTTTTTCAAAATAAGTAGGTGTTTATTTTTAATATCTCTTGATTCTTTCCTACCATTTCGTGGCCACACCTCAGCAGAGGGTAGTACCCGAACGCTTCGTTTAACCTTCGATCTCCGGATTGGGATTTGGCAAGGCACCGATCGGGACATGTGTATGCATAACAATACGTGTTGTGTATGTGTGGGGGCATATTTATAGAAAAACTGCCTTTTAGGAAAGATGGATTCCTGCTCCACTTCTACGGGTAGGTGTTTGTTATTAAAACGGATTTAGCGAGATATTGTACACTTATTGACACAAATACACACGTTTTCATGCAATTTTTGTAGTGTTCTGTACCAGAATCAAAAAACCTAATACATACATAAAATCACGCCTTTTTCTCAGAGGGATAGGCAGAGATCACTTCCTGCCTTGTGCTACGGTCCTGGCACACCACATTTGCAAGGGGTGTGAGCCTTCCGCTCTCCCGCCAGTCCGGTTAAGTTGTAGAAGCCGTCTGAGGCGTCGTTTACGGGTACATTTGATTTGACCTCTCAATCCTAATAATTACTGAAAATTGTAGTTCATTGATAACCAGTGTGTCACTGTGCTAGACGATACACATTTTCACAGCTGTGATATTTTTAAGCAACTTTGGGGTCTCATAAACCAAACGCGATTTTACTATCTAAATTAAATTGCGCTTAGCCATTTTTAGTATTGACGCTGACCCTTTGCCTGATGAGAAGATTAAAGATAAGTCAAACCAGTGTGATATACTAAAATCGATAGAAATCGATTGGTGGATAATAAAAATATTCCATTAAATCCAACTAGAGACCAAATTAATTATTAAACTAAGTGTCTTATGTTTATTAATATATCTTGATCAAGTAACACAAATCACAGTTAAAATTTTATTTATGGCAAATTCAGGACACGTGAGAAGCGATGCTCCCATTCATCCTAATTACTAGTCCATTTAATGGGTTATAATTTTGATATACGATGATTGGTTTATATCAACAAGCACAGCATATTTAAGTGCTAGAAATATTCTCTGAAAATAAATAAAAAAAGAAGCCGGTGGCTTCTTTTTTTATTATTTTTTTAAAAAAATTTAAAAGAACAATATTGTATCCTCAAAGTAAAGAAATTAATTAAAAAAGTACAGTTGTTCATTGTTTAAATATTTTATTTTATTAAAATGTATGTTTTTTTTAGCTAACTTCATTCTCCTAAAATAGCTGACGGGTACAGTCGACCAAAAATTTAATAGAGCTAGTAAAAAACATCCTGCTGCCTGATGCTTTACTTATCAACTGATATTTAATTTGTATTTATACACATAATACACACACTAGTTTTTTCTTAATATTGATGATAATAATGAGTTCATATACGAGGGTGTTCTTACGTTCTTAGGACTTACGAAAGGTATCCAAATATGTTTATACATACATTTATCGTGTCTCGATATTTCAGCATTGCGTCAATAATATTCTATTGTTTATAAATTCGTGATCGAAACATTTACTTAAAATAAGCGTTTATCTCTGTCACGAACTTAGACTGAGGTTAATGATCTTAACTATTCTAAAGCTGTTTGAATATAAATGAAATCGATGAGAAACAATCAAACTCGAATAAAATTATCAAATTAATTGTTTTATGAGCTTCGAGGTTGATAATGTTAGTAGACAAGAGAATTTCGAATATATGGCCTGTTTTCCAGCTGTATTGTATACTGCCCTTGCGTCGCTTCGGGTAATCCTTTCTTACCGGATGCCTACGTCATAATATCTACCTGCATGCCAAATTTCAGCCCGATCCGTCTACTAGTGGTTTGAGCTGTGCGTTGATAGATCACTATGTCAGTCAGTCACCTTTACCGTCAAATCCCCTGAAAACGGTTTCATGTATCAATAATATTTTTTTTCGCGATTTCATGCAATTCAGTTCATTATCCTTATTCTAAAACCTTTTTAAGATGCAGTTTCTACGTTACGTATTACCTCCATTATGTTTTATATTGAAATGTCCCACTAAAGCGCCTTGATAAACATAATCTTTCCCCTGTCATCACATTCTATTTCTATTAAGAAGATATCATTGGATTTATAAAAAAAAAGCTATACGGCGCTAAGAATCTCGCTTTTCGTATAGATCGCTAGCATATCTCACATCCATTAGTCGCCCGAACTAAAACTTCCCAATAACTAAGTTAATAAAAAACAATTAGGTACCATGATCGGAACGGTAAAGGTATCTGGGGTATTGTGAAATCTAATCAGAAGCCATAAGTCGTGGGTTCTATATGGCTATGGATAAACTATTGATAAAATGACAGTTGAAGATCCAATTCACTATTATTGTAAACCGATTAATGAATGTTCGTGAGTTATGTTAATTTACTTCGTTGATATAATCTAAAGATTGTAAAGCATTGTTATCAGGTGAGTTTGGTGGTTTCAAAAGTTATATTATTCGGCAGACTGTCTAAAAAATTGTTTGCATTGTACATACAAAATATAAATGTTACAGTGTTTATAACTTAGCTTATTTCACTTTTATTTTATGCCAAATTATCCATTAAAAATATATATATTTTAGTAACCGTATACTTATATTCTCTTCGTGGTTCTGTAAATAAAACTGACAGTCACTGCAGTTATTAAAATAACAACGTTTCTCCCTAAAAACACTGCGTTATTTTTAAAATCAGAGCACAAAAAGGTGTACGGTGAATGTTAATTTCGCTCTTTCACATTCCGGATCCGCCAATAAAGTAATAAAACTCCAAATAGAATTCCAATTCCATCAATGTATAATTAAGCCTGGCGTGGGCGACACATTTGAATCTTTAATTGTTCTCGCGGCCATTTTGTTTTACATCGTGGACGCGTCAAAATTGACAGTTCAAATCGCCGTCCCCGGAGAATAAAATGATAACTACAAAAATGCAACTTTTCAGGAAAAATAAAAAACACATTTTTGTCTATTTCTCCTTAAATACTGGACATAGGCTTATGATTGATAACTTAAAAAAAAGGTAATTTTTAGTACTATAGAAATGATTTAATGGTACGTGCCTAAATATTAAAATATAGATAATATTCAAGAAATAAAATATTAATGGAAGTAAGTAATTATTTTAAGTCTGTAATATCCATTATCATTTTGTTCTCCGTACCGCCAGACTTGAGTCAAATATGGCAATCGTTACTTGTCATTTTATTCTACAGGTTTTAGAGTACAAATGATGAGGATAACACTTTCATATCATTTTATTCTCGTACATATTGTATTCTTTTTTTTCGATAATGGACTTTAATTTGGTGTCTTAACAAACCTGTTACATGTTAATCAACATTAGTGTTATTTAATGAAGTAAAATTATTTGGATTTAAAAGTTACTTTGGAACCTAGTATTGATTTTCAAACTCCTAAAGTCTCCTGAATTGCTTCAAATACCAAAAAATAGGTTCTCAGTGTTAGAACTAAGTCTTAGAAATCAGATTTTGTCATTTCAACAGAGATAGATGGTGGGAGACGTTTTGTCGACCGGTTGCTGTTACCACCATACAGTTGCGTAATACCCGCCAAGTGACTCTGGCCTCTCTTGGTCAGGTCGCGTTCCGGGATCAGCACTGTACGAACCGGAGCCGGGGGGAGGACGGGGGGGACCAGTGGAGTCTTAGCGGCGGTATTGTGCGAGCGGAGTGGGTCAGCTCGCCGGCCGGGGGGATCCTTAGAAGCGGGTGCCCTTCCGTCCGGCGGACTGGCCAACTCGGACCCGCACAGCTCAATACTAATGCGAGACTCCACGCCTTGTCTCGTTGTTGCCGCAGCAGTGGTCTCTTCTTTAAGCGGGCTTTCAGGGTGAGTGCGACAGGCTCAATATGGTCTATTGTACCTGTCGACCTCATATTTGGATCTCACTACCGCTTACCATCAGGTGGAGTGAGGTCATTTTGTTAGCTGAATAAAAAAATATATTTTTATCATACATTCCCATTTTCTTGGGACTACAGAGTCCTGGATTTTTGGGAGGCGACCACGCAAAAGCCAACACGTAGAGGCCTTTTAATAACTTGTATATTAATGTAATGTGGCACTAGCCGACGATTTTCCCTGTATACACTATAAAATGTAGCCAAGGACAACCCCCGGTCAGTGTAGGACTATGGAATGGCGTGAAAGAACAAAGAATCTGGGCTATTGGGGTGAGTGTTAGTGGACTGGGTAACCGAGACTATGTAAACATAGATCGGGAAGGACAATGGCACCCGCCCCGATCTATGTTCAAAAACACGAATAAAATAGGCTGGTGGTGAGACGCCATTCACTGTCATGGGCTCCCCCATTGGTCGCACATGCAAGGCACGAAGCAGGAGCGACGGGGATAATCATTAGTAAGAGCGGCTCTTAGTGCCGAAAGGTGTACACCGCTTTCTACCCAGTGGCGCAACGCCACTGTGCCAACTCGTGACGTATGCATCTTTCACTTCCACCCTGCGAGCATGTAGCTCTGACGCCCAACTCTTTCCGGCCGGCTAAGGCAAGCCAGAGGTGAGAGACCTGCGGTCCCAGTGGGGTCCATTACCAACGGCCAACTTAGGCAAGCGGTGAGAGGAGCCTGGTTGACTCTTAAAGGCACGGGTCCCAAGGGGTGTCAATCCCATTCAGCCCGCCACAAGCTGCCCTGGGGAGACTGGTTGCACTAGTAGAGAGTCGTTACCTTTCATGGTGCGAAAATCAGCGACTCCCACCAGAGGGCAGTGGGGTTGTCTCATCCTTACACCTTTATTATCATTATTATGGTACCGAAGAAATTAACAATGTAATGTGAATCGCGTAATATAATATTAATTTCTTCTTCAACTTGGTCCTCCCTAAGAATCAATAAATCAGCCTTTTATTTATCTTATAAAAACACAGTGGCACGTGACGATTTGAACTGGCGATCTCTCGCAACGCTCCTCCTCCACTCGGCCATCGACGATTCTAAGTTGTATATTTTGTATTTTAAAATTCATACATTTGAAAGTGAAACATTTACTTCCATAATTTTAGTCCACGATATTTTTGGCCATCCTCATTTTTGAACCAGTTCTTATTATTTATTAACCCCATTATATTGTAAAATTCTATTTGCGTCATCTCTTTTATATCCAACTCAACAACTTTCTCCTCTCCAACTTGCTCCTCTCCAATTTTCTTCCCTCCAACTTGCTCCTCTTCAACATCCTCCTTTCCAACTTGTTCTCCTCCAACATACTCCCCTCCAATTTGCTAATCTCCAACTTGCTACTCTCCAACTTGCTCCCCTCCAGCTTGATCCTCTTTAATTTGATGCTCTCCAACTTGCTCCTCTCCAACTTGCTCCTTTCCAATTTGCTTCCCTCCAACTTGCTCCACTCCAACTTGTACCTCTCCAACTTGCTCCTCTCCGACTTGCACCACTCCAACTTACTCCCCTCCAACTTGATAATTTCCAATTTGCTCCTCTTCGACTAGCTCCTCTTCAACTTGCTCCTCTTCAACTTGCTCTTCCACAACTTGTTCTTTTCCAACTTTTTCCTCTCCATCTTGTTCTTTCTAGCCGACTTCAAAAAAAGGAGGAGGTTCTCAATTCGTCTGTATTTTTTCTATGCTTGTTACCTTGTAACTTTCGCCTGGGTGAACCGATTTAGATGATATTTTTTTATTTTGAAAGCTGGGGCTTTCCGTTTGGTCCCATAGCTATTTGGTCAACTCCTTAAAAGTAAGAAGTAAAAGGATAATTATTTTAATACTGTATGCATATTCAGACTACTAGTTATAATATGAGTAGTATTTCAGGTGAGATGAACAAAAATAAAATTAGGGTGCAAAAAATTTTAACATTAAAAAGTATGAAAAAAATATTAACAATAAAATAAAACCTCATATTTGGATCTCACTACCGCTTACCATCAAGTGGAGTGAGGTCATTTTCCATCAAAAAACAATCCAAAAACGTTCCATCAAAAAACCAGACAAACTAAAAATTACAAAATAATACGAACATAATATATATCTGGGTAGGAATATGATATGTTATGAAGGATTTTTTGTTCTTTCCTTCCAACTTGCTCCTCTCCCACTTGTTGATATTAAGTCTTACCGTTCTAACTATAAAGGTCGTTTTGCTTACTCAACTATATACTTAGCGATCGTTGCGTTTTGAACGAGAATAAAATGATAACTGCGTTTATCATTATCTAGTTGAAATATTTTTTCGAGAATATAATTATATGACTGTTTGTCATACTAACAAGTGAGAGAACATTTCGATAATGTTATATTAAAATTGTATTCTCGTAATTTATGGCATGTGTTAAATCTATGAATACTATTATAACATTTTGTAACTTCGTGAAATAACTTCATAAAAATCCCAAAAAAATTTAGCAGATGTAATAGCACCCACAGATCAAGAAAATGGCATAACACTAAAACTAAGATATTGGCTGTTATCATTTTATTCTGCGGGGACGGCGAAATGTCATAAACCACTCGTTGGAATGCCGTTAGGGTGATCACGCGATGATTTTTAATTACAAGAAACTGACTAGTGACCATAATTGAGCATCGGAGTAATAAATATATAATTTTGGATGAGTTTAAGTCAGGGGATACCAGTCACAACTATCTGTCCGGTGGTTGGTGAACGGTATACGGGTAAGCGACCCCGGCTCCTCGAGCTACTATCGACTCAGTCCAAATCATCCGAGGCAATAGTATCCTTTCTCCCCTTTTCCTTCCCAGGTCATATATCCTTGCTACTCGTGGGAACGCAATGACCTTGTTAAAACAATGCACAAGGCAGAATGGCGGCGACGTGGTTCACAACCCGTCACGTCACGTTTCCCACAGAGGTGAAAAGTGGATCGCTGGAAGTGATCTCTGCCTACCCCTTTGGGAAAAGGGCGTGATTTTATGTATGTACGTAATTTTGGATGGAATAATAATTTTCCTCATTAATATGTCATTGTGACATTAAAGGGTTTGTGTGTGTAAAGATTACGTTTTATCCGACGTCTGCGGTTGTTAATAACTTCACGGGCACTTTTTTTTCCTAACTGACATAAAGAACGATGATGGCTTGGAGTAGTCTCGTCATCATCACCGGACCTGCGAGGTAGCCGATGGCTCTCACGTGCACGGAATCGCGAGCGAGAAGCTAGTTTAAAAGTTTTAGTTTAGTAATTTACAAAAAAATAACATGCATTACCTAATGCTGTCAGCTGTCAGCAAGCTTATTTTAACCTGACGACTACTGTTATCGAACAGCTGTTAAAATTCGAAGTAAGTGGTGACCCTTATCAACACCCAAGCCTGACCAACGGATTCCGTCGCGATATTTGACTGACATTTACTTGATTTTGACTTAAATATTTAGGTACCACCATTTACTTTTATTTTTGGTTTTTTGTGGAATTTATACATTCATTCAATGATAACCATGGTTAAAATAAAACATGTCTACGGATTATACTTGACATAACACTGATGTTATGTCAAGGATAATTCGTAGAAATGTTTTATTTTACAGCTTAAACTGCGAAACTTTGCTTTCGCTTTTTACAGCTTAAATTTATAGATAGGTACTGATACCTATCATCGTAAGCTGATTTAATTTGCACATTGCAGTGCAAATTACCTTTTATGTTCAAGATTAGGTTTATTCCAAACATGGTAAAGTTAAAATAATTTTAAATATTATTAATAGAAACCGATATCATAGTGTTACCCAGTATACAAAGCCTAAGGTTTAAATTTTTGACCTTGACTAAGAAGAGTAGTTGTTTACCTTCACAGTGTCAAAAAGAATTCCTAAGAAAAAATAGATTTATCACCGATGACTTGAGATGTTAATTTAAAAGCAAACTTTAATAAAATCAAACTCCATATTACGGTAACGTAACCATTTCTGGTTGCTCACCAAGTTCGTATCAGGTGTTAATGTGGACCGGTGGTAATAAATCTTGGTTGTTGAAATATAGCTAATAATATGGCTGATATAATTATCTGTATTAGTCATTTATTGCCTGGATAGGACATGGTAAAGTGAAGCTGTGAATTATGTGTCCAAACAAAAATACTGCTTGAAGAGATTTCAACATTTAAATACCCTTGCATATTTGGATTTTATTGGATAGTCTAATAAAGAAAGTGTGAACTAAAATTAGTCTTTATGGGTCTACACGCGATATTAGGAGTAACAAATTACATAGCTACTTACTGCCCGACGTTTCGACTGGGTTACCTAACCTTACCTAACCCAGCTAACTTTAGTGTAATGGACGCCACGCTAATTTTAGTGTAATGGAACGCGAAAGTCTAAAATCTTACATAAAGAAAGTGTGACACAAGTACAAGAAGAACTCACAAGTACAACTATTTTATCGGGACAAATATTTAACTGATGAACATCGGAATTTTATATGTCCCTTGTCTGGGTGTGTTATTTAGATTTAAGTATATATGTGTATACCGGAATTGTTACCGATAACCGTAACACAAGTGCTTAAGCAACTTACTTCGGAGACGGAACAATATAACATGTGATTTGCTGTTTTTATTTAATGACTTGCAGTCCGCCCACGACTTCGTCCGCGTAGAGAAGTATAAAGGGTTAAACATTACTTCTGTATAGCGCAGTTGGTTAAAAGTAGCCTATGTCCTTTCTCAGGCTCTAAACTCTATCTGTACCGAATTTCATTTAAATCGGTTCAGTACTCTATGCGTGAAAGCGTAACGGACAGACAGACAGAGTTACTTTCGGATTTATAATATTAAGTAAAGTCAGTAAAGATATAAGTAAAGATTGTTATTGCATAACAAAATACCATTGTAATAAACAGCTTTTATACTCGTACGCTAACCAAACAATTGCCAAATCAAAGTAAATAAACATTTCAAAAAAGTTAACTGACGATCACTCTGTAAATCAGAGTAATAAGCAATTAGAAAATTAACCGGAACTCACGTAAAACACCAATTTGTCAAGGAACTTGGCGCCGTTTTAATATTTGATGCGAAGGCTTGGTTTTTTCAGTGTAAGCCTCCCTGACATTTACAAATAAGTAATAAGGCTTCTAAAAGTACTGTTCCTTTCGGAAAGACCCGTAAGAAGGGCCGCCTTGAATCTCTATGAATGATTATTAGGAAGTGGACGTGCGTTCTACTTTATATACGAAAAAAAAAAGAATATTTTTCATTAACTATTATTAAGAGCGTAAAATTCAATGGAATTTTTTTAATTAGCCTTATTTACTAGAAAATTTTAATGTTATTTTGTTACAAAATGAAGAGAATACTCTGGATCGAGATTATGTAATGGACTGAATGCAACGTTATCTGATCAGAAATAAAAAAGACGTGTGGCACTCGGGGACTGCCGCGGTATAGCTATTGCATAGCATCGTCCGATTTTGGAGCAGCTCGTCTCGATTCGTGCGAGTTTCGTAGAGTCGTACAATACGTCTAACCGCACGCACACAAACACCGTGTCGAAGTCTACCGAACTGAAACGACGTTAGACGATTGTGAGGTTTTTTTCGTTACGGAATTTCTTGGTTCGGTCGCCGCGCTCAAAGCCCGCGATAAAAGCTATGCAATAGCTTAAAAAGTAAACTGATTCTTGTTACTTGATCGTCGCCACATTTCACAATTTAGCCCTGGGTATTAATTATCGTAGGTAACTAAGTTAATTATACATTAATACAAATACCAAAGTCAAAGGTCAGCGACGTAATAATATTTTTTTAGGTTATACCACAGACCTTAAATTGTAGAGCAGATGGTCGAAATTCGTCCGAAATATTTTAATTAATCACGCAATTGAACCGAAGTTAAAAAGTTCAAAGTTTTTAACTTCGGAGATCCTTTTAAACTGATGTTTTATTAGTGAACTAATTATTAAACCAGTATCGATTTGCATAATCAGGTTAATCGTACAGTTGATTCAAAAGCTTGGACTTGAAGATTAGGTAAAAATAATCAAATTACTTTTAGGAGGTTCATTTAATATTTTTTCTCGGTTTAAAACGTAAACAGGAAAATCAAGAACACGGCTAAATATTGATGATATTTCTGGATTTCATTATGTTTACATATACACTTGTGTACAAATTAAAATAAAACGACTCCGTTTAACCGGAACTCGAAATCGATCCACATATAACATATAATTTTGGTATATAAAGTTAATTAATACAGTAGGCATTCTAGTGGAAACAAGGGATCAAATTATTTCGAGGTAAGGCTTACAAAACAGATTGGCAGATGTAAGCTAGGAACCCAATTAAAAGTTATTCGACACTAACTTATCCCGCAGGATCGAACAAGCGGTTATATAGGAATAACATGGTTTATGAATATATACGAGTGTACTACAATGAAGAGGCCGATGGATGTGGATGAAGGGAAAGTGGTGTGCCAGGACCGTAGCATATGGCAGGAAGTGATCTCTGACTCGGCTCTGGCTCGATGGAACAGTGGTTAGTGACCATGGCTGGCTGTTCCAAGAGTCGTGGGTTCGATTCCCACTCGGGACAAATATTTGTGTGATGAACATCGGTGTTTGTTCCGTGTCTGGGTGTGATTATGTATTTAAGTATGTATTTATAAATATATATGTATGTATATAAGTCTCTGACGCCCATAGTACAAGCTCTGCTTTGTTTGGGGTCAGATGACCGTGTGTGGAGATGTCCCATATACTTTTTATTTTTTATTTATCTCTGCCTACCCCTCTGGGAAAAAGGCGTGATTTTATGTATGTATGTTGTACTACAGGCGATTTTAGACTTTCGCGATATTAATAGTGGTTATTATGGGTCTACACTTAACATTAGGAGTAGCAGATACATAGTTACTTACAGCCCGACGTTTCGACTGGGTTACGCCAATCATGGTCGCGGAATAAACTGGCGCTCTAACCTTTGTCGTCTGCCGTAATGGGTGTAAATTGCTAAATCCATTTTTAGCCATGTATTTGCTAATCCTTATGTCGCATATGGACTCATAAAAATACTATTTGAAGTACTACTAAAATTGGCCGTGAGTGGTTTATTTTTGTAGGTATACAAAAAGTCACAAGATGGAGCCAAAAATATTACTTAGCGAGATCTTGTGATACTATTTGCAAATGGTGTTTTACGAAAAGCAAAGAAGAACTCCCTACTCGATATTTTCTAGAGATGAGTTCATCTCTAACCGGACAAGCATGACGAAATGACCACCATTTTAATTCATCATCACTTATCTTCAGCTGAGATTGTGTCATGCTCATCGCAAAAAAAATATTTAAAGGCTACAAAGATACCAAGCATTTGTGTATTATTGTCAAATGACCCAAAAATAACACAACAATATCGTATAGGTAACAAAATAGTTTTAAGATTAGTGCTGACCTAATAAAAATATTCTGTTTCTAAATGGGAATAATAATAATAATAATAATAATAATCGTTTATTTCTCACCATAATCCTAGCTCACATACATTTGCAGGTGTTGTTGTGAATGTTTACTATGATACAATAGTCGCAAAGATTTGACTCTTACCATGTGCCAAAGTATTTTAACAAAAACTCTGTACATAATAGTTTCATCTGATCCTTTACATAAGTAAGTAAGATTACGATCGTAAATATAAAATATTTGTCAAAATTAATTACAACCGCCTACGGCATTCGCACGGTATGGTCGTTGGGACCGGTTCAAGATTATTATGAAATCATTTAAAAAACCTTAAAATGAATAAACAAATATGCAAATGATTCGGACTAGTGTCAAAGTTTAAATGTTATTTGGTTCCTCGCTGTCTGGTGTGATGATGACGTTACCGTTTCTATAAAATACTAGCTGTGACCGCGACTTCGTCTGTGTGGAACAGTTACCATTAAAACGAGTTTATCTTAAAATGTGGTCACATTTTCACACACGGTCACCTGACCCAAAACTAAGCAGAGCTTGTACTATGGGCATCAGAGACTGATAAACATACATAGATATTTATAAATACATACATAAATACATATTCACACATAGTCAGATACGGAATAAACACCGATGTTTAACACACAAATATTTGTCCCGATTGGAAATCGAACCCACGACTTTCAATCAAACAAACATACAAAATAAAACTAAAATACCTTGTAAATTAAAATAGCTTTTAATGTACCTTGTAAAATAACCTATAGATTAGTAAAAGTCCCGTCGAAATTGATCGAGCCGTTTCGGAGAATAACGGGAACAAACAAACAGACCGACAAAAATGGTTTTGATTGTGTTTTTATTACCCGTTATAGATTCTTACCTATTCAGTGAAAAGTGGTTATTTTAATATTACAAACAGACATTAAATTTTTTTTGTTACATAGATTTATAGTCATATAGATGGAAAGTGTCACAGCTGTGAATCTAACCCGTTTAAACGAGTTATGTCGGAAATAGCAGTATCCACGCAATATGAGGATTGAGTGGGGCCATTCATTATCAAAATACCAGTTATGTCCTAGTCACAATCACCTAACATCACCACCTGTAATTCACGTAAGACTTTTAAGCTACACACACATGCTTTTTTTTTACATTTTATGCTAGGTAGTGTACAGTCCAAATAGCAAAGTACCTTTAAATCATTTGAAATAGATAATACGACGATGAATTTTTAGATTCTTTTATAATATACGTATATTTTATTATATGGAACTTTTGTTTTGCATCTATGTCTAAAATATAATTAAGTCACTTTATATATTATATTTGTATACCTACTATATTTTTATATTCTGGACGAATATAGAACACAATAAATTAAGCAAATTAAAACACGGTAAGTCCAACACATTATTAAGGTAAATAATTAAAATTTATGCAAATTTTATCGTCTTATCTGTGAGACAAATAATAAACTAAACATATAAAGGATACCCTCAACATATTTATGTTTATTAGAACTTTGAATACATTCACAACATCTCAACTCACACAAGTACAGCTATTTACTTATTATACTAACTATAATGTATATTTATTGAGTGACTGGCTCGGTGGAACAGTGGTTAGTGACCCAGGTTTACTACCTAAGGTTCCAAGAGTCGTGGGTTCGATTCCCACTCGGGGCAAATATTTGTGTGACGAACATCGGTGTTTATTCCGTGTCTGGGTGTATTATTAAATATATTTAAGTATATTTGTGTATCCACAGTTGATTCTGATACCTGTAACACAAGTGCTTAAGCTACTTACCACGGGATCAGATGAATGTCTGTGATGTTGTGAAATATTTATTTATTTATTTATTGGACCGAAAAAGTTATGACAGTGTTATTGCTTAATATAATATGCGATTTTAACAAATTTTAAACAATGTTAGCTTTAACTAGAAAAACTAAGAGATACAATAATAATAATAATGTGTGTTCTACTTCTAATGCAAGGGATTTAAACAAGTCAAGATGTATGTTATCTATTTAAAATTTAAATTTTATCAGTATTCGTAGTGATTGCTTACATAAATATGTCACTTAAAATATGGATATATTAAGACATTATGTAAGGTTAATAAAACATAACGTCTGATGTAAACTTTTACGATATTTAGTCCATTATCGTTATTGGATTTGATGCCGTTTTGACATAATGAAACCACCTAAGCTTGATTAATGCGACTACAAACTAATTGAGACTTTGATCTGAATCAATAAAGCGAATAATATTTGATTTATGAGAATGAGATGAACTAGAAAATCGAGCTTAATGTTGTTCCACAAATTTAGTCTACGATCCTGTCGTTATATTATTGATATTCTTTGAAGTTTGTGAATAAACTATTATTTATTACATTACTAGCTTTCCGCCCGCTACTTCGTCCGCGTAGAAACGTTTAACATTAATTCTTTGTAGCGCAGACGGTTAAAAAGTAGCCTATGTCCTGAGAAAAGTCTCAGGCTCTGGATTATATCTGTACCAAATTTCATTTAAATCGGTTCAGTACTCTATGCGTGAAAGCGTAACAGACAGATAGACAGAGTTACTTTAGGATTTATAATTTTAGTAAGGAAGTAAGGATAAGCGAAATACAGGATACCAAAAATATCATAGTCCGTTTCTTTATGTTCTAAATAGTTTTATGTATGGAATAAACAATACCTTGAAACGATGTAAGACTTATGTGTTTTATTTTTAATTGTGATTTTAGTGCCACACAAAGCTCTAATGTAAAAATTGGA
Source organism: Maruca vitrata (assembly GCA_039566165.1). NCBI lineage: Eukaryota > Metazoa > Arthropoda > Insecta > Lepidoptera > Crambidae > Maruca > Maruca vitrata. The sequence goes on along the minus strand of CM076928.1, from coordinate 13,478,527 downwards.
AAAAATTCACATTCATGACTGTCCCCGTCCAGTCAGGCATGAATGTGAATTTTTTAAATTTTTAACTTATGTGTTTTTATATTTTTTACTTTATTAATAGATACAATTTACAATACCACTTTTGAAATTTCCTGCGCACTTGGCTGATCTCAATTAAGTTCGATTGCCAGGGCCAAAATCGATGGGATGTCTTATAATGTGTGATATGCACATTTGTAAACAAGTAAGTATTCCGTTAGCAAGGCCGTCAACCGAACGACAACCTATGACGTCGAAACCAATGATAATATTTGGAACATCTAATTATACCCACTAACACGGACCTATTAAGAAACAGATCTCGAATATTGATAGGCTTGAAACTCGAAACTTTGAAATATCACAGCGGTGTATTTCGACGGCCGACACATTAAAAAATAAATTAATTATTTTGTATCATTGGCGTTTTTATTGGAAATTCACGGGTGTAGCTAAGTCGATAATATCGTCTGGTGAACAAGATTATTTGCGTAGAGTTCACTGTAATTAGATATATTTTTTTTAACTTACATCATCCCACTGCTGGGCAAAGGTTTCCTCCAAACCCATCTCTGCTCTCTATTCAAGGCCAGGACGTCCCAGATTTTTGACAGCTAGACCAGATCATCACACTGCCTTCTATTATACATACATACATACATAGATATAGTAAACAAACAAACATAATAAATGATAATTTAATCACATTCCTGTCATAATAACGATAACCAGAAGTTTGACAATTAATAATTGTAACATGCTTTCGAATGAACAGTAAAGGCAAGCGCGCAACATAATCTTCTACCATCTATCTGGATTTTACGTTCGCTATGAACAATGCAACAAAACCCGTGTCTTACTTTTAAATATCTGTCAAATACATCCTGAACACGTACCCCAAATTCATAATCTACCACCATCCCAAATAATTCACGGATTAAAACAATAAAAACTTAAACAGCTCTTACAGAAGTTCGTAACTTTCCCCATTCCAAGGTCAAAGCGAACATCAAAAACAAAATTCGCAGTAAGAACAACCCTTCCACTGAATATTTCAGTTGCCCCACCACATCGGAGCAAGAAGCGTTCTAATGATAAATTCAAATCTCGATGCTCTTGGGAACAAAGCAATCAGACGAAGCACAAAGGTTATACTGCCGGCGGCAAAAGTTCGACACACAAACTTGTGAAAAGAAGGCATGACTTTGCAGCGGCGTTCGTTTGTAGTTTATTAAGTTCGGTGATGTTTACTGGGTAAATTAAATTTAATAACGCGAAACGGAGCGTCCTTTGGGAGCCGTTCATGTTTTATTGGGAAAATGTACGGGGAACTAAGTCGGTCCACGATTCTGTTTAAACTTTTTGGCTCGGTGGAACAGTGGTTAGTGACCCTGGCTGGCGGTTCCAAGAGTCGTGGGTTCGATTCCCACTCGGGACAAATATTTGTGTGATGAACATCGGTGTTTGTTCCGTGTCTGGGTGTGATTATGTATTTAAGTATGTATTTAAAAATATTTATGTATGTATATCAGTCTCTGACGCCCATAGTACAAGCTCTGCTTAGTTTGGGGTCAGATGACCGTGTGTGGAAATGTCCCAGATATTTATTTATTTATTTATTTTATAATATGGTGTCCGTTCATAAATAATATGAAGTTATTTTTAAGAGCGCGATATATTCTTCAAAATGTTCATATCGATGTATGTACACATAAAATGTGCTTACATTTAAAAACTTATGTAATCTATCACCCATTGAATAATATTTAGACGATATCGACTTCAATAATAAAGATTCACTTAAATGTTTTAAGGCATGTTCCACAAAACATGTGTAAGTAAACATTTTCTCTTAACGCAATTCATTCAAGTAACCACAAAACTCAAGTTAAACAAAGTCTTATAAAACCACTTGAACTAGCCTAAGTACAAAACATCGCAAACTGCTCGCAAGAAAGTAGTTCTTGGGCCAATCGGGTAATCTACAACGTAGCTACCATGTCAAAGGATACGGAAGTGCGGCAAAACACGGCAGAAGATGAGCCATTTGCTTAAGGCTTGAGCTAACAAGTTAGGATAATTAACATGCAAACTTTGTTCAGTTTGATATGCATGAATTGCTGCACAACCTAGAAGCTGCTTCATAATGCTTGGTTTCTTTTCGTTGGCAATGTTTTTGTTGTTCGTTTGAACTCCATCTGGGAATTAGATTTTCGTTCATCCGAACAGAGGATAGCTTTTTATTATGTTGCTCATGCTCAGAGCACAAGGAAAACATTATAATAATATTATGTAAAGTACGTAATCAGCTAATGAATATGACACATATTATTATCATACACAAATAAGCTAAAAAGATCAAAAATATACTGACATAGCATACTATGGCCGTGGGGTGCCGGCAGAATAGAATAGCACCTCCCCAAATCTTCCCGTGGGTGTCGTAGAAGGCGACAGAGGGACCAATGCAAAGTATTTTGCCAACAAATAATTACCGGAGATCGGGCAGCAGTGCTCTCCGCACCACCTAAAACATAAACTGCGATCACCAACCCGCCTGCCCAGCGTGGTGATTATGGGCAAATTTCCCCTGAATGGAGAACAAAAGGCCACGGCCCCCAGTTCCCGGCGGCCCCGCTATTCCTGGTCATGGTGGCGACCATGGTAACGGCGGGGCGGGGGGTGCTAAGAATCCCCGGGTTACGAGAGGCCACCAACATACTATGACACTGGCGACGTACAACGGACGCACGCTACGGCTTGACTCGCATCTGGCGCAACTTGAGGTAGAGCTTGAGAAGATTAGGTGGCACATTCTGGGGTTGTGTGAAGTCCGAAGAGCGGGAGAGGACACCATAACCTTAGAATCAGGCCACCTGCTGTACTTCCGCGAGGGAGACCAAAATTCTCAAGGTGGCGTCGGTTTTCTGGTCAATAAGTCCCTCTCTGACAACGTGGTGGAAATGTCTAGTGTTTCGAGCAGGGTAGCGTACCTCATCATTAAGCTCACCGAGAGGCTTAGCCTCAAAGTGGTGCAAGTGTACGCACCGACCTCTTCACACTCAGACGATGAAGTGGAGAAAATGTTCGATGACATATCGATTTTATATAAACAAGTCCTCATGCCTGTGTGGACCTATGGTATACAGCTATGGGGCTGTACCAAATATAGTAATATGCAGATCATTCAACGTTTCCAGAATAAAGTACTCAGAGGTGTCGTTGATGCACCCTGGTACGTCAGAAATGAAGACCTACACCGGGACCTTAAAGTAGACTTTGTCAAAGACATTATTAAGAAATTCGCCGAAGCTCATGAACATCGACTTCATCATCACGTGAATGTCCAGGCTATCCAGCTCCTCGACAACACGGACACAGTGAGGAGACTCAAAAGGACAAAACCTTTTGAGTTAGTGTAAATTAGTGACAAAAAGTGAAGTGTGTGCCACTCATTATGAACACAAGAACAAAGTGTCTTCCCCTTAATAGAGACAATAAGAAAAGTGCTAATGGACACATTCTTAGACATTACTTTATTTTAGCAGCTTAAGTTAGACATAAATTACTTATTAGTCTTTTAAGACTAGATTGTAATTTTGATGGCGTATTTATCCATAAGGAAATACATCATAAGGAAAAAAAAAAAAAAAAAAAATATCGAAGGCCCTCCACTCCACCACCAAGACCCACTACAATGTTGTTATGGGGGACTTCAACGCTAAAGTGGGAGTACAATTTTGCAGTGAATCGGTAGTAGGGTCCCACGGATTTGGAGCTAGAAATCACAGGGGACAAATGCTTGTCAACTTCCTCGAACGGGAGGGGCTCTTCTTGATGAACTCTTTCTTTAAGAAGCAGCCTCAAAGGAAGTGGACGTGGCGAAGTCCCGATACTGTGACAAGGAACGAGATCGACTTCATCATAGCGGATAGGCGGCACATATTTAGAGATGTCTCCGTGCTCAACAGGTTTAACACCGGCAGTGATCACCGTCTTGTTCGAGGCACTCTAAATATCGACTTCAAAGCCGAACGTGTTCGCTTGGTGAGGTCTAGTCTCCGACCTACTCTGCTCCAAACCATGGCAGGATCCGAAACGTTCCAGTCAAACCTGGAGAACCGATTTGCTACAGTGGAAACCACAATTGACGTTAACCAGAAACTTGAAAATATGGTTCGTGTCCTCAGGGAGGAAGGATCGAGATTGTGCAGCAGAAGGCGAGGGGGTAGGAAGTCTAAACTCTCTGAGAAGACCTTAAGGCTAATGAGGCAGCGACGTGAAGACCCACCCGCTACTACATTGGAAGCTCGGGCTCTCAACCGGGAGATCAATAAATGTGTGCGACGCGACCTCCGGTGCTACAATACTCTTTTAATCGAAAGAGCTATTGAACAAAATCGGGGGTCAAAGGTGTTTGTACAATCTTTCGGAAGAAGCCACCTAACGAAGCTGACTACAGCGAATGGGGACATTGCTGCTTCGAAGCCGGCAGTACTCTCGGAGATAGAAGACTTCTATGGCCGGTTATACGCCTCGCATGCATCTCGCCCTGATCCCGGCAATGAGGACACTAGAGCCATATTGACACGCCACTATACCGAAGACCTACCAGAAGTTAGCAATAACGAAATCGAGATTGCTCTTGGGCAGCTTAAAAATGGAAAAGCCCCTGGAGAAGACGGCGTTACGACAGAGTTACTTAAGGCTGGAGGCAAACCCGTTCTAAGGGAGCTTCAAAGGCTTTTTAACGCTGTCTTGTTTGAAGGGAGAACTCCGGAGGCGTGGAGTAAGAGTGTGGTCGTCCTGTTCTTCAAAAGGGTGACAAAACCCTTTTGAAGAACTATCGACCTATTTCCCTTTTAAGCCACGTCTATAAGCTTTTCTCAAGAGTAATCACGAACCGTCTTGCACGAAGACTCGACGAATTCCAACCACCGGAACAGGCTGGATTTCGGAGCGGATACGGCACCATAGACCACATCCACACAGTGCGGCAGATTATACAGAAGACTGAGGAGTATAATCAGCCCCTGTGTCTAGCATTTGTGGACTATGAGAAAGCCTTTGACTCGGTTGAAATCTGGTCAGTTCTGGAGTCCCTGCAGCGATGCCAAGTAGATTGGCGGTACATCCAGGTGATGAAATGTCTTTACCAAGCCGCAACTATGTCCGTCCAAGTACAGAATCAGCAAACAAAACCCATACCATTGCATAGAGGAGTGAGACAAGGGGACGTCATCTCCCCGAAGTTGTTCACAAATGCAATGGAGGATTTGTTCAAGACGCTGAACTGGAAAGGACGTGGCATTAACATAAATGGTGGATACATCTCCCACCTGCGATTTGCAGATGACATCGTCATTCTGGCAGAGACGCTGCAGGACCTACAACAGATGCTGAATGACCTGGCTGACTCTTCTGCGCGCATCGGCCTACGGATGAACTTGGATAAAACCAAGGTCATGTTCAATGAACATGTACTACCGGAACCGATTGCGATTCACGGCACCGTCCTCGAAGTTGTTCAAAAATATGTGTACCTCGGGCAGACTATGCAGTTGGGTCGAAACAACTTTGAGGACGAGGTGAATAGAAGAATTCAGCTGGGTTGGGCAGCATTTGGGAAATTACGCCGAGTCTTCTCATCGTCAATCCCACAAAGCCTAAAGACGAAAGTCTTTAATCAGTGCGTCCTACCCGTCATGACGTATGGAGCCGAAACGTGGACACTGACGGCACGGCTGGTCCACAAGTTAAAAGTCGCTCAGCGGGCTATGGAAAGAGCTATGCTCGGTGTTTCTCTGCGAGATCGAATCAGAAATGAGGCGATCCGTCAGAGAACCAAAGTCATCGACATAGCTCATCGCATTAGTAAACTGAAGTGGCAGTGGGCTGGCCACATCAGCCGTAGAACCGACGACCGATGGGGTAGACGAGTTCTGGAGTGGATACCGCGTCTCGGCAAACGTAGTGTAGGACGCCCGCAGGCCAGGTGGTGTGACGATCTGCGCAGGACGGCTGGTAGGAGCTGGATGCGAGTGGCCGAGGAGAGAGAGAAGTGGCGTGCATTTGGGGAGGCCTATGTCCAGCAGTGGACTGTAATGGGCTGATGATGATGATACTAACCTTTCTTATGAAACAATAAAATGTACAGGGTGGGAATCGAACCCATGTCTATAGGCGCAAATGATAGGGGCGTTCCCAAACGCATTATCTGATCAGAATATTAAAGGGTATCAAACAAACTGCTTTAATAAATATTCGGGGATATCAAAAAACATGATGAGTGATTACCCAAACATGACAAATACTATGGTGTTATGAAGAATAATGATAATTGTTAATCATCGGACCATATACTTTTCCACCTCTTACTCTTTTTAGATTTGCACCATTATTTATTTATTTATTTATTTATTATTAGGACAACCAACAAGATAAAAACACTGGTACAGAATAATAAAAGTGAATAAAAACAACATAAACTAAGAGCTAAGTGCTAATCTTAATTAGAGGTTGCCACGGCATGCAATGTGGACTACAATTCAGTTATATATATATATATATATATATTTAAGATGATAATAACAATTTATATATGTATAAGATAGGACTTTTAAATTTACTTAACTAATTTACTCTTAACCAAAAGTAAAGCAAAATGTCTCTCCAATAAAAAAATAGTACACGAAGATTTTTCATCAAGTCCCCGTCCATCACTTCTATTAAAAGATCCCAGAAACGTGTTATTAAGTAGTAGACATTTTGAAGCATTTATTAATGTTTTCGACATGGCAGCTCGCTTCAAGCCAACATAATAATCTTTACCCAAAATATACATTTTCATTATAGACGTCATAAAACCTTGTGACGCTAATGAAGTGGACAATTCACGTAATTTAACCGAATAGATAGCACAAAAATGTCCAAAAAGGTGCTATTTGTAACAGGAAATATTGTTAATTAAGTAATTTACCGATGTTCTCTTTTAAATTGGTCTCGGAACTCTTATATCTTGTACCTTTTAACTAATGCTCGCATATCTACTTTAAAACTTAATTTAAAAAGTATCCTGATAAACTTTATAACCCGACTAAATGGTGTGCTATGTGGTTTGAAATATTTCGGAACAGGTATATGAAATTATTCAAACCAGTTTATGATAGGAGCCTTGACATTTTTTCTAAGAAATCACACGAATTTCATTTTCATTCCCACCGCAATAAATAATCGTAATTAGTTTCATTTTATACCGTTGCTAAATATATTGACAAGCGCAATTTTTAAATATCGATAAATAAAACATGGATGTTTATTATGATTTTATACGAGTGATTTGATATCGAGATAGTAGTATCCAGCTTGCTAGCAACCGAATAATAAAAAGTAAAGTAAATTAATAATTTTGACTTCTATTTACATAACTAAAAGTAATAAAGAAGGATCTTTAATCGAAACTAGTGAACAGGTTTTTTAGTAATTCGTTACTATAGACAAACATAGTAAACACTAGCTCTAACAGACACTTCGTCCGCTTGGAAAAGATACTTAAGCTACATATTTTACTGTACGTGCGTCTGCAAACGCCCAGTTAGTTCGAGGTGATTTTTCAAATTAGTATTACTTTTTTTAACCGTATTGTAATGAAAGAAACACAAAATTTAAAGTCAAGCTTACCAAAACATATTACTGAAAACCACATCTAGAAAAAAAAAGCGTCGATGGCCTAGTGGTTAAGGTCGTTGCTTGCCATGCTAGAGGTCGCCAGTTCAAACCCCGCCAGGTACCAATGTGTTTTTCAAATTTGAAATTCATTATGTACCATCATTCGACGCTTTAACGGTGACGGAAAACATCGTAAGGAAACCTGCACTCTTACGAAGAAATTCTAAGGTTGTGTAGTCGACCAACTCGCACTTGGCCAGTGTGGTCGACTAAGGCCTTATCGCCCTAGTTTAGGGTAGGCCTGTGCCCTAGCAGTGGGGACATATATGGGCTGATGATGATATCTTGATCGCATAAGCCGTTCATGAGATTAGCGTACAAAAACAGTAGTTAGTGACCCAGAATCACTACATTCGGTTCGTTCTATGAGTCGTGGGTTCGATTTCCAGTGTGTGGTTATGTTATTTGTATATTTAAGTTTATTTGTATATCTACTGTCGTTTTTTATATCGGTAAAACAAGTTAAGCTACTTACCGATCATCAGATCAATATATGTGATGTAAAATATGTATTTAAAAAAATCATACTTTGTATTTCAAGAAGACTTTTTTATAAGAAAATATTTTAAAGCGTATTGATTTTGATCGAATGCGGTGGACACGATATCCGTGTCTAATCGGAAATCAGATTAGGATGCATGCAGCTAACTGTACTATGTAAACCAATTTATATTTGGGCTATAAATCTTGTTTACTTGTTTGCATATCTGATAACGTGCTTTATCGAAACTTGATCTAAATGAATATATTTATTCGGGAACAGATAAATAAATGAACCTAAAGTTTTCTTCGGAAAAGTACTTGTATATCAATATTTTAATTCTGTTTCATCAAGATTTTCAATGAGGAAGTATTAGAGAAATCGTGCTACAATGAAACGCTTTCTGATTGAAACGCTTACGATTTCAATAGAAGTACTAGTATACTTTTAACATTAAAATAGTGTTCCGTGAAGCAATTAAGAGACAATGGTATCAAAATTACATTTAATTAGCGCAACGGTTCCACATAATTTGTAAAAGTTTATTTGACCGCAGTTGGAAACTTGTTGTTTTTTTTATTGTGTTTAAGATATTTTAGAACAAGTTAAGGAACTACTTAAATATTTGAAGCAATAATTTTTATGAAAAACGGAGAAAATTTTATTGTTTCACTGTTAATCGGGCCCAGACGAGCTACCTATGTATATAAAGCTTTAGCACTTAAAATTTTAAATTTACAATAACATTTTCTTAATGTAGATGAAATGACCTATTTGAAAACTAGACAAGGTAATTGATGATTATCCACACATTCATATTCTGCAAAAGCGTAAAATCAAGAATTGCACAGTTAAAAAATAACGACGATTTTTTCATTCTGAACCTTACGAACATCGAATTTATTTTATATCGCACAGCGCTAGTTTCTAACTGCAAAATAAAACAAAACAACTTGCCGACGCAGCGGACAAAAGCATTTTATTTTATCAATATTAAATTCGGCTGAATCAAAAGAATGTCACAAAAGCTTTCACGGGATCGATCGACCGAAACAATTCGGCGTCGAAATGTGGCCCGACTCTTTATAGCACATTTCATTAACAGACTCTGACAGTAATATTTAAATTATGATGATGAAAGCTGGGAATTACTTTTACGTACAATTATTTTGAATGAAGATAATGTCCGTCATGCGATATATGCGGAACATAATGAAATTTGAGCCATTAAATTTTGATCGCATTTACGTTTTATCTTGGCGGTAGGTATAATCAATTGTAGTGCAATTCAATTGATACAAAGAATGTCAAACAACGTTAGATTTTGAACGATCCAGCACATTTATCGGCTCCTTATAGAACAGAAAACGTTGTTTTATGCTTAGGTATTTAAGAAAGCGTGCCTTCTTGTTAAACCAACACTAAAATTCGAAATTTATGTCCAGTAGTAACGATAAACAGACTCGTAGTTAATCTTGACCTTCAAATCAACTCACCAATTTTAATTAAAGGAAATTACAGTAACGATTACTCTAGATGTCCATTTTGTCTACTCCCTATAATTTGCAACTGACCCTATAATTACTCCATGATTCCATTTTCATTACCCAAATTAGTCAGTGTTACAAATAGCCCTAAATTTTTACGGTCCCGCTGATTTATAATTACCGAATTTAATTATCAGAAGGGAAATTTCAGGTCTAGCTAGGTAAGCGAATTTATCTCCAATGATTTTATCTTTATAATGCCATCTTGATTCGGGCCGTGGTGATCTATTATAATGTAAAAATGGCACCCGAAGCAGATATATCAGAGCGCACAAGTGCACCCAAATAAGTACAAGTAAATGTGTTTACTTAAATACCTACATCGAAAAGATTTAGTCAATGTAATGCGTTATTAAAAATAATACAAAGGAAAAATAAATTAGTAAATACACGGGATAATTTCATCTAAACGTCGTACATAAAGAAAGTAATCAATCAAAACATTTTCATAATGGACTACAAAATTCTAAAAAAAACCTGTTACCTAAGATATGATGCGCCTTTGTTATTTCGGACTCACAACAATAAAATAGTACGAGTGCTTGACTCGGATTCCTCATCTTGTCATTACTGAGAGACAAGAGTTTTCCTTCTTCCGCATCCCATTGATTTCGATCTATTTTTAGCCTATACCTTACCCTACACGGGGCAAATGTCTATCACGAGACATGGCATAATTCTGGCGCGAATCTAACCGGATCCCGTGCTATTTTCCCTGAAATATTTATGCGGTATTGCCTTGTAATAGAGTAGGATCCGCTAGGGTAGATAGTAAAGTTATCGATACATTTTGCTGCCGCTGTTAAATTGGCCTTTTTGTTATACAGAAAGTGAAAGAAAATGTTACGTTGTGGTAATATAGTTAGTTGATCAAATATTCAAAAATTACCAGCTGAAACAATGAAACTATGTCACATTTAATGATATTTTATAAACAGTGGGAAGTGGCTACTCCATCTCAAGTTTGCATTTGAATAAGGTTATACATACATGAAAATTGTAACAAATAAATGTAGGAATGGTGAAAGATGAGTGAAGTATGAAAGGAACGAATGTAAGTGATGTGCGAAGAGTGAAGAGAATGAGTAGTGTGTGTGAGAGGGAAAAAAGCATTATGACGAGTTAGAGAAATAAGACGAACGACGCTAAGACGGTTGTGCTGTAAATAATTGGAGAAATAGAACTAAAGATTGCGAAAAGGTTGTTTTTTATTTCCATCGCTGCCCCGCTACCTCTGCCGATATTCCCATAACTACATAAATTTAAAGTACATGTTCCTAACATGGTGTTACTTACCAGTTTATAGATTGCCATATGTACAAGTTGATACCCAAAAAACATTAACATTCATAGTATTATCCTATCTCCTAAAAACGAACGCTCAATAGAACATATCTATCGATAGTTTCGTACATTTACCAACACAGTAGTATGTGAGTCTTAGAGCTATTGTTCGCAGAACGTGTTAACTTACCATCCATATTTGAGTGCGTTCAAAATAGAATTCTGTCGTTTTTATTGGAGGTAAAACGTAGAGTAATGGAATCGTCATGCTGAGTGGAAGTGAATGTTTTTGAGACTTGTTTACTTATTGACATTGGGGTAAGACGTTGTTGCAGTTTCGGAGGATTTTTGGCTCTACGATTTATATCATAGGAATATTTTTCACTGATTTTAGATAAAATATCTTGAAGCTTTACTATCTTACTAACGAACCATAAAATATAATTTACGTTAGATATTAATACGACTCTACTGCTATGTAATAAGCTACCACTGCTCATTCTGCAAATAATGCGTCATCATCAGCCCATATAAGTCCCCACTGCTGGGGCACGGGTCTACCCTAAACTAGGGCGATAAGGCATTTACGATCATAATTTTGGCAGGTCCTCTTCCAAGTTTGAAAGCAACGCCATCTATTGTTTAAAGAAAATACTAATTTTCCACAATTATATAACGTTTACATGCTATTTTAAAGGGTAATATTCTAAGCGCTCCTCCGGATCAGCTCAGGATGCAGGCTTTGTGAATAATTCGCTTTAGTGCCAAAGGGATGGACCAAGGATTAGTGAACACAATAATCTACACAGCTCATATTAGCATATAAATTGAATACGATTAAGTGGAAGCGGGTTTTATTGACCTGTACTGACTTGACTTTTTGTTTGGTGCTTAACTTAAATTTGTTGCTAGTACTGTCTAAAAGGGTTTTATGTAGCTTGGTTTTGGGGAAGTATTGTCTTGTATAAGTTTCTAGCTTTGCAGAATGAAATGGAATACAGAATGGAATGTATAGGATATTCTGTCTCCCCAAAGAAAGGTTTTAATTATAGAAAAGTAAAGCAGAGTTCTTTTAATCAATACCAATCGTCTTAAGAAATGCATACAATCAAAAATGTTACATTTATCATTTACCACACTTGTACTTTAAAAATGTAAGACATTAAATTAGCCTGACTTCGTTACGTATTATTGTTACTTTTATTTCATTAAACCCATTTACAGAGCTTCGTGCGAGTTTCGATTCAGCCATGATCATTATCCGGACCATTATTCATACCACGGTCCGTATCAGAATAATGTTTGTTATAGCGTACCACCCAAAATCGACCTACCGCAATACAAACAAAAAACGTGTCTAAATATGTATAGAAAAAGTTCTCGACCAATCATTTCTTTGCCCATCAACAACTTTTTTTGATGAGTCGTGACAAATGGACTTTTATTTTAAATTTAAAATGTTTTTTTTACTCGTAGCTATCTCTCTCTACGATTTTTTTAGTCAGTAGAAAGAGCTTTATAATGAGTAGGAGTATATAATATAGCATAGTATTCAGAGTAGAGTTGTTACTTAGGATATGTTGGAATCATTATTAATTTAGTTATTTAGTACTTACATGTTCCACTGCTACAGAAATCTGAAAATAAATGAAAATATTTTGTAAATATTACGCTACAAATATTTTAAAAGATAAACATCAATTTTATTGTAGAAGATTTTCTATTTAACTGAGCTTATTTTCAACAAATGTTTACATTTAATACTTCTTAAAAGTAAAAAATTATAATTTTTACTACAGAAAGCGTTTCGATTTTGTTCCTAAAAACGTAAGAATCAGTCAATCGTAATCAGCGTCTAGCTAGCACTGTTGTTTTTAATCCTATAAAATTCACAAGGTTAACTTTGACACAACAATCTTTATCAACTGAACAACGAAAGCGTCAGTCTAAATCCAAGTTTCGAATCGTAATGAACGTTCTGTTTCCTGCACATTTTAAGAAATTCCTATTCCCGTGCCCCAGTGCATTCGTATTTAAGTTAAAAGGTTTAACAATGACTCCAAGCTATGCAGTGACGGTGACCTATTTCAATACAGAGCGCGGAGAGGCGATTATAATGAATTGCGCCGTGTAAGTAATGAGGGTGAATTATTAAGTCAACATCTCTGCCTCTTGGCGACGTAAAGATGTTTACCTAGTCTTTTACTTCTCATTAGATAAGTCGACCGGTTTTTTGGATCAGGAGGGAGAAAACTGTGATCACACTCATATTTTTAAATGTGACTTAAACATAAATTTTTCCGAAATTTCTTTACAAAATACACTTGTGTTTATTTTTTTTGTAACAAAAAATGTTTAACACACAAAACACCATACGCTGGATAGTATTGTCAGCTACCTGTAATTTATGCAACTGTTTAGTTTAACGTTAGAGAGCCAGTTTGCGTCAAATTATAAATATCAAAGTTTTAAAGTATTAATGTCCTTTACAAGTTAATATTGTCATATATTATTTTGCTTTTCTTGTAAAATTTAGTTTTTTTTCCTAAATTAATGTTCGATACTGATACTGGCCATAATAATAACATCAATACTAAAGACAAATGCGATACTAAAAATAAAGTACATAAAAAACAAGTTACCCAATTACTAGTCTAAGAAATTTGTGAGCGTAAACTACGAAGTAATATAGAAACTCAAGTCTTTATGGGTAGAAAAACTTTTTATTTGTTTGTGGGCAAGAATATAAATGCATAAAAGGGGAGATTAGGAGTAGATAAGCATGGTTGTAATGGTGAAATTATTCAAAGCAGAAAAGCTGTAATAGGCGGTGCGAAAATAACGAATGATTACGTACGCGTGCGTAATGATGGTAACACTTGAATCGGGCTTAGTTTAGTTTAGTAAACTCACTCAACAAATTAAGTATGAACTTACCTTTATGTTAATTTGGTATGTAGATAATATTTATATATCGAAGATGTGTGAAATTGGAGTCGATTGTCCGATGTAAACGTTGCAAAATATTAATATGAAAAAAATTACTGCATAGATTTATTTTTAAATTTTGTGTGATGAACATCGGTGTTTGTTTCGTGTCTGAGTGTGAATATGTATTTAAAAATATCTATGTATGTATATCAGTCTCTGATTACCCATAGCACAAGCTCTGCTTAGTTTGGAGTCAGTTGACCGTGTGTAGAAATGTCCCAGATATTTATTTATTTAATTTAATCTTAGCTATAATGGTATTACCTTGTTATGACTATGCAAGTTCATGGTAGCGCTGGGAAATTATTGGTAAAGTTCTGGTAGTGGATTAACTATAATATTTAAGAGAAATAGTATGTGTTATCTAATTTATTAGACCAAAACTAATTGCTGGAAGGCCTCATGTCCGAGGTCATTAATTTTAATGAACATAAATAATTTCTACTGATCGCCAAATCCGGCACTACCTACGCATCAAATACCTCTACACAATGTATAACAGAACAAATCAAAATAAACAAGTTAATCTATACAAGTCTGTAAACATCCAACATTAATAAAAGCATCAAACTCCACTCCCTGGGGATATGCGAAATGAAAACAGGTCGAATCAGAGATAACGAAATATCCTTTCATTATAACTTGTTAAATATCGAGGCTTTTGGAGTTTTCTAATTCCGAGTATCCTTATTTGTGGGAGGGCTGGAAGTTAAACCATGTAGGCTCTAAATGAGAAAGTCTAATGCTCGCAAGTATTATCTTCATGTAGACCGTGAAATTTTAGTAGTTGTTTTCTCGCAGTAAATAACTCTATTTCAGTAGTACCTAAAATAGATTTGTGCATTATTTTTTATTCAGATCATAATAAAAAGTTAAAAACTAAAACCCAACTACGACAAAAAACGACGCTGAAAAAGTATAAAACAAGACTTTTAGAACACTGAACTGAACAAAGTTGCTTATGTAGTTCCAAGTAAATGGACACAGTAGACTCTACCAAAATGCTTATGTTGAAAATTGACAATAATGTCATACAATACTATTTTGAAGTATGCAATATTCACTATGTAGAGATAGGTTTTCATGTTTGGAAAACCGCAGTCACACGTTGTCAAAGTGCTACGGTAGGTAGGTACTTGTGTATGGAACGTGTGACTACGCCTTTCCAAACATGAAAACTTATCTCTACATAGTAAATATTGCATACTTCAAAATAGTATTGTATGACATTATTGTCAATTTTCAACATAAGCATTTTGGTAGAGTCTACTGTGTCCATTTACTTGGAACTACATAAGCAACTTTGTTCAGTTCAGTGTTCTAAAAGTCTTGTTTTATACTTTTTCAGCGTCGTTTTTTGTCGTAGTTGGGTTTTAGTTTTTAACTTTTTATTATTTGTACTATTTTGGTGTTAAAGTGTATTTGTGGCGCATAATATTATCAAAAGTTAAATTGATGAACCAACATGTTTTATATTTTAAGGGGACCTGGGAAGATTTCTTAATCGATATGAACGAAAAGATGTGAACTATATGCAATCAGTCCATGAATATACGTAAAGTCACATGCAAATGCTAGTAATATATATATATGTCGGAGAACATCCAATATTACGTTTACGAAGACTTCTGTTTTGAATCCTAAACGTCAAAATGACAGTTCAACTTTGTTTCTTTTTAATTTTATTTCTTAATCGATTGTAAAGATGGCGTGTAAGTCGATACTTTTAATTTTATTAGAATGGCAACACTGGTTTATCTCTGGCCGGAAGTCAGTTTAGCTTCTTTTTAAATTGTCAGTTCGTTCATTTAAAAATCGAGTGACCGCCATTCGATTCATTCTGTTACTGATCGCCGTCGAGTAATGTTATCCGAAGACATCACGTACATCTCGACATATTTTTGTGTAATTCGAATTGAAACGGAATAAATCCACGTTGGTCTACACGCCTGCATTATTATTTTGAAGAAATTCCTCGTAATGGCCGAGCAATCGAGCTTCATAAACGCTCCTTTTAAAGACCCGCCGTCATCAGAATTGGGATGTAACCTACCAAGTGGACGAAGTGACTATATAGAGGAAAAGCGGCGATTGTTATTGGAGCAACCAAATCAAAAATTTCTCGCCCTTGTCCACGCTATGAAAGGACCGTTGTCAAGCTATGCTGTGCACCTGCCGGAGTTCGATCCTGACAATGTGTATGCAAGAATGTGGTGGCAAAGGCCACTACACATCAAGGTGTCTTCGTGCAACCAACGGCGGCTAGGATTGTCAAGCAACTGTGCCTCAACCAACGTGCCCAGCCAGCGTCAAGTGGATGTTGCTTTGGAAGCAAACCACAAGATCATGTGAGTCTTTTTCATACTGTTGCGATTTTATTTGAGAATCAGTATAGTCTGTTTCAGTGCAAACATTTTCATAATAGTTTCGTTTAAAGATTTTTTTTTGTAAATTACAAGTAGGCACATGTAAAGTGTGAATGATTATGTGATACGCCTAGCTGCCTATTACGTGCTTGATGCTACTAGGTACTAAGGTACTTATTAGACCTCGAGCAACTTGTGGTGGCTAATGGCAATTTAGAAAAACAGGAAGTGTGTATCTGGGAGTGTGTGTTCATGTGTGTGTGCTAGTTAAATTAGTTAAAAAAAATTCATCAAACTGAAGATTTGGCCGTATGATTTTTATTAATCAAAGCAGTTATTTACTACCAGAAAAAAAGAGAAATAAAAATATTCCTGTCATTGTCAGTTCAGAGTGTGAATGTTGCGATGGATGTGTGTGTGTGCTAGTAGAAATTCATTAAATTGAAAATTTGGCTGTATGATCTTTGTCAAGGCCGTATTTAACAACAAAAAATGTCAGTGCAATGTCAGTGCATACCTCACGGATGGGTAATTTAACGGTGATTCTAAACACTTCACCAGTCAGTTGTCTACTGTAAGAAATCTTTGTTTCAGATGCCATGCCTTGTACCCCAGGCATCTGTGGACACAGTTGGGAATTGAGATTGAACTGCAGCACAACAAGCGGCTACTACGGAGCAACAAACTCCTTCAACCGCCGACACGCAAGACAGATGCTGAGAGGATACCTCACTTCAGGTGCATTGTTTTTATGTTTAAACTTCAGAAATCCTTTGAGGTTGATTTACCTAGGAAGTGTGATGCTGAGTTAGTCACAGTATGTGATGGTCACTTCACACAATGTATGTCTTTGATAATGAGGAAAGTAATCAGACCAAGTTGGACCCTAAGCTTAAAGGCCCTTTTTAAAGTAATTGAGGTTTTGGTTTTCCTCATCCAAATGCGGATAGATAATTTTTGAAATCTTTAAATTCTAGTAGAACGATAGGTTCCCAAAGAGTCATTAGCATTGTCCATGCTAATGATAATGACTTTGTTCATGTTGATTGTTGGTTTATTTAATGACACATGTTGATGGTACGGGTAACCGATGGACTGAGTTACCTTTAGTTGAAATGGCCGATGGACTGAGCCATGAGTATCCGATGGACTGGATACTAGGTGTGTTCGATGGACTGAACACTGTGAGAACCGACGGACTGGTTCTAGGCCGACGGACTGGCCAGAGTGTGTGTGTGTCTAGACTTGTGTTATTAATTAATTGGATATGCTAAGTAATGCCTTAGTTGCAGATTTGAACTTGGGAACTTGTCGGTCAAACGTTTCAATCTTAAGTAAAGTGAAATTTTGTAAGCAGAAGCTATTGGTTAACTTGTAGCCGGGAGGGCTGAACGGTTTACTCTTTTGGTTTCATTTTTATCGTGAGTTATTGGATAGTGATAGGTATCTCATCAAAGCTATGCCTTCTTATCATATTCCTAATGATTTCTTTGATGAACATGATATTGAACCACAAGGTGATGATATTGTTACCGTTCATAATCAACAAAATGTTGTTTGCACAAGTATAACCCATTGTTGAAAGTGTTTCTATGTGTGAAAGAGCAAGATATTGAGAACGAAAATGATTAATTAAATTACTGAAACAATTATATTGCTTGTAATGACTATTTTGTGTACGTAGTTGATATAACTGTTTAATTTCGTCAAACTGGTTTTAAAACTTCAAGTTGCATATGTTGGTATGTAGTCGTAGCTCCGGCCTGGCCGAAGAGTGTGCGATGCGCATCTAACTATGCATCCTATCCACTTGTTAAGTGACGACGAAAATCACTGGTAAAGTGATAAAAAAAAGAAGCGTATGTTGGTATGTAGCCGTAGCTCCGGCCTAGCCGAAGGGTGTGCGATGCGCATCTAACTATGCATTCTATCCACTTGTTAAGTGACGACGAAAATCACTGGTAAAGTGATAAAAAAAAGGAATGAAGAAAAAAGACGGTTGTATCGCTGGTGTAGTGATACAACAAGTTCTAAACCCAGTTTGTTGTTTGCTGTTTGCAGTTTGTTGTTGTTTGTTGTTTTGTAGTTATTACATGATTACAAGTCAATATGAATTGGTAATGTTTAAAGAAACCTAAAATTAAAGCAGTCTCAAATAATTGAAGTACCAATTTCGAATTCAAAACCTTGCTCTCTTAAAGCTTGCTCTATTAAGGTCAGGAGTGACCGAGAATGGTATGTACTGTGGTGAATACTTTTTCTTTCAGACTAAACACCCACGCGAGGACGCGTGATGCTGTCAGAATGGCCGTGTCGGAGAACATCCAATATTACGTTTACGAAGACTTCTGTTTTGAATCCTAAACGTCAAAATGACAGTTCAACTTTGTTTCTTTTTAATTTTATTTCTTAATCGATTGTAAAGATGGCGTGTAAGTCGATACTTTTAATTTTATTAGAATGGCAACACTGGTTTATCTCTGGCCGGAAGTCAGTTTAGCTTCTTTTTAAATTGTCAGTTCGTTCATTTAAAAATCGAGTGACCGCCATTCGATTCATTCTGTTACTGATCGCCGTCGAGTAATGTTATCCGAAGACATCACGTACATCTCGACATATTTTTGTGTAATTCGAATTGAAACGGAATAAATCCACGTTGGTCTACACGCCTGCATTATTATTTTGAAGAAATTCCTCGTAATGGCCGAGCAATCGAGCTTCATAAACGCCCCTTGTCAAGGACCCGCCGTCATATATTTAAAATGTACAAGTAAAGCGCTTTCCAATGATACCAAACACGGCGTATTTATCTTAACTTTATTTTTTTACTCTGTATGTTTTGTCCGCTAGTGGGCGCCACATTAGATTTTGTGAAACCCTATATAGCCTATAACCAGCGGACAATTAAGACGCTTCTAATGATATGTCATTTGTCGAATTCTGACAAGCAATTTAGAAGTTATGTGGAAACAGATGAACATACATACATACATACATAGCCTGTCAAAATCATAACCCTCCTTTTGCTTTGCCGTAGTCGGGTAAAAAGATACCAGTTTTACGAAAGGGATAAATGAAACTCAAAAGCACGCTTGAACCGCTTTGTCACTTAGGACTAGAGTTTATTTAGCTTTAATCATCAATTTCATGCGGGACGCAGTACCTGATAAAATCTTAGAAAATTAAAGTAAGTAAAGTAACTGTGTTCAGTCCAGGATCTAAATATGCCTACGACGGTGCTATCGATCTTATTTCCCCATTGGATTGAGGAAATCAGACGGAAATCGTATTGGAATACCGAGACTTACGCAAATATTCCTGTCTCAAATTCTATGACTGCGGCGTACTATGCGTGAACTCTCATCCACAGCACTCATTGCACGTTCTTAATTAAAAAAACGGCTGGTAGGAGCTGGATGCGAGGGGCCGAGGAAAGAGAAGTGGCGTGCATTTGGGGAGACCTATGTCCAACAGTGGACAGGAATGGGCTGATGGTGAATTAAAAAAAAACGCGTGTTCTTGGTACTTGTTTGCGTTGGGAACATCTAGTTACAGCCACAGTCGTCTAATTATCACGTTCGCGTCATCGTGAGTTGTAAACCTTTTTTTTTTTTTTTTTTTTTTTTTTTTTTTCGCGGTGAAATGCTTTACGCACCGTCACCGGGAGAGGGGGATTCTCTCCCGGTGGTGTGTCGGACTCCCCGGCGACTGGCGATAAGATGGTAAATGCCAGCCGCTGCTCCTGGGCGGAGTGCAATGCCCAGGGGTTCTACCGACTAAAACACCGCGGTATACCTCATCGCCTTGACGGAGTCGTGGTTCTCTGGCTTAGCCCTTAACCCACAACGCCGCCGGCGGACAGCCCAGCGGGCTCCTCACATGCCCCCACTTTACAGAGGGCGACGGGGCAACCCGGTACACGGAGTCACCCCGACCATCAACGGGGACCGATGCAATGCAGGCGGCGGTGTCCCCACACCTGCCACCCGCTGGTCCCCGCTGGGATGCGGCAATTGACGCACAAAAGCGCGCCTGGCGCGTCCCAGTCTGCGCCTTCGGTGCGGAGGAGCAGAGGGGTCAGCCTCCCGCTCCCGTTCTGCCGCTTCCTTTTGGGACATGACGGTCTCACAGAAGGTAGAGACCGCCGCCCAGACTTCTCTGCTCTCCGCCATCCCCCGCAGAAGTTGGGGTAGGGAGAGCGACCGGCCGACCACGGATGTTAGGGCCGACCGTTCCTCGGACCACGACGGACACTCGGATAGTGTGTGGTCCGCCGTGTCAAACTGTGCCCCACACTCCCGGCACATTGGTACGTCCTCCCGCTGGATGCGGTGCAGAAACTGGCCGAAGCAACCATGCCCGGTCAGCACCTGCACCAAACGAAACGACAAAAAGCCGTGCGCCCGCTCGAGCCAAATATCTAAAATTGGCCCGAGCGCATCCAGCAGGCGACGACTTGCTGACTCGACCCTCAGACCATTCGCCCACGCAGCTACTAATACTTCGCGCGAATCGCGCACAAATTCGCTGCGGTCCTGCAACGCTGGACGGGAGCCCATCTCGCGCTGCTCTACCTGCCACTCGTAGAGCGCCGCCATTTGCTGAGCCTCCAGTTCCCACGGCGGCGTGCCAGCAAGAGCGCACGCCGCCGCAAAACTTACGGTCCTATACGCCCGCACAACCCTGCAGGCGATGGCCCGCTGAGGCCTACGAAGAAGGACGGCGTTCCCCCTGTAAAGGAGGGACTCCGCCCAGATCGGAGCTCCGTAGAGGGCCATACTTCGTAAAATGCCGGCATACAGTCGTCGGCATTTGACCCTTGGCCCTCCCAGATTGGGGAGGAGCCAGCCTAAGGAGTCGGCCGCCTTGAGGAGGCGCGGCGACAGCCCGCTGAAGTGCGGGAGAAACTGCCACCGCGCGTCCAGAGTCAGACCTAGATATTTCATCTGGCGCTGGATTGCCACTCGGACTCCCCCAATCAAGATGTAAGAGTTCGGGAGGTCCTTTCCGAGGGCCGTGAAAGTAAACGGCTTCGGTTTTCTCCAGCGCCAGATGGAGACCCAGGAGGCCGATCCGTCTTGCGACAATGGAGCAGGCCGCCGTCGCTCTTCGAGCAGCCTCCTCAAAGTTTTTGCCCCGGGCCGTCACCAGAGTGTCGTCGGCGTAACAAATTACACTGCTGCCCGGGGCGCGAGCTCCCCTCAATATCCAATTAAATCCGATGTTCCACAGGAGGGGTCCCAAGACGGACCCCTGTGGAACACCAGACTCAACGGCGACGCTGATCAGCTCACCAGACCTATTGCCGAACAACACTTTTCTCCCAGTCAGGTAGCTCGCTAGCAGGGTCCTGAGATATTTGGGAACCCTGTGAAACCTGAGGGCCTCCAAAATAGTGGAGTGGGGGATTGAGTTAAAAGCGTTAGCGATATCGAACGATACCGCCAGCACTCCACCCCCACTCTCAAACTGCCTTAACACAAGGTCTTTAAGACGGGAAAGTGCATCAATGGTGGATCGCCCCGCCCGAAAACCAAATTGCGGCTCGGCCAAATCCGGTCCCACTGTCCCCAGATGGTCTTTCAAGCGCGCCGCAATGACGCGCTCGAATAACTTACCGGCCTCATCCAATAGAACTATCGGCCGGTAAGCGGACGGGGATTCCGCAGGGCGACCCTCCTTCCTTAACAGGCATAATTGCCCCTGCTTCCAGACTTCCGGGAACCTCCCGACCGCAAAACATTGGTCGAAGAGGCTTAGGAAAAACTCTTCCATCTCCAAGCACGCGACGGCGACTATCCGTGCTGGTACCCCGTCTGGGCCTGGCGCCGTCTTTTTCAGCCGGAGTGGGAGGACTGCCGCCTCGAACTCCTCTGGAGTGAGCGGCTCAACGGTCTCCGATACCAGGTTAGCCCCTGGAAGGGGGTGCATTCGAGGAGGGATAAAGTTCACGTCCCTGGGTGGGAACAAGCCCCGGACCACCTCCAAGAGCAGAGATGGCTCGAGAGTCTCAGCGACGGGGGGACCTGCTGGGCGCAGCTGGTTTCGCGCAGCCTTATAAGGTCTTCCCCACGGATTATCGTTAAGACTCTCGAGCATTTCCTGCCTCGCGGCGTCTTTTGCCTCCCTTATGGCAACCTTGAAAGCCTTTTTGGCATTCAGGTAGACGGAGTGCAGGACGGTCTCGGCTTCAGGGTCCCTTCTTCGCCGTCGTCGGCAGCGCTGAAGCGAACGTCGGGCGGCAGTGCAGGCGATCCGGAGGTTATTCAAGTCACTCGACCACCAATAAACGGCGCGGCGCGGAGCAGGGCGGCGAGACCGGGGCATAGAAGCGTCGCACACCTCGGTCAGTGACTCCCGTAATCGAGTGGCCAATACATCCACATCGACCCCAGCTACCGAAGGAGCGAACCACCCCTGAACAAAAGCGGACTCCTTGGCCAGGACCCCATCAAGACGGGTCAGGGTCCACCTGGGGAAGTGTTGGCCCGGAGCGGGCAAAGAAGCAACACTTGAGGAGATCTCCCACCGGATGAACCGGTGATCAGAAAGGTTCTCCCCTAACTCCACCCTCCAGTTAGACACGCGTGCAGCGACAGCGGAAGTGGCGAATGAAACGTCCACAATGGACCCTCCCTGGTGCCGCACGCATGTTTGAGTGGTACCTCTATTCAGGATGGATAGACCGGAGGACGTTGCCCACTCTTCCAGCAGGTGCCCTCGACGGTTGCACCTCTCCAAGGGGTTACCCCAGGCCGCCGATTTGGCGTTGAGATCCCCCGCCAAAATCAAACCGCGACCCCTACTGCGACCGAGAACTCCGGACAAAGCATCCAGAAGGTCGCTAAAGTCCTGTAAGGGCCTTGATGGGGAGAAGTATACCCGCACAACAGTGAGAGCTCCCCATGATGCCACCACATATCCACTTCCTCTCTCCACAAGGTTGAGGGTAGGCGAATTTGAAGAGGGACGCACCCCTATGACAACTACGCCGTCCAGATCCCCAACCAGCGAGGGGCACCGTGTACGGCTCCGAGACGATAACTAAATCCACCAACCACTCCGCCATGGCTTGGAACAACAAGTCCTGCGCCGCGCGGCAATGGTTAGTGTTAGCCAACATGAATGCTTGACTGTTAATTTGTCTGGGCATCATGGGCTATTTCCATCTCCTCCTGGGTAGCCGCAATCGGCATGGCCTGAGAGGCAGCCGATGCAACGGGGGAATCTATCTGGGATAAAGCCCGCAGTTTCCCTTTCCTTACTGGAGGGTTGCACTTGGCCCCCCTCATGCAATGGTCCGCCTTGCATCCGCTATCCGCGCACACAGCGCAGCACGGTTTGGCATTGCAGGAGGCGGCCTTGTGTCCCTCTTTACCACACCGGAAACAAAGCCCGGATCGCTCTTTTTTCGACGGGCACATGGCGAGCGTATGACCCAGCCCGTAACATCTATAACAGCGGAGGGGCTGCTCCTCCACTACTTTTATGGACGCCGACGAAAACCCTATCAACAGTCGACGTTTCTCTAAGATTTTCTTAGCCGCGGTGATGGGACACTGGACACGAACTGTGCCCACACCCCCACGACCTGTCCTTATCTCGCCAGACTTGACAGCCTCCGGCGAGCAACCTCCGACTTGCGCAACCTTTTCGACGACCTCCTCCTTGGTCACGGAGTCATCGAGCTCAGCAATAATGAGCCCCGTCATCTTTTGTGGCCGACTGACTACCACCATATTTGCCACGGCCTCTCTTAGCTTCGCCGCGAAAATATCAGCTTGCTCAGCGCTGTTTACCCCCGGGAACTCAAATTTACGAGCTCCAGTGGCGGTCTGCCGAACCCGGGCCGGACCCACCGCCGCAGTATCTATGCTCTTGCGGGCTTCGCGGAGGACTGACTCGTATGTCTCTCCATTCTTAACTGCGTCTGCTGTCAGAGTAATAACGACAGCAGCGCTTTTTGGTGGGACGAGCTTTCTCGCCTCCGCTTTCTTCTCCCCTCCTCTCTTCCTTTTCTTTTTCTTCTCTCCGGCCTCTTTCACCAGAGGGTTCGCCTTCTTAGCCGGTGGTTTGGGACCGGAGTCTGGAGGAAGGGCGGACGCTGGGATCGCAGACTTTTTCCCCTTCTTTCCTTTCCTTACCACTGTCGTCCAACTCATTCTAGCCGGAGTGGTCGACGGGAGGAGGGCATCTTCCTCGGACTCCACTACTATTTCCGCCTCCCTCTCTTTAGGGAGCGCCGACTTAACCGCGGGTTGCCTCGCGGCACTCGACGCCCTTGTTGTCCTCGATGGACCCGGAGTTGGCGCCGAGGCGACGGCTGTAACCCGGG
The DNA here is from genome assembly GCA_039566165.1 of Maruca vitrata. Classification (NCBI taxonomy): domain Eukaryota; kingdom Metazoa; phylum Arthropoda; class Insecta; order Lepidoptera; family Crambidae; genus Maruca; species Maruca vitrata. The sequence continues at coordinate 13,453,777 of CM076928.1, read as the reverse complement.
ATCCAGAGTCCTTCTTAACACGTTGCGGCCTTGGTGCAGGAGTCTTGAATAATACGGCCTCTGTGGCCTTTTCTTCTGCCGCCTTTCGCTGCTCCTCTTCCTCTCTCTTTCTGTCCGCCGCGAGAGGCGGCCGGATCTGTTTGGCCGGAAGGAGGCGGTCCTCGATTCCCTGTATGAGGGTTCGGGTAAAGTTCCGATCCTCTTCCATGTGCCGGATGCGTTCCTCTTCGCAGACCATACGAACTGTGGCAGCGAGTTCCTGCATTGAAAATTGCGACGCAGTTGTAGCCGCCGGAGCCGACAGTTCTACCTCCATCGCGTCCCTCGACTCCGAGAGCACGACAGGCGACGATGATCTGTCACCTGGCTGGGTCCGGCGGACCCTAGCCCTGCCTGGACCTCCGGATGCCGCTTTCTCCAGAGCTTCGACCCGCCCCTGCAGATGGATGAAGCGCGTGGCCATCTCCTGCATGTTCTTTAACATGCTTTGGGCTCTGTCTTTAAAACCCTTTGCTACGACCCAATTCAGATTTTTCGATGAGGAGGCCATATGAATTATCGCTTGATAATCCTCCTCACATTACTGCGTGATCTTCCATGCAGGTAGCCTCTCAAGACCAGAGGGGCCGGGGCACCGTAGCCTTGTTCTGCTCTGGCCTCTCGAGTCCTCTTTTCACTGGCCAAGATCTCAGCCTCGTGCTCAACTTGCATGGCTTCACGTTTTGCCGCGCTAGCCTCCCGCATAGCCGCCGCTCGATCGCGGTAGGCGCCAGTAGTTCCAGGCCGGCCTTTCTTCTCCTTGGCCCGTTGCCGTTTGTTGGACGATTTCGCATCGTCCGACAACTGCGTCTGGCCTCGCTTGCGCTTTAAATATTCAGCGCGCAACCTTGCTGCAGCCGAAATTGATCTATCCGACCCGCCTGTAAGCGTGCCGGATTCGTCTCCTTCCGTCTCGTCAAATTCCGAGACTGACCTATTACTGGCTTGTCCCGTCATTTCTGTGTCCGTAGCCGACTCATAGCCGGACCGGTTTAACACCTCCTCACTTTGGCTGGCCTGAGGCCCTTTCTCCACTCTATCTGCGAAGCTAGAAACCGACTGGCAGCGAGTGATCACCACCTCAGCCGGCCTCAACTCCACGCCGTCCACATACACCACATCACTAGACAGCGACGCGGCCCTCTTCTCACCACTTACACCTAACCTTCTCCTGCTTCGCCTCGGGATGCTACCCCCGGCAACAACCACAGCTCCATCACAAACACGCGAGTTGGCCCCCCCAGAATACGTGGGCCAGCCGCCACCCGAAGGCGACGGGAGGGATTCCCCCACAGCGGAGCTGTGGGAACCCTCCTGGGGTAAAATTCTATTGCTCGGCGTGTTCATGATTTTACATTTGGCCGAATTTTGTGAGGTACGACCGACCCTCTATACCCCTAACCCCCCATTTCGGATTTTTTACCGAGGTGCTCTCCTCTTGGGGCCGCCTGCGCAAGCATGCAAACCCCCCTACCCATAGCCGACCCGCAAGACTGCCACCCAGCTACGAACAGGTTGCCCGACGGACCGCAGAAAGCAAGACCCGCCGCGCCGCAGAGATTCTCTGCCATCCCACGTCCTAAGACACCGACAAAACATCCGCCGAGTGACGAATGAAGCCATTCAGCTACAACGAAGACAAGCTCCACCGCCACCGAACAGCGCCCACAATACGACTCAAACGGCCGTCGACGCACTCTGCCGCCCACTCTCCAAAACTGAGAGAAAGCGGAAGAGCACACGCCACCAAGAACGGCGGTGACGCCGCAAGAGGGAGTTGAACACCCTCCCCCCTGCTGGGTTTTTGTCCGCGCCGGCACAAGGCCAGTACCCCCCATATCTGAGGGGCTTTCCCCTATCCGCAACCTGGGGACGCGTCCGATAGCAGATCCCGTACTGCCACGGAGTTGTAAACCTTCTGTATACCATTGCATAGGCGAAATAGCCTTTGCTAAAACTTGTAATAACTTTCATTTCATTTGTATGGTAGGTATTGGAATACAGGATATTACAGAATAGAGGGTTAGTATATGAAATTTCACTTGACATTATAATTGTATCATAACATTATCCATATCATATCGCGAAGAAAAGTCAAATAGTAAAATTCATTCACATTATGTATGAATGCTGAAAAACTCTAACATAAATTTCAAATTAATAATATCAAAACAACTTTTTTATCTTACTTAAGCATGTTAGGATACCATTAAAGTTACAGATAGACAGACAGTTTATGAAACTGTTGATAGACCCAGTATTAAAAAAAATTGTGTCACATCAACGAAGTAAATATTAAACCTGGTGTGGGTTCTTTCGTAAATTCATAGTAGAATAGAAACGTTCCTCGTAAACTGCAAAGCCTAGCTTTTAATAGGCCGAGCTTTAATTAAAGCTACGCACCGGAGTGGCAAACCTCTTGACCCCTAGTTGAGCGGTCGAATGCGTGACGCTTTTAAGTCGCCATACAGGAACTTTAGCATGTAGGTTAGCAAAAGCTTCGATGGCCGAGTGGTTAAGGTCGTTGCTTTCAATGCGAGAAGTCGCCAGTTCAAACCCGATCTTGTACCAATGCTTTTTTCAAATTTGAAATTCATTCGACGCTTTAACGGTGAAGAAAAATAACGTAAGTAAACCTGCACGCCTACGAAGAAATTATAAGATTGTGTAGTCGGCCAACCCGCACTCGGCCAGCGTGGTCGACTAAGGCCTTGTCGCCCTAGTTTAAGGTAGGCCCGTGCCCCAGTAGTGGGTATGTATATGGGCTGAGGATGATGATGTTGAGTTAATTTTCAGCATGCTGTTCGGCTAACTGAGCCTAAGTTAGCCGAACCGCAAGTGAAACGGCCTATATACCTTCTTGAATTTTAGACTAGGGCCTGATTGACCTAGTTTAAGGTATGCTAGTGCCCCTCGATGAGGACATAATATCTATATGGATAGGTCAAAATAAGAAATAAAAATGGTGTTGATTCATTTGAAATGGATGACAAAGTCGATGCTTGTTTTTTTATTTGTTCATTCATTCCGGAATACTCACTGCTAAAAACTTGAACTTTGACTAGAATTATATTAAAAACCTTATATTCATATTTTTACCCGACAACGACAAAATAAGGGTTAATAAATAATGTGAGAACAGTTTTATTTAGTTCACTGAAATGTCAAACAACAACGATACCTCGCAAAATCCTCCACTTGGAGTCTGTTTCAAAGTAAACAAATTCTGCAACACAAAATACTGTATGCTCATAACACAGCGTCCTCCCGACCGCCGCATATTAAACTACACGCTCGTAAAACGACGCAATAGTGACAAAGATGTCGTAAACCTCCTTATTCGCCACTAGAAAAACTTTTGAGACCAGATTATATGACATCAGGACAAAAACGGCCCCGCACTCGAAACTCCGTCCCAAATAATTGAATTAGAAAAACCGTATGCTCACAATTTGCCATGAAAGCCAACGGTCGGGAGTTTATAAAACGATCATTGTACCATAGAGTAATCTCGTCGTTATCTTCAGAAGGGGCAGCCTCTGTAAATGGAGAGGGCATTATCAGGCGTCCCTTTGGCCCTCCGACCGGCTCTATGGGAGTATTCTCTGTGCTGTCCATTATGGAAATTGTGCCGGTAATATTTTTAAAGGTGGGGAAAATTTTGATGTTTTTATCTGGGAGCTACTTATTTTTTTGGGCGGTGCGGGGTTTGGTTACAATACTTTCAATGGATACGTTTTTGCGTATGCGTTTCGGTAAAAAAAATATGTTGCTTTCCAAGTTCCAGCAGACATAATAAATTGATGTACATCAAATATAGGATTACAACACAAGGTATAAATATTTTACAATTTTTGCAGAAACATTTGAAACCGAAATTTCATATACATACATTTTTTTATCAAAATTCAAAATAGTTATTTATTTCTTTCGACGATTGTCTTGTTATATTTTGTTGCAGAACGGCAGCAAAAGATATACAATCAATCAATTGTGCAATCGCTTTACATGCCTACACAGATTTTGAATAACTACCACCTCTTGTGAGAGTACGAGTAATATAGTATAGTAATAATTTTGATCTAAGTATCACAAAATCATCGTCAATTTTGAAGCATCTGGTTTTGGCTGGAATCTATATAAAGTGATAAAGACTTCAAGAGACCTCTCTGACATTATCATGGTGCAGTGGTTTTGTCATTTGAGTATAAAGCTTCCACGGACCGTCCCCATTGTTACTAACTACTCTGACTGCACCCTCCGAAGCAATTTCTTGAACACAGCAAATAGTCGAATTTCAAACGGTCTCCGTCAAAGACCGTCTTCATCCCTAATCCGTCTATCATTACTTATCGTATCGGTTTCACTAGCACGCTCCTTTATCTCAAGTTGTACAGCGCAAATGTCCACACTATTACTCAGTGTAAGCCCACTTTGAAACAAGATACTATACAAAAGGGTCGTCATCAAAATTCGGTGGACGTCACGGCCCTTATTTATCATTTTCCGCAAAATTTTCACTCAAAGCGACACATCGGGGTGTGCGTCCAAGTTAAAAGCGGCGTTATCTCAAAAAATAATGAAAATGGAACTAAAATGGTGTTATTTTATTTTGGCTCGCCTATTGCGCTGCTATACTCAGGGAAATTAAAACAAAAATTAATCATTGACTAAAAATGTTGTTACTGCATTATAGTTCATTGGGAGGCCATATCATAAACTTATAAGTACAGCATTTACAACATTCAAGTACATTTTTGAAAGCGAAATAATACATTTCGCTGCTTTAATTGAACGGGGTGCATAAATGCGATTTTTTTTTAAATTTGATTCTACATTGAGCTTTAATATTATTAAAAACCACAAACCAAAATTACTAATCGTATTAATGATTGCTATTGTTCTGACTATAGACTCACTGAGGCCTAATCCTTGCAAACTAATTAGCCCGCTTATCGCTTGTAACTCAAAACCATCCTAAAATCCGCCGTATACAACACCCAAATACGGTTTCATGACACTTTACGGTGCAAGATAATATTAGAGCTGTTATAGTTCCGTTTTTTTGCTAAAATATCATCTCGTATTTGGAAAGGTAGCGAAACGTTTTACGGCTGAGGACGTAGCAGTATTGAGTGAGATAAAATTACATCCCAGAGTTTAATATTTTGTTGGATTGAGTGAAGCTTTCTATGGAGACAATGACTTTTTTAAGTGCGTCATCAACTAATTAGTCAGTTGTTTTTGCTATAATGGTAAAATATAATTATGATGATAAGATATGTTTTGTTTTACATATAAATTACGTTTGAATTTCAGTTATTTCATTTCATCTACTGTTGCATTTAGTGCTTTAAATTCTAACTTAAGCTTTGATTCGATAAAGTATTATGTATAAGAGTTTTGAATTCAGTCTCCGTTAGTCTAAATAGGTGAAAAGGTGGTGTGATGATCTGATCCAGCTCTCAAATTCAAGGCCTTGAATAGAGAGCAGTGGTTTAGATGAGACCATTGCCCAGCAGTGGGATGACATGGGTTAATTAAAAATAAAGAGTCAAAATAATAATAATGTTTATTGACCACATAACAAGAAGAGAAGCAAAAAAAATAAACAAACAAACAAAAAAGTAAACAAGAAAACAACATGGAACACAACATTGAAAAGTGGTCAACTAGGTCCCAGCCTCAGCATATGCCTCAACGACATGAAGCCGCTGTTGCCGTAAATGTATCAGTATGATGTCTAACGAAACGTGAAAGTATAATTTAGCTACATTAGTATCCTATGCTTTGTTTAACGGCTAAAGGTCAGTTCTAGGGGAATTTTCATATTGACCTTTACTCTAGGTTACCTAATGTCGTCTATAAACGACCAGACCACTTTGTCATAATGATATTCAGCATAAGTCATCAAGTAATAACCTTAATTTGAAATGTCTATCAGTTCCTATCCTGAGTTCACCTATAACCGATAATTAGGTAGGCACGAGTATCCTAAGTGTGTATTACTGGTACTTTCATTATTACTTGGTAAGGTCAAACGGTTACTTTTTCACTGTAATTAATAAACTTACGTCTTTTATTGAAACATCAAAATTACTACATAACTGACTAAGGCCTTAGGCCCTAATTTAGGGTAGGCCCGTGCCCTGGCAGTGGAGACGTATGTATATGGGCTGATGATGATGATGAATTACATCATTCGTATAATATAAAGCCATCACTGCTTTTCGTTTCTTTGTATGCTTACATCTTTAAAACCACACAACGATTTGAATGCGATTTTTCGTCTTAACTTTAAGTGATTACAACCTATGGTTTACGTGCATAGTAAACCCGAAGCAAAAACGAGGGGGGGGGCCTCAAGTAGGTAATTATATGACAATGTGAGCTATAGCGTAGAGAGAGACAAGATAACCGTACAACGAAAAATTCAACCAGTTATTTCTCTATCGTACCATATACATACATTACTTTAAACCGTCATGGTTACACACATTAGAAAACTGAATATATCCGGGATATTTACAATGTTGTTTTATTTTGATGAGCTTTCGATATTTTGGCACTGTTGCAACCGCCATGATTACAGGTCAACTTGACCCATATTAAGTTTTGTAACATATACATGCATACCTTTAAATAAAAATAGGAGCCCCTTAACTGAACTGTAACGTCTCAAACTGAATAAAAAAATATTTACAATCTCCATGCTATCCATAACTCGTGCCCCAACCACTCAGCTAAGACAAAACCTTATCCGATGGGTGGGTGAAGAAAAAAATAAAATTAAGGGACAGTCGCTATACGCAATAATGGTTGGTCTATTTAGCTGGTTTATCCGGAGTAGCAGGGCCCGGTAAATCATCCAGGGTGGGGATATTTTTTTCCCGGCATGATTCAATTAAGGGACTGTTTAGTGCGTACTCCAACCTACTCGGTTACTCCAAGGCTTAGGTGTGAAATAGTCCGTAATTTGACGATAAGAAGAATCTGTATTTGTTTTTGTTACATAACAAGTTTTTGTGAGGTCTTACCGCTTATAAATTAGGTAACAAATTTTTTTTTGGTAAAACATCTTATCGGCAAGCTGTCGTGTGGTCTATCATGAAGTCAACAGGCACATTAGACCCTATTGAGCCCGACAACCGTACCCAGAGGGATAAATGGTTTTATGTTTTGTTTCAAATTATTACGCTATCTAGCTGAAGTTCTATCAGTTTAGAACCGTCCAGATTTTTGTAAAACTATTATGATCTTACAATCTTAGAAATCTTATAAAGAAGTGTACTAACGCCTTTTTTAATCAATTTATTTCAAGGCACTCATATGTGGCAAGTTTGTTCGTTCCATTTTATGCACCTATATTTTCCGTATGTTATCTTTATTTCGCCATTTTATCCCTATTCCGTACTCCGGATAGAGTAAACGGTTTTCCTTTTGTTTCTATTTGTAACAAGCACAAAATTGCATCTCATGTATGTCTCAGTTACATAAAAAAAGTTAAAAACTAAAACCCAACTACGACAAAAAACGACGCTGAAAAAGTATAAAACAAGACTTTTAGAACACTGAACTGAACAAAGTTGCTTATGTAGTTCCAAGTAAATGGACACAGTAGACTCTACCAAAATGCTTATGTTGAAAATTGACAATAATGTCATACAATACTATTTTGAAGTATGCAATATTTACTATGTAGAGATAAGTTTTCATGTTTGGAAAACCGCAGTCACACGTTGTCAAAGTGCTACGGTAGGTAGGTACTTGTGTATGGAACGTGTGACTACGCCTTTCCAAACATGAAAACTTATCTCTACATAGTAAATATTGCATACTTCAAAATAGTATTGTATGGCATTATTGTCAATTTTCAACATAAGCATTTTGGTAGAGTCTACTGTGTCCATTTACTTGGAACTACATAAGCAACTTTGTTCAGTTCAGTGTTCTAAAAGTCTTGTTTTATACTTTTTCAGCGTCGTTTTTTGTCGTAGTTGGGTTTTAGTTTTTAACTTTTTATTATTTGTACTATTTTGGTGTTAAAGTGTATTTGTGGCGCATAATATTATCAAAAGTTAAATTGATGAACCAACATGTTTTATATTTTAAGGGGACGTAGTAAAGAAGCTATGAACGAAAAGATGTGAACTATATGCAATCAGTCCATGAATATACGTAAAGTCACATGCAAATGCTAGTAATATATATATATTTAAAATGTACAAGTAAAGCGCTTTCCAATGATACCAAACACGGCGTATTTATCTTAACTTTATTTTTTTACTCTGTATGTTTTGTCCGCTAGTGGGCGCCACATTAGATTTTGTGAAACCCTATATGGCCTATAACCAGCGGACAATTAAGACGCTTCTAATGATATGTCATTTGTCGAATTCTGACAAGCAATTTAGAAGTTATGTGGAAACAGATGAACATACATACATACATACATACATAGCCTGTCAAAATCATAACCCTCCTTTTGCTTTGCCGTAGTCGGGTAAAAATCAGCCAAAATTACAAACAAACCAATTGCTAAGGTACAAAATAATATATTATGATTTATTCGATTCTAGAAAGGTACTCGTGTATTTTTGGGTGGATGAAATCGAGGTTATGTCGACTTTGAGATTGAAAATACGGGATATGTGACAAGTTGAAAATCGAAATAATATTATAGTAAAGTATGTATTTAAATAAAAAGCTTATTCGTTTTGTGAATTTTAAACACGCTTCATATGAATATACCTCCTTTTAGTGATTTTAACGTTCAGAGGGAAAAGCGGTTTGTGAAATGAAAGCCCAAAATTTAATCTGTGCACCAAAGTAGTCACTGTGTAGATAATATCGAATGACAATTGCATTTATGGGCACAATATTTCCGTATCACTACGTGTGTAAATGTTTAAGTTAATAAATTTTACATATTCAAAGTGTTATCAAATACTTTGATCTACTATTTTACGCGTCCTACGTGAGCTTAGGTTTTTTTTTTTTTAATTTATACGTAAATGCTGCAAAGACAATCAACAATGCCGCTTATAAGCTCCTAAAACTAAAGAGTGCCAGTGTTCATGTAAAAACGTTTTTCATAATCATGTGTTTTAATGTCACAAATTCCAAAGTTATTTATTTAGGGTTCCAATAGCCAAGAGGATCTTTCCTTTTGTCTTACGAAATTTAGTGTGTGATCTTAGTCGATAAGTGAAGTGTAATTTATCTAATATTTAAAATTCTCGTGTCACAGTTTTCGTTGCCATACTCCACCGAAACGGCTTGACCGATTCTCATGAAATTTTGTTAGCATATTGAGTAGGTCTGAGAATCGGCTAACATCTATTTTTCATACCCCTGAGTGATAAGGGTTGTCCACGCGGACGAAGTCGCGGACACAGCTAGTTTTGTTACATAATCGATTAAAATTTACTACCAGTAGCTACTTACATACAAAAGTTTATTACATTTAAAGTAATATCTGATTCTTACAAGTAAACACAATATGCTTGTGTCTAAGCTAAAGTTTTAGTCCCAATATTTGTTCGCATAACTTTTCTTCGACAAACTTTAGGAGAAAATGAATAATACTCATTGAAAACGTATCATAGCAGCCAAATCTAACGTAAATTAATTATCAGTTTATTGGCAAACGCTGACCATAGATACAATTACAATGCCGCACAATCGTTAATCCACTAGATATTTAGTAGTTAAATCCAACTATTTTAGATTTGGGTCTGTGGTTTCGGAATGTTACTACGATGATAATGGTTTCCACAGCTAATAGGATTTGGCTACTAATTTAATTTCTATCCAGGTTTGCTGGTGCGATTGACACAATAATAAGGCTAAAATACTCGAATTGCTTATAGACCTTTTGCATCATGCTAATAGAATCTACTGCCTACCAAATTATTAAAGTTAACTTTCTGTATTCTACTGTTGTTTTGATATCCGTAATGAACATAAGTGTTCATACAACTACGCACACAATTAAGATGGATGCATGCCGTGTTTTGTAAAAGAAATACACTCTATTTTTCCTAATGTAAAATCTTAAGTATTCGTGTAAAGTACATATTTTGTACTTAGCCTAGGAAAGCTAGCAATTTGTAGCGATTTGAAATGATAAAATTAATTCTAAAATGACATTCGTCTTCCTCGATATCTCATCTACTGATTGGATTACTTGTCCGAATTAATTATTTTTCTATCACAAAGCATGACTGTATGCATGCTCTTTTAAAAATTTTAAAGTGTTTCATAACGATCTCAAGTGAATACATTTTACATACAATTTCATAGTTCAATGCTGACCTATATCTTATCCAACTCCTAAAATTGGCTCAAGCGGTATCGTCCCCGATGTTTATGCCGCAGCAAATCTTGAAAACTTAGATCTCAAATAGGGAATCCTCTCGTAAATCTGATATTATTACAGTGTAACGTTTATTTATTGGCAATTGTGGTTACCCCTTCGACGTATATATCATAGCTTGCGGGCTTCTGAACCAAATTGCTCAGTCTGCCGGAATAAATTATATGTATGAGTGATGTAAGAAGTTCCCGAGATACGCTGTGTCGATAGTGGTATACAATGAATAGGAAAACAATGCGAAATGTATTTCGGTTGTTTCAATACATTGTGCCCATTGTTTTCTCTCGGAGTAAGCGTTAGATTGCGTTCTGAGTTCGCTATTCGGAGAAAGGTTATGGTTCGCATATGGTTTCTATTGAAATGTTCGGTGTATAAAACTGATTTTCAGTGTGTTGACGGCTGCTGTACTTATTTATACTATTTAGGTAGAGTAAATATTGTCGTTTATTGCTGGAATACTTGTAAACTATTTAACTTGTAAATACGGGTTACGTTGAAATTTTGGATTTACCACTAAGTTATTCGTAAAATTTGAATAATGAAATGTTTATTGTAGCAAACTAAACTAGAAAACTGAAAGTGTCCGGGATATTTACCATGTTGTTTTGTTTTAATGAGCTCCCGATATTTCGGCACTGTTGCAAGAACTCGGGTGCATGTTGCATGGTGCGGGTAAATATCCCGGCCACTTTCAGTTTTCTAATGTGTGTAACCATGACAGTTTAAAATTATACACAAACTAAAGTAATCTATAAAATGCCATTGGTAGTAACGAACTCAGATGTATGATTATTTATTTATTTATAAATGTGTAACTGTTAATATGTCCTTTGGACACTCGTTCTTAAAAAATCAGCTTAGAATTCGTCACCCTATCGCACCATAGTTTGTTATACCTGTGAATCCTCTCCTGCTACTTTGTAGTATAACTACACTTACAATACGACAGCGTCTATGTGAATTTGAATATACGAGCGCCAGACGTGCTACATCAATCATCTTGTTTCGAGCCTGTGCACCCGTCTTACCTATTTCACGTCATCTGATTAGTTTGAGAGGCGAATAATCAGACATTACCCTTACTCTATAGTAAGGGTAATGTCTGATTTTTTTTGCTACTTATAGAAATATCATTTTACATAGATAGAGTAAAGTTATTTTAAACTGTCATGGTTACACACATTAGAAAACTGAAACTGTCCGAGATATTTGCAAGTTCACCCGTGATCATGGCGCTTGCAACAGTGTCGAAATATCGGGAGCTCATTGAAACAAAACAACATGGTAAATATCCCGGACATTTTAAGTTTTCTAAGAGTAAAATTACTTTCCACCTTTTGTGTATTTGCCTTTATTGAAGTAAGAAAACTGAAAATGTCCAGGATATTCGCAATGTTGTTTTGTTTTAATGAGATCATGGCGCTTGCAACAGTGCCGAAAACAAAACAACGTTGTAAATATCCCGGACATTTTCAGTTTTCTAATGTGTGTAACCATGAAAGTTTGAAATTATTTATTAAAGTTGACAAAATCTTATTGGTAATACATAGCGACTATTTGCATCAATTAAACGAAAATTATCCCGGCTCATGTAATCCCGGGCTCTTCAGGCGGGGCGTGAAATGGTATCTAAACAGGCTTTCAGGATAAGGTCGATAGTCTTAATAGGGTCTATTTTGCCTGTTGAACTCATATATAAAACTCACGACCGTTAAGCATCAGGTGGAGTGAGGTCATCCTGTGAGTCTTTAAATAAATAAAATAAAAGACTGGAATTTATCTAGACACGCGGTAGCGTGTCAAGCCAAGTTCAAGAAACAGAACTGGCGAGCCGCACCGTGTGTAATATTACACGAACCATTTGGAACCACTTTTGAACCCCTCATAAATCAAAAACTATTTCACATAAACGTATCAAATTTGGCTCATATATTGTGACTTGCAAGATAAATATGTGTTCTAAATTTCATAAGCTTATCTCAAACAGTTATTTAGATATTAATGTCCAAAAATCCTCATTTTTATCATTGACTGACTGACAGATCAAAATTCTAACCCAGTTCCAAATTACCTAGAGAGTTAAAATTTGGTATGCAGATAGATAATTACATGAATACAAAGGAAAAAATAAAAAACTGGCAATTTTTTAATAATTAGGTTTTTTTTTATTTTTTTTATTTTTATAAGAGGCTTACAAGATGACCTCACTCCACCTGATGGTAAGCGGTAGTGAGATCCACATATGAGGTCGACAGGCACAATAGACCATGTTGAGCCTGTCGCACTCACCCTTAAAGCCGTGAAAAAGGAGACCACTGCTGCGGTTAGGTTCTATTATGAACGCTTAACATAAATACCTAATTAGTGCCTAATCACGCCTATATACCGGGGAAGGCAGAGCACTAAGTATATATTTAGGTATACATACTTACTTATTTACAATTAAGAGTAGGTACTTATAGTCGGTTTTCATATTTATTACTTAGGGTTATACCCCGTAAACGTAGGAAAATACAGTAACTGATTCAATTGTTTTATATTTATAAAGTCTAGTTTTAGTTTTGAATTTGTCCTTTTCAAAAGACCTACGGCGTAACGATGATATATACTTTTCTACAAAAAGTAATGATATCCAATCAAAAACATAAATGTGAAAATGAGAGCCAAGTTCAATATTATGATAATGCCTTGGTTGTTGACTTCAACGACAAAAGAAGTGAGATCTAAATGGGTGCCAAGTTCAATGGTCAACCCTGAAATTTATTTATAAGTAACACTATAACATACCTATCATATCTTCTTATAACATAAGATAATGTATGGTGGTAGCCTATGAAGGTCTGTCTTGGCTAGTTTTCTTTAGTTAGTAGTCTAGTTAGTTGTCTTGGTTAGTTTGGTATTTGTCGGTCGAAAATTTGGATTGTTGGTAGAAACTAGCGAGCGAACATAATAATACGTTGGTAGGTTTATAGAAACTAGCCAAGACAGACCTTCATAGCTACCACCATACATTATCTTATGTTATAAGAAGATATGATAGGTATGTTATAGTGTTACTTATAAATAAATTTCAGGGTTGACCATTGAACTTGGCACCCATTTAGATCTCACTTCTTTTGTCGTTGAAGTCAACAACCAAGGCATTATCATAATATTGAACTTGGCTCTCATTTTCACATTTATGTTTTTGATTGGATCAGTATTACACAAATACAGACATAAATTTAATAATTTAACTAGCGGCTGCCCACGACTTTGTCCGCGTAAAAATGTTTTAGCAGCAATGATTTATTAAAATAGCCTTTAATATACCTTGTTAAATTAGCTATTTATTAGTAAAAGTCCCATCAAAATTGGTACAGCCGTTTCGGAGATTAGCGGGATAACAAACATACAGAAAACTTTTTTATTGTGTTTGTTACGGATATAGATTCAAACCCATTCAGTTAAAAGTTATTTTTATATTACTCACAGACACTTCAATTTTATTTAGTTGCGTAAATGCTTGCTCAAGTAACAAAGACAACTGTCAATTTAAACCACAACTTACAATCTTATTTTTTTATTTTAAGCTATTGCATAGCTTTTATCGCGGGCTTTGTATTGTACGACTCTACGAAACTCGCACGAATCGAGACGAGCTGCTCCGAAATTGGACGATGCTATGCAATAGCTATACCGCGGCAGTCCCCGAGTGACACACGTCTTTTTTTTTATTTCATTTAATCGTGGACTTTTACACACAAAGACAACGTAAAAATGACATCCCACCAAGTATATCCTTCCCATGCCTCCCGCATTCGAACGCTGTATCCAGACTGCCAAATCTGTGACGTCAATCGATACAGGATCCAATCAACAGAGGCAGCCGAGCCCTAGCATTCTGGCAGCCCATTTAGCCCCTTCCTGGCCCTAATTGTCGAAACCCTTCGTTAACGATGGGGTGGATTTGTTCGACACTGGATTAACAGGTATATAGACTTTTTATGGCTGGGGTACGAAAAGTTGTAGTGTTGTTTGCATTTCTGTTCGTTACGCTTACTAATGATAGGTATTGTAAATATTTTGAAGTGAAGTTAAGTTATCACGTAAAAAACGGGAAGGTACAGGAGAACTAAATGACTACAAGTACAAGCTCTACTAAAAGATCACATTTATTAAATAAGCTCATTCCATGCGTTGAATAATTTTTATTTCATACTAGTGGTCCCGGCGAATTTCGTACCGCCAATACTGATTCTTTTTCTACATTTTCTCATTGAAACCTTCACTGGACTACGACAAACATTTTAAAACCAAAATTACCAAAATCGGTCCAGGTGTTCTTGAGTTTTAGTCAGACTAACGAACAGCAATTCATTTTTATTTATAAGAGAAGAAGATGTGTAATTGTTATGATTTATTTAAGCAATACTTAGACATTGTGGTCAATTTAAATATGTATAATTGAAATGAACATAGTAATATAATATTAAAACAGCAATCATGCATAGTCTTTTTAACGCATATTAAAAAAATATTGGTGCAATATTTATGTTAGCTGCTTAATAGCTACTGACTTGGTGTAAGGTGATGAGCATCTGGGCGTCATTCCCGGAAGTAAGGGTGTTCAAATCCCCGGGTCACAGCGGAAGAGGTTTTTTTTTTTTGTTTTACAAAATACTTTTTTGTCACAGTCGCCAGTACAAACATTTTTCTATTAAAAGTACATCTGAATTTTATTTATAAAGGAACGGTGTACTTTCAAAACCCTAATCCCTGACTTTTAAGACCCGTTTATAAAGTCACGAAGCAAATCAACACAATCATTACACCTATTTACGTTATTAGTTTGTTTCAGTCACAATCAGGTGCCGTTTCAGTCCATTGTTGCTTACTTAACTCAAAACAATCGAAATCCCGTCCTAACTCGTCAGCATTAGGTCCAGAATGGATCAATACACAATCAACATCGCACATGCAGATCTGCTTCGCTAACATCTCCGTTATCTCGTTTGGACCGTATTTTGGTTCTCGTCCGCACGCGCCTAATTGCTCAAACCCCCCGCTAACGACGGTGGAGCCGTTTGGATTTATAAGTTTGGGAAGTGATGCAGTTTAAAGGATGCCAGTCGATAAGGTACACGAGGTAAATTTACTGTGAGTGAACTGAATTTACTGTGAGTCGTGATAAACTCACAGTGAATTTAGTTCGGACGTTACAATGTATGGTCGGTGGGTATTAGATCCAGAATTTATCGAATACTAGGTTTGGTTAGCACATTAACAAGCCGACGTAGTATACTGCAAGAAAATAATTATGTTTTGATTAATATATTAGCAATGTAATCGGTAAAAACTGTTTAATTTCATACAATCATACTTTTGGAACATTGTAAATGGCTTTGAATTTCCAGTCTTAGTATCGACTCGATTACTTAGTATCAGCGGGATACAATTTTTCTTAAATATTTTAATTTGGCAACCAGTTCATCACTCTAAGTTCACTACGTAAAACATATGACAAACTAAATTTCAGTTACGTCACTTTGTTCTAGCAGTATATTGTTGAAATCCATACACTTTCATATTTATCAGCCGAAAAACACGAACTGCAAAAACTGGGTAGCAGCTAAAATCTCGTTCAGGCAATAAGAATGTCAAATTCGCGAGCTCATTTGCCAACACAAGGGCCATTTCTCAGCGGAGCAAAATTGTAATCCCAAACAAACTGTAACTGGCCGTGACGGTTCGAAAAAACGTATTCATTGCCTCAGTAATTACTGAAAGCGATTTTAATTAAAAACCGATAAAAATGCAAATACAGTTTACGCTTTTGGCTTAATTAAATTCATTGCTTTATTGATATTCCTATCACGCTCTTGCGTTTGTGAAGCGTTTAACCGTGGGGCGTTTGGCAAACGGCGCAAGTTAGGAGAGAATAGAATTTTCTGGGATGATCCGTTACGCTTGGCTGAACGGCCATTGGTCGCTTCTGATCGATGTGTAGACAATCTCTTTCGTCAACTAACCGAATTGCCTCAACCACCTTGGAGTGGCTTGGAAAATTGATAGCAGTCAAACAGACTTTGGGAAGTTACACGTCTAACACATACAAAAGCTTGCTGCAGGTTAACCACATCCGTGATAGAATATGACTTTAGGAAATAAAGTTGACCACTAAAAGGTCATGGGTGATTCTTATTTTGTTATTATTAGGACGTTAAACCTGACAAACCGTTGAGGAACAGGGGTGAGAGCCATGCGCTCCCCCGCAAGTCCAGTGATGATAATCTTAAATTTGTAAGGAAACATAAAAAATAAAGCATATACGTATTTTGCTTATATTTAAAGTAATGTATCATTCATTCCCCCCGACTCCTTCTACGTGAATTCCCCCATATATTATATTAATCCATCAGTTAAAATGTAGCCCTATTTCAGTCTCTGGACTAACTGAGTACCAAAAATAGTTTAATTCAATTCAGTACTTTAGGAGTGAAAGTGCAAAAGACTGACACGCAAACTTTTGCATTTATAAAATTAGTAAAGATTCCTTATTAGAATTGCAATAAGACGATCGGAATCACTGAGATAGACCCAGTGAGCTTGTATCTCTTCCCTTAAACACCAAAAGGGAGTAGGCGGCAAGATTACACCTTGTGAATTTTTATTGTTTATTAAGTCCATGTTGGCGGGTTTAGGCACACTTAGTATTAAAATGTTAAAAGTGTTTATTTTTTCTCTCATTCTTTCTGCAGCTTAAGTTGTTTCCACTCGGAAGGGTAGGATTATTGGATGTTTCTGTTACTGCCTCTACAGTTGAGTGTTAATCGGGATTGTCCCTTTTGGGTTGAAGTTTGCTACTTAATCTTTACCTCTACCTGCAAGTATGATCCTGATGGAATAATTTTTTTTTAGTAAATGTCATCCAATATGACGAGACATTGGTCCGATTCTGAAGTAAGTTGCCTATACACTTGTATTACGTAACCGAAATAACTGTGGTAAACACAATTAAGCTCAAAATTATGCATATATATATATATATATTATTAGGAATCGAACCCACGACCCTTGGAACCGTAGACAGATCATCAAACAATGTTCCATCGAGCCAGTAGAGCCAAATTTAACCCACAGTTATAAATGTGATCTGTAACTTTTATAGAACCAGGGGAGGTAAAATCTCAATAAAATCATACTAACGATATTGCTATCGTAAGTATGATTTTGTTGAGATGGCTGCCCATCAAGGAATAAAATGGTCTTGTAAAAATAATCAGATTTCGCCTGAAAATAGACACGTGTATTGCATCATGAAAAATATACTCTCACAAAAACATCAAGCATTGTATGTACATTGTGCCCCCGAGCCTCGCAAAGTACACGACCATTTTCCTTGAAAATATTTAGAATTTCTCAACAAAATGCATTCAACCTGGTCCCGTTTAAAATGTCGTTTCATAGAGAAACCTTTTGAATGGGAAGCCGATATTAAAATTGCTACCATCTCTAGTATTAAGGGCAACATGAAATATGTCAAAGCACTTGATAGGTTTGTTAGCAACTTGATATCATCGAGGAATTGGTCCCTTCATCTTTGCCCATTTTATTTTCTGTAGATTCGATATTGTTATTAATTTATTTTCTGAGCGTCTTTGTATTAACATCTTTGTAACCGGGTTTGTCTTCAGCCGCTTATGTTACTTACATAATCTATTTTGATTAATTCATGCGTATGATGCCTTTACTGGTTTGTAAGATACTGTATTATTTTGATTGATAATTTCCTATTTCAGGTTTGGGGAGTGTTTGTCTGTTTGTGTTATTAAACTACAAAACCAGTGATTGTTCCTTGAAATCTTCTAGTACTTCATCAGTTTTTTGAGTATTTTTGTCGTTGCGTTAAAAATTAGTTTTGTGGTGTTAAAAATATTATTTATTTTATTGTTTGGAATTCAATAAGTTTTGATTAAACAAAAACTAATGTAAGAACTCAAAATATTTAATGTACGAACACCGAATCAAAGAGTTTTCCCTGTCTACTTAAACAGGAAAAAATATTCAAGATATTTATTGCTTATTGATAAGACACGAGCTGTGCTTATATGAAAAAAGTGGAATTAAAATGCGCCGTCTCTCGCAAAAATTAATTTATTTCCTTTATCATTGAAAATGTACAAAGGACCCGTATAAAATATTACTGCTAAATGAAAAGCAATAACGCAACTTTCCGAACTCTTATCATACGGTTCAATATAGACATTTTCCAATTTGCCTCCAGGGTCGCTTAGCAATGGAATTCGTTGTCAACGAACATTCTTACTGAAATCTGTGCCATGAAGCTTCCGAACCAATATTGTGGAGCATTTTTGATTACAATGTTCCTTTATTTTTCTATACAATCTTTCATCCGGGACCGATTTCATGATCAAAGTTAGATCGGGGGAGGAATAGAGACAAAAGCTATTCAAAACCCGAATGGATGTTTTTGTCGTACGAAAAAGACTATACTAGAACCTTTACTTGTATTTGCTTGGTCAAAGTAATAATATCGGCCTATAAATAACATTTTGCAGGATTATTTTTTTGATTCGTATAGACAATTTATGTGTTGGGTCATTTTTTATTTTAAGTATAAGATTACATCGTTTATCATAAAGTAACTGTTATGTACGAAATGTTGATGGAAAATAAAAAAAAATGAAAAATAAGTGCAATTTCAAAGATTAGTAAGTAAGCATAATTCAACAAAGTTTAATTACCAGGTATGAGTTTCAAGTAAAAGTACTTCAATTGATGAAAAGACAATAAAAAAGGTCTGAAATGTTTAATCTCTATTCAAGAGCACTTATTAGCGAACACACGCATAGTAAATTAACAGCTCTCAACATAGGCGTTATACGAACTTGCGAAAAGTTTCGCACTGAAATAACGTGAATAAGTAATGCTGGGCCTCTTTCAGTTGCAAATAGGACAAAGTACATACAAGAAAATACACCAAATAGTAAAATGTTTCTTCTTCGATATTCTTTTTGTGACTGTTGGGCTGATGGGTGTTGCAAAAACACCCATCGACATTATACTCTATAATATTAACACGTCGATTAATACAAAAAGCTTCGTAAACTACTGTACTTTTTCAGATTTTTGTTTTATAACCTTAATATTTACTCAAAATACAGTACCAAAGCTGTACACCACCTTATTTTATTTTCGTAATATACTAGTGTATATTACGAAAATTAAATTTCTTTCGATAGATAGATAGATCTTCAACATGAACTATTGTTCATGTGTGAAGATCAATCTATCTATAATCACAAAGTAATATCGAAAGAACCTTTTTAAATTAAATTTTCCGAGCATTTCCATGCAAAATAGGACCATGTATGTAATAAACAGATCATTTAAAAGCAAATGAGCGAATAATTGAGCCTATTTGTACAGAGGCATGCAGATAGGATTACCAATGAAGCGTGTTTATCGAGTGTTTTCTGCGTATTTAATTTTTAAGTATTTTTGAAGGAATTTATTTCAGGGAATAACTCTGTCTTTATTAAATTAATAAATAAAATAGACACATTTTTTAAGTCTGTCGCTGATATTTAGTATGGACCTCAATTTAATTGATCGTAATTATAGTACTGAGATTTAAGAAAAAAAAATGAAATATCTCTTGATAAATGTGTTACTGTGTAAATATTAACGGTTCATAATTTCATTTTAGTAATAGGTACCAAGTACACGATTTGTACATGTGACTGTAACTTCTCATAATATTCTAATGTATTTTTGAGAGTGTGTAGTTTACTTTCTATCTTCTTTTACTATGTCCCAATCGTTAACGTGTGGACCAACTCGCAAACTCGAAGCAGAATCGAATTACCGAGTAGATAAGAATGTATTTTATTACGTAAGCTTTGAGCCAAGTTTGAGGGCTCAAAAGGGATTGTGGAGATGAACGTTAAAGACAAACTTTGAGCATGTGTTAGCTTGTACAGAATGAGTGAGAGTATGTATACATGGTAGATACGTATTTATTTAGCTTACATACGTCCTCAACCAGGATTACTTACTTAAGAGTAGGAGCGACCTACCCAAAACTACGGCGATCATCATCATCACATCGATCATACATATTTAGTATCAAAATAAGTGTCTATTAAAAAGTTACACAAACATAATATTTCTTTGAACTTCGAAA
The DNA here is from genome assembly GCA_039566165.1 of Maruca vitrata. Taxonomy (NCBI): domain Eukaryota; kingdom Metazoa; phylum Arthropoda; class Insecta; order Lepidoptera; family Crambidae; genus Maruca; species Maruca vitrata. The sequence continues at coordinate 13,433,171 of CM076928.1, read as the reverse complement.
AATTAAAAATAACATTGGTCAAATAAATATGTATTGATAAATGTAACTTCTAAAGTAATATATTTTGCTATTTGTATAAAAAATTAAAATAAATTTAATGACTTATTTTATAGAATACCTACACTGAAGTAGTACATGTAAAGCCAATTGAAATCCAAAACCGAAAAAAAAATACATCAAAATAATTTTACAAACAAACTTATGAAACAAGTATCATCAGAAACCTAAAACAACTTGCTCCGAGAGACCCCGACTGGACTTAAATTATTTGTGAAACAAGTGTTTGAGAGAAATAGCAAAATATTATTTTCCAACGTTGAGGGCGAGTTGATACCCTTCAAGCTTAGAGCGTCTTTTTAAAAGAAAATGAGACAAAATAAGATATTTCGCCCCAGTTTACTGCAACGTAATGCCGGCAAGCTAGGTCTGGCGTCGCCAAAGTAATTTGATATCAAGATTTTTTGTCAAGCATATTGTTTAAGGGGAGATTTTTTAAAAAATCCTTCGCAGTTGCAAATAGTATGAGGTTAATCGCGTCGTTTTTGCAGTAACAGTTTTCAATTGTCAATATTTACAAGAATACACATATATTTACATGAAAAAAAGAATTTTTTTATAGTTCGATAAAACGTCAGTATTAAAAAGCTCTCACGAATTAAATAATTGACTCAAAGTTATGAAATTCTCTATAAAAACCACGTATCAAAACTAAAAATAATGATACAGGAGGGACAAGTAACAAATACCGCATCAAACAGTTTTTACCCAAGCTAGCCAACCAGCTATTGTGTTTGTTATAAATTAAATAGGCGCAAAATGTCAGAGCTTGACCTCAAACCAATTTTGGCGATGGCGTTCTCATGAGAACCTCGGCCTATGATTCAGCTGATTTGGGTGAGACAAAAAAGCTGACAATAAGCCGACGATATTTTGACGGTCAGCAGCAGCAACAAGCAGTGGGAAAGATAAAAAAAATGGAATTAAGTCTAGGTTTTATATCAAGCTAGCTGTGCCAGCGAATTCGTTCGCATTTACTACACATTTTTTATTGTTTCTTTGGTTGCAGCATGATTTTATATATCCTAAAGCCTACCTCGATAAATACAATAAGTATCCAATACAAAAAGATTTTAGGGACCGACAGACGCGGGAAACGACTTTGCTTCTTACTATGTAGTGTTTAAGTATACATATATTATGTATTTTTATGAAAGTACATAATGAAAATAAATTCAAATCAATCACTAAGAACAGTGGACGGACCTTTAGTTTTTTTTTTCATCAGGAACATTATCAGGAATTTTAATTAGCCCAGAACTTTCCTATTACCTAGACACCGGCACTTCATACTTCACATTGATAACGCGAAATACTTTACTTCCAAATCCGAAATTCCGATCAACCCTTGAAATACCTTCGCAAATTCTATCACGGAAAATTCAAACTTCTCAACTCCTCCCGCGGGCGGACATTAAAATTATTGTAAAACTAAGCGGCTTACAGTTTAAATTATCGCAACTGTACATGCCTACCTTTGACCGTAATTAATTAGGCGGGGTGTGATTAAAAGGTAATGGGTGCATGAGAACAGGGTTAGCCGCGAACGTTAGTTGCTCTAAGGGGCCCATAAGCCGGGACCGTGCTTAAGCCTCACGTTCCGAGTTATGGGATGGCGAGGGCAGTTTTTCTGCTGTAATTCGTTAACCGTTCTCATTAGCATTTTCATTAGGAGTTCATTTATTATTAACTTAAGACTCGTCAGTTTGACACACAAACATTTTGCATACGTAGGTGTAGGTAGCTGCGCGGTACGCATAACAATAAAAGGTATTCTGTATATGCAAGGAGGCACAACACAACCGCAGCATAAAAAAACGTAGAACAATACAATTAGAAAAAAGCAACAAAACTATTTGAAGTTGGCTGTATTCTCATATTTCAGAAGGTTTCAGAAAGTTAAAGTTTATTCCGATCAAAAGATTCCATGATATAAACAAAAACTTCTGGAATACTTGCTACAACATTAATGTAATAACAAGGCTATAAACTCGTCATTAAATCTCGACATACCCTCTCACAATTCAAGTTCCAAACGTAACACCACTTCGGATAGCAAAGTCAAGAATCATCTCATTATGTGGGACACACAATCAAAACACGTATTGCACGTCATCTCACCTGTCACTTTGACGGGTGACCTCTTACGTCATCGTGTTTAATGAAACTGTCAATATAAAGCCGGCGTAGTTGTGCTATTATTTTTTTTTTCTAGTGCCACGTTCGAGTTAAGTATGTTCAATCCTTTATAGCATTATTGAAATACCTTTAAATAAATTGATATTATTATAGACATGTTACAATACAGATCTATTTGTTAGAATACTTTTAAAAATATGATTATTAATCATGTAACGTACTTGTATCGTAGACCTAATATCATCGAGAGAGATTGTTACAGTAAGATTTACAGAGTGTATGAGTGAGTCAGAAATAAATAGAAATATGATAAACACTCTTTTTCAACCTAAATGTGCTTTCAAGCAGTACTTTAGGAAATATTATGAACTGAATTAAGTATTTTTATTAAAAAATGTTTTTACCAAAGCCCTGATTTTTGAAGAATCACTTGCCTACTTAAAACTTAATGTAACTGATCCACAAACAATGTAATCACATTTTTACCAACTCAGCAGCGCATGCCAAGGTACAGAACATAATCAGATTATCAGCTCAACCCCTTAAATAACTCCGTTATAAATGTTGTAAGTAGATTTAAAGTTGTTTCATTATACATTTTCGTTGAACGGAAATTATTTGGAATGAGCGCGAAATATTTGGACCCCAAATTAGCATAATCCGTGTAGGGGTGAAAGGGGTTTTGAAACTCGCGGCTCAGAGTACAGCTTACGGTGATGTATTAGAGTTTCCGAACTGTTAGGTATTTTTCGTGTTGTGATTAAAATTTTCATGTATAATGGGTTTTGTTGGGGCATCGTAACGGAGCGGAGGTGAAAAGTAAATGAATCTTTCGTTGACCTGTAGGCTTGTGTTCCATTACATTTAAAAAGTGAGAACGCTTAACAAATACAGTAAGTTGCTAGCAAAATACATAGCTTTCTTAAACCTTAGAAACGGGTTCACCCGTGATCATGGCGCTTGCAACAGTGCCATAATATCGGGAGGTCATTAAAACAACATTACAATATGGTAAATTTCCCGGACAGTTTCATTTTTCTAATGTGTGTAATCATGAAAGTTTAAATCTTCTTTCTTTCTTCTTATTTTTTTATAATCTGTAAAAGTTAATACAGCGACAAGATCGCTTACTCTACCAACTCTTTTGTATTTATAACAACAGTATTGTCATTCTTCCGCGCAATAAAGACTCTATCTACCCATCCTAGATTCGGATGGGTGACCAAAATTAATTATCTTCCACTGCCTCCGAGCTGCTGGTTGCAAGATAGCTGCGTCGGCAAAATTAATAATGACGTAGCGTGAGTGACAGCAAGGCACTACCAACCTATATTATGTATGGTAAGGCTCTTATTGTTTGAAGCTTATGTATTAGACAGTATTATCGCGTTATAGACGAAATTTTTCATGCATATTTTTTCCTGTTATTTAAATATAATACGGGTTATAATAATTTTACTATTTAATGTATTTTTCTGACTGACTCGGTGGAACAGTGGTTAGTGACCCTGGCTGGCGGTTCCGAGAGGGTTCGATTCCCACTCGGGACAAATATTTGTGTGATGAACATCGGTGTTTATTCCGTGTCTGGGTGTGATTATGTATTTAAGTATGTATTTATAAATATATATGTATGTATATCAGTCTCTGACGCCCATAGTACAAGCTCTGCTTAGTTTGGGGTCAGATGACCGTGTGTGGAAATTTCCCAGATATTTATTTATTTATATTTGTTTTTTTTGCTGTAAGGTGCTTTTATATAAATTTAAATGAAATAAAAATTTCATAAAATAAAATAGGTATAATAGGAGTAAGCAAGTTATTGTGTGTGATCGGGGATACAGATCATTTCCGAATACATACATGAATAGCTAGTAGGTAAATAGGTAAAGGCGCTACCTATAACCTCATTAGTGATTTACAGGACATTTGTTCCATAAGATAAGTATGTATTATAGCGAAAACGGTTAAAATTAGCTCATATTCATTCTCAAACTGTAGACTTTCAGTTATTCTTTCAATAATTTATTTAAATAAATATTTCACAACATAACATAAGCAAATAAACTTATATATATTAATAACACACGGAATAAACACCGACGTTCATCTCAAAAATATTTGTGCCAAGTGAGAATCTAAACGACTCTTGGAACCACCAGCCATGGTCATCAAACAATGTTTCACCTAGCCAGTTAACATAATTAGTAGGTCTCTACAAATACACACAGCAGTATAATCTACATACTGCTTTTCTATAAGCTCTCGTACGATATCTCTGAAATCAAAGCATCAAACTCGATGCCCCATTCCGCTAGCGAAATCACAAAAGAATGAATAGCAAATGATCATGAATAATATTTTTAACTTCGTTATCCATTGTAAGTCGAAACAAAAACAGTTGGAGGCAAACAGCAGCCGATCCTACTAATTGGACGAAGTAAATTAAATAAAACAGTAAGCCACGGGTACCGGCGCGAAATGGCTATTGTACGTGCACTTTTGTTCTGATTTGTTGACTTTCGGCGGTACTGAAGATACATGCAGTTTTGGTGGACCTAAAAATAATACAAGTGATTAAAGAAATATTGCGGAGCGGATAAATTAATAAAAAAAAGACGTGTGGCACTCGGGGACTGCCGCGGTATAGCTATTGCATAGCATCGTACGATTTCGGAGCAGCTCGTCTCGATTCGTGCGAGTTTTGTAGAGTCGTACAATACGTCTAACCGCACGCACACAAACACCGTACCGAAGTCTACCGAACTGAAACGACGTTAGACCATCGTGAGGTTTTTTTCGTTACGGAATTTCTTGGTTCGGTCGCTGCGCTCAAAGCCCGCAATAATAAAAGCTATGCAATAGCTTAAAAATGCTGTAAAAGTGAAACGGGTCTGCGTTACGTGTTAACGAGAGACACTGAAGAAATTACGTAGTAATAAAATTAAGTTTACGGATTAAACTCGTGTGTGTTATTTTAAACATATTATTTAGAGACCCGACGTTTCGAGCTCTTTACTGAGCTCGTGGTCACGGGTAAGTCTTGTCCGTGACCACGAGCGCTGTAAAATTTGTTCGGGCTCAGTAAAAACTTGAACTAGAACTATATAGGCAAAGATAATATAGCATTTCTAATGTTAGTAACCAATATGATTACTTGTGTAAAGCTTTAAATCCATTTAGAACTGATCAAAACTAAAAGTACCAATTTCATTGCACAAATAATAGTCTTGTAGGTCAACGCTAATAGTACTGACTGCACATACTGCATAGGTCAGATGTTTATCAGCGCAGAGAATTAACCACTAACTTCATAAATTGAAGTGATAAACACAATCCTCATTATTCTAAGCCCATCTGGCAATTATTATTAGGTATAGACAGTCTCGAACGATGAACCCTCAACTTCAAATATTCAAAGCCGGTATATTTTTACATCTTTTCCTTTTAAAGGGAGCGTTCGATCGATCGATATAAGATGGTGGATACTTTATAAAATAGAGATGACAGATCTTTGCAAATATTATAAATGCGAAAGTGATTCTGATGAGTGCCGCGCTGATTTTAATGTGGGCTATCGCGTGTGGATTGGCCGCCAGGGGCGCTTGTATCGAATGAGGTCCTCTAGCCACCGTTTGCGGGTCGGTTTGAAGGGTTTTTTCCTATTAATATTAGTATTTGACCATAAGTCAATATGTAAGAGTCAATATGACAATTATCAATGAATGTGATTGTTTAAAAAGCGAAGCTGAAGGCTTGTTAAATACTTTAATTTCGTTTCACGACCCGTCTGAAGAGCCCGGGATGGTAGGAGGGAGGGAAAACATGAGTTTGAAGGGTATTCCATGCCTTAATGACGCCATGCCTTATACAAAAGCGCTTTTTCATTTCCATCAAACTAGTATACACACTGTATCTAAAATACATCGACGAATCAATGTTTTGACAAATGACAGCACTATTCTCGATTATTCCAATTCCTATTCTATTGTGCTCATACTCGGAGGTTCGTTTATGTTTGCGAAAGAACAATTTCTTTGAGTTGCTCTGAAATTATACCCTTTGTTGAGATCCGATGTCAAAATTATGGCATCAGAGGCTATGTGGTAGGACGGATATAAGGAAAGGTCACGTTAGGCTTGTGCGGACCAGTGTTGTGCCTTTAATTTTATTAATGAGTTTGCCATTGGTTTTTCTTACTCAATCATTTTTAGTTTATGTAGCCGTGAAATATAAAATCTTAAACAGATTTTAAATCCCACTACAAATTGTATTTGTTGGTATTTTATTTGGTCGCGTATTCGGTATGGTTCTGTTATGCTGACAGTTAGCGCATAGATGAAGTAGCCTAGTATACATTTTTTTTTTTATATAAGAAGAGTCTTTCATACTGTTTTTTAATGTTAATGTATCTCTGTCTGCCTGTTGTAATTTCACGGCAAAATTAGGTACAAAGATGAATAATTTACCTACATTTTAACCGTTTTAGGTATAAAAGGGTAATTTTTTACGCAATTTCATGCGTCATTATTGGAAACCATCTACTCTGGTACCCAAAGTCAATACCGTTTGTGACGAGTAGTTAACAGTAGCGGTGCCATGAGTTGGCTATCAAAAACTTACATACGTTTAAAACCTATCGAGTTGTTTTTTTTCATACGACCGATTTAGTTCTTAGCGTAACCACCAGAGGCGCTGTACAAGTTTTTCATAGACATATTTACGTAGACGATATCGAGTCCGTAACTTTTAAACTCATGGTAGCGCTACAGAACAGAACTAAGCGTGCGACTTGATATTGAGTTAGACTGTTACTGCTCAGAGTCACCAGCGGCTAGTCAGCCGCTCACTGCGAATAGGGATCGGCATGTCAACGAGCAACCATCACTAGCCAACCGGGGTCATACTCTGTCAATATTTACATGGAGTTGGGTAATTCTTCGGGTTTGCTTTGTATTTCCTGACCCCCCAAAGGGCGTACGCTCCGAGATCCCTCGTATTATCCGTTTGTCTTTTTTCACTTTGTTCCTCAAGTTTCTTTGTTGATTCCGTAAAGGGAAGAATCTTTGAACGTCGATACGATCGACATTAGGGGACGATAAATGACTAAATATGTTCGAATACAATGGATACAGAATAATGAAAAGTGTCGCGTTCGGTTCCGTTTCTTTTATATATTTTTTTCTTATTTTAGATGATTTCCTTTTATCAAGGTCACTTTTTTATGTGAGTAGGCGTATTCCATTTAATTACGTGTAGGCAGTTCAATTTAGGAAAAGCTTTTGATCGCGATTTTATCCGATGAGAGTATTTTTTTCTTAATTATACAATGACATTATTACCGGTCTCAAGCTTACTTGAAATAATTAATTTTATCTAGCGTTTCATTTTCATAAGCATATTTTTAGTTAAGTGAAAAATAGATAATATCCAATCAAAAACATAAATGTGAAATGAGAGCCAAGTTCAATATTATGATAATTGCCTTGGTTGTTGACTTCAACGACAAAAGAAGTGAGATCTAAATGGGTGCCAAGTTCAATGGTCAACCCTGAAATTTATTTATAAGTAACACTATAACATACCTATTATATCTTCTTATAACATAAGATAATGTATGGTGGTAGCCTATGAAGGTCTGTCTTGGCTAGTTTTTATAAACCTACCAACGTATTATTATGTTCGCTCGCTAGTTTCTACCAAAAATCCAAACTTTCGGAATTATAAAATAAATACCGACAAATACCAAACTAACCAAGACAACTAACTAGACTACTAACTAACTAACTAAAGAAAACTAGCCAAGACAGACCTTCAAAGGCTACCACCATACATTATCTTATGTTATAAGAAGATATAATAGGTATGTTATAGTGTTACTTATAAATAAATTTCAGGGTTGACCATTGAACTTGGCACCCATTTAGATCTCACTTCTTTTGTCGTTGAAGTCAACAACCAAGGCAATTATCATAATATTGAACTTGGCTCTCATTTCACATTTATGTTTTTGATTGGATATCATTACTTTTTGTAGAAAAGTATATATCATCGTAACGCCGTAGGTCCTTTGAAAAGGACAAATTCAAAACTAAAACTTGACTTTATAAATATAAAACAATTGAATCAGTTACTGTATTTTCCTACGTTTACGGGGTATAACCCTAAGTAATAAATATGAAAACCGACTATAAGTACCTACTCTTAATTGTAAATAAGTAAGTATGTATACCTAAATATATACTTAGTGCTCTGCCTTCCCCGGTATATAGGCGTGATTAGGCACTAATTAGGTATTTATGTTAAGCGTTCATAATAGAACCTAACCGCAGCAGTGGTCTCTTTTTTCACGGCTTTCAGGGTGAGTGCGATAGGCTCAACATGGTCTATTGTGCCTGTCGAACTCATATGTGGATCTCACTACCGCTTACCATCAGGTGGAGTGAGGTCATCTTGTTAGCCTCTTATAAAAATAAAAAAAAAATTTAAAAAAAAACCTAATTATTAAAAAATTGCCATTTTTTTATTTTTTCCTTTGTATTCATGTAATTACCTATCTGCATACCAAATTTTAACTCTTTAGGTCATTTGGAACTGGGTTAGAATTTTGATCTGTCAGTCAGTCAATGATAAAAATGAGGATTTTTGGACATTAATATCTAAATAACTGTTTGAGATAAGCTTATGAAATTTAGAACACATATTTATCTCGCAAGTCACAATATATGAGCCAAATTTGATACGTTTATGTGAAATAGTTTTTGATTTATGAGGGGTTCAAAAGTGGTTCCAAATGGTTCGTGTAATATTACACACGGTGCGGCTCGCCAGTTCTGTTTCTTGAACTTGGCTTGACACGCTCCCGCGTGTCTAGATTATGCTGCTTATTACTTAAATATTAAGTTTAATAGAAAGTGGTCTTCATATTTATATCTATGACTGGCATAGCGTTTATTATGTACGAGATATGCTACTCTATTATCGTGTGTAGGCCCATAGTATAATATATCTACACTAATATTAAAAAGAGGAAATATTTGTTTTTTTTGTATGTTTGTAATGAATAAACTCAAAAACTACTGGACCGATTGCAATAATTTTTACACCATTAGAAATTATTTAGAAGTAACATAGGCTATATTTTATCCCGGTACGGGAAGTAGTTCCCTCGGGACGCGGGTGAAACCGCGTGAAACAGCTATATAATATAATTTTTAATATAATGGAACGCAAAAGACTAAAAACGTTAATTCATTAATGTTGGAATTTAATGCAGGATTGCATAGAAGAATAAATTTTTAATGTCTTAATTTTCCAATTAAACGGTTATTTGCCTTTGTGAAGGAGCAACGGAGATTCTTATAAAATGAGAAAGTTATTCGAAGTCACCATGACAGTTATTTTAAAAATTCTGCTTGCTTATGCAGGGTGGCGATAATTTTAAAGTGTTCGAAGCTTCGTTGCAGTATTCTTAATTTTCATCGTTAAAATTAGATGATAATGTACTTTATTTTTTTAAGTGGGAAAATTACTTACTTACTTTGGGCAAACATCAGAGATTCCAACGAACTCCCACAGTTTATGCGCTGATTACAGAGAAAGTTTTGATTTGAAAAAAAAGTTCTTTAAATGTTACAAATATGAGGAAGTTTCCCTTATCTTCAAACAAAATGAGCATCTTGAGAATTAAAGCAGTCTCAAATACTCAGAACTGTGTACAGAAATAATCATAGTAGCAATGTAAATTATATCCCATCAAAAACAATACTTGTCAAAAAAACCAAGTCTCGCAACTCAGTTGTTCTACGGTAAAAAGTTGTGAGATCCATGTAATACCAAGTCGGTTATTAATTGACGCGGCCATCGCATGAAAACACGTGTAAATTAATTAGTGCAATGGTCAAATCAATTAAGAATTTTATTCGATAGTATTACTAAAGGCAAATCGTTCTGCCACGGGAAACAACCACTCAAATTTCAGGTGTATATTATTATCAAGTAGCATCTCGCGGTCTATCACGACAGCTGATTTTATTATAAAAAAGTCATATTATAGCCAATATACTTATTGTAAGTATGGGCGCGATGATCAATGTAACCCAGAATTGGAAACCCAATTTTTACCCGAAACATGTTCCTTTTACAGATTGCAATGAGATAATTAAAAATCGAGTGGTATTGCCCATTTTTCAGGCGAAACACAACACCGTGCGTCATATTCAAATAGGCGTGAACAAAACAACGTCCCTCAACGCAAGCTCTTCCATAAATAACTTGTTAACGGAGCAAACCTTAACTAAATTGAAAATTTCGCCCAAACAGACAATCCGGCTAACGGCCAGCAATCAAGTTGATGTATCGAATTTAACGCGGCCGGAAGATTTTCAATTAAATCTCGTCTGCCAACAATCTGGTAAGTAAACGCTGGGAGTCAATCATAAGCGATCTCATTACCTAGCTTAATTAGTCCGTTGTGTTAAGTTAATACAGCCTCGATCAATCTCCGCGATAGCATCTTGGACGGTGTTTGAGACGTGCCAATTACAGTTATGGCTGGCAACTTTTTGATTTACCGCTTCCCTGCCTGAAGTGTTCGAGAATAAGGAGCCACTTGAAAGTTTAAATGCATTACTTGAATGGTTGCAAGATTTATTCATTTAAAACTGGCCGTTTTGAATCGTTGGCGTTGGCGTTAAAATTGCTGATGAGAATAAGTTGTGGGCAGATATTTCTTAAATCTAAAATATAAATTAGTAAGGTTACGGTTTTTTTGGCTGGGTAACAAAATAAAAAAGCGCGTCATGACTTCTGCGAATCAGTAGATATAAATCAATCAGTACACAAGGTCCATGTGTCGATTTTAATCAAAGCTCATGATAGACAGAGCTGTCAAAACAACGAAATATTATAAATTAGTTTTAATGTAATTGGTTTTGGTTCCAAATTAATGAGTTTATGTAGCTGTACATAAACATTCTTAGAAGTCAATGGATGCCATTCATATTATTATATAGGACAATTAATGTATTGTATAGCTTGTGATAACTTTAGGAAGTGTAAACTATGAATGACGATAATTTCATATATAATTTGCTTTTCAACAAGTGCTTTTGTTGTAATTTAGCACTCAATATCACTACATAGTATAAAGCAAAGTCGCTTTCCGCGTCTGTCTGTCCCTATGTATGCTTAAATCTTTAAAAATACACAACGGATTAAGATGTGGTTTTTTATAGATATATAGGGATTTAAGAGGAAGATTTTTAGCGAGGGCGGGTCACATGCTATCAAAACAAACTTAACTATAACGATCAGCATATAAAATTGTCTGATCGATAAAAATCTATAACAACAATCTTGTTGATAAGACAATTTTATATGCGTAACCATTGGCAAAATAATCCTTGTTGTTTAACAAGAATCCAGACAAAAACGTCTCGAGGTCCTATATTATTTTAAGTTACCAATAATTTTACTCAAAATCATATTATTTTGTCAATTAAAATTTAAATTCGTTGTTCAAACTGAAATTCTAATTCTAAAGAACTTGTATTGCTGTTGTTGTCTCTAGATGGAAGTGGGACATTTCGCAGACTTGTTCGAAAGTTTGTTAAGCACTTAGCCCAAAATTAGAGGAGCAATTTAATATGAGTTTTTGAAAACGGCTACAGCGAATTTAGAAGATTTTTGAACAATACTAGTTAAAGCAGTAATTATATGAATGGTCGTCATATGTAGAAATGGACATCGTTTAAAAAAGTGTCGATGGTCGAGTGGTTTAGGTTGTTGCTAGCCATGCGAGAGGTCGCCAGTTCAAACCACTGTGTTTTTCAAATTTGAAATTCATATGTACGATTATTCGAAGCTTTAACGGCGAAGGAACACATCGTGAGGAAACCTGCACCACACTTATGATTTAATTCTAAGGTTGTGTAGTCGACCAACCGGCACTTGGCCTGCGTGGTTGACAAGGGCCTTATCGCCCTAGTTTAGGGTAGGCCCGTGCTTCAGAAGTGGGGACACATATGGGCTGATGATGATGACGATGATGATGAACTTCGTTTAAAGTACCAGCTAGTTCGCTTAAAACACATTCAATTGTTGTTTTCAACACGTTTTTAGACAAACGAAAAAAATCACTCGTCGCACCTCCATTCCTTATCGCCATACAAACCCAACTTCAAAGTTATACCCGGACAAACTTTGTATATTTATAAAGAAATATATCAAACTATTAAAATATTCTCGTTTACTATTTCGTTCAAACAAACGCTACGTTTTTAGGTGACCTAGATACGAAATACAAGCTTTATGCTTTAACAATAACATTTTTGTTATAGCTCGGCACTGGTTCCTTTCATCTTTGTCTTTTTCTTTTAATTATGTGTTTATTGTCAGCACATTGTTTATATTACTGCGTAATGTTACAAGATAAATGTGTATTGTGATAAGTTGTGAACGCATTTCGTACATAAATAACATCGAGTAAGCTGTTTACATTTTGTGGATATCTGGAAATCATGTACTTTGTTAAAAGTGAAGTATGTACACAGCTTAACTTTTGCATATTATTCAGAATTTTAAACTTATTCACACCTTTAGCCACTCAATAATCAGAAAAGTATTGGTTGTTACAACAAATTTCTTATTTTTTTGTGTTTGTGCACACACAAGTATACGCCATATTTATATTTTATAACAGCTGGCTAATCAACCGGATTGTTTAATCACTGTGGTACATGTTAACTGTCCAAATGAATCATAACTCGCAATATAGACCATCGCAACTCCACTATCAAGTCACAAACACATACCTAATATTCCATTATCACCATGAATAACATCATAAAAGTAAATAGAAACATAAAATTAACCCATAACGCCATGTTAGTACTCATTAAGTATTCATAGCTGGTATTTATGCGGCTCATTAGCATAAGCTGATGAAAATATTGGGAACCCTTGTGTTGTAATAATGCGATCAATGGTAATTGTAACCTGAGGCCCGTATCATCACGCGAGTACAACAAATACAGCTTATATGTGATATTGTACACTATAAATATAAGGAACGTACACTGAAACTAAAATACTAAAAACAATACAACACTTAAATTAAAATCTTTAAATTTAATAATTTACTGTCATTTTCTAATACATATATATAGATCTAAGTCAAGGATAACTTTTTGAAGGATTGGGGGAGGCCTTTGTCTAGCAGTGTGGCGAGGTTAGGTTAGGTAAAAAACGATAAAAAAAACGAAACTAACACCAGGGTAGATAAAAAAGTTACGATACAAACTTAACTCTTTTGTAATTAGAGAGCGTTTTTTACCAACAGGTTTAAACTATTTAATTATCTTCGGGATATGTTTCTCCCAAATCTCCATGGACTGATAATATATGTGGTACACAACCAGCGTCATATTGCCAGCTATTAAATAAATAAATAAATATTACACAACATCACATACATTGATCTGATCCCGTGGTAAGTAGCTTTAGCACTTGTGTTACAGATATCAGAATCAACAGTGGATACACAAATGTACTTAAATATACTTAATATACACCCAGACACGGAACAAACACCGATGTTCGTCACACAAATATTTGTCCCGAGTGGGAATCGAACCCACGACTCTTGGAACTTAAGGTAATGAACCTGGGTCACTAACCACTGTTCCACCGAGCCAGTCAAGTAAGTCAAGTATATTGAATTTTGTAACATCGTCATTTTTGAATTTCCCCTTTTCAGATGTGTCTCTGTGATTTAACTTTAAACTCAGAAACATACTATATACATTCATACTCGTATATCTGAGTATCATTTGTTACGCGTACAAAATTATCTGATTTCCTGAACACATCGTAGGAAGGAAACGAGCAAGTGGGTTTCATTCGTTTTCGTAAAATACATATCGTTATTAGCTTTTTATAGAAACATTGTATCAAATAATATCTTATAGAATCTATTGAGCTATTTTTAGAATATAAGGATATAATCTAAATACAATTCTTATCAACAATGACTGGCTACATATTATGTAGCTCCTAACTATAGTGACGATAAATAGCATTGATTTTGTATGTTTACGGAATCCATAATTTAACGACCCTGATATGACGCTCACTCACTTTGTCAATATTAGTTTTCTGTACAAGTGAAACTCGGTTTGTTTCCATAACCCCATACAAACTGATTTAACCAATGATACTTAAATTACGCTTAAAACTATGTGTTACTGAAATTAGGTACGCTAATAACTTTTACTAATTTACACTTAAAATACTTGTGCACATAATCTAAAAATTGCAAACATGCTGTTAGACTTAACTATGTATTTGGGTATAAAATAAAAAGGTTTTATACAAAAACAATATGTTAAATGAAAATTTTTAATCAACGGCTTTACATAATCCCATGTAACACCCGTAGTTTTATTATATGAGCGAATGTTATTTAAACTATTATTTTATTTTAGATACCTAAATATTTAACATTGAAGCAATATTTGGAATTGGTGATTAATGTATAACGTAATACTTAGTAACAAAAATAACATTTTATGCTACACAGAAAATCAGGCTGTGAAAAAATACTGTCTACCTCTATATTCAGTAAATACTCTATTTTACTATAACCATGAAACGCTAGTCTAGTGAATTGATAAATTAAAACCATAAGGTACCAACTGACCATCAAAAGGTCAAATATGACGGTTAAAAACATCTATTAAGATTGTAAAACTCGACGAAATTAATTATAAGTCACTGAATGGTGTAATCAAAGTAATAAATTACTGTGAACTTAAACCTGTTTTTATTTACAACCAGTATAAATACGTTCACGGGCTCATCTTAATATGCAGAAACGTCTGCCGTTTCCGCGCAGTAAATCTACTTTCGTAATATTTAATCTTATACTAAGTAAAACACTTTTATCGATAAGCATCTATGACTAGCTGCGGTTACTAAAGCCAAAGCTTGCTCAATCCTCAAGGACCTAAATAAGGAAAACAAAAATCATAGGTTTAAGATCGCATTATTTCTTTTTCCTAACTGACTTACGATGATGGCTTGGAGTAACGTCGTCATTATCACCGGACTTGCGGGGCAGCGGATGACTCTCACCCCTAAAGGATCTCATTGTATTACGCCTATTTGTCTATCGGGAACCTATTTATAAATTACTTTTATTCTTTATTTTTATGGGGTTAAAAATATCTTTGGCTTAGAAATGTTTGCATAAATATCAGGTTTTTAGTGTTTTACAAAATTACTTATGGTTTCTCAATACTTAACAAACGACAGTGTAACACACAATTTGCTATTGTGGGTAAAAATAACCTAAAAGCAAAATCAATAAAAAAAACTCCATCAATTTCGACCAATTTAAACATTAAAAACAGAAGTAACCGAATTAAGCTCGCTCATTTTCACTCCAGGACCACTCCAATTGTGGAGTGGAGTGGATAAAGTTTCGATTTCGCCTTCTCTTGTCCGTTCGTGCATTGTCCTCGCAGACTTGTTTTTTTTTTCACCTCGCATTGACTGCATTGGGCTCGGAATGGGGCCAAATAAAGCCCCGTTACGTAGAAAACAGCCAATAGAAAAGTCTGCATTTCGGGTAAATAGTTGAATTGGATACGGAAAAGGAAGATTTGCGTACCGACCGACACTCTATTTTTAACAGTATGTCTCGTATTCGGAGTGCTAAAAAGTTGGGTATAATTAATTTTGTTGCCTCTAGCATTGCGGGGGATTTAGAATGAAAAAAATTGTACGAAGCTTTTAAGAAAGTATGGTTCAGGATTAGTAAGTGCTGGTTTTATACTGTCCGTTAAATGTTAAAATGCTTTTAAAGCCTTTCAACATTTACAAACAATAATAAAGACAAAATAAGCCTGACCTTTATTATTATAAATTCGAAAGTGACTAATTATTTATGTCTGTCTGTTTGTCGGGCGTCGACGCTAGAGCCGATTTAAATTGAATTTGGTACCCAAATACTCCAGAGATTTTTTAACTGTCGCCATAAAGGAAAGCATCTATCTAACTACGATTTTTTTTTAAAAAATGGCCAGTGCGCACTATTTGCGAAGGAGGTCGCCACAGTTTGATTATATTGGCGTATCGAATTGTGGCAGTGGCAATGGAATGTTGTTTTTTTTTTACAAATACTCCTTCCTTCCTGCATGACTGGCATGTTTAGTGACAATGGTGGGGTGAGTCGCGCGAATTGCTCATTATTTCATCTGAATTTAGGCGGAAATTGGTGCTATTCATTGGCCAAATATTGTTCCCGTTAACTACTTCCATTTGATGTGAAATAAAGATTCGTAGAACATAATAATTTAAGTAAGTAGAAAAAAGTTGTGCTTGTTACTGGTGTATATCAATACATACACCGTGAAATTTTAAGTGATTGTTTTCCCGCAGTATAATGATTCTATGTTAGTAGCACAATATATTTGTGCAGTTCTTTTTAATTAAAATCAATAAAAGCCGGTTTTACGAAAGGTACAACCAAAAAGTCTAAAACTCTTTCGAACCACTTTATTACTTAGGGCGTAGAGCTTCTTTAGTTTTAAGCATCGATTTCAAGCGGCAAGTAGAACTTGATTACGTCACATCTTATAAGATAGCTTTTCTCGTTTTCGAGTTGGAAAATTATTAATTTGAAAAAAAAAATTTTTTTTTTTCGCGGAATAATTTGCATGATTCGATAGTATTACTAAAGGCAAATCGTTCTGCCACGCCGGAAACAATTACTCAAATTTCACGGTGTATATATGGTGTATATCAATATGGTTATATATACTATGTGATTTTATTACATAGTTGTACGGGATTTTTTATGTAGAGGCTTGTGATGTGAAGGAGACTAAGCTTGTCTCGACCATCGAAGACAAATACATACGTACGTGTGAAAAATATTCATATTTAATAACGTCCTTACGTTTTATCAGGTTCAAAAAACAATGTCACCATTTTGATAATGTGACTAATGGATAAACAAACTGTCACATGCCTAAATGCCTGAATCACAGAATAGACCAAAAGTTAAATTTTTTTGTGATAACCTAGAGAAGCTTTTAGTTACCGGAAAAATAGAAGGAAAAAGGCCTCGAGGACGCAGCCCCATACGTTGGTCCGACCAGATACGCGCCACACTCGACTCCTCAATACACAACGCCCTCCACATCGCCGACGACAGGAGTAGATGGAGAAACATCATAAAAGAGAAAGTGATGCATAATGGTGGTCACGACCCTCAGCATTGAGGAAACGACGCAAGGAGGAGGATATTTTCGCTTCGCAGTTTGATAAAAGTTGTGACTCACAAGCAGCTTTTTGAGTGTGTCGCGGCAAGTGTCTCTTTTAAGATAAATAATTTACCTACACCCTTTTGACCTAGCATTTTCTCGCTCAAGAGCAAGGATCACAGAGGTCATTGACCCCGCGGTCGCTAATCGTCCTCAGATAAAGCGCCCGCGCAGTCATCAATCGTCGCGCGCCAGTCATCGCGTCGGGACACACCGAGAATCTGCTTTTTTCCCTTACTGATATACAATCTGCTTTAAAGGCAATTTTCAAAATAAGAGAACGCAAGAGGTGATAGAAACAAGGTGCGAGTGTACTAAATCAGTGTCCATTTTTTTTTATATGAGAACTTTAACAGATTTTAGATAAAACAGATTTATACCTAGATTTATGCTACGTATGAAAATTATGGATTTGCTGTGACACAAAAAAAAAGTAAAATTGGAGCTTTTGAGTCTCTTAGTTTATCAAGTAACTCAAAGAAATAAGAATGTTAGGTCTAAAAACCCCTAAAGGTCATTGACCCCGCGGTCGCTAATCGTCCGCAGATAAAGCGCCCGCGCAGTCATCAATCGTCGCGCGCCAGTCATCGCGTCGGGACACACCGGGAATCCCGGGAATCTGCTTTAAGATTACTCTACAGTGTAATAACTACAGTAGGAAAGTTTTATAGGTGATAATAATAATCTATACTAATATTATTAAGCTGAAGAGTTTGTTTGTTTGTTTGTTTGTTTGAACGCGCTAATCTCAGGAACTACTGGTTCGATTTGAAAAAATCTTTTTGCGTTGTATAGACCATTTATCGAGGAAGGCTTTAGGCCATATAACATCACGCTGCGACCAATAGGAGCAAAGATACAATGGAAAATGTGTAAAAAACGGGGGAAACGCGAACGAAGTCGCTGGCACAGCTATAATGTATATTTATTGGTAAAAAAAAGTTATTACAGAGTTGTTGCTTAATATAATATGCGCTTATAACAATTTTAAACAATGTTAGCTGCCGGTGCTTATAAGGGGGTAAACCTGTGCTATAAGAACCGGCTTCCTTCCGTTGAGACAGTTTGTTATTATTACATAGTACTGAAGTTAGTAATTTTAACTATGAAATCATGAATACATTATCATTTTGGATAGAAATGTGATCACGAATTTAAGTGTAAGAAACATCAGTTGCTGATTATTTTGTGCTTGGTGCATTCTGTTTCAGTAATGTGAATTAATTTAAATTTAAATTTATAGGTTACCTAATAAAAATAAAGCAGATATAAGTGTGTACAGTGTAATATTGTAAGTCTGTTTGACATTGTACGTATTCGAATCTAAGATGTCGTTACCATAATTGTTATGTTTTTGTCCGACTGCACCAGAATTGCATTTTAATATATTTTTTGATTGTATCCAACTAGGTACCCTAGAATGAGGGTTACGTTTACGAGTATTGTACTATGCTTGTGGTATATTGAAACTAGAACATCATTTTGACGACAAAGATCAAATTTTGATATTCTAGTTGCAATTTTAATGCAACCTACTGAGTTCTAGTTTACTGTAAGGATGACCCAATTTTACCAGCCGTTGAACCTACTCAATCATTACTTCGTATAAAACAAAGTGCCGCTTCTGTCGCATTTCAAGGACTAAATAGAAACTAGGTTAGGTAAACTGGATTTGGGGACGAAACTAATTAATTATGTTAATATTCGGCTTTGAATTGACATAAAATTGTGGTACTTTTTATAGATACCACCCCGATGATTATAAAACAAAAGTGTCCTCAATTTAAACAGTTTGACAATTGAAGCAGTAGTAGATATAATGGAATAGTGTAGGTGTAATGGGCTTGAGAATTATAAGTTAGCTTAGTTATTGTATTGTTGTCAGTAATACCAGAGTAATAATTATGATAGTTTTATTGTGGTAATGATTTGTAACTCGGTCATGTATGAAAATACATATTAATAAGGTTTCCAAACTCTACCACGGCGACACGTGTTTTCCTTTAACAGTCACTTATGAAATAAACATTTACTGATTCGGCTAGTGAATATTTGACGATCTAAAATTATTTTATCGCTTATATCAACTAATATCAAACCAATGATAATTTTATATTTTTTTTTCTATTTGATACTTTAGATATTTGTATACCTAACTTTTTGTAATGGCACAGTTGCTAAGTAGCAACATTAATGTTCATTTAAAATCCCTTTACAAGATTTTATATCACCCGGAAATCTTTCATGCTTGCGAAGAATAAACCAAGCAAGCAGTTAAACCCTATATTATATGTTTTGATTTCGTATTCATCTTATTATTAAGGGATCGGATATGTTTCACAAATATTTGTCTTGCGTGAATCTGAACTACCCGCGAAATGGGTCAACAGCTACAGGGCAATTTGAATAAACCGAGATCATTGACGAAATACAATGCGTACTTACCCTTTAATTGAGCGGAACAATTTTTTTTATTAAAGTTTGGATTAATTATCAGAAAACCCTTTTTTTAAATTTATACAATGAATTTGAAACATTAATTATCTAAACTAAACCTAGTCATCTTTTAAATGAAACCTCGTAGATGAGAAGAACAAAATTTATTTTGTTTCGTTTTTCGATTTTAAAAGAAAAGAGAACAGTTACTTTCTTTAAAAATTATAATACAAATAAGTTAACTAGTAACAGATAGTTAGACATATATGTAGTAGCTTACCCTGATATTTACAGATTACAGTTTTGTCAACGTATTAGGCGTGAGAGCCATCAGCTCCCCCGCAAGTTTGAGGATGATGACGAGGCTACTCTAAGTTAGGAAAAATGTCAACGTGTTGATTATATAACGAGGAATTCTTAGAGGGAACACTCGCACCATCTTTGTGCCCTCACCAGTACTTTCCACTTCACATGAAATTAACTTCCATCCCTAACTCAAGGACGACACCATCTGCTTAATCATATTAAAACACTCAACAGAAATGAAAGTGGAAATTGTAAAACATGAAAATAATCCTGTTCCCCCGTGTCCATTATTTTAAGGGTGCTAATTAAGGCGATAAATCTCCGAAGATTACCTTTGAGGAGATCCGCTAATTGCTTTTTTATTGTGAGCCTGCAGACACAGTGTAAGTTATGCAGTGAGGGTGGTCTGTAGCGGTACCATAAATTTGCTATCGAAAACTTACAAACATTAAAAACCTATCGAATTGATTTTTTTTAGGGGCATAGAGGCGCTGTACAAGTTTTCCATAGACATTAAATAAATTTTATTTAGGCGATATCGAGTCTGTCACTTTTAAACTCATGGTAGCGTTACTGTCATGGCGTTCAAATTACTAAGCCCAGGAAGACGAATTCAGAATTTCTTCTTGTCTATTTTATTCTAATACAAGTAGTCTGAAACAGCGTCGATGACCGAGTGGTTAAGGTCGTTGCTTGCCACGCTGGACGTCGCCAGTTCAAACCCCGCCACGTACCACTGTGTTTTTCGAATTTTTAATTCATATGTCCAATTATTCGACACTTTTACGGTAAAGGAAAACATCGTGAGGAAACCTACGTAACTACGGAGAAATTCTTAGGTTGTGTCAACCAACCCGCACTTGGCCAGCGTGGTGGACTAAAGCCGAATCGCCCTATTATTTATTTATTTATTTAAAATATTATTATAGGGTAGGCCCGTGCCCCAGTATTGGGGATATGCGTTGATATGATAAGTTTTCTCTCTTGTTAAACTTTGGTCGCGTATTTTCACATACATAGTATGTTCCCCAGACACTAAGGCGGACACTAAGACCTATGTACTTACTTAAAAAAGAATGTAAGTAGCATGGGGCCTCATACAATAATAATCTTCTTTAAGTAAGTACATACAAGTCTTTGATCATCGAACTTCGTTTATTTTGAACTCTACAAGTCCTTTATTCATTGGATACAATGAACAAAACCAATATTGATAAAGGAACTATAAAATGATGTGTCACTGTGCTCTACTGTTTGACATTGTGATAAATAAAAAAACAATAAACCATACTTAAATAAATGGAGTTAATTTGTTCACATTTATTTTGTTATTCAATGAACAGTGTAAAATAAACAATGTAATTAATTTTAATTTCGGCGTATCCCTGATTTATGATCTGACTGCATTGTTAATATAAAACCAGTTCTACATACAAAATTCGTTACTGTATTTCCAAGTATATTGTGGCGAAAGTGAAGATTCTCAAAAAACATTATGTCGAAACGCCTTCGTATGAGAGATGGACTCCTAAGTAATTGTTGGGGGAATTTTAAAGGTTGTTAAATATAAACGTTGATGGCCGATTTGATTACAGCCAGTTTACGATAATACAGCATGAAGTCCTGTTGTCAAATCTTATTATACTTGCTTTAGTTGAGTTTAAGAGGAAAGTGCTCTTAAAATTTGTCTTCCTTAAATATACGTGCCAGGAACCATCATAATTTATATTAATAAAATAATACTAGCTGCAGCCCACGACTTCGTCAGCGTTGATAATATAATAATACCTTGTAAAATAAACTATTTATAAGTGAAAGTCCCGTCAAAATTAGTCCAGCCGTTTCAGAGATTAGTGGGATAAACATACAGACAAGCAACCAGACATTTTTGATTGTGATTTTGTTATGGTTACCCGATATAGATACGTAATGGGCATGTGCCCATTCAGTTAAAAGTCGTTATTTTAATATTAGAAACAGACACCACAATTTTATTTAGTTGTACTATAGATGATCGCGGAGTAAGCAAGTTAAGCCCAAATATTTGTCCCATTTGAAGAGTGAACTCTTTCCAACAATGGGACTAAATAGACATGAGCACTAACTAATCCGTGTAGACTTTGAAAGACTGGCAAATAATGTAATAACAAAAAGAAAAAAAACATATACATCGGGTAGTTTCCAAGAACATTTCTCCAGTGTCTACGGAATTCCTTTCATGCTGCGTCTCCAAACGAGGAGATATAAATGTCTCTAAACTGTTATGTGACCATTACCTAAATTCTCTAACAAAAGTATGGCCTGGCATAAAGCTTTGTGCTGGGATTCGCTGACATAAGCGATGAGCTCGCGATCAATTTGAGGAAGGAATCCTTTTTTTATTTCTTTTGTAATTTGCGCGAAATTTTGCGTCAAGTAAGGTAATTTTGCGGCAATCAGCTCGCCGATGCAGAGAAACATTGTGAGGAAACCTGAACAGTGAACAGTTGTCTGAATTTGTATTGATGATTATTATTAGTGTCGTTTCCGTTTTGAGTTACGATGGTAATATCGCAACATTTGTAACTACTGTCAGACCAGACTCAAATAATTATTTTCTTTATAAAATTGTGAAAAAAAAACCAGAACTTTATTTAAAATCTCAACTCCATTAAGTATAATTGTTATATACAGTTTCAGTTAAAGTTTCGTTGCAAAAATACTCTTAGATACACGACTTTGAAACGTCCAGCTAAAATGTCGCTTTTGCCATCACAAAATTAATAAAAGACAACTAAAAAAATAAAGCAACACATCCACTCTCCACAGGACACGCCTGAAAAAGACAGCAAAACTACTGTAATATGCATGACGTCACCACGTTTGCCTGCACCAATATGCATGAAACGCCGTAAGGCATACATATGTGTTTTCTGCCTTAGGCTATGTTTTCTATCGTGAAAACCGAATGCGAATTTTAGTGGAAAAACCTGTGTGTTCTATGAAAGTCGTGTTAAATAAAATGAGTCAAATATTGAGTTGGCAGAAGTCACTTTTTTAATATAGGAATCGGTTTGAGTTTCTGATAAATAAAAAAAGATAATGGTTGCTCTACATCGTATTTACAAAGATACTAATAAAATTTATTTGTGATTAATTAATTTATTTGATCAACCGACATGTGTTTACTATTATTTTACTATTATTTCATGACTGTAAGTTATACATTAACATATTATTACAACATATAAATGCAACAGAGAGAATGAAAGAGTAACTATCGGGTTTCTTGCTTCACAATCAACTTCTTCAACAATCTTATTATTACTGTGTGACGATTTCAAAGTTCATGTAAATTGCCTTCATTAATAAAGATTTTGATTTTAAAACAGTTACTGGCTAGGTCCACATGTATTACATACTAACATGATATTACCTATAGGTACAATATAATAGATTTTCTTAATTTTGATTTCAATAAACGATTTACACACCACATTTTAATTTACGATATGTTCGACTTGATTAAACATAAAGTTTTATTAGCTCAGCTCTTTAACTACAATTGATATTATTATCTAACGACTGAACATGTGGCAAACCATATTTTGACTGTTGTGGCAAACCATATTTTGACTGTAAATGAGTAGTTAGGCTGAGGGCGTATACCTGCAATTAGAAGGTCTAAATAATATTTTTAAGCTTTTTATATTATATTATCGTTTTACATTAAATGTTTTTGGTATAAAGTGATAAATAACTTTAAGTAAATAGGCTAATAAATATGACATACTACGCCATTACTAAAAGAAAATGTCGCTATGAACGTAAACAACTCGTAGGCAGCGTAGGTAACTGCACGCTGTATTTTTCACATCCCAAACAATACTATAAAAAAAATTGTAAGGAAAAAAGTGAATTCCTATTCTTGCACAATCCTGAACTGAATATCAAGGTATAATAGGCTCTCGAGCAAAAACGAGAAGTCCCATTCAGAACGCGAATTCCGCCGTTATAATGAGGAATCCCTCAGCTTCCCTCGAGCCAAAACTGTCACCGTCTGGCCTGGGAGTAATTGGCTGTGATATTTATATAATTATAGTTATAGTTACTTAGAAAGTAGTAAAGTAGAGTATAATACTTTTTCTTTTTTTATTGCTTCTGTAGCGTCACTCAAAAGTACTGCCAGAATATTAGCGCTTTCGCTTCTCTAGCGGCCGCTGCTGCATAATATTATGCTGAGACAAAACAATTCGATAATGTTATTTGTATTTGTGTTTGTTACATAACTTTTTATGTGATCAATAAGTGTTTTATTTCTTTCTTTCCTATCCTAGTCTTACTATATTGGCACACTCAACAGAGTGTCAACTAAAATTTATATTTAGTAATGATTGCAAACTAGTTTATCCGTGTCCCCGTCTGAGTGTAGTTGTGAATCACGTCTTATTTAGCAGAATTGTATACAATAGCCTTATATTTTTCTCGAGTTCTACAACTAGGATATCCCTGTGAACAATTTCATTGAAATGGAACCATTCGAGAATCCGAACAGAGCTAATTAAAATATTCAATTATTTTCTAAGAGTTACAAGTAAGTACCATTTTGCTAGCTCTCATGGGTCAATCTTGAAATTGGACGTATTTGGTTGATTCCCCTGGCACTTTTTAAAACATAAGAGTTTAAACTTTTACTATCATAAGGCTAAATAACACCTCATTGTGAACATATTTCTCTAATAGGCATCACTGTCACATGTTTAGATAAAAAGATATATGACTTTAAAATTTTGGTGCCAGGGGAATCAAAATAAAAACATTTTGTATAGAATAATCGTTTATTTTATTTAAAATTACCATTATTTTGGTTTCATTTTGGTTCTTTAGAGTCATTATTGATTTTAAAAGAAGTATTATAAAAAACAAAACAACAATATCTATCCTTAAGGAACTATCAATCTACTATAACAAATCAACATTATTATCTAAAAACTATCAAATTATACTTAAAAAGGCCACGGTCCCTAGTTCCCGGCAGCGCCGCTATTCCTGGTCATGGTGGCTACCATGGTTACGGCTGGACGGCGGGAGCTAAGAATCCCCGGGCTACGAGAGGCTACCAACACACACTGACCCTGGCGACGTATAACGGACGCACGCTACGGCTCGACTCGCATCTGGCGCAACTTGAGGTAGAGCTTGAGAAGATTAGGTGGCACTTTCTGTGGTTGTCCGAAAAGCGAGAGAGGTCACCATAACCCTAGAATCAGGACACCTACTGTACTTCCACGAGAGAGACTAACATTCTCAAGGTGGCGTCGGTTTTCTCGTCAATAAGTCCCTCTTTGACAACTTAGTGGAAATGTCTAGTGTTTCGAGGGTAGCATGATTAAGCTCACCAAGAGTCTTAGCCTCAAAGTGGTGCAAGTGAACGCACTGACCTCTGACGATGAAGTGGAGAAAATGTTCGATGACATATCGAAGGCCCTCTACTCTACCACCAAGACCCCCTACAATACTTGTCAATTTCCTCTAACGTGAGG
Source organism: Maruca vitrata (assembly GCA_039566165.1). Taxonomy (NCBI): domain Eukaryota; kingdom Metazoa; phylum Arthropoda; class Insecta; order Lepidoptera; family Crambidae; genus Maruca; species Maruca vitrata. The sequence goes on along the minus strand of CM076928.1, from coordinate 13,407,382 downwards.
CTCTTCTTGATGAACTCTTTTTCTTTAAGAAGCAGCCTCAAAGGAAGTGGACGTGGCAAAGTCCCGACACTTTAACTAAGAACGAGATCGACTTCATTAGGGCGGTTAGGCGGCACATATTCAGAGATGTCTCCGAGATCAACAGAGATCAGCAACTTGTTCTAAGCTTCGACCTACACCGCTCCAGAAAATTAAAGGATCTGAAACGTTCTTGTCAAACCTGGCGAACCGAATTGCTGTAGTGGAAACCTCAACTGACATTAACCAGAATCTTGAAAAATTAAATCAAAACATGATGCATGTCCTCAGGGAGGAAAGATCGAGATTTGCGTCATGAGGGGCCGGGGCAGGAAGTCTAAACTTTCCGAGAAGACTTTGAGGCTAGTGAGGCAGCGACGTAAAGACCCACCCGCTACTACATTGCAAGCTCGAGCACTCAACCGAGAGATCAATAAACTTATGCCACGCGACCGCCGGTGCTACAATACTCTCTCAATTGAGAAAGCTATTGAACAGAATCGGGGGTCAAAGGTGTTCTTAAAATCTCTCGAAGGAAGCCAACTGACGAAGCTGACTACAGCGAATGGGGACATTGCTGCTTCAAAGTCGGCAGTCTCGGAGAGTAATCACGCACCATCTTACGCAAACACTGGGCGAATTCCAACCATCGGAACAGGCTGGATTTCGGAGCGGATACATCACCATAGACCACATCCACACAGTGCGACATATAAACAGAAGACCGAAGAGTGTAATCATCCCCTATGTTTAGCATTTGTGGACTATGAGAAAGCCTTTGACTCGGTTGAAATCTGGTCAGTTCTTGAGTCCCTGCAGCAATGCCAAGTTGATTAGCAATACAACCTGGTGATGAAATATCTCTACCAAGCCGCGACCATATCCGTCCAAGTATTGAATCAGCAAATAAACCCATACCATTGCAGCGAGGAGTAAGACAAGGGGACGTCATCTCTCCGAAGTTGTTCACAAATGCAATGGAGGATTTGTTCAAGGCACTGTACTGGAAAGGGCGAGGCACCAACATCGTCAGTAGAGACGCTGCAGGACCTACAACGGATGTTGAATGACTTGGCTGACTCTTCTGGGGTGCGTAACCTAGAATCATAATATGAGAGTATGATAATGTAAGGAAGCTTTGATTTCCCTGGCATTTTGCCAGGGGAATCAATGCCAGGGGAGTCAAGAAAAGTTAATCTTCTTTCGATTTTGTTTCAATGGATTGATTTTTGCCAATGATTATTATAAAAACAATTGATAGTCCTATATACCCTACTATTAATCATAGTTAAGAAATTCCTAATCATCAAAAAATATTTTTAAAAGTGGTCAGGGTAATCAATGACCTAGTGAAACAAAACCAGGGGAATCAAATTCAAACCTTCATAAATCCGGCTTGGAACGGTCGAGCAGGAAACCTCTCCTCGTGATGTAAAGAGCGCGACTAGAGCTACTTGCTGATGTGCACGCCTTCGCCGTAGACTTTTATAAAAGCAAGACAGATGGCATTTAGTGACGTGCCAAGGGAATCAATCGTTGCACTCGGACAAACACAAACCAATTTGTAATCACAAAACAGTGATTGGCACAGACTTGCTTTATTTATTAAATCATTAAATAACTCACCCTTTAACTATTAAATCACAAAAAATCTTAAAATTATGACTATAAATAGGTAAATTGTTAACGGTTTGTTAAAAAAATGACAAAGGGACAGCCCAAGGGAATCAAATATTAAGGCTTCGAAATTTTTTGTCAGGTGGTTTCAGCTGAAATAAACACCTTTTTTGTTGTGCCCCATTTAATTTACACATTAAAGAAACAGCAAAAAAAATCTTACATTCAAACTTAAACTTTATGGGTAGTTTTTGCCCTCGGACAGTGTTTTTTTTGGCTTTCAAGATTGACCCTCATATTTTGTGTGTCGTCAAAATAAGAAATACATTTACCTGACCTGGAATAGGCTTGTTTTAAGCCTGAAAGACGTTTTAGGACAAAAAAGGTCGAAACTTAGAGACCCGTGATGAATTTACCTTTTTTATAATTTGCGGTACCTAGGTATGTATAACATGTTTTTTTTTCTTTGTATTTTATGCAATAGGAATTGATTGTTTTCATATATTATAATGAAATATTAGCGCAAGGACAAAAGCAAACAATATAAACTAAGTACACATCGATTCGATTTTTGTTTTTAATTAGCAAATACTTACCTACTTCTTAATTAGAAAAATAAATAAAAATAATAATTAAGAACATTATAATGGATGTGATTCCTGTTCATAGTCGCTTTTTAATAGGTCAGACATTTTCAAGTAATTTTTAAGTATAATGATTTGAACATAACAATTAAACTCATAAAAACTTCGTTAAATTAATATTTTGTACTTTGAAGAGCTTTGATTATTACATTGTCTGTAAAGAAAAAGCAGAGCTAGCTTAATTAAGAACTTTATATTCAATTAAAATTTTTTTCATTAAAGCCTCGTTATTTTATTTCCTTGATATTTTGTTTCGTTTTTAGACAGAAATAATCAGTTCCACGTAACAAAACAGTTCAATATGTTATTTGCCATCCTTGACCGATTTTACCACCCAACTATTAAACTTGACAATTACACCGTGTCACTAATTATTATTATAGACTTCCTCATACATATAATTGTAACTTAGAAGTTTTCTATTATTGTAACTTGGTTTTAATAAGCAAAAGAGACAAAAACATAGTCTAGAATACTGGCTCGGTGGAACAGTGGTTAGTGACCCTGGTTCACTACCTACGGTTCCAAGAGTCGTGGGTTCGATTCGCACTCGGGACAAATATTTGTGTAACGAACATCGGTTTTTGTTCCGTGTCTGGGTGTGTTATTAAAAGTATTTAAGTATATTTGTGTAACCACTTCCTTTTTGATTTTCGCAACACAAGTGCTTTAGGTACTTACCACGGGATCAGATCGATGTATGTGATGTTGTGAAATATTTATTATTTATTTATTTATAGTCAAAATTTTCAAAGCACGCTTAGAATAAAAAAAAATTAAAGGTTAGAAGTAGAAAGGTAAGTTTATCACCGACAAGGATACAAATAAAATTCGGTTTTTAAAGGAAGCCTACAACTAATTTCCGGGTTTGACAAAATAAATCATGACGTAACTACTCGTAGTATTTTACCGAGTCTTGATAAGTAAGTTTGAAAAAATTATGAGCCTAAGCTTTTGTCAAAAGCTCCCTCAGTCATGATTTCTTTTTAATTTCCGCCACCTACATTTTCTATTTGCAATCAATTACATAATTTGGACCCTCAAATGAATCATGGTCTTGTGACGTTAATCCCATTAGGCCAGGTATTTAATTTATGGCATTTCTTCCTTATCAACCTTTGCCACTTGGCTTTATCTTGAAGGCTTAGGCTGTCTATAGCAACGAGCCTATATTCGATAATTATTAGGATCAAATGTTACTCATAATATTATTAACTTAGAAAAACCTTCACTTCATAGTTTTTTATGGATAATTTAATAATTACCTATTTAGAAATTGCACAAATATTTTTTTAAAATATTAACTACGATATATATTTATTTTTGAAGCAATAAACGTTTTTTTATTTTATTTATTTTTTATTCATGTGTCATTAAAATAATAATAGTATAAGATCCATTCTCTAGACGATTTAAGCGGTATTTTTTGTATCTATTTATGAAATGTCGAATTTATTTTCAGTCCTAATATTCTTAAAATTAGTGTTAAAATATAAACACTTACTTGATAAATCCCCGACTAAGCTTTCACCAATTTGAACCAATCACACAAAATGACACAATACTATTCATTGATTCACAGTAATCACCAATATAAGATCATCATTCATCAATCAATCCGCCACAAAATTAGTGTCGTATATCACAAAATCACATTACATCACTTTCGGTCAACTTTTAAATTCACTAAAAATCCACAGTTCACATTTTTCATTTGACATTTTATTTGGCGGTATTTTTTTTTTCTAATCTGCACGTAAGGTCCGGGTACAGAATCAGAACAACGAATTCGTTTCGCGTTTGAATTTCGAACGGAGCGCGACGCGCTCAGCGCTCGAGCGTCCAAATAGAACTGAGAAGCCTACGTTTCAATACCTGCAGAGTCACGCACACAGCTGCAATGTACGCATACAGCCGATGTTAGAACTTGCGCTTTAAAGCGCTGTCAACGTGTGTTCTTTTCTTTTTTGCCGCTTTTTGTTTTTCTTTCATAATTTTTTTTTCTTTATCAGTCGTTAGTATATTTTTTGTGCATGATTGACGTTAAAAATGAAATAATGGATACTGTTTTTGGTTTACGGTAGCGAAATTGACGTTTTTGACATAATGGACTTTTTATGAAAGGGAGCTTGTAACGACAATACAATGTAATCATATTGCGGTTATACCGTTATAATTTGATTATTTTGCTGAATCGGAATTCTCTCTCTCATTTTTTTAACCGATGCGTGGCGCATTTAATAACATAAATTACTTAAGTTACACGTTCAAATAATAAAGTATGCGTGTCAAAATAACTCGGAAATTTTAACAAAGGACAGAACACGATACCACTATTATTATTCTCCGTAAATTCATAATAATGACACCATAATATTTCCGATTGCACGGATTGGAGTAAAATTGATTGTAATGACTTTTTGAACCAGCGTTATTGACTGATGATTGTTATCGTGGACTTATTATTATTTAGTTTTATGTAAGTAGGTACATTTTTAGGTTAAAAGGCTAACATGGGGGTTGGTTTAAGTTACATACAAACATAAAATCACGATTTTTTCCCGAGATGTGCTACGATAATTGCACACCACTTGTTTAAGTGAATTAACTCAAATTTTTTAAGGATCCCAAAAAACAATAACGTATTTATATTTAAAAAATGTTTGCGACGCCAGAAACAAAATAGTAAATAACTTAATATTTCAAATGCTGTTTTTTTAATTGAAAACATTTAAAGTGGAATAGTCACATAGTAGTGGGAATTTGCACATCCTTCCTTAAAATGCGAAAATACTTCCAAATTTTTTTTCAATGTCAAAGTCAAAGTCAAACATTTTATTGCAAACTAAGTGTTGTTACAGGTTAAACAGGATTTTAATACTTAGTTACCCTATTCGAGTAATGCAATAATCATAAGGGCTAAAATTAAACAAATAAATTTGAAACGTATCCTAATTTTGTACTTGGTACATTAGGCAGTATGATATAAAATCTATTAACTTAAATATATAACTTATACTATTTTGCCTATCGTCATGTTTATTGATGTTCGTTGTACTTATTAATATTAACATATTTTTTGTACGTAAGTATTAAATTTAAAGTATCCCTATTTGGGTTAGATAATGTTGAAGTTCGAATGTTTAATCTTTACTTCCATGAAATGTGCTGGGAATTTGCATAACTTTACACGTCATTCTGTCTTCACTGAATTAAAATTGGGTCCGATTACTAATAGTATAAAAGGAATAGCGAAGAAATTTTATTGAATAATGCATACTACTAGCTACTTCACTTCATAGTATTGTTGCGGGAACGGGGTACGTTTAATTCAAGATACGCCAAAAGTCACCAAAAGACAATTAATTTATTTATCGACTAACAATTACACAATTAAACACTTGAAAACACAATTAAAAACACTTAATTACAACACTTAACACGGAACACTAAATTACACTAAAGCACTGAATCACACTAAAACACTGAATTTCACTGACTATTCGCAGGTAACGCACTCGATCACTCTTAGTTCGCAGGAGACTGATTCGCTTCGCTTTCCAAATCGGAACTGTCCCGTCGCGTCGTACATCCCGCTTTTATACCCAGAGACGCAGCTCTTCGCGTGGCGTCGAGAATATTCTCGCGGAAATCGAAATTTCTAGAACTCGCTGGAGCTTGCTCCGACCGACCAGAGTGTGTGACGTAGTATCGTGCAAGCGAATATAGACCTTATCCATACGACGATAAGACTAATTTCGCTTGCACGGTCTTTCAAGGTCGTACTATTATTATTACTTTAGAACACTCTAGAGCTCGCTACGACCGTGCAAGCGAATATAGACCTTATCCATACGACGATAAGACTAATTCCGCTTGCCCGGTCCCTCGTGGTCGTAACATTATCCCCCTCTTAGTCATGCTCGTCCCGAGCATCATTTGACCCATGGTAACGAGCCAATCGATCAATGTGAACAATTTTCGGCTTGCCTCTTGTCCCTTGTTTGATCCGATAGGTTAAGTCGTTCAGCCTAGTGATGATCTTGTATGGTCCTTCCCACCTTGGCTGGAACTTCGGTGATTTGCCCTTCTTCCTGAGTGGGTTGTGTAACCAAACCAGACTCCCTTCATCGAAACCGTCGGTGTTGGCTTTGCGGTCGTAACGGGTTTTCATTCTTTCGCTGGATTTTAGACTGCAGTCTCTGACGAGAGCATGTACTTCATCCAGGCGCTTCTGTAGGTCAGCCGCATATTCGGTTACTGGTTTCGGAGCTTCTGGCGGTGTCCCAGTCAACGCGTCTACCGGAAGCCGCATTTCTCTACCGAAGTTTACCATTGCTGGGGTTGCGCTGGTGCTATCGTGGATCGCAGATCGGTAGGACAGCAAGAAAAGCGGTATGTACTGGTCCCAGTCTCGTTGATGCTCGTCCACAACTTTGGCCAAGTGGTTTTCCAACGTTTGGTTGAATCTCTCGACCATGCCATCGGATTGCGGGTGTGCTGGTGTAGTACGGGTCTTATGCATACCCAACAGTTGACAGACCTCCTGGAATAGTGCTGACTCAAAGTTTCTTCCTTGGTCAGAATGTATCTCAAGAGGCACACCAAATCGGCAAATTACCTCGTGGACTAACTTCTTGGCGACCGTCTTTGCTTCTTGATTAGGCGTAGCGAAGACTTCAGGCCACTTAGTGAAGTAATCTTGGACCACAATGATGTACTTGTTTCCCTCATCGGATTCTGGAAAGGGGCCAGCTACATCTACTGCGATTCTTTCCCATGGAGCGCCGACGTTGTACAGCTTGAGTTTACCCTTACTTCTGGTTTGTGGGCCCTTTACTGATGCGCAAGTCGTACATTTCTTGCACCAGTCTTCGACGTCCTCCCGACAGTGTATCCAGTAGAACCTCTGTCTCAGCTTCTCTAGGGTCTTCTTCACGCCTAAATGTCCCCGGATACCCCATCGTGTATGTACCTCAGTAGAGAAGCAACCTGTTTACGGGGTACAATCAGCTGTAGTGTCGTTTGATCCCCTTTTGGTGTTTCCCATTTCCTGAAGAGTACTCCATCCTTAATCTCCAAACTGTCCCATTGTGCCCAGTAACTTTTCGTGATGGGGCTTGATGATGCTACATGGCTCCAAGAAGGTTTTTGACCTACTTCTTTCCATTCAAATATTTTCCTCAGGTCACTATCCTCTTTTTGAGCCTTTTTGATAGCGTCTTCGCTCCATTCATTATCAAGTCCCTGGGTGGTAATCATCCGGACTTCTTCTTTAGTCTCCGTCTTAGAACAATGACTGCAGGCCACAGGACAAGGTCTCCTTGATAGGGCATCGGCATTCGAATGCGTTCTACCACTCCGATGTTCTGTTGTGAAATTGTACTCCTGTAGTTGCTCTAGCCACCGCGCCACTTGTCCTTCAGGGTTCTTAAACTGCAAGAGCCATTTTAACGCAGCATGATCTGTCCGCAGGGTAAACTGTCTTCCAACGAGGTACTTGTTGAAATGCTGTAGAGTCTTTACTACTGCCAACAGTTCCTTACGAGTCACACAGTAGTTCCTTTCAGGTTTTGAAAGTGACTTACTGAAATAGGCGATCACCACTTCCCGTTCACCTTGCTCTTGCGACAGAACTCCGCCTATGCCAGTATTGCTGGCATCGGTGTCCACGATAAACCTTCCTTCTCTGTTCGGGTAGCCAAGTATAGGACTGGTGCAGAGGTGTTCTTTTAATCTGACGAAGGCTTGATCACATTCCAAGTCCCAGGCGAATACTCGTTTATCTTCCGTGAGCCGATGAAGAGGTTTCGCTATATCAGAGAAGTTCTTTACAAAGCGCCGGTAGTATGCGCATAAACCCAAAAATGATCTCACGTCGGTCTTGTTAGCTGGTACAGGCCATTCTTGGACAGCTTTTATCTTCTCTGGGTCGGTCCTTACACCTTTCGATGAAATAATGTGGCCTAAGTAGGCGACTTCTTCCTTGAAAAACGTGCATTTCTTTGGGCTGAGTCTCAAGTTTGCTTCTCGTATTCTGGTGAAAACCTTCCTCAGGTTACTGACATGCTCTGTGAAATTTCGACCCATGACAATGATGTCATCCAGATAGACCAGGCATGCATCACCCAGAAGTCCAACCAGTACTCTTTCCATCAACCGCTCGAATGTCGCCGGAGCGTTGCAAAGTCCAAAGGGCATGACGTTGAACTGCCACAGTCCATTCCTAGTTCCGGTCGTAAATGCCGTCTTCTCTTTGTCTACTGGATGGATGTCAACTTGCCAGTACCCACTCTTAAGGTCCACTGTTGAGAACCACTTCATGCCGCTCAACATGTCCAGTGTGTCGTCTATACGGGGCAGAGGGTAGCTGTCCTTCTTCGTTGCATTATTCAACAACCGGTAGTCCACACAAAACCTGGTGCTGCCGTCCTTCTTCTTTACCAGGACTACTGGCGAAGACCACGGGCTTGTTGAAGGTTCTATGATGCGGTTCTTCTGCATCTCAGCAACCATGTCTGCTACTTCCTTCTCTTTGGCAAATGGAAGGCGTCTAGGCCGCTGCTTAATTGGTGGCGCGTCTCCCGTGTCTATTCTGTGTTTAACGAGACCTGTCCTTCCTAAATCATGGTCACCCTTCGAAAATATATCGTTGAAATCTAGCAACAACCCTTTAGCTTGCTGAAGTTCTCGCTCAGATAACTTGTCCTTACAATTTGCTAGGAGCGGCGTGACGTCATCTCGTTGACAGGATTCCGGTTCCCGGGCCCTTTTCAGCCTTCTGATGGATTGACCTACATCGCACCGTCCGATGACACAGTTTCTTCGTAGCTGCACTTCATCTCCGCTAAGATTGATGACTCGCACTAGCGCTCCTTTTCCGGTCATTGCCAGAGTTCTGGCTGTGATCCAACTCGGATGGTCGCCGCAGTTTTCTATGACGACGCTTCGCCCTTGACACGCAGTGTACGGGAATCTAACTTTGACCAGAGTTTCAGATCTCGGCGGTAGGGTCGTATTTTGCAGGCAGTAAACTGCGCATGATCTTGCTCCCTCTAGGAATACTTCTTGTTCAGGGAAACTAAGTACTCCTTTAGCGACGTCTACCACACACTTCTGGTCTCTTAAAAAGTCCAATCCGATGATGCAATCGTCCGTGATGTCTGCTACGAGTACACCGTATTCAAAGGTCTGTTCTCCAATGGTTATCTTCGCCATCGTCTCACCGAAGACGGTAACTGGCTGGCCTGTTGCTGTTTGAAGCTGAACGGATGGTCTCTGATTCCACACAATAGTCCTTTTCAATAGCTCCGGACGCACTATTGTTCTTGAAGCACCGGTGTCAATAGTAAAATGACACGTTACGCTGTTCAGCTGTCCAACCAGTGTAAGGTTGTTCCCATTACCAATCTGTGAAACAGTGACGGTAGGGGCTCGATGTTGACCAGCCAGCGCCCGCCCCACGGCCCTGGCTTCTTCTAGTTTAACGACAGCTCTTCTGCGTCCACCTGTGTAGAGGACGCTACTGTCGTTCTACGTGGCCATCTTCGCTTGGGGCAACTACTCCGAATATGGCCCCTCTCGCCGCAGCCATAGCACATCGGACCCAAAGAAGGTTTTTCCTTCACCACAACCTCCCGAAGTCGTTGAGTTCTAGCGTCTTGACGCACGGCTTCCACCTCCAAAGCATGGGCTAGAGCTTCCTGTAAGGTCTGATGATGGCTCAATTTCACGGTGTGTCTGACGTCTGCGTCTCTAATTCCATCACAGAAAGCTTGCGGGATCATTGATTCCACCATTGTCGGGCATGACACGTACGCACGTCTGACTAGCCTTTCGATTTCCGTTGCCCATTGCTGCAGACTCTCACCAGGCTTCTGCTGTCGATCGCGGAGTTGTGCTCTATACGCGTGTTCCAGGTGTTTGTCGCTGTACCTGCCTTCTAATGCTCTTTGGAGAGCACCTAAAGTTCTGTTATCCGAAGGCAGGTTTTCCAACGTGAGCAGGGCATCTCCACGAAGAGCCAGAGTCAGAGCTATCAAGGACTCTTCCTCGTTCCACCCCTTTCCTTTAGCCACCGTCTCGAACTGGTACCAAAATGCTGCCCAAGACGTCGTTCCATCGAAGTGGGGTACTTCGATTTTCGGAGAATCCGACACTACCGTAGCACCCCGGGTCCCCACTCTTGCCATTTTGGTATGCAGCTGTCGCATCTCAGCATCCACCTGGCTCAGTCGATCCTCGTGTTGGGTGAATCGGTCTTCATGTTGGATGAATCGATCTTCATGTTGGGTGAATCGATCTTCATGTTGGATGAGTCGGTCTTCGTGTTGGGTGAGTCGATCTTCGTGTTGGGTCTTGACGCTTAGCACATCATCCTTGAGAGCATCAATCTGCTTTTCTAATACTTCGTGCTTCTTCTCAATAGCCCCCAACAAACTCTTGCTTAGCTCTTCCTGGCGAAGGTCTTGCTTTTCCTGGCGAAGGGCTTGTTCTTCCCTCAGCTTAGCAAATTGTGCTTCCTGAAGTCGGGCTAGCTCCTCCTGGCGGCGTGCTTGCTCACGGGCTTGCTCCTCCTGGCGGCGGGCTTGTTCACGGGCTTGCTCCTCCTGGCGACGGGCTTGTGTCTGCAGCATTTTAAATAAGTCTGCAAGCTCCACAGGCCCAATTGATGTTTGAATTGATCCCTCCGTTGAAGAGCCTTCACCCTCTTGCAGGGCCGCGGTTTGACTCCTTGTTACTCGACCCTCACTGTCTTCTCGTGGTGTAAGAGGCATCTTGAATCCCACTTCTGACACCAATTGTTGCGGGAACGGGGTACGTTTAATTCAAGATACGCCAAAAGTCACCAAAAGACAATTAATTTATTTATCGACTAACAATTACACAATTAAACACTTGAAAACACAATTAAAAACACTTAATTACAACACTTAACACGGAACACTAAATTACACTAAAGCACTGAATCACACTAAAACACTGAATTTCACTGACTATTCGCAGGTAACGCACTCGATCACTCTTAGTTCGCAGGAGACTGATTCGCTTCGCTTTCCAAATCGGAACTGTCCCGTCGCGTCGTACATCCCGCTTTTATACCCAGAGACGCAGCTCTTCGCGTGGCGTCGAGAATATTCTCGCGGAAATCGAAATTTCTAGAACTCGCTGGAGCTTGCTCCGACCGACCAGAGTGTGTGACGTAGTATCGTGCAAGCGAATATAGACCTTATCCATACGACGATAAGACTAATTTCGCTTGCACGGTCTTTCAAGGTCGTACTATTATTATTACTTTAGAACACTCTAGAGCTCGCTACGACCGTGCAAGCGAATATAGACCTTATCCATACGACGATAAGACTAATTCCGCTTGCCCGGTCCCTCGTGGTCGTAACATTATAGAGCAAAGTACCCGCGTCTATCTGTCCCTATGTATGCTACCTACACAACGGATTTTAATGCGGTGTAATTATTAATATACATAAAGAAGGATTTCAGAGGAAGGTTTTTATGTATAAATACCCGAAGCAAAGCAAGGGCGGGTCACTAGTAAATTAATTTATAAATAAACATATAGCAATATTTTACTGGTTCGATGGATTGACACTATTCAGGTGCCTTAGAGACGCGATAATCCACGTGGTCAATCTAATGTCACTCCCATACATTTTATTCTTTTCGAACTTCGTTATCGTTTTGATATTGTTACTTTGTCTAAACCCCTAGGTCCCTTGCGCGTAGAGTCGTCGGTACGTTTTCCAATTTAGGTATCTTAATTTCAGATATTTCAACAAAAACAAAAAAAAGCTTTACATAATAGGTAAACAATACCTAAACCGCCTCTGGACAGAAGATTTGAATATTATGTAGTATAGTTATACATTAAAATTAATTTTAAACCTAACGTCACGTTTTGGTTCAAACCAAAAGTTTAACTCGCTTAATTACTAGGCACTGGCCATTAAATTTTTCCTTCTTCCAGATTCAGTTTGAAGCACTGAAACTGGCTTATCTACTTTCTTAGTGACTATTTTAGCGTAATTCATCTTTTGATGTTGAATCGCAAATGTCAGACTTGGCTCTACATGAGATTTCATAAGTTTTTCCGCGGTAAAGTTCCGAAGTTGGCAACATTTTTACATTGAAAATGTTTCTGATGAGATAAGTTTTACAGCGGCGACATTGGTGGGTTACGGATCGTATATGAGATTTTTCAACCTGGTAAGCAATTCTGTTAAAGATTTGATCTGATTTAAAGCTTTCAACACCATTCACGCGATTTGACATTCGTCTATGCATTAAGTGTAAAATTTACCACTGTGGCGGTCATTTGGTGGCAAACGCTGCTTAAAGACCGAGAGGTACAGGATTCGAAACCCGGATCGGGCCGGATTTGTTATTGATGACCACTCCACTTTTATTATTGAAATCAGAATCAACAGTGGATACACAAATATACTTCTTCTTCTTATCGTATGGTTGATGAACAACCTGGTGTCAGAGTTTAAACCGCCCGTAGGCCTCTGACATGGCTTCACACACCGTTGAAAAATCTTTCAGGTGTGCTGGTTTCCTCACGATGTTTTTCCTTCACCGTTAAAGCGTCGAATGATTTCAAAATTTCAAATTTTGAAAAAACACATTGGTACCTGGCGGGGTTTGAACTGGCGACCTCGCATGGCAAGCAACGACCATAATTAACCACTCGGCCATCGACGCCTTTTTATACAAATATACTTAAATATATTTAATAACACACCCAAACCCGGAACAAACACCGGTGTTACATTTGACCCGGGTGGGAATCGAACCCTCGACTCTTGGAACCGTAGGTAGTGAACCTGTCACTGACCACTGTTAAAATCGAGATAGTCAATAAAAAAAGTTTGGAAGAAATTTATGTGAACTTGGTTGGTTTTAGACATCCCTTTTTCTGTTTGATGAATTAAGTTATCAAATCAAATGTGTGGGTGTCCATACACAATGTTAAAGTCAAGCTAGTTCAAATATAATTCTTCACGTTTTATTCCACACTCATCATCGATTAGTGCCAGCTATAAAATGTTTTCACGGGCTGTCAAAGGTCCACGATTCTCTTCCCGGGGGACTAGTCTAATTTGTTTGCTTGGGACCGAGCTTGTTTTGGATACAGACCTCACAAAACTCACGATTTAGTGTTTTTGATTTGTGTGGGTTCGTTTAAATACTCGTAATTATGTTTTGTTTGAAGTATTCTGAGGTAATAAAAATTTGTTAAGGCTGTACTCAAAGAGGGTCTTAGGCACGAGACAGATCTGAGCTCGGCAATCATGAACGGTATTTATGAACAAGAAAATCTTTAAAGCTTTTTCATTATTACGTATTACGTGAACTTCTCATTTGATGAAATTGTAATTATGTACTTAAATCTCAAATCAATGTAGTCAAAATATATTTTCAAGTAAATAATACTTTGAGCTCATTATTTTATTATTTCTTTGAACTGAGGAATCCTTATATCAATTGTTGTGTCTACCAATGAGGTTAAAAACAAATTATTTATTCGCAATATGAATCAGTAGGCTCCAACGGCAAGATTTGGGTTGCTAATTTGCAATGTCTGCCTCTGACAGATTGAAGTTTTTTTTTAAATAATATTATTAGGTTAAGGTTACATACGATTTCGGTCATGGCGGCCGACCTCAATTAGGATCTGCGAAATGCACAGGATGTATTATAGTGCACAAGTATGCGCGCAAACACAAGTCCACTCTCTGTTCCCTTACTCTCATAATTCGGTGGGACGGCAATCCGACATGACCGATGAGAGATCGGGCGCAGGACCAGCGGCTTAACGTGCTTTCCAAGGCGCGGGCGTGCAACCGCTAAATTCCTGACTCCGGGCTGAGTAATTTCTTTACCGAAAAACTCACACCAAATTTTGCCCGACTCCGGACTCAAACCAAGAACCACTCGGTCCTTACGCAGCGCTTGCTACCAATAGACCAACGAGCATTCACTACATATCATAAGTTGAATAAAAATATATATCGGAATTAGGCGGCTTTAAGTATGTGTAGCCCCTATGTATATTGAAAAATTACTAGAAGACAGAACAAACTAATATGAATTCACTAAAAATAATATGAGAATGTTCCATAGGAAAATTTATGCAAAAAATATGCGTAGTTGAAAGCATTTTCAAGACTGTATTTGGATAAGCAATGATAATATTTATATTGAATTTCTACACTAAGTGTTGACTTCAAACATATGATTGTTCGATTTATCAAAGATATGTTTATCTCGTTCATATTTACAATCATTATACGATCAGACATACGCGTAACCACTCTCAGTGGCCGCTTCAATGTCAAACATGAATTCTCAAACAATGTCGGCCCAGAAAAATGTACGAATGTTTTCCTAATAACTATCGATTGGGGCCACGTACAAGTACAGTTCGTCTGAATAACTTAGTAAAATACATACATACATACATACATACATACATACATACATACATACATACATACATACATACATACATACATACATACATACATACATAGTAAGCAATAAAACTCTAGATAAAATCGGATTTTGATATTAAACGTAACACTAAAGTTATTAAAGACATTTTATTATGTTTCTTATGTAACAATTTATTTCAATAATGGGAAAATTTATCATTATAAAATAGTCGGATCATTCATACGAAATCTCTTTGGTGAGTTCGTGAGCGTTGGTATTAAAATAGTTAATCTCACTTGACATCATATTTTGTAATTGATAAAAGGTAATTGTAGCTCTATCCCACCCTATGTATGAAAGTGTCACCAAAAATAAAATAAATAAAATAAGTATCTGGGACATTTCCACACACGGTCATCTGACCCCAAACTAAGCAGAGCTTGTACTATGGGCGTCAGAGACTTATATACATACATATATATATTTATAAATACATACTTAAATACATAATCACACCCAGACACGGAACAAACACCGATGTTTATCACACAAATATTTGTCCCGAGTGGGAATCGAACCCACGACTCTCGGAACCGCCAGCCAGGGTCACTAACCACTGTTCCACCGAGCCAGTCAAAAATAAATGACAGCATAATTGAAAGTCGTAATATAACTACTTCACAGTGGAATAAGAAGGACCTAATATACCTACTTCACAATGAACTTATTCCATAATATCTCCCAACAAACGCTAATAGTTCTTACTTTAAATCTCCAAAAGCACATAAACATCAAAGCAGCTGTTTCCAACGCCGACTGTATTGCCGCTATGAGCAAATTGCCGCACATCCACTTGGGTTCCGTTGCCTAAATAAATGTTTTCCTACAGAACACAGGTCGGTAATACTGTTTGCCGAGAGAGGTGTCTATGCGAGGTACTCATATATTCGAATGTGAATTTGCCTCTTCGTTGAATTAAGTTTAAGACTCGATTCTTAATAAACAATACTATTTGGAACAAGATTCTTTGGAACAGTTACAACACGATTTTTAGCCTTAAGCCAAGACTAGGTTAAGTTAGTAAGTAAAACAAGTAATAATAAGTAAGTGTAATAAGACAACCTAATTTTTTGAGGTAAATAGACATTAAAAAGCCTTTTGCTATAGTATTGTGATACATGATAGCAAAAGGCTATACCATCACACCATGTACACTATCACACATAATGTACATGGATCTGATTCCGAAGTAAGTTGCTTATGAACTTGTTATATCAGAAACAATAGTTCATACAAATATACTTAAACCTGTTATACCCTGACACGTTTATCACACAATTGTGTGATCAAACTCAGATTTTCATCACACAAATAGTTGTCTCGAGTTGGAATCGAACCCATGATTCCTGGCGCTAGAGACAGGGGCACTATCCAACACGCCATCATATTAAAATCAAGTTCAATGTTCTCTATTTGAATCAAAACGTTGATACTCAAGCACACCGTTAGTTATGTACATAAACTCAGATCCTACTTTGTAATTCAATTTCACTCTCTACTCAAAACACTGCGACTCAAGAAAGATATGAGAATCAACAAAGTTGGATATTAAAAACCAACTTTTGCAGCGCAATAATCTCGCTTGACGACAGCAAATAGACCAAAAATATCTAGCCAATCACAAACATCAGTAATAGAAAAGTTTCAGCGCTATGTTTACTTAGTAAATGAAAGTAAGTACGGCGGTGGTTTGAGTTATAAGAGGTCAGGTTTAACGAGAGACGGTGAACCCGTAAACCTGAGTTGATTAATGTGTCAGACGTCAATCTATCGTAGCTTTGCAAGGAGAAATGTCCACATTTTATGCTAATAGCAACTTTCTTGACAACTTTAAGTAAAGCAAACAAGTAAATTAAGTGTTTTAAGGAAAAAAATCTTCTCTGCTAAATTATAACTACAAACATACAGGTGACTCTCATGACCAATAGACTCAAAACTTCAGTATAATCCGTAAAATAAGTTTTACCGCGCATTAAAAAAACATTACAGACATGGTTTACATTTCCATTTCTGATTTTATAAGATGGGTGAAACGCAAAATCTGACATTTTCTTTACCAATGGCATCCACGGTAACTTACTACATCTGGTAAGCGGCCGCGTGGTCTTCATATGAGGTCGACAGTCTCCCAGTTGACCCTATTGAGCTTGTCGTGATTACCCTGTAGGCTTACTAAGATGCCGTTTAACACCCAAAATAACCCGATATCATAGGAAGAAGGTAAATCATCTCTGCAAACTCAAAATTTTTTTCTTGAAACAAAAGCCGTTCGCTCATCCCGTGTCCCACACAAAAGTTTTACCGGTGAAAGCAGGCAGCGGCGGCGATCCATCAACGTCGCCGAAAACTGTCGGTAATCGATGACGACACGACGCCAAGCCCGCGACGATTAGCGGTGTACTCGCCAGTTAATACGGGGACACCGGAATGTGCGACTCATAGCTGACATGTTTTTCCTGCTTGATTAATTTTGGATTCTGCTAGTCTTATTTGGCATTTTCTGGACGGTTCGATGGCGAATTTGATAGTGCCCCTTTTAATTGCGCCAGGAGTTGTGGGTTCGATACATATTTGTGTTAGATTCCACTGTTGTTTCTGATAGGTACCAATAACGCAGACGCATTCCGTAGTAAACTTCCGAATAATGTGGGAACGACTATGTATGATGTATATTTATTTTATATACAGCGACAAGGATAGTGATAGACTTCTCTTTCTCTCCAGTTTTGAGGATTCAGAGGGCCTACCATGAGTTGGCTATCGAAAACTTACTTACGTTAAAAACCTATCGAGTTGTTTTTTTCATACGGGCGCTGTACAAGTTTTTCATAGACATATTTACGTAGGCGATATGAATAGAATAGAATAGAATAGAAAACGTTTATTGACCACATAACATACACAAATAGGTATACAACAGATTATATGAAAACAAAACACAAAACTTAAGCAAAAACACACATATATGACAGACAAAAGAAGTACAAAGAATTAACACGAACAGATAAGGACAGGATGTGGTCAACGAGGTACAGGCCTCAGCATGTGCTACATCAGCCTGAGGGCAGCTGCAGCGCTGGTATTCTGGCCGTACCCCGAGTGACATAATATACTAAGTTAAAAAAAAATAATAATACTATCATAAATAATAAAACAATAAATAATAATATACACAACGACTAAAACAACATATAACATACTAACAAAAGGATTGAAACAAGAAAAACAAGGACAACAGAAAAAAGAAAGATATCGAGTGCGTAAGTTTTAAACTCATGGTAGCCCCACTGGACTCCAAAAGGAAAATTAACCAAATTGAACCGTCGAGTAGTAATTAACTAAATATTTGATATTTGACTTTCAAAAGTAACATAAAAATTTTGAAAGCTCACGATTATTTTAGCAAACTTTCACCCATTAAGCTATCGATCGTGCATCTTACAAAACATACCATTTTCAAATCTCCCGATGGTTGCAAGTAAACGAGTCCCTTAGTAGAAACTGACAGATGATAGAGTAGAACACTTTATCGGATCTGATTCTGCAGCTGACTGTCTTTGGTCTGAATGAAGGATGCATCAAGGGGTGGATGTTGAAACTGATGGCACATTTTTGGACTGCATTCGGATAGAGAACTGTTATTTTTTTTTAAACTACGACCATACTAACGACCCATAGGGTAGAATATTAAATTTCACGTACGTACCTGTTAAACCCACCTAGAACCATGAATTTTGCAAAAACAAATTTAAATGACACAATAATATGGTTTAAGGAAATATCCGCAAAATTAAATCTCGTTTAAAAAAATTAAGGAAGCTATGCATTTTTTATATTTGTCACTTTATTTGAGAAGTTTTTTGTAATCGTGTTTCCTTCAACTATTTTACGACACACACATAAAACTGTGCACGAAGCCCAAGATTGTCAAAATTGACTATACAAAATAATCAAGATGTACCTACAACAACATAGCCGTGAAAAAGTTCAACTAGAAACACCGAAATATTGTCCGTGAGTAATATTCGCAGCGCTTGCTGTCCGCCAAATGAAATTAACCTGCACGTAGCTCGGCGAAAATTTCCAGAAATATCTGGAAATATCCAGTTCCTGGCTGCAACCGCCCTCTGGAAGTCGCACCTGAACTGGGTCTAATTGGATCGCCGTGAATGCCACTGTTTTCATATACTGCTGAGCAGTTTTGATGTCTCGGCTTGATGTTTTGCCAAGCGGGCACGTTCTATTTCATTATGGCTTATTACTTTACTGTTCCCGTATGTTTTGGACGTGGTAATTTTTGAGCGCACATTTTGGACGCGATGAGCGATGGTTTTTTAACTTTTGCATGACGATGTTTTCTTTACAATTTTCTTGGCAGAATTTTTGTCTCGGTGACCATCAAGATAAATATTCTATAAAGAAATGACAACTGACCAGTTTTAACACTATCAGTTCAGGCAATAGTCTACTATAACAGTTATCTTTAACAAAGACAACTGAAAATAAGTCAGGGGTTAAAAAAAAAAACAAAATGCATTTTAAAAAAAAACTTTGTTAAGTACTTACTCGAACATAATTTTTATTGCAACGAAGTATAAAACTAAGAAAAGTGTGTAGCTGAACCAAGAAAATTCTGTGCAAGACGCTGTTCATACATTGCTTAGCAGTTTTGATGACCCGTCTTTTTGTTTCGCAACGCTTGCTTGTTTACTATTATTTTACTTTTCGCGTATATTTTGGGAACAGTTATTTGGGAGCGCATAACATAAACAAAACACATTTCTACCAAGTAAGTACTACGGTTTAGTGCTAGCATTTCAATATTGCTTTATATTTATTATCTCAACTCTTGTGAGAGTTTATGAGTCTTTCTTTCACCAAGCGCTGTTTTTAACTTAAAATTTCTTGAACAAGATAATTAAAATGGGTGAAAACTTGAAAAAATCACTTAAGTAAAGTTACCACGTTAGAAGTTTAAATTGTTATGTTATAGGGACGTATAGGAATACATATATTTATGTCACCGTAAAATAGTAAATAACGCTAGATTGCAATATATCTCGCGAGATTGTGAACTGTCGAAAAATTGTGAACAATCTATCGAAGTGAAACTGGTCGGCCTTACAGTTTACCGTTCTGTGTCCATAGAGTTAGTAATAAAACACAGGAGTCAGTCAAATAAAAAGAATGCGCGTCAAGAATTGTGAAAAGATGGACAATGCATTTCCAATAAGTGTAATTGCAAAAACGCCAATGTTCTTTGTATCTCCAGGTGCCATAGTAAGTTGACGTGCAACAATTAGTCAACATTTTCATTGGTGCAATTTACTTTTATTTTCTAATAGACAATTTGGCTACTTTTTCAAAACGTTAATTAAAGTATAAATTTGTTTTTTTTTTAAATTAAATTTCTTTTTAGTGATCGGTTTTATCTAAGAAAAAAAATATAATTTAGATACAATTTTTCTTATCATGTGATGTCAATTTATTGATTAAGCTACTAAATAATAAATAAGTTATTACTTGATGTGACAATTCTTGAAGTGTATTTATTTTATTTGACTGAACTTGACTTTGAACGGTCTACTGTAAGGCCTACCAACCAGGGACAGCCGTCACCGAGTTAACAATATGACAATAAAATTGTAAGATTGCAATTTAACAGTTTCACTTCGATAGATTGCAATCTGACGAATAATAATACATTAAATAGTAAGCAGTGTGTTAGGTTCACAATTTTTCGACAGTTCACAATCTCGCTAGATAGATTGCAACATAGCGTTATTTACAATTTTACGGTGACATAATACATGAGGAATCTGGGCAAATACTGATGTTATTTATTGTGTATGACAGCGTGATTCAAACCATTTTAATGATGATATCATTGGCTTGGCTTGGAGTAGCCTCGTCATCGTCACCGGAGCGGGGAGCGGATGGCTCTCACATAAAAAAATGGTATGTCATTTTTTATTATAGACCACTCACTAGATATATTATAAAAAACTCTATATAAGATCATTTAAAAATACTAATAAAGCCTAAATAGGTACTAAAATCAAAACGAATGGCCTAACTGTCAAATCAGTTCGACGAAACTTCACTCGATAATGAAATAAATATTCTTCTCTTTCGCATGAAATTCATCTCCTCAGCACTCGAAGGCACAATATTCGTGGATCCCGTATGTGTGTACTCGCCCGATCAATCAGAGCCACAATGGCCGCTCCAGTCAACAGTCGTCTTTGAGCACGCGGCCTTACGAAATGGGATTTTATCCCGGCTTGATGCGTATTCAAATACACACAGGTTATGGGAGGATGAAATAAAGTTAAGGGTTTTGGTGTGTTCAGATTGCATTAGGTAGTAGCTTGACAAATAAATTATGAAGGCTAGACTCTAACACGGCGATCTGAGACTTCTGTCAAAGATCAAGTAGAGACTGTTTTTTTGGAACTTATTATTATTCGAATGATTAATGGTAGTACTAAAATTATTAGAAGCACAATGAAATGGAAACTTGGTGTAAAAACGCAATCTAAATGATAACATTATATGCAATTATATTTAGTTTTGCAAGCTTTTGTGTTTTGTTACTGTCCAAGTAACTTACACGATTTTTTTGGCTTGATGGTGTATTGGATAGCGCCCCTGTCCCTACGCCAAGAGTAGTGGGTTCATTGCCACTTGGGACACATATTTCTTTTATAAATATCGGTGTTTGTTCCGTGTCTGAGTGTATTGTTTATATATTTAGTTATAATTATATTCTCGTATTCTTAAGATTCGTGCGCGCGTTTTCGCGTTTCTCGTTTTTACCACGGGATGAAAGCAATGGTATGTTGTGTAAATGTACTTTTATATTTTTTTAACTGCCTGGTAGCAAGCTCTACGTAAGTACCGAGAGGTCCCCGGTTCGAGTCCGGGGACGGGCTAAATTTGTGTGAGTTACTCAGCCTGGAGTTAAGAAGTTGGCGGTTGATCGCTCGTGCCTCGGAAAGCACGTTAAGCAGGTGGTCCTGTGCCCGATCTCTCATCGTTTATGTTAGATTTCCGTCTCACCTAATTATGAGATTAAAGGAATATCTCTATTCTTTTACTCTATTATTATAGTGAACATTATTATAGTGTGGACACTTGGCTGATCTCAATTGAGATCGGCCGCCATGGCTGAAATCGGTCGGACGCCTTATTATATTATTGCTTGCAAACATCAAGTCAGCAATCCTAATCTTCCAGGATATTCGACTAAATTATCGATGTCAAGCGATAAACAATCCATAACTGGAGTTCGAAGGACAGATAACCGGAGTCAGTAATTGAGAAAGTGTCAGCATGGGTCCGCCATCAAAACTGATATCCTTCGGCCGGACGACATGTCGACCTTTGGCGAACAATTAGTGAACTACTGGACCTTAGTAATTACGTCTCTGTACAAGGTATGCGAGTCAGAGACGGCAGCGGGTCTTGAAGCAAGAAATGTGGTTTTATTTTAGTAGGAAACGAATTCAGATCACATTACTGATAGTAATTACGAACGTATTTTTTTTGTTCAATTTTTCGCAAATCTAATTATCCAAAATACTTTAATTTTAATGTATAACTAACACCCATGGGCAAATAGATCAAATCTTGAAGACAGGTCATATCAAAAGTAGGTATGCGGGTATTAAAAGTATATCGACGAGCATGCATAAAAATATTGATGGATGTGGAAGAAGCGAAAGTGGTGTGCCAGTACTGTAGCACATGGCAGGAAATGATCTCTGCCTACCCCTCTGGGAAAAAGTTGCGATTGTAAATGTATATGTATACTAATGGATTTAAAATAATACCAGAAAATGTTTGACCGATTTTGGACATGGCAGCCGATCTCAAAGATCGTGTGCTCAAACACAAGTGTACTTTTATGTTGCCTCACCATCATAGTTCGGTAAGACGACAATTCGACTTATCCAATTAGATATCAGGCGCAGCAGGAAGGTCAGGGTTCAAGATCTTATGTATCCTTAACAAATGCAGAATATGTGTCAATTAAGTATTACAAAGTTAATAATACTTAATAATGCAATGTTCTATGGAAAGACCCTAAAAAAATCATTGTTTATTTCTGTCTTCACAGAATTGTACGCAAATTGTAATCAATTATTACAAAATGTATTACGTAAAATTTTTTAGTTGATTTATATACTTCATCAGTAGTTAAAAACAAATTTAAATACATTAACTAGAGTTATGTTCCCTTGCACCACACGCTGGGGTCTTAACATAGTAACATGTGTACACGTTACGTCGCATGGCCAACTTAACAAGTTAGCCCAACTCAGGCTGTCACGCAAATATGCCGGGATCAAATCACACTTTAATTGTTTAGACGCTACTCGCCAGTAGATTAGTGATGCGCAATTATGAAGATGTTACGGGTCGACTTGCTTAATTAGAGCTGATGATTAATCCCAGGTAGCATGTGGGATTTAATGCTGGACTGGGGATCAGGTCGGATGAGTCTGCGACGTAAAGTGAGGGATTATCTGTTTGTTGGAGATGATCTTGCTAATTGGTGGGTTTGCAAGGTTATAGTTTGACATGGGTGCATACGTTTTATGTAGGTAGGTATTTACTTATATTACAACGTAGAATATTAGAAGTGGAGTAAGAATCAATGTAGAAATAAGCCCATGGATACTGTGACTATTCGTTTGGTTCGTCATAGGACATCTGGAAGCTCAATGGTTGATTATTAATTTATTCATAATCTATACAACTGAATACAATTGAAGTGTCTGTTTAAACTATCAAAATAACGAGTTTTTACTAAATGGATAGGAATCTATATCGAATACTAATAACAAAAAAGTGTCGATGGCCGAGTGGTTAAGGTCGTTGCTTGCCATGCGAGAGGTCGTCAGTTCAAACCCCGCCAGGAACCAATGTGTTTTTTAAATTTGAAATTAATATGTACCATCATTCGACGCTTTAACGGTGAAGGAAAACATCGTGAGGAAACCAGCACACCTGAGAACTTTTTCAACGGTGTGCGAAGCCATGTCAGAGGCCTACAAACGGCGGCTTAAAAACTCTGACACCAGGTTGTTCATCGACCATACGATAAGAAGAAGAAGACTAATAACAAAAACCCCTCAGGATTTTTTTTTCTATTCCGTTTGTTCCCGCTAATCTCCGAACCGGCTGGATCAATTTTGTCGGGACTTCCACTTATAAATGGCAAAACAAGGTATATTGTAGACTTTTTAAATAAAATATTGTTGCCAAAACCATTTCGCTAGTAGCTCGTAAATTCAAAGCATTGCCACTCTTTACTCTCTGAAACGGAGTTTACAATATAAAACCTTAAAACCCCTCTATTTAGCTATTCTTTCCTGACCTTTGAAATGTCTGGCTACTGAAAGTTCATAAATTATTTACGTCAACAAATCGCAATCTTGACCGTAACGTTACCCTGCCACTCTGTCTCGACTCCAGTTGAGCTTGTCGATGTGGAAAATTGAACGGTTTCTTCTTAATTTGTTCCCCTCGATGCATTATGCAGAACAAAACAGTCTGTGTACTTAGGGGGAAAGCTTAGGGGAGTTCAAAACAGGAGTGAATCTGATAATATTGTTTTATGAGGGATGATGGAGTAATAGGTGTAGATACTCTTATAAATAACTAACTTGTTTTTGATACTTATGTTTTATGTACTCTCATATACATCCTATCTTACTATTAGTAGGGACCGTCTAACCGGTTCACTTCGACCCTCAGATATCTATTGTGTTACCCCTGCCTTTATACACCTACTCCCTGTAGATAATTTTCTTTTTCTTTAATGCAATAATGTCTTTGGGTCTGAGATGCATGTATTCTTCTGGTTTCGGCTGTTCCAAGAAGTCTTAGTCTGTAGCTAAAGCCTCATTAATATTATATTAAGTATTTTAAAAAATATTCCGTCAATGCACGCATCATTTGACTGGCTTGGTGGAAAAAGTGTTAACGACCCTGCCTGGCGGTTCCAAGAGTCGTGGGTTCGATTCCCACTCGGGACAAATACTTGTGTGATGAACATCGGTGTTTTTTCCGTGTCTGGGTGTGAATATGTATTTACAAATACCTACGTATGTATATCAGCCCCTGACGCCCATAGCACAAGCGTAGCATAAAACAGCACAGCATAGGACAAGCTCTTAAGCTTAGTTTGGGATCAGATGACCCAGTATGTGGAAATGTCCCAGATATTTAGGTATTTATTTCTTTATCAAGCCCAAGTCAAAACACTTATTTGCGAAAACGATATACTAAATACCTTAGAATCATACCCCTACAACAAATTTTACCACGTGTCGTTAACAATTTCAAGTTTACGTTTGCCTTGTACTACATGATTAAACAAGATTAATCTGTTCATCAAATACTACGTATAAACTACGGTGGACTATTCAATTTGTTTATTTAGAATAGTTTGTGTTTGTTTGATAAACGCTAGACGGTATTTAATATACGTATATGGTACTATAACTCTAGTAATTTTGAAGGGAGTGTCTTTGAAGCAATCATGTCCTTACTAATTTGTTTCAGAACATGATGAAATCTATAAAAAACCTTTGGTAAAACTTATTTAGTGATTTTATTCATTTACTTTTAAAAGACAAAGCGTATCGAGAAACGTAAGTGCCCTTTCTCTTCGTTTGTTAAGCTCGTCTTGGCGGTAGCACTCCCGTGTCTTCAGATTGCATCTCAAAATCTTACTTGTTCAGTGTTTTAAGGGTCACTGCCTCCCAAAGTATTTGGGTCCAAAATTAGTCTGGTGTGACTCATATTTTAATTCCGGTCACCTAATATGATTAAAGTTACAGATAACCCTAAGAACGCCCACCAATTTCTCCCAACCTAAATACTTTAACTTCTGGCCAAATATTAAGAGAATGACTTTTGCACTTTGGGTCAAAACTAATCTAAACTTTTGCTTAATAAATTAAGATAACGCCTCGGATAAGTGGGGGCACCCTTTCAAGGCGTGATCAGATTTTTATCGGCTTTCAATTAGGCTTTATGTGTTACCTTTTGTGTTTCCCGTTCGTATAACGGATCGCATAACGGATCGTGTAACGGATCGTGTAACGTTCATAATGGAAAAGTAATCATTACAGTTCCAACACGTGAAAAGGTTAACCTTCACTGGTTTAATTTATTTATCCCTTAAAAAGATTTAATGAGATAATTAAAAACGGATTCTTTATCAAATATAAGGAAAGTTAAATGTTCTTGTTCATTATTAAATTAAAATAAATAATTAAGCCCTTTTTATTAGGCCCAAAAGGAGAATTAAATTAATATATTTGTTCACAAGTTAAATTGTTGAATTGTTTTTTTTTTTCGTTTTAAAAGAAACCTTTAACTAACTAGATTGGCGCAGTGACCCGAAACGAGTCTTGGCCTCCGACAATAAGGACCTTCACCTGGGGCGATTCCGGCAACTTCTTATTATTTTCTTAGACATACGAGTAGTACGTATAGTCGAATAGACGCAATTTGCGTAGTGTTCAAAACATCTCAAAGGCATCATAATTTAAGACCTTAGATCATTCGCAGTTTTTGGTTACGAAAGGTCCCCAAAATTGATTAGAATTCATTGTGTTCAAGTTATGATTCTCATAATCATCAATTATTAAAACTACGACTGTAAGTCGTAGACAGTTGTAACGTAATTTTTGCAAAGTGGTTTGGAATAATAAGAATGATTGAACCTACTGAATCTTGGTTCAATCAGTCTTATCAAATGATTTTAATAATCATCAATTATTTCGAACGCCTAACGTTTTCATACATTTGTACATGTTTGAATGAAACAAAAGGCACTCGTTCCCCTTATTTGCTGCAACTGCTCCCTCTCAGCCGTCAAATGGGGCGAGCTCTCGTCTCGAATCGATTGCATTGAGTATAGGCGCAGTGAACAGTTTAACAGTATAGCAACAATAAATATTTTTTTTTAATAGTTTAACGCTCGGCCCCACGTCGGGCGCCAGTTTGTAACGTTTATGGTGTCCGGGTGACGGACAATGTGAAGCGACGTCATACTTATTAAAATATAAGGAAATGCCTTATACTAATGGGAAAACAAAACGATACCGGGATGTAGAATACACGCAGCGCCATCTAGTTACCGCGCGAGTAAACGCCGCTGCGCCGATGCAGTTATATGTCAAAATGCATCTGACGATTTATTGGTGTATTACAATAGTCATTTGCACAAATAGGCATTCATTTGCAAGTAGATTTGTAAAGAAATGAAGTCGGTTAATGACTTGCTTCGGAATCGGAGCTTGATAAAATTACACGGAAATCTTACAGCCATGCCTTACGCGAAATGTCTCCATGCTTTATTGGTAGCAAGCATTGCGTAAGGACCGAGAGGCATCTGGTTCGTGTCCATGGTAGGGCAAAATTTGTGTGAGTGTTTCTGTAAAGAAATGACTCAGCTCGGAATCAGGAAGTTGGCGGTTGCATACCCACGGAAAGCACGTTAAAGCCGTTGGTCCTGCGCCCGATTTTTTATCTGTCATGGCAGTTTGCCGTCTCACCGAGAATTAACAATGAGAGTGCGGGAATAAAGAATGTGCATACACATGTGCACTATAATAAAATTTATCCTGCACAGCTGGCTGATCACAATAGTGATCGGCCGCCATGGCCGAAATCGGTTGGATACCTTAATTTTCTATTTCAGTATTATACAAAATTTTCCGACGACAGGAACGACGGATGAATTTTGTATGTATAAGCCCACATTTTGCTTCTGCCTAACGCAACGTTATATTAGATAAATAATATACTGAACATTGCTAGCGTTTTTAAGGAGTGTGTCCTGCTAAGAGCACAACTGTAGTTGTCCCACAGACATTTTTACTTTTCAATAATACAGAAAATGAGAGTTTACTGTTCTGACAATTTACTGTAACTAGATGCGCATCCATTATGCGAAATTGTTGCAATTAAGCGATGAACTGAACGGTATTTGTTTGAGGACTTATAAAAAATCATGATTAATAGTAGTAAATAATTAAGAGCAGCTTTCAATATAATTGAGTTATTAATGTATTATTCCTTAAATGTATGCCTTGTTCTGAGTAAAACTGGTACTGTTGTGCAACCTATTTAGATCCTAACTGGGTTAGCAATCTATAGAGAACATAGATGTTTTCTATCAATGTTCAGTTTATCAACCTTATAGTGCCTAATATGCCATGTGAGTCTACTTCTACGTACGTAGTTATATGGTACTGATACTTTAATAATATCAATAAAAATATAAATTTACACCTAAATCCTACCATAAATGATGTTCAAAGACAAGTACCTACGTTAAACACACTTCATTATCTCTCCTTACACAAGACCCGAAGTGCATCAAATTTGTTTACACCACTAACTTATTCACCCCTCATAAATTGTCGATAAATTAACCCACATTATACAGCACTCGTGTTTGTATAGATAAACGAGTCGGCGTATCGCGTAAGGGAATCGGGGAACGCGTTCGCCGAACAAATTCTTTCCTCCTAAGTAAATATTTGAAACTATGTTTGGCGACTCGTTTCGCCCCCAAGTGTTTTGGTGTCGGCCGGGGGTTAACTTTGCTATCGTGTTCTATTGGTTTCGGGGTGAAAGGCAAAGTTGAAAAGGAAAAATAAAATTGGTACTTTGATGGGCTTCAAATTGTTGAGAGTTGACAATAGGGATGGCTTTTGTTGGGCTAATATTGAAATTTCGACCTTCCTTTCTAGAGGCAAGCTCTAGTTTGACTTCTTTTCGGTTTTAATTTTAATATTGAAAATAATATGAAAAAGTATATTTTGGTTTCAGATTCTACAATTTTACTTGGTTGCGAAATGTATTTCTGGACAATATACGTACATTGGTTAAAGTTTCATAATGTTAAAACTCTTCTAATTTTTTTATATATTTTTTTTTCTTACAAGTTTTTTTTTAAGAAAAACGCCGATGAAGATGAAAGACAAACAAAAATAATACCTACATACAACACGCCATCTTTGTCAAACTTCACAAGTGATCCCAGAATTTTCAGTAGCTAAAACTTAAATTCCATTACTGAACCAATTACGCTAAGTAACGTCGGTACATACTCGGCTAATACCAGCCATGGGTCGGATTTGTCTTCCCTGAACACAAAAGTGCCGAATCTCAACTTGATACCGACGACTGCAGACTGTAAGTGGGTCGTGGAAAAACTTTGTTTTATTACCGATTCGATTGGGAACATCGAAATTGTTCGTAAGCGTTTAGAGGACTGGCTTAAATTGTATCCTGATCCAATATTGACCTTTCAAAGTTCCCAACTCCGTCTTTGAATATTTTTGTGCAGATTTTCATTGTGACTGAACGTAGGTAGATTAATGCTGATTAATAAAAGTTTTAAGACGTGACGTTAGAATTATGATATTTTGTGAATTGCTGCTTTTGAGATGAGAATAAGATGTTCAGGCAGACATGGCTTATTAAAAACAATTTAATTACAGCGTGATGATTTATGAAGAAAATTAAATGAGAAATGGGAACAAAATAATTTTTCAATTAGTATAGTAGTTCCTGAGATTAGAGTGTTCAAAAAAACAAACAAAAAAATCTCTAATCTTTATAATATAAGTACAGATATCTCCATAATATTAGTATACGTTTCACCATACAGGATGCGTGCTCATAGGACTTTACATACATACAGTTCTTCGGCACCTTCATAAAAAAAAAATACAAAATTCCAAGCATAAATCGTAAAGATAATAAGGCGTACAGATTAAAAGGATCAAGCCAGCGTCACGTGAACTTTGAAAAGCTTCTCCGGACTCAAATCTGAGCGCACACTTAACGGGCAAACTTGGGAGGAATTTTTCACAAGTTAGGAATTAAAGCCATTAAAAGCAGAAGGTATATAATTCAAGGAGTCTCCTGCCGTGAGTATGGGGTTTTAAATAAAATATCGAGGTATTCGGGTGCAGAACCGCCATTGTTGGGCGCGAGACGCGATTGCGAAGGAAATTATCGCGATCCGCTTCGTGGTTTGAGATGGAAATGAATCCGCGATTTAATGGAATATTTGTTCATGAATAATAAGGTACACAAACGTTGTTAAATATAAAAGACGTAAGTGGTTCTGATTCACAATGAATCTATTTGAAAAGCATAAAACTTTAAGTGACCTGTTTCAAAATAACATGTTAAGTGCAATTTCATTAAATAATAATAAAAAAATAATAAATATCGTGGACATTTCCACACACGGTCATATGATCCTAATCTAAGCAGAGCTGGTACTATGGGCGTCTGAGACTGATATAATAAAAAAAACTTTGTATGTTAATAGATATCAACCAATACTGAAATCTAAATATATTGAGTAAAAGATCAAGTTTAATTTTACTTGATCTTTAATCTTAACTCTGTTAAACCTAACGGAAGAACTATTAAAACCGATATTTATTTTAATATTGAAAATGGAATCCAAAAAAACGATACCTAAATACATAGTTTAAGCTACTATTAACATTAATAAATTAAATAAACAATGTATTTAGTTAAATTTACGTAAAAATTTTCAATCCGGGATCATACAAACAATACTATGCAGTAAAGGTCTGGGTCACTACCACAGTAATTTAACTAATATCACTACATAGGTAGTATAGAGCAAAACTTGCCCTATACTACCTATGTAGAGCTCGCTTCCCGCGTCTGTCTGTATTTATGTATGTATGGTTAAATCATTAAAACAATGCAACGAATTTTGATAGGGTTTTCTTGATAGAAACGTTTTTTTACCCGAAGCAAGGGCGGGTCACTAGTCATTGTATAAAGATAAACACACACACTGCGAAACGACACAGGATCCTACTCGTTTCTATTTCAAGTCTCATCCAACCATTTACATCTTTATACCTACTCCACTCGTGAGATAAGGCAACGATGCGATTCAGTGGCAACAGTTAAACGTTATCTTCCACTGTTTTAAGAATATTTGAATATTTAATACAGTCTTGGAGCGTTGAGTCAACATTTGTAATTAGCCACTTAGCAGTTATATAACGGCGCCGTTTTGAATCTTCCAGTAATCCACTTGAGTTCGCCGAAAAAAGCCCATTTTTTTCTCTCGAAAACTTATTTCTTGGTAACAGGTCAAATTTTAATGATCTATACTAATATTGTAAAGCTGAAGTAGAAAATAAAAAAAACCTTTTTGTGTTGGATAGACCTTTATCGAGAAAGGTTTTAGGCTATATAACATCTCGCTGCGACTAATAACATGGGACAACGAGAACGAAGTCTGACCCCAAAGTAAGCATAGCTTGTACAATGGGCGTCAGAGACTGATATGCAAACAAACACTGATGTTTATTAGACAAATATTTGTCACAAGTGGGAATCGAACTCACCACTCTTGGAACCGCCAGGCAGGGTCACTTACCACTGTTCCATCGATCCAGTCAGATTAAGGTTTTAGCTTTATAAGCAAAAGTTGTCATTGTATCAGGAATCGAAACGTCGGGCAGTAAGTAGCTATGTAATTTGCTACTCCTAATAACGCTTGTAGACCCATTAAGACTATTATTTAGTTCTAACTAGCGGCCGCCCGCGACTTTGTCCGCGTATTAATGGGTTTTAGCAATGATGTATTAAAATAGCCAGCTACCTCCATACCACGTTTTATAAAAATCTATAAACGTAAAAATAAAAAAAGTAGCCTATATGTTATTCCAAAGTGCCAGCTACCATCATACCAAATTTCATGAAAATCGGTTCAGAAGTTTGAGCGTGAAAGAGTAACAAACATCATCCTGTCATGTATCCAAAAATACATACATCCATCCATACATACATCCATCCATACATCCATACTTACAAACTTTCACGTTTATAATATTAGTAAGGATTGTATCGCCAGAACTGTAAATACCCCGTGGTAGGTTTGTTGAAATGTTTGATTACCTAAATTAATGTTGAGAATTTTCTCGGAACAGGAATTTTGATCGCAACGGCGGATTTAAATCGAGATTTGCCAGCAGCTAACAGAATTAGCGTATAATTAGTTTTTGAGCAGTCTATTAATAATTCCTAGGCAGATCGTATTCAGGGTTTATTAATGGACGAATAATACGGAACAATACGAGTTCTTGTAATCATTTCACTAACCAATGGTTTTCAAACTCAAAAACATTTTCGCGGGATTCGGAAACGTAATGGAAAATAAACAAAGAAAAAGGCAATAAAAACTTAGTAAGATAATGGCCATTTCAAACTACTCGAATCTTAAGTTTCAATTCAAAATGGTGCCTTGTTGAACGAGGAATATTTTAATTTCCGGTGTTTTCTTCGTTCAGATTGAATTGATAAGTAAGTGAAGATTGTTCATTAATAATGTTTAAATATTTTTTCTGTTAAATAGATTTTAGTGATCCGCTTAAAAATAAGATTATCACTGTTTATCCGCATAATCAGAAAATAGCTGACAATTTAATGTAGTAAATTTTCGAAAGCTCCAGTATATACATACAATTATGTGACGTACGTAGGTGAAAATCATTGAATATATTTTAAACTAGCTGTGCCAGCGACTTCGTTCGCGTTTCCCCCGTTTTTTACATTTTCCATTGTATCTTTGCTCCTATTGGTCGCAGCGTGATGTTATATAGCCTAAAGCCTTCCTCGATAAATGGTCTATACAACGCAAAATATTTTTATAAAATCGAACCAGTATTTCCTGAGATTAGCGCGTTCAAACAAACAAACAAACAAACAAACAAACTCTTCAGCTTTATAATATTAGTATAGACTAGCTGTGCCCGCGACTTCGTTCGCGTGAACTACAGGATTTAGATTTTTTTTTAACTTAAAAGTAGTCGTAGTCCCGTCAAAATCTTTTCTGCCTTAAGAAGTTAGTCTTCAACCGGAAGAAACATTTAAAACAAAATTATTTTGGTTTTTATCATCATCATCATCTGTTGTTTATCGTGTAGTAATAAATAAGTTCGTTCGCGTGAACTACAGGATTTTGATTTTTTTTTTAACTTAAAAGTCGTAGTCCCGTCAAAATCTTTTCTGCCACTTAAGAAGTTAGTCAACCGGAAGAAAAGTCCAAGTGCAAGACGGACTCGCACAACGCAATTTATTTTTAAAGTTTACGCAATTCTCTGTACTTGACGTTGCTTTATTCTAAATTTTGAGAATCTGAGTACTTCGCAGATAGTAGTTCCCTTTGCGAGTGTCAAAAATTGGCAGCATAAATGAATGTTTCTTTTGATTGTGTTGGCTCAGGCGAAGGGACAGTAGACCTGAGTAATTGATGTAACTTTCAGTTTGATATTTTCTCCTTGACAAAAATTGACGATGATAAACGGATTCTATAATTATTAGGGGTTTGGTTATTCTTTTCGACGTACGAAATCCTAAAATCTATGTTTATAGTGAACAGCTTCCTCATATTGAATAGATCATCTTCAAGTAATCCTAATTGTTCATCGATCAATGTGAAATAAAGGACGTCCTATTCCAAAGCCAGGTAGCAGTTTATAGTTAGAGAGGAAAAAAGCGTCCATGGCCGAGTGGTTTAGGTATTTGCTTGCTATGCAAGAGGTCGCCACTTCAAACCCTGCCACGTACCACTGTGTTTTTCAAATTTTAAATTCATACCTATGTACGATTATTCGACGCTTTTACTGTGTGCTTGAATCATGTTCTTTCTTAATCCCTGGCAAACCCCTCATTTTCTCTTTTCGAATTTTATGCTTTACCAAATTAAATATGCTTATGCTATACTTTTATATTGATTTTCATATTATTTTTTGAACTCAATATTGAATTTGTTCAATTTGATTGAATATTTAATACCCGGTTGGTGCATACAATGTATTAATCGCATTGTGATCATCTCATCCTTTTTTCTGATACCAAACCCTTGAGTATTAATATCAATGTATTTTTTGACAACCAACCTTCTTCAATTCGGCAATTATGGAAATTTGAATGCTCTCGTTAATTTGACAGCTTAAAAATATGTCAATTAGGTGACACTATTTTGTTAAATTAAAATAGAAAAAAGGTGACAATTAGAATATTTTTGATACATGTTGTCGATTCAGAACCCTTCTAGTAATTTACGTAATTTAATGGTACTCCAAATTTATCAATTCCAAAAGACAAACTTCACATATTTGACGTATGGTATACCTACATACAAACTTTTCCACAATATAATATCGAAGTAATACCTAGAGCACAGTGCCATCTTTTGAACTACCAAGAAACTTATCACGTAGGTACTCATGTTAGGTATATCAAACTTGACAGCATTTATGGCATGCTGTACAAAGCACGATGCCATCAATGTGTAATTTTATGAACAATACGTAGCTGACCCAACAGACTTCGTCCTGTCAAAACAAATTGTAAAAATTTGTTTGAAATTTGATTTTTTTACATCTTAGGTGACAAATTTGGGTTTTTCGTACGGATCCCTACTTTTTTTGAAAATGTAATATAGCCTATAACCTTCCTCGAAAAATGGACTATCCAACAGTGAAAGAGTTTTTTAAATCGGACCAGCGGTTCCTGAGATTAGCGCGTTCAAACAAACAAACAAACAAACTCTTCAGCTTTATAATATTAGTATAGATTTGATTTTGATTTTTAATTGATACATTTTAATTTTCATAAGTGATCGACCCATAAACAAGTATTTTTTATAGGAAAACTTACTAACCGCATAATTCAGTCTACTTCTTAATGATTTTTGTATTTATCACTGTTTTTTTAACGCATATCGCTACCTTAAATCTCAAATGGCGTAACCGCCAATTTGGTCAAAATGACTTTTTAATGCAGTTTTATTCAGTTTTTTTTTCTCTATCGATCTGTATATTTAAAATCCTCAAATTCTCAAAAAAAAGGTTTTTACGACCCAATGTTTTTTATAGATTTGAACACTTTTCATAAGGTAAACAGGTCGTAAAAGGCTTAGTTTAATTTACTTGGTGGTTACGCCCCTAGAAATTATTGTGACGTGAAAAAAATGTCAAAAAAAAGGGTGTAAGGGACATACTTTTCCGGCGTAACTCGTAAGACACGCTATTTTTCGAAATTGCAATACAAAAGAATGGCGTTTACACCCAAAATCGCTGAACACATGATTGTCATTATTATTGTTAGTATTGATGCGCAGGGGGATTAAGATTGCGGAGACATTGGTTTTTTATTGCTTTTCCTTGTTTCGGCATTTTAAATCAATGTCCAAACACAAATCAGAATCAAGGACCAATAACGCGCCAAAGTCAACGTAACGGTTACAAAAAATAATAAATACACGGAGGAACGTAATCTATGCGCACCACAAGTAGGCAAATGTCTGAATACATAGTTAAATGTATGGTGAATATACAGCAGCGGGGGTTACGAATAACAATATTAATCGAATTACGTATAACTATAAGTGAAATTTCCCATGTACAAAAATTCTTCATCCTGTTATAAAACTTACAAGGTGAGTATTACCCATTACATCACTATGAAAACGTGACATATGGCGTAACTTTGTAAAAAGCGTAATACAGAGTGGAAATTTTACGTTTTCTTTCATTATTAAGTTATTTTAAAGCACAAAAGACAATTACTTTCGGGAGATACGACCTTCACCTCTTAAAAATCATGTTTTTTATGAGGCGTAAACGCCTTTTCGTAATATTTTCACAGGCGTAACCGACTTCTAGTTTGTTAAATATAAGATTTAGGTGCAAAGAGTTCTTACTGAAGCCTTTATCTCAAAATTCTAAGAAATTTGATGTATAAAACATTTTCACTGCATTAAAATTGACAAAGTTATATAAAAAAAAAAACTTTTTTTTTTCGTTTTTTTGCTCTCCTGAAAAGTTGCGTTTTGGTGGTTACGCCATTTGAGATTTAAGGTATCGAATTATTTTTTTCTTTAAGATCAAGATAATACAGAACCCTCAAAACATCCTCTAATTTAAATATTCTTTTTCTTTAGCCCCAGGCTGTGTGCTAAACAGAATTTGAATCATGTTTGACGGAGAGAACCTGCAGTTTAAATCTTTCCTCGCTCAAATATATAGTAAAAGCTATAATAAAATGTAAATGGACTTCCTAGTATGAATATTCCGTTTTGCAAATATTGGTGATGAAATTGGATTTGTAATATTTTTCCTTAGTTTTATATTTTTTACTAGTGGCCGCCTACGACTTCGTTCGTGTGGAAATGGTTTTGGCAATAATTATTAATTTTAATAGCCTAAGTTATAATATAACTTAGGCTATTAAAATTAATAATTATTGCCATGTTCTTTGTAAAATTAGCTATTTATAAGTGAAGCCCCGGCAAAATCGGTCCAGCCGTTTGGGAGATTAGCAGGAACAAACATACAGTCAAACAAACATTTTTACAAAAGCTATATAGTAAATACTCGTTATTTTGATATTACAAATATACACTTGGATTTTATTAAGTTGTATAGATGTAAGTTAAACTTAAAACAAAAATTAATTTTAAGTGAAAGAACGTAGTAAATGGCACCTCTAGTGACATGGTATTTTACAAATTATTTGTTTAATATTTCTGTTCATGGACTCTACTGATTTTGATTAGAATAACTACTAAACTTTCGAACGAATTCTGAAATTACAATTGAATAAAGGTCTCCTACTTAGTTAATTAAGAAACTTCACTGTGACTCTTAATGTTTACGTATAGTAATAATATTTGTACGTCTACTTTCTTGACGCGTTGATCTATTGGTAGCAAGCGCTGCGTAAGGGACGAGAGGACCCCGGATCAAGTCTGGGGTCGGGCAAAATTTGTGTTAGTTTTACTGTATAAGAATTACTCAGCCCTTAGTCAGGAAGTTGGAGGTTGCACGCCCGTGCCTCGAAAAGCACGTTAAGCCAAGGTCTTGCGCCAGATCTCTCATCAGTCATGGCCCATTGCCGTCTCACCGAACTATGAGGGTTAGGGAAAAGAGAGCACTTAAATATGTCCTACGCACTTCGCTGATCTCAATTGAGATCGGCCGCCATGGGCGAAATCGGTTAAACTCCATCAATTTAGGTACCCATATAATATTATACCTAAAGATCACGTAATTTCAGGGTACAAATAACGAGATAATGTAACTAAGCCATCACTTTTACAAAAACCAATCACTTCACTTTTGCTAACAGTTCTATTAGAACTTGCCACTCTGAATTATTCCTTCACAAGTAATTTAAAATGCATCTTTCTAGCCCCTGCGATAAGGTTCAAAATAGGAAAAACCTTATCTGATCTGCAGACTACCTAAACTCGGACATGAAAATGGCTGAAATAATTTCGTTAGGTAGACTTAACTTTTATGAGGGCACTGGAAACCTAATTGCTAGGAGGTTATCAACGCAACGACGGAAGTTAGCTTAAAATAATGCTTGGCATCAACACAGCCTGATAGTCAACTGAGGGGTTTTAAAAAAACATATCCAATAGAAAGACGGTTTTATGTAATGAAGCAATTAGTAGTGAATTTATTACATTTTTTAAATATTATCGCAATTTATTACCATATCTATTAGAGTATTTCATAACACCGTTAAGAGATGTAACATATTCCCTAAATATTCCGTTGAAAATCTAAAATCAAAATAAAACATAAGTTAACCTTAAGTTAACCTTAAAAAGCGCCGATGGCCGAGTGGTTAAGGTCGTTGCTTGCCATGCGAGAGGTCGCCAGTTCAAACCCCGCCAGGTACCAATGTGTTTTTCAAATTTGAAATTCATATGTACCATCATTCGACGCTTTAACGGTGAAGGAAAACATCGTGAGGAAACCAGCACACCTGAGAAATTTTTCAACGGTGTGTGAAGCCATGTTAGAGGCCTACGGGCGGTTTAAAAACTCGGACACCAGGTTGTTCATCAACCATACGATAAGAAGAAGAAGACCTTAAGAACTTGGATTTTAAATACTAGGCAACATGACTTAGTTTCAAGTTTTACTTAAAGCCTTTTTGATTAATACATATAGTATGATGTCTTGATAGACTTCATAAAATGGAGGTAGCTGGCACACTGGAAAGACACCAGCGCTACTTTTTTTTCAAAATTCGACCCCTTTGAAGTTATGGGGGGGGGGGGGGGGTAAATTGTATATTTTAATACATCCTTGCTACTAAAACCCATTAATACGGGGACAAAGTCGCGGGCGGCTGTTAGTTGTATAATATTACAATTTATTTGGTCACATCGGCATTGAACGTGTTAAATACACCATCCTATGGTTCATGGCTCCTACAAGTAGTTAAATGATCTTCATGGGAACTTGAAAGCAATTTGAGTTGTTGTTTTAGAAAACACCGGTAAACTATATAAATATTTGTTCGGTGTCCGTGTGTTGAGTTATGCTAATATGTCAGTTAAGACAGGACTACTAGTTTATTTGACCAAAACAATGTTTGAAAACATGACCAAAATGGATGGGATATTCGTTAATTAAATATGTAGCTATATGGTTGTGGGTTTTAATAACTGTATAGATGTACAAGTACTT
Organism: Maruca vitrata; assembly: GCA_039566165.1. Taxonomy (NCBI): domain Eukaryota; kingdom Metazoa; phylum Arthropoda; class Insecta; order Lepidoptera; family Crambidae; genus Maruca; species Maruca vitrata. Next base: position 13,368,996 of record CM076928.1, on the reverse strand, counting down.
AATAAAGGCACTTAGAAGGGTATGTGCATAATATACTAAGAGTCAGGGTATTATATAATATTACAGAAAACCACTGCCACTGCCACTTTAAGTCTGAACAGTTATAATGTTTGAAAATATAATATGTGCAGCTACCTCGCTGTTTTGAAATGCTTCTCATAAACAAGTGTAAACGCCTGAATAATTAAGAAGAGCAACAGTCATCGATCCTCAATTTCACACTCCACTAGACTGTAGGAGAAAAGATAAAATGACATTCTAACTGTGTCCGTGTGTAGGGGATTATGAGCTTTAGTATTTTTTATTTTATTTTCACTCATGAATTGAGATACTTGTGCCTGTCTCTATATGTAGATACGTACATATCATATCTATTAATGTTTTTCGTTTACCTGTTCGTGTTTTCATGTTCATATTTACATTTATTCGACGCTCTTACGATGAAGGAAAACATCGTGCGGAAACCTGCACACCTGCGAAGAAATTCCAAGTTCGTGTGAAGTCGACTAACCCGCACTTGGCCAGCGTGGTTGACTAAGGCCTGATCGCCCTAGTTTAGGGTAGGCTCGGTGGAGACGTGAATGGGCTGATGATGCTACATCAATTTGCTCATGTCTTTATAATCTAGATTTGTAATAATACTTTAAATATGAATGTAATTATTTAAGGAAAAACCCCATAGGCCCCCCATTTATTGGGCTTAAACGTAACATGTTTGATCATATTGAGACAAGGAATTCTTGTAAATTAGAAAACTGAAACTGTCCGGGATATTGACCATGTTGTTTTGTTTTCTCATTTGTGTAACCATAACAGTTTAAAATTATTCTTGTAAATTGTTTGTAACGCTAGTGTTACAAACAATTATATTATATTATATTATATTATTGTTCTATTTTCTTTTATTTCAAAAAACTTAATTTCATTTCATTTCATTATTATTATTATCTATTGGTATTATGTAACTGATTACATAATACCTACCAGCACTACTACTAGCAACCTACCGAATTTTAGCTCGCATTAATGCTTACGTGACAATAATAACGCTCTCAATTGTCAGTCCCTGATTGCCTGTCGCATTGGACAGGGCTAATGGTATTAACGTACTCTAATAATGGACTTTGAACCACTACACACAGCGCGATTTTAAAGTACCCTCCAAAAGGACTAATAGGGAATTTGGCATGTTTTTTTTTACAATGTAACTGGTAGGGCTTAGCCTTAGAAAGAGACCAGTAGATACATACATACATACATACATGCATAAAATCACGCCTTTTTCCCAGAGGGGTAGGCAGAGATCACTTCCAGCGATTCACTTTTCATCTCTGTGGGAAACGTGACGTGACAGGTTGTGAACCACGTCGCCGCCATTCTGCCTTGTGCATTGTTTTGATTGAGCAGTAAATACCTTTCAAAAACAGAAATAATGTGGGTAGCTGTACAAATGACATTAGTGCTACAAGTTCAGGGGTGGATCTAGAAATTCACAACCGATGTAGCCGACGAAGACGGGCAGCGCCAGTTAGCTCGCGACCATGATTGGTGCAACCCAGTCGAAACGTCGGGCAGTAAATAGCTATGTAATTTGCTACTCGTAATTACGCGTGTAGACCCATAAAGACTAATATTTAGAAATAATTCAATTGATTCCCTGTTAACCGGGGACTGAACTGAGCCGGGGTTGAACACCCGCCCTTCCGGGAATCGCGCCCAGGCGTGAGAACTGGGAGTCTGTTTCTTATCCGAAAATCGTTTGTCCGAAAATCAAAATCCCTAACACGTTTGCTATAATCATCAAAATCCATAATGTTCGAATGTACGAAATTTCATAATCCCTAATTGTCTTTAATTCTAATCATTTTTTGTCATAATATCGAGTTCTATAATAATCAAATCTCCTAAAATTACTTGCTATAAAGTTAAATGCCCGAAGTGTTACATAGTATAATGTTCGTTACTACGAATGGAGCTTTATCATAATATTATTAGTCCGAATTATGAATGATTATTTATAATTTTGTTTTATTCAAAAATTGTTTGGCCAAAAAATGGTTTCGTCAAATCATCATTTTATAAATGACTTACTTTTGACCAAATGATCAACAGCTAAATTTTCATTTTTATTTTGCAAAATGAATATTTAATAACTGAGTTATCATACCAAACTACTATTAGTCTAAAAAGTTTGATAAAATGTTTTATTTGACAAATGTTTCTTTTATTAATCGATCTGATAATAGATATGGTACGGGTCAAATTAAAACACAATATTTGGAAAATCATTATTTTGATAAATTTGGTTAGGTAAGGTTAGAATTTTGGTTAGGTTAGGTTAGAACTGGTGACGATAAAACGCGCGAGCCGAGCGAAAGTGAAGCGAGCGTGCCGCGGCAGCGGCCGGCGAAGCGCCAGAAAATATTTACTACTGTTTAATTTCTATGTAACAGTGGATACACAAATAAAAATAAATATATTTATATATACCGATGTTTGTCACACATAATAAGTCAGTTTTTGTAAGATGGTACTGTTGTTAAATGTCTCGTTTGCCAAATGAATATTTAGGATTTGTAACAAATTATAGAATAGCATTGTGCATTTCACATATTATGGATTGTAATATTTATAGCAAAACATTTTAGGACCTTTAGTACTTTCGGACTTATGACGTTTATGGAAAAGCCTTTTATGTCTTTTAAACTTTATAGATTGTGATATTTATGGCAAAAGATTTTAGGGTAAATAATATTTAGGGATTTCGATTTTAGGGCAAGTGATATTATGATAAATGTAGTTAGGGATAATGATCATTCGGACAAATGATGATTCGGACATAAAACATTATGAGATGTAAAATTATGGATAAAAATTTTATGAGATGAAATAGAGAACCGTGAGAACTATTACACCAACTATTGAAGCAGTCGAGCATTTGAATACACTTTGAATACACTTCACAAAAATTGTTACCTGTTCTTAAAACAGAAATTGACATACATACATACATAAAATCACGCCTTTTTCCCAGAGGGGTAGGCAGAGATCACTTTCAGCGATCCACTTTTCACTTCTGTGGGAAACGTGACGTGACGGGTTGTGGACCACGTCGCCGCCATTCTGCCTTGTGCATGGTTTAAACAAGGTCATTGCGTTCCAACGAGTAGCAAGGATATATGACGGGGGAAGGAAGGATACTATAGCTTCGGATGATTTGGACTGAGAGAACAGAAATTGAACTACCCGTTAAACCCTTTGGTCTCCCAATAAGATTGTACATAAACCTAAATACCTACTTTAAAAATTCAACTTCGAGCTTATTTAAGAAACAGGTAGAATTTTAGTTTTCTTTTCGTTTCTATAAAACGGCTTCTTTCAGTGAAACCCGAAGAAGTATTTCACCTGCCAGTATGGCACTGCGATGAATACGATTCTACGGTATCAAGTCCTTTGACATAGCGACGCAAAGCTTTTCCTTGTTTTTTTTTTCAATTGCAAAAAAAGCGACCAAGTGGGAGACGCCTCCATTATGGGTTTCGTAGTAGTAAGCAACATAACATAAAAGCTCTTGTAACTTCGATTCGTGTAAGTTTCTGTTTATAGTTTAAAACGTATTAAAAACAACTACTTTCTAGATTACGTCCATGCAAACTTTCGGCGGTAGCTTACATAAAATTAAATCATAAAGAATTTTTAGTTTTATCAGTAATTTCAACACTTTTGAGGTACTATTTCAAACTATTCAGTTGAGAATCAAAGTTAGGTTCAAACACCACTCGAATAGGTTTAATGAAAAAAAAATTGCAATTCGACTAGTACGGGAAGCCCCAAGATTTATTGCTTTTATTATATTTTTTTTTTCACATAATGATAATTCATTAAAATCAAAAATCACAACAATCAATTTTGCTTTCAACAAGTTTAAATAGTTATAGGTATTTTAGTCGGGAACAAGGACTTACAGAACAAACGGACAGACGGATGGATAGACATAACGAATCTTCTATTCTATTGCTAGATTTTGACATTGATACCAATATCACTAAATAGTATAAAGCTAAGTCGTTTCCTGCGTCTGTCTGTGTCTATGTATGCTTAAATCTTTAAAACTACACAACGGATTTTGATTCTTTTTTTTGTCATAGATAAAGGGATTTAAGATAAAGGTTTTTACGTTGTATATACCCGTAACGAAGCTAAAGCGGCTCACTAGGTCATCTATAAAATGTTATCTACAAAATGTGGAACTATCACAAAGTGCCCAAATAGCTTCATGTAAAATAAATTATAACAAAATACCGAAACATTTTCGGCGGTACTGTAAATAGGATTATCCCATTAAGCTCCCGCTCAAAAACTAATATAATACAAAATTACAACAAACCAAAACTAAAATTAATATTAAAAGCAAATTCGTTTAGACTAACGGTATTTTATTCAGTGGCTGGTAAAACAAGAGTGTGAGATTTGGTATGCTTGAAATATTTTGTATCAAAGTTTCCTCCCCGGATTTCAGTTACCGCTACATTGTTTAATTATCTTATTTAATAATGTGTGTGACAATGCCTAAAATGCAGCTAAAATATATAGCTTTATTTCGTGTTTTATTTGGATGTGAACGTTATAAGAAATTCCCTTTAATTTATTATTATGCACAACATCACATACATTGATCTGATCCCGTGGTAAGTAGCTTAAGCACTTGTGTTACGGATATCAGAATCAACAGTGGATACACAAATAAACTTAAATATATTTAATAATACACCCAGACACGGAACAAACACCGATGTTCGTAACACAAATATTTGTTCCGAGTGGGAATCGAACCCACGACTCTGGAAACCGTAGGTTATGAAGCTGAGTCACTAGCCACTGTTCCACCGAGTCAGTCGAATATAAAGTCGAATATATTATTTATTTTCATCACACCAGAAAGTGGCTTAAAGGAAATGTGAATTAATTAGAAATCGAATACTAGTGTATGCCTATAATAATAATAATAATATACAGATATTTACACATCACATACATACTCGTACATTTATCTGTTCTGATCCGTGGTAAGCAGCTTAAGCACTTTTGTTACGGATATCAGAATCAACAGTGAATACTTACACAAATATATTTAAATATATTTGATAATACACACAGACACCAACGGTCGTCACACAAATATTTATCCCGCGCGAGAATCGAACCCACGACTCATGGAACCGTAGGTTGTGACTCCGGGTCACTAACCACTGTTCCGCCGAGCCAGATAAAATAATTAATATTTCGAATGGTAAATAAAATAAGTACAATCGACCTAGTTCTCAGTATTCCTAAATACTTAATCTTAGGGAGAGCTTTCATTGGCTAATCATTCGAACTGTTTTTCCCATTTGAACACGATTTGTTTTTTACAAATCTCCCGATTTGCTCGCCCTGGGAGAGTCCATCTTGCCGGCGTTATCCGTTAATGGACTTGCCTCGTATGTGGACGTCTAAGCACAATAAATTCCAAGGAACCACGGAGTAGGTCTCGAATTTATTCGAGGCTATACCAGACAGCGGTTTGAGCCAAATCTCTTCATTCAGTTGTAAAATAGGACATTGGACCAATGATGTTTAGTATCTGAGTTCTAAGTTGATTATTTTTATACCTCTGTTGGTTACTTTATTATGAGTAAGCGTTACCTACTTTTTAGGATACCATGTAATACTTAGTTGTGGAAGTTTTTTTGGCAAGTGTGTTACATTGTGTGTTAATTTTAACTGAATTGTAAAAAGGTTGTTTGTTTTCCTTAAAAAATGAAAATAAAATCTATAATAGTGAATTTAGGAATCTTGGGGTTATAACAGAAAAAGAGGGTTTTATCCCGTAATCAGGTCAAGTAGCAATAAATAGAATAATGCCCGTCGCTTCAATTGGATTCCTCTAATCATTGTCACGAGCTTACCCTGAATAAGTAGCTAAGTATATACTTAGTAGCAAATCTTGACCCAATTAAACGTTAAGTCTTTGCTTTACATTTTAATCGTAATGAAAAGTGAAAGTTTAGACATTGTGTAATGCTTTATCATTTTCGAGCATCATACTTTTGCAATAAAATTATGCATTTTAAACTCACAATCGTGGTCACAAACTGATTTCACCCGACCGCAATCGCGAGATATAGCATAAAGTGAAATAATCGAAACGTCAGCGTTCCGATATTAACGTACTACGTGTAGCCCAGTGTTGATTTAAGCAGCCGATTTTGTTTATATCGACGCTTTTAAAATAGATAGTCAAAGGGATACCAGTCACAACTATCTGTCCGGTGGTTGGTGCACAGTATACGAGTAAGCGACCCCGGCACCTCGAGCTACTATCGACTCAGTCCAAATCATCCGAGGCGATAGTATCCTTTTCCTTCCCCCGTCGTATATCCTTGCTACTCGTGGGAACGCAATGACCTTGTTAAAACAATGCACAAGGCAGAATGGCGGCGACGTGGTCCACAACCCGTCACGTCACGTTTCCCACAGAGGTGAAAAGTGGATCGCTAGAAGTGATCTCTGCCTACCCCTCTGGGAAAAAGGCGTGATTTATGTATGTATGTATGTATGTTAAAATAGATAAAATAATTTCATTTGAATCCCATAAGTAATTTAAACATTTCAAGGTATGAGATAGGTACCAATAAAATAAAGAAGAAAATAATTTCGCATACAAATATTCGTAAGTTTTATTATAATCTAATTTTGTTGTTTCAAAAGGCTCAAATAAACTATACCGAGTGAGTACATTAGGATATTTTGCCAGTTACCAATCACTATGATTATTTAGGCTAAGAAGAATAGTCTTTCTAGAAACTTTCTAGAATATAAAAAAAGACGTGTGGCACTCGGGGACTGCCTCGGTACAGCTATTGCATATCATCGTCCGATTTCGGAGCAGCTCGTCTCAATTCGTGCGAGTTTCGTAGAGTCGTACAATACGTCTAACCACACGCACACAAACACCGTGCCGAAGTCTACCGAACTGAAACGACTTTAGACGATTGTGAGGTTTTTTTTCGTTACGGAACTTCTTGGTTCGGTCGCCGCGCTCAAAGCCCGCGATAAAAGCTATGAAATAGCTTAAAACCCTACCATTCTGGTTCTTCGCTACACTGTGGCATACGCAGCTCATAATTGGTGGATGATTTGTTGTAATAGAGTACGATCTTTTTTTTCCATACAATGTTTTTGTTTCACGGCGTCACAGTGGGGAGCGTGAGGTTTTTTCGTTACGGAATTTCTAGATTCGATCCCCGCGCTCAAGGCCCGCGATAAAAGCTATGCAATAGCTTAAAAATAAATACATAAAAAGAAGTCGAGGCAAAACATCTGGTATTGAATAACTTATAAGAATACAGAAGTCCGGCAGTTAATAAAGGCAAGTTCGTGAAATGGCTCTGTTTTGCGTAATTTTAGACGCACTTTGAATATTGAAGTGGTTGGTTTCAGCTCAATTTATTGTTATCTCGATATAATGGCGGCGGTGGACATTTAAATGTGGGAGAACGGTATATTTTAGTTATTCATTGTACTGCCTTTCACGTTGGCGTATAACATTTTTAGGACTTTCTAAGATTTAGTGGAACATTTTCAGTATTTTTTACTAAACTTTATATTCCTAAAAGGCTCGTTGAGTATTTTTGCATTTTCGTTTGAGTAGCTAAAATAACCCTTCTCATTTTATTTCAAAAAGAAATTACTGAAAAGAAATATAATTTTCGTGGTAAGTCGAAATAAAATATAAGTTATTAATATGAAGAATATGACAGCGCCCGAAATGCATTATTGACTCGGTGGATCAGTGGTTAGTGACCCTGGCTGGCGGTTCCAAGAGTCGGGTTCGATTCTTACTTAGGACAAATATTTGTGTGATGAACATTAGTGTTTGTTCCGTGTCTGGGTGTGATTATGTATTTAAGCACGTATTTATAAATATATTTATACTATCTTTCCGCCCGCAACTTCGTCCGCGTAGAGATATTTAACGGGTAAAACATTACTTCTTTATAGCGCAGTCGGTTAAAAAGTAGTCTGTGTCCTTTCTCAGGCTCTGGACTAAATATCTGTGCCAAATTTCGTTTAAATCGGTTCAGTACTTTATGCGTGAAATCTTAACAGACAGACAGACAGACAGAGTTACTTTCGCATTTATTAGTTAGGAAGTTAGTATCAGTCTCTGACGTAGTACAAGCTCTACTCAGTTTAGGGTCAGATGACCATGTGTGGAAATGCCGAGCTATTTATTTATGTATTTATATTGTGGATTCCCTTTATAAGACTTAATATATTTGCGCAAAGTCAAATCATATAAAGCATTTCAGGTAAAAACGGTTAAACTTAAAATACTTTATTTAAAAAAAATATCCTTTATAACTTTTCATATGACTTCATATTTACAAATTCATGATAACTACTCTCTTATTTACAATTAATATTTACGTAAGCAAATAATCAGTAGCCTATTAAGCCTATCTCGATTAAAATCGTATTATTCCTTTCGCATCCAATTTAAACTCTCAAACATATTCTCATCGAGTAAATTAAGGATGGAATAATGAAAATTAAATATTACATCTGAGGGCCTACCATGAGTTGGCTATCGAAAACTGACGTACGTTAAAAACGTATCGAGTTGTTTTTTTCATACGGCCGATTTTAGTTCTTCGCGTAACCACCAGAGGCGCTGTACAAGTTTTTCATAGACATATTTACGTAGGCAAAATCGAGCGCGTAAGTTTTAAACTCATGGTAGCCCTACAGAGCTGTCGGCTTGTGCGGGTTGGTAGAGCTTTGGTGATATTATAATGTTATTTCATGGCTACCCGGAATCATCCGTTCAGGTGCAAGCCTTGTACAAGCCAATATCGTACGTGACCTCCGATGCCTGTTTGATTTCCGCTGATAAAAATCGACTCCCTTTGTGTGCCATAATTGGATGGAATTATGGAAAATGTTTTTCAGCAGCTTGACGTAGACGGTGTTTGCATTATGAATGAGGGGTGGCAATCTGATCATCTGATTCTATATTATTCGATGACACGAGTTCTTTAGGTTGTACTTGCAGTATTATATTTTATATTAACTGCCTCGTTGGTCTATTGGTAGCAAGTGCTGCGTTAGGACCGAGAGGTCCTCGGTTCGAATCCGGGGTCGGGCAAAATTTGTGTGAGTTTTTCTGTAATGAAATTACTCGGCCCGGAGTTAGGAAGTTGGCGGTTGAACGCCCGTGCCTCGGAAAGCACGTTAAGCCGGTGGTCCTGCGCCCGATCTCTCATCGGTCATGTCGGATTGCCGTCTCACCGAATTATGAGAGTAAGGGAATAGAGAGTGCACTTGTGTTTGCGCGCACACTTGTGCACTATAATATGTCCTGCGCAATTGGCTGATCTCAATTGAGATCGGCCGCCATGGCTGAAATCGGTCGGACGCCTTTACTTGCAGTATTAAAATAATCACTCCCTAGTTTAGGGTAGGCCCGTGTCCGAGCATTGGGGACGTTTGTAAGCTGATGATGATGATTAAAATTATCATAAGCGTTATTTTACTTTGTTCAGTGCCCAGTAGTACCAAGCTAAAATAGCATCTTGTCTGGTTGCAATTAATATCATAAACTTCTATTTACTTTGAATTGTATTTTCAAAAATATTTGGGTTTAAAATGTCATATAGAGTACAAAATTCAAGACTAGCAAAATGAATCAAGGAAGGAATAATTTAAAAAAAAAAACAAATTTTTGTTTTTATCATCACCTTGTTAAAACCTCTAAGAAATATGCTCTCACAACATCAAAACCTCTTTACATCTTCCATTAAAAGCAATATTCGTCTCGCATCATTTTCATGGAATAGACTTCCAAAGTTTTCAAATTTCTAAGCCACTGCGTTCAGTTTCTAACAAGGATCGAGACGGAGTACTTACTCGCAATTAATTAGAAGAGCCTTAAACTATGTTCTACAACTAATTAATTGTTTAATCGAGCTACGAATCTAACTCGTGATGAAATTGAACCAGAGATTGTTATGAATGTCAATAAAGTAGTTGTGAGTTGCGAACCAATGTTTTGCCTTTTAGCCCAAGTTTTGGATTCGTGGTACAAGTACGAGTATATTTTCATTATTCAGAACTCAACTCTATACATAGCTCATATTGTTCGTTTGAATTCTAACTTTTATTGACGTGATAACGTCTTAAAATCGTTTTAGTCGGGTGACATGTTCAGAAACTGGTGTCACACCAAAACCTCACGAGCGCGATCGCAGGTATAACAAGAGAGACGGACCGATCTCCCGTCTCATCTCGAGCGCTGCCAGTCATTCTGTGAAAGCGGAGGCTGGCATAACGTTCGAGTGAGTGGACCGATCTTCCATCTCTATCTCTCTAGCGGCATACAAACGAATGGAGATTTTCTCTTAATAAGACGTTATCACGTAAACATCTCGATCGTAAACCTACTTTACAAACAACCAATTTTTTTTTTCTACAATTTCATTTTTAATAATAATTTAATAGTATTTGCATGAAATGAGTATGAACACAATAAGCTAATCTAAATATTAGATTCAAGCAATAAATTATAATTATTTGTACTCGTACATATCTTTTATGGCAGCTAAATACGCCCTGTTATTATCAATCGAAGAATCGTCACTAAGAGTCATGGAATGAATAGCAGACATAATATTATCATACTCATTTCCTGAACAGAGCGGTGTCTCAACCTGCTCTGTCTCACTCAATTTAGAAAAATCTACAGTATACATTTTTTTAAACACATCGTAGTTGACCATTGGTAAAAATCTATGGCCCCATATAATATCGCTCTCAGTGAAACTAGATCTAGCTTGAACAGGCTGACCAGTAGACTCAATTATTCCTTCGAATACTGCTAATATTTCCACTTCTCCGCACAAAAGATCGGCCGCTGATAGTTTGTATAAGGGACTTTTGTCATCTATGACGTGTACAACAGACACGGGCCATAAGAAAAAACTAGATTCACATCCATCCATGTAAGTTTCCAACTCGATTTGCTCATCGTTTTCTAAATATTGATAGTCTGTGTCCAATTTCAGTACAAACATGGAAGCTTTAATGTTTAGGATTCTTGATTTCCTCATGTCTCCAACTCGGAAGATCATGCATAATTTCTCGTCACGTAGACTAATTATTGCGTTGCGACTGAAGAGTATAGTTTGAGTTCTAGCTTTAGGTCTTGTCAGTTTAGCAAACAGGATGCCAACCATGAAAGCTTGAAATATGGAACTGCTGATGCATTGCATACACATGGCCAATATTGCGTCGGGACAGTCGAGAGTTATGGCGCGCTTGCCGTAAGCGACTGTCGTATGCACCTCCACACTGAAGAGAAACGTCGATGTGAATCCATAAATGTTTTCAATGCACGGGGTCCATTTTGTGGCGTTCTGGTTTTCGGGCATGTGGTCCTCGGTCAAATCGCCGTGGGTCAACGCGATGGCCCAGTAAGTGACGGCGAAAAACAACCAGTTGCCAATGAAGGCCAAGCAGAAACCTATCAATGTCCACCGCCACCTGGCCTCGACTAAGCACACGAAGCTGTTTGTGAAAAAGTTAACTTTTTCGCTTAGGAATTTGTCGACGTTAATCTCTCCGGTCCTCTGTACGGCTCTTATGTGTTTTTTACGGCACGAATCACGAGGATTGTGGTTTGATTCTGTAAGAAAATAATTAAACGTATCATTATTTTCGATTTATGGAATGAAAACTGTAATTTTATTGCAAAGAATAACTTTAAAATATCAGACACGAGAAAAAAAAATGGTTCAATATTTAATTACACATCAATGAAAATCATTTTTGACCCGTAAAACCAATTTACAGGCAAACGATCAAAATTATATAAATATTTTCGTAGAAGTATACATTACTAACAGTACAAGTCCAAATATGATAATGCTAACATTAAATTTACATTTAAAATATTTTTGCAAAACTCAAGTCTTTTAAAGTTGTTTATTCTACAAAATAAATGATAACTTGCAAGCGTATTTCATTTTTAGTAGAATCAGATATAAATATCAACTCACTGTGTTTTGGGTAGTAGACACCCGGGGTAACTATGGTTATTTCACTGGTGGTGCTGTCCGTTTGTCCAGATTTGACAAAGGGCTGGTACTCATCTTGTCCGGTCATATTCCAGTCATTCTGCAAATATAATTTATGATTAAACGAACTTACCTGTACGTGAAGTTCTATCATAATTATACGAAGGCTTCGTCCGAAGGGATTAGCAAATAACACTTGTAGTACCGCCCAGTGGTTCGCCTTTGTCACACTATATTTGAGGAAGAAAAAAAAATATCTTTGACGTTTGGTCTGTCACTCACCCGCTTCATTAAGTTTAGAGTACGAGTATAGCTGAAAATATTTCATTAAAAGGGGGAAAGCTTTCGCAGGGAGGGAGGGTTGCTAATCCCTTCGGACGAAGCCTTCGTATAATTATGATAGAACTTCACGTACAGGTAAGTTCGTTTAATCATAAATTATACTTCGGCTTCGTCCTCGGGATTAGCAAATAACACTTGTAGACTTTGAGAGAAAAATAATGAAATATTGTGTTTATATCTAATTATATAAATCAGCATAATCTATTGGAACAATTCAAGCATCTGGTTTGATTCATTGGTTTCCATTAACAATTGTTCTTGTAAAAGAAGTGTCTTCATCAGCATTTAAATAACTTGTGGTTCTATATAGAACCGATAGAATGTATTCTAGGAGCCGCTCCATCCAGCGGTTCGTCTAATTTGTTCTAGACTGAGCCTAAGCGATGAGCCGCGGGTGTGGCAGCGTGGCTCGAGCTGTGCGCGGTGAATACGTCTACATCGATACTACTATCGTGCAACATCTCGTTAATCCGCCGACTTAAGGTCTGGAAGCCTACTGCTTTAAATAGCTTTCTTAAAGCGATGAATTAATGTTTAACAACTTATTATGTAACCGTGTTTCTTGCTAATAAACAAATTATTATTATTATTATAATTATAAGAGAGAGTCATTATCCTTCCTTATAAGGTTTGTTCTTTCTAAATAAGCAAGTAAAGCTCTTGCCGTGCATATTTCGGGCCTCTCGAAAAATGGCAATACTAAAATAGGTTGTATTGAACCTTTACGTGTTGTTTTAAGAAATTCAGGAATCTTTATATTTATTTTGGTTGAGAAAATCTCAATATTCTTTGTACTAACTAATAGTATCAAAAAAGCTAGGAGTGTTATGAGTTGCTTCGAAAGTTTTTTAATATCTAATGTTTCATTTGGGTAAAATTGGCTAGCATAATTAAGTACTATGGAAGTATCCCATGTTATGGGATACTTAGGTAATGGAGGTCGAAACCGAAATATCCTTTTGAAAAAACCATTTGACTCTGTCACCTCCTAAATTAATTACAACACAAAAAATTAATCCAGCGCCGTAAATAAACTTCATATTGTTTATAGGAATTTTTGGATATTGATGCCAAAATAATATAAATTGCTGACGGGGGAACACTCCTCCTTAACCACGCCGTCCGCATAAGAGCCCTGCAACCAGGGTAAGCTTGGTGTGTATGTCGTGATCGCTAGAATTAGAGGATAAAATTGAATGTTTACTAGGTTTAAAATTATTTTTTCAGATAACAAGAGACTGTTAAAAAGTGGGTACCAGGGCTGTGTAGGCCACAGAGGTACTAAGCCGACTTGGGGTTCCCCGAACTTCAAGATTATTTCCTGGTATACCCCATCCGCCAATTCCATTCTATATCCGACACGCCGAGATACTGCGTTGGCCGTAATGTTATCTGACTAACTTATGTAACATGCCATAACTTAAAGTCCGCGATATTCACACCATTGCCATAACAGTTTTGGAATATCTGTGAGGTGCGGAACCTGAATACTTCCGCTTCGGTTTACGTAAGACATGGCTGTCGTGTTGTCGTCAATGCGTAGTAAAAATTTGGCGGTTAGTCAAATTGTTGGCAAACTTTTTAACCCGAAAAAAGCAGCTTGAATCTCTAGATAGCTGATATGTTGCGTTTTCTCTTGAGTTCTCCACAACCCGCCAGCCGTTTCTCTCCCATGGGCAGCCCCCCACCCCGTATTTGAGACATCCGAGAAAATTTCCAAGTCATGTTTATCCTCTTTAATCCTACAAAATGGTTTTTGTATTGCACTTTTCCTCCAGGCTCCAGCAGGTAAGTTCATAAATATTTATCGTAGTTATTATATAATTTTTCAGTGATCGTTCGATTTCCGTTGAGAACAGCTGTGTCGCAGACGCACTTGCTCTAGTCCGTACTCGAGCAAAGCGCTGAAGCAGCAACCTAGTTCGTCGCGCGCGAGCCGTTGCGGGTCACCGTCGCGATGACTCAGTTAATTTCATTACGTTGTGAAAAGTGATTTCTTATGTAAACAAGTGTTAAGGCGAAGTTATTACTTATTACAATTATGGGTTCGCCGGCAAAGTCTATTAGGTTACAAACCGAAACAGAACATTTGTTATATAAACATCTAACTGACGAAAGAAACGAACGTCAGAAACTGGAAACGTTGGTCAGTGATCTCAAAGATCAAATAGAGCAACTTAAAAGCCACTTGAAACATCTTCAGGAGCAAAGTAATGTTGCTCCAATAAAGGAAAACAACGAGGAACCTCCCAAACCGGTTCAATATGACACCGACGAGGAGGAACTCGCCCGAGAAACAGAGTGGGTACGCCAGAAAAGCAGGAAGAAAAGGAAACTGAACCTGTCACTGTCCCCGCCCTCTCAAGAACTTGGTGAAACCAACCAGGTAACTAAAGATAAGCCTAATGTCAAGAAGGCACCGCAACCACCACCGATCATAGTTGAAAATGTCAAGAACTACCAAAAGTTCTATGATTTTTTACTGGGTGGGGAAATTGACAAAAACTCATTTGCGGTTAAAATGATAAATGGGGAAAATGTCAAAATAAACGCCCGTAATGGGGATTCGTATAGGGCGATTACCAAACTCTTGTTGCAAAACAATTGCCTCTGGTACTCCTATGAAAATAAACAGGACAGGCCTATTAGAGTCATGGCAAAAAACTTACATTCGTCTTGCTTGCCTGATAGGATAGTTGATGACTTAATAGCTCAGGGCTACAAAATTGAAAATGCCGTCAACAAGCTCAGTTGGAAGACCAAGGAGCCCCTCAACATGTTTATGCTCTCTTTCCAAAAGGACGAAGACATTAACAAGATATATGCAATCAAATGTGTCCTGGGCTGTAAAATAGAAATACAGCCTCTTAAATCATCAAAGCTGATTCCTCAGTGTAAACGGTGCCAAGCATATGGGCACACACAGAGATACTGCTCTAAGGAACCCCGGTGTGTAAAGTGCACTGGAAAACACCTTAGTAGAGACTGCAATAAATCGGCAGAGGATAAGCCTAAATGCATCCACTGTGGGGAACCACATCCTGCCAGCTACAGAGGATGTTTAGTAGCAAAAGAGTTGCAAAACATCAAAAACAACCGAAATAAAAAGACTGCACCACAAAATGCTCCAGCTCCCACCAAAAAGACCGTGTCGTACAAAAGTGTGTCAGAGAATATATCTTATGCACAAATGACTAAACCGCCTCAGTCATCGTCAATTGCTCATAAAAAAGATGTTGCAATGCCAGCTAAAGAAACTGAACAAACGAATACAAAGTTGACTACAAATTCTAAAATAGACACAATCTTGAGTCTCCTGACATCGTTTGATCAAAGACTAAAACATTTAGAACAACGTAGCAACAAAACTGCTACATCTCAAAAAGCCAAATCAAAATGAATAGCGTTAAAATTATGGCTTGGAACGCTAATGGACTCTTACAGCATCGAGATGAACTGCAAGTAGTCCTAAATACAGAAAAAATTGACGTGTGCCTTATCTCTGAAACACACTTCACAAGAGAATCTCACATTCAGTTTAGTGGGTATAAAACTTACCATGCACTACATCCTGATAACAAAGCTAGAGGGGGTAGCGCCGTCATAATCAAAGATAGCATCTCCCATTTTGAGCTACATAAGTGCGAAGAACAATGTATTCAGGCTGTAGCAGTCTGTATTAAAACAAAAAGTTATCCTGTTACGATATCTTCTATCTACTGTCCACCAAGATACTCATTGAAAACTGAACAATATACAGAGTTATTCGAAAAACTTGGCAACAGGTTTGTGCTTGGAGGCGACTTGAATGCCAAAAATACATTATGGGGTTCTAGACTTACAACAACAAAAGGCAGAGAACTGATGAATGCTATTAAAGAAATGAAATGTAACACGATTTCTACAGGAAAACCTACTTATTGGCCAACAGACCCACAGAAGATACCAGATTTGATTGATTTTTTCATATATAAAAACTTCTCATCAGTGTTTCTTCATATTGAGGAAGGTTTTGACATGAGCTCGGATCATTCGCCTATTATATTAACTCTTAGTGACTCTATAGTACAAAGAAAAGAAAACCCCACTCTAGTAAATAACAAAACTGATTGGGAAGGTTTTCAAAAAGATCTAGACGCCTGCATTAACCTTAAAGTTTCACTGAAAACCCCTGAGCAATTAGACCTGGATGTTTTTAAACTCACAAGGGATATACAGCAAAGTGCATGGAAAAATACACCTGAATTAAAACAAAGACCTAAAGGCAACTGCTACCCGAGAGAAATAAGAAATCTGATCGCTGAAAAGAGGCAACAGAGACGACGATGGCAACAGTCTAGATTCCCAGAAGATAAAACTCTGTTAAACAACCTCACCCAAAAACTTAAAAGAACTATTAAGAAATACAATAGTGAGCGCATGACTACCTATCTCAGTGACTTAACAAGCGATAAGTCTTCAAATTACTCCTTATGGAGAGCAACAAAAAATCTAAAGAAACCTACTACAATGATCCCTCCAATAAAGGACATTAACGGACAGTGGGCAGTAAATAATAAGCAAAAAGCTAAACGATTTGCTCTTCATTTGGAACAAATATTTAAACCCAACGAAATAACTACCAGTATCACTTTAAGTCCAAAATCTCAAAATGACCTAGAAATAAGACTAGTTACTCCAAGAGAAGTCTGTAATGAGATCAAACGACTGAGTAAAAAGAAAACGCCTGGGTATGACCTTATTACTGGGGAAGTACTTCAAAACCTTCCACGTAAAGCCATCGTTAAACTGACTACGCTTATAAATGCAGCATTTAGATTAAAACACGTTCCTGATATGTGGAAAGTAGCCGAAGTCATTATGATTCGGAAACCAGGAAAACCACCCCATGAAGCAACTTCTTACCGACCAATTTCACTTTTGCCGGTCATGTCCAAGCTTTTCGAAAAACTATTTTTAAGGCGATTAAACTTGATCATTGAAGAAAGAAAGTTAATTCCCGACTATCAATTTGGTTTTCGAGAAAAACATTCTACTATAGACCAGGTACATAGGATTACCAACATCATTGAAAAGGCCCTAGAAGAAAAGAAAGTTTGTAGTACAGTCTTTTTGGATGTCGCGCAGGCTTTTGACAAAGTGTGGCATGAAGGCCTTATTACAAAACTTAGAAACTTGCTTCCGAACCAATTTTCGGACTTAGTAAAGTCTTATCTAATTGACAGAATGTTCAGAGTGAGACAAGAAGATACTTACTCAGACCTTATGTCAATTAAGGCTGGAGTGCCACAGGGAAGTGTATTGGGCCCGGTCCTGTACTTATTATACACTTGTGACATACCAGAACTGGAAGATAACACTATTGCGACTTTTGCAGATGACACGGCTATTATGGCTATAGGAATTACCCACCAGGAAGCTGTAACAAAGGTTCAATCCGCTATAACTACTGTCTTTAACTGGACACAGAAATGGCGCATTAAACTGAATGAATCAAAATCAGTCCACATAGATTTTACGAATAAAAAACGAATTATCAACCGGTTTACATCAATAATCATATTGTACCTTACGAAAATACAGCCAAATATCTTGGCATGACACTAGACGCAAAGCTTCGCTGGAAGGCTCATGTCAAGAAAAAACGGGACGAATTAGAATTTCGGTATAAAAAGATGTATTGGCTGCTTGGGAGACATTCCTCGTTGTCAGTTGAGAACAAAATTATTTTATATAAACAAGTCCTCATGCCTGTGTGGACCTATGGTATACAGCTATGGGGCTGTACCAAATATAGTAATATGCAGATCATTCAACGTTTCCAGAATAAAGTACTCAGAGGTGTCGTTGATGCACCCTGGTACGTCAGAAATGAAGACCTACACCGGGACCTTAAAGTAGACTTTGTCAAAGACATTATTAAGAAATTCGCCGAAGCTCATGAACATCGACTTCATCATCACGTGAATGTCCAGGCTATCCAGCTCCTCGACAACACGGACACAGTGAGGAGACTCAAAAGGACAAAACCTTTTGAGTTAGTGTAAATTAGTGACAAAAAGTGAAGTGTGTGCCACTCATTATGAACACAAGAACAAAGTGTCTTCCCCTTAATAGAGACAATAAGAAAAGTGCTAATGGACACATTCTTAGACATTACTTTATTTTAGCAGCTTAAGTTAGACATAAATTACTTATTAGTCTTTTAAGACTAGATTGTAATTTTGATGGCGTATTTATCCATAAGGAAATACATCATAAGAAAAAAAAAAAAAATTATATAATTTTAAACCTATATATTTAATCCGCTCAAAAAAAAAATTGTAAATAGCCAGTTGTATTCCACAGCAGGACAAACAGAAACTAATAATTCAATCTTAAGTGCAATTCAATTTCAATGAAATTTGTGAAAGAAAAAAATAAATAAATCGGAAATTGATTATCTATAGGCAATGTGACATGGAAATTTTCCGAATCTAGAAATATAACCTAAAAAGGTACATGAGTTGGTTAATGTCCTAAGACTTTTCCCTTTGTTTATTATAAAACCAATAGAAGTGGTTTGTGTTGTATTAAACAAACATTGTTCGCCATTAGCCAAAAAATATTTAAGTAATTTGTTGATATTAGTCCGGCAGAGCGCAACAAATTGGCTAGATTCATTTCACACGGTTTCATTACCTTAGTGAAAATATATGGCGCTGTACCCAAACGAAATAGTTATACATTAAATTCATATATATTTTGGTCAAATTGGAATCATTAATACTTTCTGGAATCAGGATGACTTTTTATAAATTAGTAAGCGTCTTTTAAGTCGACTTTAGTCATGTAGCATATTCTTATAATTAATTTCAGCTGTACGTAGATCTTCAATCTTGAATTGATCTGCTTTTATTAATTTATTAAATGTTTTTATTCCAAAATAAAACAGTGTTTACCATTTGGCTTGGGCACTAAAAATATACTTGACAAAAAACTGTCTTTTTATTGGCTGTTACCCGGATATGGCTCCAGTAGATATTACGTTATCTATTGCCTCTGTAAAGTTGAGCTTTCTGTATAAGAAAGATTTTTACTTTTTGGGACAGATGTTTGAGTAACTGGACAAGTAAACGGGGTTTTATAACCTTTATTACAAGAAAGGACTGATTGACTGTTGGACGTTGGCGATTAGGGTCCATTGGTCATAAAATAAGGCAATCTGCCTGTATTTTACCTCGTCTAGCGCCGGCCGCGCGACGGCTGATGCTGCGAGGGCCTCGATGAGTTCGATGGCCTGGTCCTATTCGGAGGGGGTCTATCAATAGCTTCACCAAATCTGGTTCTGCATCAGCTTTAGTAATGAGAGAATTTATTGCACGACTTAGACATGATTAAATGGCAGTAGCGATTTGATTCTACCTAATTTCGATACTTTTATCGCGTTCAGTATTAACTTCGGAGTTAGCCGCCTTTATTTCTGCGTTTAATACAGGCATTGATAAGCCTGCAGTTACAAGGCAGTAAATTTTTCTCATTAAAATCCTCTTAGAGTACTTCAGAAATTCCATGCTCCAATCTGACCGCTAGGTCTTTATGAATTTCCGCGCCCTAGGTACAGGACACATTTGGGTCGTCTACTAATATTTAGAGGTTGGTCTGGTCCAGCATTGCATTGTTGGACTCTCAATCCTCCTCAGTAGGTAACGCAGTGGCGGAGTGGGATGTGGCGGCGGAGGAAGCGCCAGGACCGCCGTCAGTCAAAGGCAGCGCCTTGGACCCGCATGACCTCGCATTCTGCTGAGGACGCAGCGTCGCGGCTGACGTGCGCCTCGGGCTCGGGCGCAGCGACCCCATCAAGCGTTATTATGTTCTTGCTCTGAATATGATTGTTAATTAAGAAACAGACCAAAGTACTGTTCGCAAAACTAAGTTGCTGGGTAGTACAGCTCCAAAAAGAAGTACGCAAACCCGTATTTTATAAAACACATCACACTGTTATGAATAAATACAGTGTACATAATTAGTTAAGAAACAGCCCAAAGTACTGTCCGCAAAAACTAACTTGCTGGGTAGTACAGCTCCTAAGAGAAGTACGCAAACCCGTATTTTATAACACACATCACACTGTAATTATTAAATACAGTGTACATAATTAGTTAAGAAACAGCCTAAAGTACTGTCCGCAAAAAACTAACTTGCTGGGTAGTACAGCTCCAAAGAGAAGTACGCAAACCCGTACTTTATAACACACATCACACTGTTATGATTGAATACAGTGTACATAATTAGCTAAGAAACAGCCCAAAGTACTGTTCGCAAAACTAACTTGATGGGTAGTACAGCTCCAAAGAGAAGTACGCAAACCCTTATTTTACAAACACATCACATTGTAATGATTAAATACAGTGTACATATTAGCTAAGAAATAACCGAAAGTATTGTTCGCAATAATAACTCGTTAGGTAGTACAGCTCCAAAAAGAAGTACGCAAACCCAATATGTATAACATGACTTACTTACCCGGAATAACCCACAAAAACACATATCCTGGACAAAACGTCGTCAAACTTTTCTTAAGTTTGATGTCACTTTTGTAAAAAACGACTTCTGGGATTAATAATGCATTATGTAATGTAATGAATAAATACAGTGTACATAATTTGCTAAGAAATAGCTCAAAGTAAATATTGATCGCAAAAACTAACTTGTTGGGTAGTACAGCTCCAAAGAGAAGTACGCAAACCCAAAGACCTCTCGGATTAATAATGCATTGTGTAATGTAATGAATAAATACAGTGTACATAATTTGCTAAGAAATAGCTCAAAGTACCTACTGATTGCAAAAAACTAACTTGTTGGGTAGTACAGCTCCAAAGAGAAGTACGCAAACCCACATAACAGGTAAGTATATAATATAACACTACTTACTTACCCGGAAATATCCTATAAAACACATTTCCCCTACAAAACGTCGTCAAACTTTTCATAAAAAAGTCGTCATTTTTGTAAACAACATCCTCTCGTTGTGTACTACATAATTATAATCATTTAAACCGAGTACATAATTAGCTAAGAGACAGTCCAAAGTTTTGTACGCAAAACTAACTCGTTGGGTAGTACAGCTCCAAAGAGAAATACGCAAACCCACATAACAGATAAAAACCATATCTAACACGACGTTTTCACATTTACTTATTAAAACATTATGAATGCGTGCTTAATATTCTTGATATTAAAATACGATTTGCTTACTAATTAGAGAAAATCTTCCAATAATACTCTTGTAAAATTGGTATATTGGTTAACCCAGCATATAATTGAAAATAAGGTTAAAATATAACGATAATTAATTAACATTTAAGTTAATACGACTGACCTTGAGACTCCGAGCCGGACCGGTTATCCGATGATTTAGATCTAGGTACTCCGACAACAACATTCTCGCAGAACTTTCTATTCTTATTTCGTATTTATCCTCACTTTTTTAGCCAAGGCATTGTAAAAAATCACTTTTAATGAAGACACTACGTGTGATCGTTGGCGACACTAGAAAGCGAATGAAGCGGGTGAGTGACAGACCAAACGTCAAAGATATTTTTTTTTTCTTCCTCAAATATAGTGTGACAAAGGCGAACCACTGGGCGGTACTACAAGTGTTATTTGCTAATCCCGAGGACGAAGCCGAAGTATAATTTTAAATGAATTTAAATATCTGGGATGTCCCATGACTGTGTGGACAACACACGGTCATCTGACCCCAAACTAAGCAAAGCCGAGGTTGTCAGAGACTGATATTATAAATAAATACTTCTTCTTCTTATCATTATGGTTGATGAACAACCTGGTGTCAGAGTTTTTAAACCACCCGTAGGCCTCTGACATGGCTTCACACTCCGTTGAAAAAATTCTCAGGTGTGCTGGTTCCTCACGATGTTTTCCTCCACCGTTAAAGCGTCGAATGATGGTACATATGAATTTCAAATTTGAAAAATACATTGGTACCTGGCGGGGTTTGAACTGACGACCTCTCGCATGGCAAGCAACGACCTTAACCACTCGGCCATTGACGGTTTAATACATACTTAAATACATAATATTCACTCCCAGGCACGGAACGAACACTGATTTTTATCAGACAAATATTTGACCCGAGTGAGAATCGAACCCACGACTCTTGGAAACGCCAGCCAGTGTTCCTACCTAACTTAACCACTGTTCCACCGAGCCAGTCACCAAACAGGCAATTGTTTGCACTATATATTCTTTTACTTAGCGCTTTTATCTTGTTTAGCACGTCTGGTAATTACAGAGTTACAATATTCGTCTGACCAGTCTACAGTTCCTACGTAAGTTAATACGTATTATTTTAGTGGTGAATCACTCTCAACTACTTCCTATGTAGCTATCTAAATGTATATTCTCTTCACCTGACAATCTCTATGATAAGATCAAAGTGTCAAAGATAACCTTAAAAATAATTTTAATCAATACTCTTAAATGTTTTATTAAAGTGAATTAAAGCATATTTTACAATATTTGCCCTGACATTTTGGAACACCAAAATAAAAACAGAATAAATTTTAATTATTTACCGACTAGATTTTATTCGCTTTGAACATACAAAATACTGCCCTGAAGCAGTATTATCAAAGTTATATCGAAAAATTTGCTTCAAATGGCCCACTCATGGCTGGACTATAGTCCAGGAAAATTTAATGCAAAAAAAAAAATGGAAAACTAAACGACGATTTTAAAATAAAATCACTTAATTACAAAGAAAAGGGAACTAGACAACGATTTAGAATTCAGAATCTTGATCATAAAAAGTTACAAGTAAATACAAGTGAAAATTTGCAATTACTCCAAGGTAAATTATTTTGAACTACTATAATTTATCTAAAATTGAATAAAATAAAATAAAAAAAGTGACTCACCTCAAACCAGTAACAAAAGAACACTAATTTCATCTGAGTGCCGAATATTTTGCAACGAACAAAACCAGAGATCGTGTGTCGTAACGGAATCAGCTACTGATATGAAAATCTTTGCAAGCATTAACTAGGTATTATTATTTACAAAGCCTTGTGCACACATGACGCGAAATGATTACATTGTGACGAGATTATTGTTTATACTGTTTGTTACCGCGTTGTATGAATGTACCTGTTCTATTTATTTATATAATGATCTCATTTTCTCCATTCGTAACAAAAATAAATTGTATTTTGGAAACCTTAGTGAAAAGTAAATTTTATCTCACACGTACTTACCTAATAAGTAGACTCTTGGTATAATTTTCTTGTATCTGTCCTGTAATAATAATAAGGCGTCCGACCGATTTCAGCCATGGCGGCCGATCCTAATTGAGATCAGCCAAGTGCGCAGGACAAATTATAGTGCACAAGTGTGCGCGCAAACACAAGTGCACTCTCTATTCCCTTACTCTCATAATTCGATGAGACGGCAATCCGACATGACCGATGAAAGAAAGAAAGAAAGAACCGCCAAACTTCCTTACTCCGGGCTGAGTAATTTCATTACAGAAAAACTCACACAAATTTTTCCCGATTCGACCGGATTCGAACCGGGGACCTCTCGGTCGCAGCACTTACTACCAATAGACCAACGAGGCAGTTAATCTGTCCTGTATAAGTTGTCTTGAACCTAGTCGTAAGTATATACGCGGTTTTGTAAGGTTGTTGCTTGCCATGCGAGCGGTCATCAGTTCAAACCCCGCCACGTACCAATGCGTTTTTCAAATTTGAAGGAGACGACTTTCTGAAGTTTGAGTAAGTGCAAACTAAAAACAAAAAAAAAATTGTATGTCAAACATAGCACCTAAGCATTGAATTAAAAATAGATCCCGTAAACTCTTAGTAAATATTTTCAGACTAAAATGATGTCTTTATTTAGTTTCAAAGAGTAAATTTAATCTGTCAGATAGCACCAATGCTATCACTAAGATTTTTTACATTGTAAACTAAAAGTGATCAAAACTAGTCAAAGATTGCATTTTAAAGTAATAAAATACGGCGTCCGACCGATTTCTTCCATAGTACACAGGACATATTATAGTGCACAATTAGTGCGCTAACACAAGTGCACTCTCATAGTTCGGTGAGACGGCAATGCGGCATGACCGGTGAAGAGATCGAGCGTAGGACCACCGGCTTAACGTGTTTTCCGAGCACAACCGCCAACTTTCTAACTCCGGGCTGCGTTATTTCTTTACAGAAAAACTTACACAAATTATGCCCGACCTCGGACTCGAACCTGGGACCTCTCGATCCTTACGCAGCACTTTCTACCGATAGACCAACAAGGCATTCAATAAAGTACAATGTACATTTCTTGGAATTAAAAAGGTTTATTATTACTTTTTGTATTTTTGGTTTATATGTTTGTTTTGTTTACTTATATTTTATGTGCTAAAAGCAATATTCTATTTTATTATATGTAGCCACAAATCCCCTTACGCTGATTTCATTCCATTTTTAGGGTTCCGTAGCCAAAATGGCAAAAACGGAACCCTTATAGTTTCGTCATGTCCGTCTGTCCGTCTGTCACAGCCGATTTACTCGGAAACTATAAGTACTACAGTGATGAAATTTGATGGGAATATGTGTTGTATGAACCGCTACAAAAAAAATGACACTAAATAGTAAAAAAAAGAATTGGGGGTGGGGCCCCCCATACATGTAACTGAGGGATGAAATTTTTTTTTTCGATGTACATACCCGTGTGGGGTATCAATGGAAAGGTCTTTTAAAATGATATAAAGTTTTCTAAAAAACATTTTTCTTAAAGTGAACGGTTTTTGAGATATCAGCTCTCAAAGTCGTAAAAAGTATGTCCCCCCCCCTCTATTTTTATAACTACGGGGTATAAAATTCTAAAAAAAATAGAGGTGATGCATGCTAATTAACTCTTTCAACGATTTTTGGTTTGATTAAAGTATCTATTATAGTTTTTGAGATAGGTTGATTTTTATTATATTTGCTGCTACGGAACCCTTTGTGCGCGAGCCCGACTCGCACTTGGCCGGTTTTTATATTCGATTTGATGTCGATATTTTGATGTAAGTCCATATTTTCGCCCTGAACTATAAATAAACTATAAACCTGGTTATATCATCTTCACCAAGAAAATTCGTGTCTTACCTCAAAAAATCAAAAGTAATTTATTGAATTCCATCAAATCCTATAAATTTTTCAACTGTCTTAATGGAAGATGTATTATTTATTTTGGGGGTACGCCCTATGCACTTAGCGATAAATACACAATATTGGTAGGTATGGACCCTTTGAAAACTGATCCGCAGCTATCAGCAAACCCTCCCAAGGGTGCGTGGAGTTATATCGTGTAGGGGTATCGAATAATTCATTATAACATTAGCTAACGTAAGAAATTGTTTGGAAACCGTCTGTGGTGCCAGTAAGAGGTAAAAGTGGTTAAGTTGAAAGTTGTTTTTTACCCGACTACGGCAAAGCAAAAGGAGGGTTATGATTTTGACAGGCTATGTATGTATGTATGTATGTATGTTTGTATGTATGTATGTATGTTCATCTGTTTCCACATAACTTCTAAATTGCTTGTCAGAATTCGACAAATGACATATCATTAGAAGCATCTTAATTGTCCGCTGGTTATAGGCTATATAGGGTTTCACAAAATCTAATGTGGCGCCCACTAGCGGACAAAACATACAGAGTAAAAAAAAAAAGTTAAGATAAATACGCCGTGTTTGGTATCATTGGAAAGCGCTTTACTTGTACATTTTAAATATATATATATTACTAGCATTTGCATGTGACTTTACGTATATTCATGGACTGATTGCATATAGTTCACATCTTTTCGTTCATAGCTTCTTTACTACGTCCCCTTAAAATATAAAACATGTTGGTTCATCAATTTAACTTTTGATAATATTATGCGCCACAAATACACTTTAACACCAAAATAGTACAAATAATAAAAGTTAAAAACTAAAACCCAACTACGACAAAAAACGACGCTGAAAAAGTATAAAACAAGACTTTTAGAACACTGAACTGAACAAAGTTGCTTATGTAGTTCCAAGTAAATGGACACAGTAGACTCTACCAAAATGCTTATGTTGAAAATTGACAATAATGTCATACAATACTATTTTGAAGTATGCAATATTTACTATGTAGAGATAAGTTTTCATGTTTGGAAAGGCGTAGTCACACGTTCCATACACAAGTACCTACCTACCGTAGCACTTTGACAACGTGTGACTGCGGTTTTCCAAACATGAAAACTTATCTCTACATAGTAAATATTGCATACTTCAAAATAGTATTGTATGACATTATTGTCAATTTTCAACATAAGCATTTTGGTAGAGTCTACTGTGTCCATTTACTTGGAACTACATAAGCAACTTTGTTCAGTTCAGTGTTCTAAAAGTCTTGTTTTATACTTTTTCAGCGTCGTTTTTTGTCGTAGTTGGGTTTTAGTTTTTAACTTTTTATTTTATGTTGTCAGTAGTATAGTTCGAAAAATTTGATAATATATTTTTCTAACATTTTTAATCCCTTTAGAGTCTAATAGGTATCAACATAATAAGACTGGCTTAAGTTAGTGGAACAGTGGTTGGTGAGCCAGGCTCACTACCTACGGTTCCAAGAGTCATGGGTTCAATTCCCACCTGGGACAAATATTTGTGTGACGAACATCGGTGTCTGTTTCGAATCTGAGTTTGTCTTTTAATAATATTTAAGTACATTTGTGTATTATACACTGTTGATTCTGATATCCGTAACACAAGTGCCTAAGCTACTTACCAAAAGATCAGATCAATGTATGTGATGTTATGTTATATCATTTCTTTATTTTTATTTATCTTAGACCACATTATTGTTATCTTCTTTACTGAAAGCTTTTCTTTAAAACAAAAAGCTGTAGATACTCAATTTACGATTACCCTACTCACAAATAAAAAAGATATTTATTCTCCAACGGTGCTTACAACATACGTATCCATACAATATTATAAAGGTACAGAATAAAGATACAATGAATTCCTGTGAAAACATAATAAAATACGCAAACAAGAAAAGAATGTACATCCTAAACAAGTCGAAACATGCCAATTTCTCTTCCCCCACCTTAATGACTTAAAACATTCCCAGAAAAGACAATATCACACTTACCCGTTTATTCCACTCGACACTCCCTGTGGGAAAACCCGACTGAAGAGGAATTCTGACAGATGACAAGCAATCCCTCTACATCGTTGGATGTTTGTCATTCTATTAGTAAGGAAAACATCTTCGCGCTACCCTTATTACATCTTCGGCCTTACTGTCTCAACTTACGGGTCAAAATGGAATAGCACCCTCGTATCTGTACATAGTTTCGTATTCTTCAGACTGAAATCAATTTGGGAATTGGGTCGATTATGGACGTAATTAAATGGAATAGATGAGAAATGCTTCGTATTGTCAGGTGGGTCCACTCGGCCCGTTTGTTGACCAAGGGATTCGTGTAATGCTAACTAACGGAGCTGTTGTCTAAGAGGCGCCACACAGCTATACATTCTAGATTCATTGTTCGACGTCCCCTCTATTTAAACAAGTATTGATAAATAATACCATCGGAACGTCGCACTGTTACTTAGTACATTAAGTCTTGGTTACAAAAGCGGCCGACGACACCGACGTCTATTCAACGTTTAGCAGTCCTAATAGATTAATGTATGCCCTGGTGAGCACGCTATTTATCTACAAGACATGGAGCCTAGTATCTACGACATCGCTTTTGGGATAAAGTCTTTCGACGTAATGTTAGGTATTCATTTGTTTATGTCACCCAGTCGGACTACTCGAGGTTACTTATAATGACACGGCCAGTATGAGGCCTCTTCCACCCATCTCAATTAAATTACACTATTTCGTTGCAATTTATTTATATACCTATAAGTATATTTCTAGACATAGGCTTCCCCACGTCTTCGCCACTCCTGCAATGGTCTCATGGACAAAGCTATAGGCTGATGATGACCATCATCATCCGATGATGATTAAGTATTGTGAAAAACCACTGTAGTGTCTGATGTCCATAGCACAAGTGCTTAAACAACATACTTTGGAAACGGGACAATGCATGTCATGTCATTGTTTTGTATTAATAATTTGTCGATTTTCGAAAATTTTATTTCCATTCGATTTGTTAATAAAACATCACATTAAAATGTAAAGCAATAAAGATTTACCCAAAACATTCCAGTTCATTAGTTCATCAACATAGTCATAATTCCAGCTAAAATTCATCCGGGATTAAGTTTAATCCCCGAGTTTTCGCGACCTTCGGATGGGTTCTTGAGTCGTATTTAAATAATAAACAAACCGCTTCGCACGGGAATTTTGCCGGGCTGATTAATTTTTCAGTATAATTAAAGTTAGTCAGCCATTTTGAATCCGAGTGGATTTTAAGCTGTTGCAACTGATTGGTTGTTTTGAATAAATATATACTCTAGAACGGTTGGTTTGTTCATATTATAACGTAACTAAATTATAAATGACAAAGTGTAATCTAGTACATACATACATACATACATACATAAAATCACGCCTTTTTCCCAGAGGAGTAGGCAGAGATCACTTTCAGCGATCCACTATTCACCTCTGTGGGAAACGTGACGTGACGGTTTGTGGACCACTTCGCCGCCATAATATAATCTCGTTTGTCTGTAGTAAAACGAATAAACTGATTTTAATGATGTAGTTCACATAATATAGTCTAATTCATAAATAACAGTATAATTATATTTAATCAAACTGGATTTAGATATCACTTTTCAAAGTTTAAAAATCTGTCACAGTTTTGATTTAAAAAAAAAAAACAAAAATTAAAAAAAGAAACAAAATACATTTATAGTAAAGTGACACTAAAGAGACACCCACTCAGCATGTGTCGTAATGTCTAAGAAGACTCCACGACGCAGGTCTTCCGTAAATATCTGAACAATTTTTGAAGCTTATCTGTCTATATTTCAAACTGATCAAAATCTATAGTCTGTATTCTAATATTATAACGACGTAATGAAATAAAGTGAACTAAAGTGTTGCACATATTCTGACTTGAAAATTATAATATCACTAGCGACCCGCCCCGGATTCGCACGGGTGTAATAAAATTATCTAAAGCTTAACACATAAAAATAAAATAAATATCTGGGACATTTCCACACACGGTCATCTGACCCCAAACTAAGCAGAGCTTGTACTTTGGGCGTCAGAGACTGATATACATTCATAGATATTTATAAATACATAATCAGATACCGATTTTCATCACACACATATTTGTCCCGAGTTGGAATCAAACCCACGACTCTTGGAACTGCCAGCCAACGTCACTAACCACTGTTCCACCGAGTCAGTCAATCCGTTACATAGTTTTAAAGGACGGGTACCTACGACTTTGTTTTATGTAGTGTTGCATTTTCGACTGAAATTACATGAGCTCAAATGCAAATCAGCTTTGATCGCTAGCGAGTAATAATTAGGTCTTGGCGACGCTGTAACAGACATTTTAATCGCAAACAAATTATAGTAACACA
Organism: Maruca vitrata; assembly: GCA_039566165.1. Classification (NCBI taxonomy): domain Eukaryota; kingdom Metazoa; phylum Arthropoda; class Insecta; order Lepidoptera; family Crambidae; genus Maruca; species Maruca vitrata. The sequence continues at coordinate 13,338,960 of CM076928.1, read as the reverse complement.
ATTTGCTGTTTTAAAAATAATGCTATGACGAAAAATAGCTAATAGAAATGTGTGCATTTTATTCAGATTAGCTGTCCGTCATCTCATTTTTTCTTATTATTATTATGTCCCATTGACGCCGCAATAAAGTCAGAAAAAAAATGGCGAATTTACAGGCCTGTAAGTACTTCAAATTCAAATAAGCCGCATGTATTTTTTGATACTCTGGAATGTCGAATTTCGGGATTTAATTTTATGGTGTTTTTTTCAGGTGACTTATTTGTACCAAAATACAATTACTTCTCATCTTACACCAACCAACAGCTATTGAAGCCGTCGAATTTTCCCCGCATTTACATCTAGCTACAGGTGGCGCCATCATCACAGTAGTGATACACACTAATGGCCGTAGACATTTCATTGCAGAAATGTAAACTACAGAATTGATAACAAACCGGCAAATAAATAAATTTCATTTTTTTTTAGTGCAAGCTTTAGCACTTAAAACAAAAATTAAATTTACAATCCTTCCTCTTTTATTATACATTTAAATGTACACTTTAAAATACTCAATCAACGTTGCACACATAATGCAATTCGAAAATGCACTTGCAGCTAACAGCTTGGGTATGACATGAGCTCAAGCGCAAGCCAGCTTTGATCGCGAGCGAGTAGTAATTAAGTCTTCGCGCTGAAGCCACTGACGAGGACATTTTAATCTGTTTTAGTGCGACTCGCTGCTCTTAAACTGAATGCTTATGAGATGTAGGTGCTTAACTTTATTTGTTTCATGTTGTGTACCTGACTGTCCCAGGAACAGTGTCTCATTAGACCTGAATAGTAAATGCAATACAACGGATTCTTTACAACAATGGAGAAAGTAAGTAAATTAGATTTAGAAGAATTCGATAATCTGAATCGAAATGTGCGATCCGTTACGACATACAACCAAAATTGAAAAGTTGTGTTCTGACCGTTTGCACTTTTCAAACAAAATAAACGTAGAGATATGACGTCACACCACAACATGCAGTACATTGTAAAAAAAAAATGCTTCCTACTTTCACATTCTACAACATAAAATTCGTTTTACAAATATATTCATCATGGCAATATGGCATTTGACTGGCTCGGTGGAACAATGGGTAGTGACTCAGGTTCAAAACCTACGGTTCCAAGAGTCGTGGGTTCGATTCCCACTCGGGACAAATATTTGTGTGACGAACATCGGTGTTTGTTCCGTGTCTGGGTGTATTATTAAATATATTTAAGTTTATTCGTGTATCCACTGTTGATCCTGATTTCCGTAACACAAGTGCTTAAGCTACTTACCACGGGATCAGATCAATGTATGTGATGTTGTGCAATATTTATATTTATATAAATAATGATCCATTGTGAAATTGAGACACAGTAAAATTTTCCATACATCAAATTCGACTATATTTTTAATATATAGCTTCCGATATTCATTGTAATTTAAAAGAAATAATTTTGAAATGAAAAAAAACATGTATTTATTAATTTCATACATAGTATTTGATGTTGAAAGTGTGTTTGAAAAATTTATTACTTATTCAAAATTACACTTGAAACCCACTAATTACACACCGTCTTATATCCGTTACACAACCGTTATTACAGTTACAACACCCATTGTCTCGACCCGTCCGAATAACATTCGTAAACTAACCGAGGTCCGATATTAATAACGGGGCAAAAACGTTAGATATTACACTTGAGATAGTTTCAAATTCAATACTGGACATAGTTCACGCCACTAGTTCTGTATTGTGATAGTTCGAGTGATTCACAGCTAGGGTCCCAAAGTTTCGGATTCCGGGTCCGCGGAGCTGAATCGGTTAGGATTAACGAGCCGACGATATCGAAGGAATGACAAGTTTAACATAATTAATACCGAAGTAAATAAATTTAAATTTCACAACATTATATACATTTTTTTATAAAAGGCAAACAAGATGACCTCACTCCACCTGATGGTAAGCGGTAGTGAGATCCAAATATGAGGTCGACAGGCACAATAGATCTTATTGAGCCTGTCGCACTCACCTTAAAGGCCTGTTTGACGCCCACCCGAAGAACCCGGGATCATAGGAGGGAGGGAAAACATGAGCTTCCTTCAAAGAGTTCCATGCCTTGATGGCACGGGGCAGAAAAGAGGAACTAAACCTCTCCGAGCCACCAGCGCCTGCATTGCAATCTGATCCCGTGGTAAGTAGCTTAAGCACTTGTGTTACGGAAATCAGAAACGACTGCGGATACACAAATATACTTAATTAATAACACACCCGGGCACGGAAAAAATCCCGATATGAACAAGAACAGCGGCATCACACAAATATTTATCCAGATTGGGAATCGAACCGACGACACTGGGAACTGCAAGCCAGAGTCATATTTTATCCGGGTGGGAATCGGACACAAGACTTTAGAGACAGGGGCTCTACCAAAAACGCCAAGTAGCCTCGTTCCTTAGTTATCCTCTACACTAGCTATGTACAAAAATTCATTTCAATCGGGACAGTAGTTTTAGCGTGAAAGCGAGACAAACAAACAAAGTAACTTTCGCGTTTATAATAAAGCAAAAAATCATCAAAAATCCTAAAGAGTGGAATAGAATATAATAGAATAATTGTTTATTTGGTACAAATATTAAGATATTTGTACCAAATAAACATATGCCTGTACCATTCAGTACGAACTCATAAACATTGCAACGTGTCTCTTAACATTAAGGGTAACCAGGCATTATTTCGAACTTACCTCGTGAACATTTTCTTTTTCCAATGTGCACATGTCCATCGCCGGTTTCCCACGTCTCTCCCGAGCGTTCCCAGTCCGCTGGGAATCGTAAACCGAACACTAATGCAACCGGTCCGTTCGGGAAAGGGTATATTTAACCCCTGCTTCGAGATTTTTAGTTTATGGCTGATAGTAGTTTCAGGTTCAAAGCATCTTCTTAGAAGGTGTGATTGTCAAATGATTTTAAAGTATTGACTATTTAATTTTTTACTGTCATGGTTACAAACATTAGAAAAGTGTAAATGGAAGGCACTGTTGCAAATGCCATGAGCTACAGTTCACCCGTGATCATGGCGCTTGCCACAGTGCTGACATATCGGGAGCTCATCAAAACAAATTCAGTTCTCATTAAGACATTTTCAGTTTTTTATTGAATATTTTTAAAGCAAAACACTTGGATAATGGTATATTATGTCTGTTGACTTATGACTGTTGAACTCACGTATAAATTTTAATCTAAATATAATTTATTTATAGACCCGTCGTTTCGAGCTCTTAACAAGGCTCGTGCTCACGGGAACACTAAAAATGACAGTTGTCGAAAAATCTAAATATTTATGTTTAATTGTTTATATTAGTATTACTATCTTCTTATGTATTGTGTTCACTCAAATAATAGACCGTAATTTATTCCCAGCAGTGAAATTTAATGTAAGATTTTGGACGTTCGCGTTCCATTACACTTAATATTAGTCTTTATAGTGGTTTAGCTACTTACTGCCCGTCGCTACTCCTAATATCGCGTGTAGACCCATGAAAACAAAATATTTAGTCCGTTTCTTTTTCTTTTTGAATCGATGACATGGCTATTAGTACAGTCGCACGAAAAACAATAAATCATGCCTTTTTGGTGCCTTTTGAAAATTCATTGGCTTTTCCGATGAAACCTATCAGAAACAATGATACCAGAAAACGCACACGTTTTGTACTTTTATATTTTGCCCAGAAGTCGGATTTAAAACCAATAGTATTATTTCAAAGGCAATTTACCGCGGTCCCGTGCGGACCCCTTCCGAGAACACAGCAGTTTGATATCGCTAAATGATTCTTTGATATTTGTTAAGCGATGGTTTTTGTAACAAGTTAGGGGTGAAGCATGTGAGTGTTTTGTTTATGATACTTGTCGCTGATATTTTAGAAAGTGCCTTTGTGAAAAAGCTTTTTATTTTTTTACACAATTGATATAGTTAGTAAAAAACTGATAAAATCTTTGTAACTAACAAGATAAATCGTATGTCCTCATCATCTAGAAAAAGTATTATGAAAATTAATGTTAACCGAAAACAATTACTTTTCTAAAAAATTTCCAGTGAGTATGGCCACAATGCCTTGCTAAGATTGGATAGAATGTCGTATAATTTAAAATTTGTAAAAAGTTTGTAAAATAGAAAAACCTTAAAAAAAACCGTCAATTCGTCATCATATTTTTGGTCACTCCCTAGCGTCATGCACATTTTATACCGTTCTTCCTGTTTCACTTATCTAGCCCGCAGGTGCAGTGCGGAATTTCGTTTTGATTTGTTTCGTTATTTTCATTTTCACAGAAACTATTATGCGTTCGTCATCGTTGTTTTTATTTCTCTTCAGTCTATTTTGTTAGCAAATTCCTCAGAATTATCTTACAGTTTAACTCATAAAACTGTAAGATTTTTAGTCCGAATCCCGGGCCTGGTTAAAGCGGTTTAAGTTATTGTGCTGAGGAAACTCAATTGATAGAGTTACTGCTGAGGAAATAACGCATATTTTTATCACGACACTTCGACTCATTTCGAGAGAAAAAAAAATGCGTGAATGGCCGAGTGGTTAAGGTCGTTGCTTGCCATGCGAGAGGTCGCCAGTTCAAACCCCGCCAGGTACCAATGTGTTTTTCAAATTTGAAATTCATATGTACCATCATTCACGCTTTAACGGTGAAGGAAAATATCGTGAGAAAACCTGCACACCAAAGAAGAAATTCTAAGGTTATGTAGTCGACCAACCCGCACTTGGCCAGCGTCGTCGACTAAGGCCTTATTGCCCTAGTTTCGGGTAGGCCCGTGCCCCAGCAGTGGATTTGATTACACACCCAAACATGCAACAAACACCGATATTTGTCACGCAAATATTGAAGTAGGTATTTAAGCAGGTAGATAATCTTGAGAAAAATCTCTCGATTACTATGAAAAGAATTCATAATAAACGAACGTCTATTTTCCTTCCCTACTTACGACTACGACGACTTAGCCATGAAACGAGACAGCAATGGCTTATCGGCGCTCTGTAAATGCACAATAATTACTCTGCCCATACATTGTGCCGCGCATCCTGCTAAACAAACGCACGGCTAGCTGCAACTGCACTTAAGCTGAGCTTATATTGTTGCACCCAGTTTACGGTTCAAATGTGCTTAGACTCGCCCGTATATACCGTGTATGGGGTTTTTTGGGTGATTAAGATTTAAAGGCGTATTAGATGACTTGGATTATTGCTGCGACTTTGTTGACTCTTTTATTGGCACGTACATTGCTATATTATTAAGCTATTGCATAGCTTTTATCACGGGCTTTGAGCGCGGCGACCGAACCAAGAAATTCCGTAACGAAAAAAACCTCACAATCGTCTAACGTCGTCTCAGTTCGGTAGACTTCGGCACGGTGTTTGTGTGCGTGCGGTTAGACGTATTGTACGACTCTACGAAACTCGCACGAATCGAGACGAGCTGCTCCGAAATTGGACGATGCTATGCAATAGCTATACCGCGGCAGTCCCCGAGTGCCACACGTCTTTTATTTTTATTAGCTTTACTTTGACTGCCTCGTTGGTCTATTGGTGGCAAGCGCTGCGTAAGGACCAAGACGTCCCCGGTTCGAGTCCGGGGACGGGCAGAATTTGTGTGAGTTTTTCTCTAAAGAAACTACTCAGTTCGGAGTTAGGTGGTTGGCGGTTGCACGCCCATGCCACGGAAAGCATGTTAAGCCGGTGGTCCGGCGCCCGATCTCTCATCGGTCATGTCGGATTGCCGTCTCACGGAACTATGAAAGTAAGGGAATAGAGAGGGCACGTGCGTACTTGTGCACTAATATGTCCTGCGCACTTGGCTGTTCTTGATCGAGATCGGCCTCCATGGCTCAAATCGGTCGGACGCCTTATTATTACACATCTTAATCTGCAATCTTGAAAATATGTAAACATGTTAATAACCAGCTACTTCCTGCGAACGGCGATGTCATTCATCTTTGGATGTTATATTTTCTCTACATAAGTGTATTTCTCGAACTATCGTTTCCTTAAAGAAAGTTAAAACAAACATAAAACCTTGCAGTATTTTCTCTACTTTCTCAGTATTTTGAGTTAAAAATATTTCAAGGAAATCGTTCCAGAGGAACTATCAGTTATTCAAATGAAGTCAAGTGAATTCACGATAGACGTAGAATGGAAATGTTAAATTGTATACAAAGCATTGTTAAATCTAAGACTGTGAGTTGTATGAGCGAATAGATTAGTGGCAGGAGAGCTCCTAAAACTAGGATACCTACATAATACGAGTATACCTACATGCCCTAGCCTAGGTCGTAAAAGCTGGGATGGTAAGCGGTGGGTGGGGCTGAGCGGTCTTACAATGTTGCTTGATATGTTTAGCGTTCAATTTGAGGATATTTACTTTTACATATATAAAGTACATGATTCCGTTCGCGTCTTTGTGAAATAATTTCTTGTTGTTTTATTTAATTTTATACAATAAACAGTAGTCTACATCTTTTACTGGGATTGAGCCATAAAAATGACTTTAAATCTAGTTTTGTCTATTATTTGCGCGAACACTACACATCTTCTTTCTTTCTTATAGATAAAAATGAATTGCTGTTCGTTAGTCTGACTAAAACTCGAGAACGCCCGGACCGATTTAGGTAATTTTGGTTTTAAAATGTTCGTCGTAGTCTAGGGAAGGTTTCAATGAGAAAATATAGAAAAAGAATCAGTATTGGCGGTATGAAATTCACCGGGACCACTAGTTTGAAATAAATTTAAGTTTACGGATGAAACTCGCATGTGTTGCTATTCGAAACATATTATGTAAAGAGCTGTAAAGAGCTCTAAACTTCTTCAAATCTTTCCATTAAATGTATAGTGGCGCCATCTATTTTGAAAAAAAATGCGGTTCACATTTTAATTTACCACTATAAACACAATGCACATGAAAATTAAATAAACATGTTGATTATCAGACTAGTCACTTAGTAAAACATTGTACTACCGATTCAAATTCTTGTTATATTTATTTAGGTGACATATATAGTATGAAGCGGGATGAAGCAGTTCCAAACTGGTTTGATTATATCAAACTCTCACTCAAACTTGTTATCATGATTGTTTATTTATATTTTAAATATAGTTATATGACTCACATGTGCACAGTATTTGTGCATGCCAGTTTGATAAATAAAGTACTATTTACAAGGGAGAGTACTTAAGCGCGTAGTTTTAAGGCCAGTAATTTTGTTACGTTTCAATGTGAATTTCAATCTTTACTAATTTTACTAATGCTAAATTAATAGTGTTTAACTTGAATTTTTTTTACCGAGGATAGAAATAAGTGGCGAGCATTTGGGGAGGCTTTTGTCCAGCAGTGGACGGTAGTGGGCTGATGATGATGATGACTGACTGACTACGATGATGGCTTGGAGAAGCTTTGTCATCATCAGCGGACTTACGGGAAAGTGGATGGCTCTCACCCTTAAAATTATAAGCGACGTTTTGCCTGAGGGTGATAAAGCGAAACTACTGGCCCGATTATCTACAATAATTTTTAAGAGCTTGAGAAAGAACATTAGATAAATTTTAATCGGATTTGGTATATGGAAGTAATGTTTTACGCAGACAGAGTCGCGGGCGGAAAGTAAGTATAAAAGACAGGTTAAGTAGTACGTACACAAAAGAGAAAAAAGAACGTATAAAAAAATACAACTCCTATTTGTCGGAGAAACTACGAAATTCTTCGTCAATATGAACTTTCTTAACCTTAAGATTGCAAAGTAACTTAGGAAAATTTAATCAAATAGGCTGAATCGTCTAACTCAGGATGACACAAAACGGATTCCGGCAAAGTTGCCACCCGTTTTCCGTTCTTATACTTGGAGAGATGAAACTAGGGAGACCTTTCTTGGAACAAAATTAGTTCAAAATGCTACTTATAATGCTAAACGAATTATACGGTCGTAGAGGTTAAATTTCAAGGAGAAAATAATTCGAAAGGAAGAAAAATGTTTGTGTGAGCAATTTTACTGTTTTAAGGGTTTCGTCCCACACCCTTTTTTTATCAAACACATACGTGTGGGGTATCTACTGGTCGTCAAAAATGATATCGATATTTTTCTACACCGAATAGTTTGCGTGATAGACGCTTCCTAAGTGGAAAAAAGTTGGTCCTCTCCCCCCCTTTTAATTCTAAAATAAGAAAACAAAAAGTCTAATATAAATGAAGAATGTACGTATTGTACATAGATATAAAAAATACTAACGAAAATTGTTTGAAACGAGATCTAGTAAGTAGATATCAGTAATTTGACGTCATGAAGGACGTGTTCTTGAATTACATTGGTACTCGTTATTTATAAAATTTAAAATGTGTAATAATTTATATATTTCGTAACCAGATTAGGCTTTATTAAAGGTATCTATTTTACAATATAAAGCTCGAGATCCTTACTATTCAATAATTTGAACATCGTTTGATTTAAAGTACCTACCTTTATAAATTACAAAAAGATTGCAGATATCTTAAACAAATTGAATGCATATATTCACGTCCACAACTAGCCTATTATATAAACATCTAACAAGTACACTTTTATAAATTCAGAACGTTCCGATATTTCCAAGTAAAATATTTTGAATAGAATTGAAAATGCTGAGTATTTTCGTTCTATGCTGGACAGCTATCCTCCGACACTAGTCCTTAAGTTTCCTTTGAAAATATTTATTACTTTGCTTTTCAAAAGTATGTACAAACAATGATTTTAACGATAATATAAATAGCTCATAGTCAAAATATATAATATAACTAGCAAAATACCCTAACTTTGCTTTGAGTACATTTTGCAACTAAACCTACTTTTTGATTGACTTGGCCTATTTAAAACACTGTATCAAAATACATTGCGTATTTTTAAAGATTTTTTTATACTAAGCTAACAAGATGACCTCACTCCACTTGATGGTAAGCGGTAGTGAGATCCAAATATGAGGTCGACAGGCACAATAGACTCACTCACCCTGAAAGCCCGCTGAAAGAGGAGACCACTGCTGCGGCAACAACGAGACAAGGCGTGGAGTCTCGCATTGGTATTGAACTAGATATTAGAGAAAATACTATGTAGTGATATAAAGGTGAGGTTGCTGATATATTTTTTTGTTGGCTCCTTTAAGATTTGCCATTTTAACCGAAACATACATACATACATAAAATCACGCCTTTTTCCCTGAGGGGTAGGCAGAGATCACTTCGAGCGATCCACTTTTCACTTATGGGAAACGTGACGTGACGCCGCCATTCTGCCTTGTACATTGTTTTAACAAGGTCATTGCGTTCCCAAGAGTAGCAAGGATATATGACGGGGGAAGGAAAAGGGGAGGAACCGAAGTCGTTTGTAATACTATTTTTTTACAGCACAGTTGGTACTTTCATATCCAATTCCTATAGTAGTTAACCAGGTACAACTAATAATGATATAAAACCTCCTATTCAGCCATCAGGCTCTCAGGTTGTATTAAAACACCCCTCGCACTATCTGGCAAGTTGCCAATGGCCTGAGCTGGTCCTTTCCGCTTGATTACAGCTATCATTTATATTACTGTACCTAATGACTAAGCGCCACATATATGCAAGTCGGTGCTATGAAATTTAATATGTGGGGTGAAATATTATGTGAAGCTTAAGCACTTGTGTCACAAATATCAGAAACTACAGTGGTATACACAAGTGTACTTATATCTATTTATTTATTGCTTACCAAGACCAGGAACAAACCCATAGTTTGTACATTGTCCCCAATGAGAATCGAAATCACAACTGTTGTTTTTTGTTTCTTTACTTTTGTAAATCAGTGAGATAACTAGCGTTTGCAGACAAGATCCAACATTAACAAATGTACGCCTTTCCATAATGCAAAAATATTTTATGCTAAACTAGTTGACCCGACAGACTTCGTCCTGTCAAAAAAATAGAAAAAGAAAAGGGCTGTTTTTAGGGTTTTACCGGCAATTATTCGATTTTTTCTCGCCGTAAGAACCATCCTTGGACTTCAACGAACATTTTAAAAAAAGAATTGGCCAAATTGGTTTAGGCGTTGAAAATTTTATAATTCGACACAACCATCGTTGTTGTCTGCCCTCACGTGTCTGGGGGTTCGGGTCGCGCACCTCAACATGACGCCGCCGCGCGCCGCCACTCGCCGCCACTGTCGTGCTATGCGGACCGACCGACTGACACAACGACGGAACGCAGCCGCGCCGCCGCCATCTCTGCCCTCGGCATTGTAAATGCATCTTGTATTAATATTAACATAAAAGTGTTGAAGTCAAGAATCGGCCAAATTGGTTCAGACGTTGTTGAGGCACTGAAAATTTTATAATTCGACACAACCATCGTTGTTGTCTGCCCTCACGTGTCTGGGGGTTCGGGTCGCGCACCTCAACATGACGCCGCCGCGCGCCGCCACTCGCCGCCACTGTCGTGCTATGCGGACCGACCGACTGACACAACGACGGAACGCAGCCGCGCCGCCGCCATCTCTGCCCTCGGCATTGTAAATGCATCTTGTATTAATATTAACATAAAAGTGTTGAAGTCAAGAATCGGCCAAATTGGTTCAGACGTTGTTAAGGCACTGAAAATTTTATAATTCGACACAACCATCAACGTTGTCTGCCCTCACGTGTCTGCCCGTTCGGGTCGCGCACCTCAACCTCACGCGACACAACGACGGAACGCAGCCGCCGCCGCCGCCATCTCTGCCCTCGGCATTGTAAATGCATCTTGTGTATTAATATTAACATAAAAGTGTTATGATATGTATATGTTATGGACCAAGTGATTAATGCGAGCATTATTAATAATGCCCGAGCATTATGTATAATGTCTAGCCCTATCGGGCCAAGTAATTAATTATTATTTCAACTTCATTATTTATCATTATGCGCGGTCATTATTATATGGCTATGTGATAATTGGGCAATGTGATAGATGTGCGTAATTTGAGAAAAATTATTGTCTTTTGTGCTTAAAAATAATTTAATAATAAAAGAAAACGTAAACTTTCCACTCTGTATAACGCTTTAAACAAAGTTACAGTTCGGTTCACGAAAGATGACCAATGCGCAGAAAGCGATTTTTAGGTCCCTGTTGAGGTGCGGGGTACGGGGCGGGCGGAATGCGTCAAGACTGGAGCGACGCTATTGGTGCGTGCGCGCCGCGTGATGGACTGCAGCAGGCCGCTCAATCGCTATTCGTCAATTGCGGCATCGACACGCTGTCAGAGCAGTCAAGTGCAATTGAAAAGAAAAGTGTTTTGCTTTAGGATATTTGTTTCATATTTTTTGTGACTTGTTAAGTTCTCATTGTTTTGTTAAGTTATCGTTGTTTTTGTTAAAGTTAATAAGTTAAATAAGTGTACCTACAATAATTACGAGTATATTAAGTATATTATAAGTTTAGGCAATTATTTATACTATTTCAATTACAATAAAATATTTTTTTGTATTAAGTATTTTCTTCATGAATGCACATATGCGCATCGGCCGCCATTTGTGGTCAACTTCCGTGAACCGACCTGTACGCCGTTTGACACGTTTTCATAGAGACGTAATGGGTAATACTCACTGCGTAATTTTTAGAATAGGATGAATAATTTTAAGCTATTGCATAGCTTTTATCGCGGGCTTTGAGCGCGGCGACCGAACCAAGAAATTCCGTAACGAAAAAAACCTCACAATCGTCTAACGTCGTTTCAGTTCGGTAGACTTCGGCACGGTGTTTGTGCGGTTAGACGTATTACTCGCACGAATCGAGACGAGCTGCTCCGAAATCGGACGATGCTATGCAATAGCTATACCGCGGCAGTCCCCGAGTGCCACACGTCTTTTTTTGTATATGGGAAACTTCACTTATATTTTTACGTCATTCGATTAATTTTATCATTCGTAACCCCCGCTGCTGTGTATTGACCATACATTTATCTATGTATTCAGCCATTTTCGTACATGTGTGCATAGATTACGTTCCTCCGTGTATTTATTATTTCTTGTGACCGTTACGTTTGACGCGTTATTGGACGTTGATTTTGCTTTGTGTTTAAACTTTGATTTAAAATGCCGAAACGAGGAAAAACAATAAATAGCCAATGTCTCCGTAATCTTAATCCCCCCGCGCATCAATACTAACAATAATAATGACACTCATGTGTTCAGCGATTTTGGGTGTAAACGCCTTTATTTTTTATTGCAATTATAAATAATAGCGGGTCATACGAGTTACGCCGCCAAATTATATCCATTACCCCCTTTTGTTATGACATATTTTTCACACCACAATATTTTTAGAGGCTAACTACTTTTTATATTAACCCATTTACGCCCAAATCCAACCCAGTGGTAAATGTACATATCTTTTATTCTGAATAGCTGGAAACCAGCATAAAGAACACGAAAATATGAAAAAAATAAAAATATATGTATATTATATATCTAAAAAAAAGCCGTCCTCAAATGGGGCCAATGGGCGCATGTAGTATAGAAAAATTTGGTATATAGGATTTCAACACACAGTGTTTTCGAACATGTATTATGTTTCCAATGCGTTTTTTTTATAGTAAACTACAGCAGCAGCTGTTAAGACAGCTCTTAGTTATAGTGTCCTACACCAAAATTCACAAATTTTGGTCGGGCAATGATTTTGGGAGTTTTTGAACCGTAAATAATGACGGGCAATATAGTGTGGAAACTGGAATTTATCTACATTTTATCATTGGCCAGGAAAGAACACGTCATGTATTGGAAACTGCCAAATCCAGCATGTTTTCCAGAGGGTGGACACCACCAGAATTTAAGCCCATAATGCGCACTCAAGCCATCGAACAAAAAATATTTTGTTGACAGACTTGACTGTTTCTAATCTGTATTTCGAAGGCAGTACATGATATCCTGTCAAGATAATAATGTTTTCATTTCTTCAATAGTCGATTCTAAGTCGGTTATACATAAGTTATAGTGAAGAACCGTAGTCATCTTCATCTTAGGTTCATAATGTTGGTTCACAGTTTCACCAAACATGGTTTGTCGATTGACGACTGAAGATTGTCTCTTGGATGCTGGAGGCTCCTCATTACGGTCACTCCAATTTCATATCTTCGAACAATCAATTATATGTTACCCGTTAGGTAACTTTCAAGGCATGTTACTTCTTTGGATGTTGTCATCATGCCCTTCTTCCTCCTCGATAAAGACCCTTGGTTCAGGAAGCAGCATCACTAAATCTACCTCCGTTTCATAATTTTTTTCACCTAACTCAGTCTCCACAGTTTCCTGAATCTCGTGGTAGACATTGACAACGCCAAACGTCGTCTACGTCTTTTTTTACATGAAATTCCCTTTTTTTTAAATACGAAAATATTATGTCTTATGTGCCCATTGGCCCCAATTGGGGACACCACTATAAAAAGTAAAATATAAGTACCAAAATACTATAAAATGTTGATTATTATGCATAATATATAAAGAATATCATATAAACCTATATTTATAAACGAAAAAACAGTCATCGTAATTTAGTTAAATAAATTATAAAATATTGAGTTTTGCTGATAACTCCAAAAAAATAAGTCCCACAAAATAGTTCAAAAAATCACAATAATATGCTTGTGAACGATATGTTATATTTTTTATTATTGAGATACACTATTAAACTGTACAAATTCGCTTTGTTAAATGCTAAAAATTTTTTAAGTTTAAAATTAAAAATCATTTATATGGCGTCCTCATTTGGGGCCGGAGGGCGTAAATGGGTTAAACTATTGTATATCAAATGATAATAATAACTAAAGTTTTTTCTACATAATAAGTTTGTATTACTTTGCCCAAAAGGTGATAAACATTATGTATAATGCCCGGTCAAAGTGATTATTTGAATAATTATTATTGAATAGCACTCTCATATTGGGCATTTTTCATATGGACCGGGCAGTATGAATAATGCCCAATTTATCATTTGGTCCATAACATATATATTCGGAATCCTCATTTCATCAGCTTTAATTTGATAAGAATTTTGTTTTATGTTTATTGGTCTTTATCGGTAGGAACATCGAGTAATAGAAAAATAAGATTTCGTAAATTAAACTTGAACACCACTAAAATCGTTATTGTGGCTAAACCTTATAGGATTGACATATGCTATCGCAGACTTTTTTATAGAACTTTTTGAGGAAAATAATTCCCCTATACATTGTTATTCTGTATTTTGAGTTATTTCAGCAGCGCACGCAATCCAAGCCTCCAAAAAGCTCGTTTTTCTTCCGTCCGTCTGATAATTGTAACGATAACTCTAATAATTTCTTAAGTAGGTACACCTAAATTATACATCTATAGAATCCCTGGAATGTCTTCTTTCCATTATTGAAAACCGAATAGCTATTGATATAGTACTTTTTTTAGATCCTAGGTAACAAACACATTTTGGGCGCCCTTCGCAACTTCATTTTATACTATGTATATGTCGCAGTCATCTGGTTGAATCAGCGATTTGATTGAATCACTAGCGCGTTCATTAAATGACGACGTTCAATTAAATGACTAGGTCGAACGTTGAATGAACAATCCTCACTCAACGTCCAACAAGTTAGCTGATTGAAACATAGCCCTTTGAACATAGCGGACGTAAAATCAGTCAGGTGATTGTAATTTAGTTAATTTTTTTTCCACTGCGTCGTTAGTGCTCATCAAAACAAAGATGGCGTCAAACAGCTGGTTTAGATCTAATCGAATGGCACTGTGTTGATATTTTTTTGAGTGAAATTGAGATTTAAAGTATCTTATTCGTTAAAAAATTGAGACAGCATGGATATACCGATTAATATGCTGTCGCCAGCTACTTTAAAAAAAAATCTGGCCAAACTGGCTGGTTATTAAGGTGTGTTATGTCATGTCCTCATTTTTTAATCTAAAGTTAGTTATCTTTTAAGTTGCGCACTTATAGTCACCCTAATCAAACATTACAAAGTCAGCTATATCCCATTCAACGACTACGCTAAATGACGTTCAGTCAAGATGTTGAACGTTATATTCAACAACTTCACGAGTTGTCCTTTAGTCATTCAATTAAACGTCGTCATTCAATGAACGCGCTAGTGATCCAATCAAATCGCTGCTTTAACCAGATGACTGCGACATATAGATCAGGTTGTGACTGAATAGGGACACTATACGATACGATACGATACGACACACCACACCCAGCGATGGCATTATGCCACGAGTCCGGTCCAACCGGCAAATTTTTGTAAGAAAAGATGCATGCTTTAATAATAAACCTGTAAACAATAGGATACCAAAAAGATCTAGCAAAAAGCGCGAAATTACCTTAGACGGTTTCTATCAAAGGCGGTGTAACATTAGTAAATAGAGAGGATGACTTACTTACAACAATACGACCGGCGCGTAGGGCGCCGATATAAATCACCTAGACAGCACTCAGCCTAACCTCTTGGCTATGGAGCTTAGAGCGGGGCGGCGAGTGAGAATAAATGTACTGAATGTATGCATCATGCCACGAGGCATCATAATAGGCGGAAATGCGAGCAATTTTTGCTGAGCGATAAAAAAAATACTTTACTACTTCACATGGTACATTGATCTGATCCTGTGGTGAGTAACTTAGTAAGCACTTGTGTTATGGATGATATCCGAAACGACAGTGGCATACACAAATAATATTATTTGAAAATACTAATATATTATAACAACACACTTAGACACGACACAAACCCCAATGTTCTACTCATAAATATTTTTCACGAGTGGGAATCGAACCAACAACTCATCATTTTTGTATTGTAAATCCAAGATGGCAGCTGTTTCAAAATGGCGGGCTAGGATATTTTGTCCCACTAGGAAATTGCTACCGCAGGCCATTATGGTTAGATCTTAGTCCGGTGGCTAGAGTTCTAGGTAGGTACCTACTTTTACTTGGTGTCTTAACTGTAGAGGAGGAACGTTCTTATGTTTAGACGATACCTTAATACAGTCTTTAAGCAACAGAGCGGTTTCCTTTACTTCTGGATCGCATGCAATTGTGTTATTTGTACCAAATAAACAATTATTCTATTCTATTCTTGTAGAAGTGAAATTTTATAATAAAGGGCTTAGTTGGTTAGACTGTGAGATCCAAAAATTTTGGCGCGAAGGATTACTTTATAACATTGCAATAAATGCGGTTATAAATTCTTGCTTTTTTTCTACTACCTAATCCTAACTTAATCGATGAGAAAAATTATGGGGTCTGGACAAAAATAAATATGATAGGGGTAAGTATGGTTTTAAGTAAGTATTTTGTAGATGTTATTTTTATTGAATTACCGGTTATATCAGTAGATATTTCGTATGACATTATAAACAAAATCCATCCATGCAATATTTATCTTCACATTCCATGAGGGATATAAATATCTGCCTTTTTCTAACTGAACGAGACCCTCCAAGAAAATGCTCCTAAAATCCTGCAAGATGACCAAATAAATATTAATAAAACAGGTCGCAATCTTAACGGTCCCGCGGCTAGTGTTGCGAAAAATCTACTGTTTGGTCACAGTGACAATATCGACAAAATTGTATAGAAAGAAAGAAAGAAAATAAATTTATTCAGAGTATTAAGGTAAAAACAGTACGGAAAAGAAACATAGGAATCACAATCTTAGGTATACACGATTATGCCTTTGTGAACTAATTTGTCTCCTCTTTTATAAATTAATTATGTTTTGGAAAATTGTCACATCATTTTCCTTGCAAAATGTTGAGAAATGTAAGGTCTGCGAAATGAAACGTTTGCCAATTTTTTCAAATGAAAATTTTACGTAAATAGTTTGCGATGTGATTTTTTGGGAAACGAATTTTGGCCAAACATCAGTAAACCAAAGTAGTTTTATATCAAATTATTTAATATTGGTAAATGAATCAAAAACATTTTGCAACAACAACACAAATGAATAAACAAAAAATAAATCATATTTGTATTCGTTGTTCTTCCATTTCCATGCAATTGTTTTCATTATTATTAATTCACTTTAAGAGTCAACACCTGGGTAGCTCAGTTTAATTAGAGCATTAGAAACGATTTCTAAAGACCTGGAGGTTCAACTTCCCGTCCAGTTTATGAATGTGATTTTTATCAATTTTTTATTTAACAAAATAAAATTTTTTTATTTAACAAAATAAAAAATTTTTATTTAACAAAATAATAATTTTTTTTTTGTAAACTAATATAATATACCGGCCATGATAATTTTATGTAGATAAATTTAGAAACACAAAATTATGTCAAAATAGTAGTGGGCGGAATGGCATATTATATCAAAATTCAAAATAACATCATCACTACATAGTACAAAGCAAAGTCGCATCCCGCGTCTGTCTGTCCCTATGTACATATTATGTTTAAATTTTTAAAACTACACAATTTTGATTAGGTTCTAATAGAAAGAGGGAATTTAGAGGTTGGTTTTTATGTTTAATATACTCTTAACGAAGCAAGGGCGGGTCACTAGTTCCCTATAATATGGCAAATTATAGCTCGATTAGTCGATAACCGATAATCTTAATTCGCACAACACTAGTCAAGACGAAAACGGGACCAGGACAAATAAATATGACGATGGACAAGTTCAAAGCAAACAGAAAATAATGTTGGCGCAAAGAAAAAATATGGACGCCCGTGAAGCGAGAAATTAAAATTTTGATCAAGCCCAAGCGGGCATCGTATCTTTGTAAACAGGAAGGGATGCTTACTAAGTCGTCCTTTCGGGTTTGCTCGCTAGGAGTAAGGTTTTTTCAGGAAGTTTTTGATTTTTACTAGAGTAGGTATAATAATTTATAGGTTTTTATACAAGATTTACGTCTTTTACGTTGTTTTATAAAACAACAATTGATCTCTGCCTACCCCTTTGGGAAAAAGGCGTGATTTTATGAATGTATGTATAAAACAATATTTATCAAAAAACAAATATTTTTCGGGACAAATATTTGTGTGATGAACATCGGTGTTTGTTCCGTGTCTGGGTGTGATTATGTATTTAAGTATGTATTTAAAAATATATATGTATGTATATCAGTCTCTGACGCCCATAGTACAAGCTCTGCTTAGTTTGGGGTCAGATGACCGTGTGTGGAAATGTCCCAGATATTTATTTATTATTATTTTATTTTTTATCTATGCAAACTATATTAATAAGGAAATGTATGACAACTATGGTTGGTGGTTTGATACTGCACTTGTAATTTAATGTGTACCAACTTATACAAGCATTTGAGGAGGACTATGTCCAGCAGTAGACGGAAGTAGGCTGATGATGATGATACTCAATACTACCATCTGTATTAAATATCATCATCATCATCCCAATTTATAAATTACATTAAATTGTATCAATCAAAAATGAAATAAAAAATATTATCATCTATCATATTACAACACTCAAAATATGCAAATATAATGTAGCAATACTTATAACATTATGTTCATCATATTGTTATCAACGAATATCGGTAAAAAAAAAATTCAACACTGATGCAGCAGTCTTACAACAACATAATCCACATTCGGAATTGGTGATTTCCTCACTCGACCACCACAGGTGTATTCGGAGGGAAAGGCCAAAAGTTTCCTCACTAATTCCGCTCTACAGAGGGCTCAGGAGTTCCGGGAGTAGCGATCGACCTGGGATTATGAGTTTACGAGTGCTACATTGTTGGCTTTAGTACGGCTTGAAATAGGACTCTAAATATGCCAGGTGCTCGTAGACTCGTAGGGGTTCTAACTGGTGTACTTTTTGTTAGATTGTGAGTTTTTGCGATTGTATGAGAAAAATACGAAAATTGTTTTTTAAGACTTTCGCGTTCCATTACACTAAATAGGTATAACGCATGTGTACCCATAAAGACTAATATTTAAAAATTATAAATACTCAAATGGCCGGTATTAAAGGAAAAGATCAAAGGAGCAACATTACCCTTAATTTTAACGTTTGTAGGGGTAAGAGCGTATGCTGCCAATGCAATCCCGGCGATGATGATAAGGCTACTCTAAGCCAAGATCATAGTCAGTCGGCAAACACTTGAAAAAAGTCTTATTTCACTTACTTAATCCACTAGTGAAAACAAGAATCTGTGCCCTAATATTTAAAAGAATAAGATACTTGTGTAATAAGACACGTGTAAGGGCGTGTATCGCCCTTACTTTTTTGGTGTTTAGTAAGGAGTTTAGTAAAAATATCATGGAAATTTAACTAACTAGAATATTGACCCTTGGTAGGTATTAAAAAGTATAAGCTGATAGGTATAATAATCAAGATTAATAGGTATGCTTTAGTATAGAATTTGAATCGCACCGTGTATTTAATAACATGTATATTGCTAAGTAACAGCTCGGAGTAGGAAGTTAGTGGCGTAACTCAGAAAGCACGTAAACCCATTGGCCCTGTGCCTGATTTATGTCTCGCTGGTCATTTAAGGCTGTCTCGGCGTACTGTGAGAGCAAATAAGCTGAGAGTACTTAGGTGCACTTTTTTTTTCAATCTGTGATGTTTTACTTCGTAAAATACTAGTAAAATAATAACAAATAATTAATAAATAAATATTACACAACATCACATACATTGATCTGATTCCGTGGTAAGTAGCTTAAGCACTTGTGTTACAGATACCAGAATCAACAGTGGATACACAAAATATACTTAAATATATTTAATAACACACCCAGACACGCAACAAACACGATGTTCGTCACACAAAATATTTGTCCCATCCGGGACAAATATTTGTGTGACGAACATCATCATCTTGTAGGCTGAAAATACTTTTTGACAAGAAATAATTGTTACTTATTTACGAAAAGTAATGAATTTTTAGTATTAGTTGCGATCCATATTAAATCTGAATTAGTCAGAGACTGAGAAGCCTTTATGAAACAACCTCAAAGTTATTAACTTTAGATTGCAATAAACTAAAGTACGCCATGCTTTTATAGCAGAATTAGGAAACGAACATAAAAACAAACAAATTATATTACAACAGTATCTTAATTGTGAACTCTAATGCCCTCGTCATAGAGGACAATGCAGACGAACAGACGGTGCTTGGTATATTGTGTTTATGGTATGCTTTAGTAGGGAAATATTCCCTTTTATGGGGTAAAAATGGGGAGGATTACGTATGGAGTTGGATATTAGGATTGTTTATATAATCGTAAGTCAGTTTGACTGGATGGTAACTGCACTCAAGCCTATTCTTTGTGTCACTCAGAAACTTATACCTGGAGTACTAAATATTAGTCTTTATGGGTCTACACGCGATATTAGGAGTAGCAAATTTAAATTATAATCTAGGCAATCCCAACTATAGGTTGGGTAGTTTTGTAGAAGAAGATAACTGGACAACAATTTTTTTCAATTTATGACAAGAGAGAAGAGACAAATTTAATAATATAAAAAAAAATAAGCAAATTCCAGTAACTTTTTTTGTACAATTACAGTTACCACATCATACTAAATATTAGTCTTTATGAGTCTACACGCGTTATTAGGAGTAGCAAGTACATAGCTACTTACTGCCCGTTTCGACTGGGTTACAACAAAGTCGCGAGCGACCACGATTCGATCGCTCTCGACTAATATTTAGTGTAATGGAACGCGAAAGTCTAAAATCATACACCTATGAACATATACTTCTGAGAATTTGCTAGCAATAAATCGATCTCGATCACTCCACACAGCAAACCTATTCAACATTCAACCGTTCTAATATTCCGACCATTAGATACACAGTACCGAAACAATTCCGCGCAATTTCCCCGCGCTTTTCCTTCTATAGCAGCAGTGTTTCATAAAAATAGTTACGTAATGCCTTGTAATATTTTACGTAAGGCATCCATTTACCTCTTGGATGGCCAAAAGCTTTCACCATCGTGTACCATCCTCGATATTCGACCAATAATTCACAATCGCATCTTCCTTACACAACAATTCCATTTATTGAGCGTATATAAATGTCGCGGTCGTGTCGGGTTTCGGCCGAGTTCACTCGCGGCTGATTGGTGGATCGGTCCGTTGGTGACTTTGATGCGGTTTTTATGTTTTCAAATCGTACGGCCGCTGTTCATTTTATTGGATGTTAATCCTTTTCAGCGATTTTGCGCTCGCTTCGATTATATTGCTAACACTAGTTCTCGCTGTGTTTCAGTAACCTGAATGATGTTGTACCTAAGTCTTTTCCATTGGAAATTGAGAGGTTGTGCACAAATCTGTCTACGAGATCACGTGTATGTGTACCTATTTTCGTATTCAGTAGTATAACTGGATCCAGAGACTTTAAATGTACCCGTGTCAAATAAACAGGCTCAATCTGAATATTGATGAATCAGTTTTGATTTCTACTCAGGACAAATCTTTGTGTGTAAAACTTCGGTGTTTGTTCCAAATTTGGGTGCAAATTTATTGGGATTATTTAAGTTTTTTTTATGTATACTGTCGCTTGTGATATCCATATCACAAATTCTAACCAACTTTTCACAGCATCAAATGAATGTAAGTGATATATCATTATCATCATCAGCCCATATACGTTCTTACCAATGGGCACACGAGCCTACTTCAAATTAGTGCGATCAGGACTCAGTCAACCACGCTGACCAAGTGCATTTTGGTCTACTTTTTGTTTATAAGTAGGTAATATGCTTATAAGATGACCTCACTCCACCTGATGGTAAGCGGTAGTGAGATCCACGTATGATGTCGACAGGCACGATAGACCATATTGTGCCTGTCGCACTCACCCTGAAGGCCAGCTTAAATGCCGTTTCACGTCCCGCCTGAACCGCCGGGGATCATAGGAGGGAGGGAAAACATGAGCTTTAAGGGCATTCCACGACTTAACACAACTCAGAATTTCTTGGAAATGTAGGTACCACAATTTTTAAGACCAGCCAACATTTCCTTTGTCCGAACTCCTTGAAGTGCCAGCGACATATAAATACCGACCGCACGATACATATACACGTAGCGATCTTTATTGCGTCTATATTTCAATCGGTTCACGGTGCGCCGCATCCCGATATTGTTTATGGTCTTGGCCTGCGACCTGTGGTGGAATACCCGTAACCTCTTATGATGGGAATAGTAACGTCTTGTTAGAGTTAAGATTATAGATTTGACATGTAGAAGGAAATCTGGAATAGGAAATAATGCTCGAAGATATAAAGATGTGTAATCTTTTGATTGGCTAGGGAACAGTGGTTAGTGACGCTGGCTGGCGGTTTCAAGAGTCGTGGGTTCGGTTACAAATATTTGTGTGATGAACATCGTTATTGGTTCTGTGTCTGGGTGTTTTATTTATATATTTAAGTTTATTAGTGTACCCACAGTCGTTTCTGATATAAACACAAGTAATACATTAGTCCGGTCAAATTAGACCAAAAAATAAGAGTAAAGTTACATAAATTCCCACCAAGCTGAAAATCGGTAAGATTGCTTAAAATATCATTAAAAACAAAATTTGAAAGTTCCCCATCTTTCCCCTGTAAGGAAAAAATGTTATTCAAGGTCAAAAGTCAAAAAATGAGTTTTTCGCGATTTTCAGCATAACGGTAAGTTTTATCATAAAAATACCTAGACAAAAATTGTAGATTATAAAATTATCTACAAAAATTAAATTTATACTTTTTTTTCTACGAGCCACCGTTTTTGAGATATAACGATTCAAAAAGTTGTAAAAGTTGTAATCGTCATAATATGCACGAGTACGCCACGTATATTACACGCAATAAGTGGCTGTGATACGACATCTGCATTTTACAGGAGGGGAAAAATAACAGTTTTCAAACTATTTGAGAAACAAAATTTAATTGAATGTGCTGAAGTTTTTAAAAGTGTATGAAATGAATAAATAAGATTAAAAAATAATATGATAAATTAAAGTTAACTCTTATATTAGAAAATATAATTTAAAAATATCCAATTAAAAATCTAAATCGATCGATTCTGAGTATTTGGTACGGTACAGCACTACGTACACGTACACGGAGAACGATAAGGATAAAGGATATGAAACTGCATGTTAAAGAAAGAGATGAGCGGTTGATGACACCGACCGACCGGCCATCTAAGATGGCCTCCGGTCAAACAAAAAAATATTAGTTTTAATTGATTAAAAACACTAACCGGTGAAACGAAATGCCATTAATTTTAAAATTTGAGCTCTTGCTATCATTTCCACACCATCTTATGATGCAAGGCGCCATGGCAACAAGGTTTTTAATTTTTTCTGAAAGCGAGCGCAGAGATGTTCACGGGTCTCAGATCTGGTCGTTACTAACGAAGCATCAGTAGGCGTGGTTTAACATTAAGATCTATTTATCTGATGTGTTGTCTGAAAACGCTCGTCCTGTATTAGGAGTCTATTGGGTATGAAGTCGTTGTTGGAACCAGTGCATACTTAACTTCCACCTGCGCCAGAAAAACTTTTAAACTCGATTTTTTGCAACTGCAAAAAGGGATGCAGTGCTAAATGTGGTTGCAAAAAAGCCGGATTGTTTTGTTCTCCCGCATGTACGCATTGTCAAGGCCGGTCGTGTTCTAATATTGAATCACCAACAGAAGAGGATCCGTTTGATTCCAACGAGGCAACATGCGAAACATTGCTATTGACAGTTTACATGCACTCAGGATGAAGATGAAGAAGAACAAGAAGAACAAGAACAAGACGAACAAGAACAAGTAGATCAAGAAGAAGAACAAGAAAAAGAATTTGTCAGTTACGACTCGGACGATTAAATTTCACTACATTTTTTTTAACTTAAATTGCCTTTATTTTTTCAATCTCTGCTAATATCCATTATTTTTCAATAGTTTCAAATAAAACAGGATTAAAACTGACCGGTGGAATAGGCCTACTTGGGAAACCACGTAAAAATAAAACGCGCCAAGTACACTACCTCATAGGTGGCGAGGAAACGTGTGCATATTATGACGATTACAACTTCTACAACTTTTTGAATCGTTATATCTCAAAAACGGTGGCTCGTAGAAAAAAAAGTATAAATTAAGTTTTTGTAGATAATTTTAGTTTTTGTAGATAATTTTATAATCTACAATTTTTGTCTGAGGTATTTTTATGATAAAACTTACCGTTTTGCTGAAAATCACGAAAAACTCATTTTTTGACTTTTGACCTTGAATAACATTTTTTCCTTACAGGGGAAAGATGGGGAACTTTCAAATTTTGTTTTTAATGATATATATTTTATGCAATCTTACCGATTTTCAGCTTGGTGGGAATTTATGTAACTTCGAATGTCTAAATTGACCGGACTACATTTGCTTGAGCTACCTACCACGGGGTCAGGTCTATGTATGTGATGTGAAATATTTTGTATTTTTTTTATTCTAAATACTTAAGGTAAATAATGTTGTAATTAAAATTGCAATGTCTAAATGGAATTATACTCTTATTTAACCTTCTGTAAACCATCATGATAAGCAATAAATTTGGATTGGGATGTTTTGACATTAGTTTAACAGGGGGGGTGGATCATCGTAAGACAATCGATGGGGGACTTCAATACCTATCGATATAACCCCCATGTATGTTCAGCGATTTTCAATAGTTCCAAAGTTATTGAGATTTTTGTGAAATTTAAGTAAGAAGCCGGAATTCAGTATAAAAGTCTTCACTGTAGCTTATCTACTGGATCTGCTTGCATGATTTTTTTTCTAGAAATAGTTCTATAGTGGGTCTTTATAATTACGATACCCATTTGAGTCATAACCCTATCATATTGGAGTAAAAAAATAATTCTTCACAAAAGTTTTACGAATCGAATTGTGTCTACCAACTTTCAAAGCCTCCAGTGAAAAAAAAGTGCCTGTGTTTTTTTTCTAGAACTTATTTTAAAAACTACCTACATTCATGGATAGTATTTTTTTTTTTTTTTTTTTTTATAAAGAGGCTGACAAGATGACCTCACTCCACCTGATGGTAAGCGGAAGTGAGATCCAAATATGAGGTCGACAGGCACAATAGACCATATTGAGCCTGTCGCACTCACCCTGAAAGCCGTGAAAAAGGAGACCACAGCTGCGGCAACAACGAGACAAGGCGTGGAGTCTCGCATTGGTATTGAGCTGTGCGGGTCGGAGTTGGCCAGTCCGCCGGACGGAAGGGCCCCCGTTTCTACGGGTCTCCCTGGCCGGCGGGCTGACCCGCTCCGCCCGCACAATACCGCCGCTAAGACTCCACTGGTCCGGCGTTTGCCGCAACAATGGTCCCCCCTGGCTCCGGTTCGTACAGTGCTGATCCCGGAACGCGACCTGACCAAGAGAGGTCAGAGTCACTTGGCGGGTTTTACACAACTGTATGGTGGTAACAGCAACCGGTCGACAAAATGTCTCCCACCTGAAAAAAATATACCCTGAAAATTTCATACCGCTACTACCAGAGTATCAAAACGAAAATTTAACGCGAATGGCACAGGTGCCATAAATCAGTGTTTTTATTTTTCATCAAAAACTTTAATTTAAAAAATAAATCGATATGTTTCAGCAAATTTATGCTATGTTAGTAACATTAGTAGCAGTAATTTTACGGAATTGCAAATTAAAGGGGTGAAAATCAAACAAAGAAAATTTACATAATTTTTGTTAATTGTTTTTTTTTACAGTAAGTGTTCATAATGGGCTCCATTATTGGCTATGCATAAACGAGTACGACACCTTTTTACTAAGGTTTTTCGGATGTTGCAAAATGCTACTACTATATTTTGCCTTGTCACAATTTGGGCCCCTGAACAATTTTACAAAAAAGAAGCATTCCACTCCACAACTTCCAAAAAAGCTTTTTAAGAAGGTCTAAGCTATGCATAGCCAATAATAATGGCCATTATGAACACTTACTATAAAAAAAAATATTAACAAAAATTATGTAAATTTTTGTTGTTTGATTTTCACCCCTTCAATTTGCAATTCTGTAAAATTACTGCTACTAATGTTACTAACATAGCATAAATTTGCTGAAACATATCGATTTATTTTTTAAATTAAAGTTTTCCATGAATAATAAAAACACTGATTTATGGCACCTGTGCCATTCGCGTTCATTTTTCGTTTTGATGCTCTAGCAGTAGCGGTATGAAATTTTCAGGGTATACTATCCATGAATGTAGGTAGTTTTTAAAATAAGTTCTAGAAAAAAAACACAGGCACTTTTTTTTCACTGGAGGCTTTGAAAGTTGGTAGACACAATTCGATTCGTAAAATTTTTGTGAAGAATTATTTTTTTACTCCAATATGATAGGGTTATGACTCAAATGGGTATCGTAATTATAAAGACCCACTATTGAACTACTTCTAGAAAAAAAAATCATACAAGCAGGTCCAGTAGTTAAGTTACAGTGAATACTTTTATACTGAATTCCGGCTTCTTACAAAAATTTCACAAAAATCTCAATAACTTTGGAACTATTGAAAATCGCCGAACATACATGGGGGTTATATCGATAGGTATTGAAGTCCCCCATCGATTGACTTACGATGATCCACCCCTCCTGTTACACCCTGTATAGTCAGGATACTAGGATGACCTCATTCCACCTGATGGTAAGTGGCCGCGAGGTTTACATATGAGGTCGAGAGGCACAATAGACCCTATTGAGCCTGTCGTCCTCACCCTGAAGGCTTGCCTAAGAGCCCAATCTATAATATAAAAATGTGTTGTAAGCGCATAACTCAACAACGCCAGAACCAATTTGGCCAATACTTTTTTAAAATGTTCGCTGAAGTCCAAGGATGGTTCTTACGGCGAGAAAAATAGATATAGTTGCCGGGAAAACCCTAAAAACAGCCCTTTTCTTTTTCACATTTTTTTGACAGGACGAAGTCTGTCGGGTCAGCTATATTATTAAGGATATCATTGGCTTTCAATTATATAGAGGTAATTAAATTAAATTGGAATATGTTCTTTTAAAATAAATTTAATATAAAAGAAAAAGTTTGAAATACCTACTGACTGGATCTAAAAACAAATACAAAACGTAATAATATCGTCCTTTCCTAGAACAACATTTTGTTCACATTATTCTAACACAAAGGAAACATTGCATTATATTTCTAGGATTCCTCTTACTGTTTTTATTATGAAAACATACTTCATTGGAAGTGATTCTGTTGTCTACAATTAGAGTTATTAAATCATTTCACTTGCTATCAAAAGGTCAGGTTAGCTGGAATTTAAGATATATTTATAATATCCTTTTAATTTTGTTGGAAAATTTGAGGTTTTTTTTCGAATCTTAATTAAATAGTTCAGGAAAATAAAATGCAATAATAACTTATGAATTTACAATTATGTGAAGTCATAGATATAGATATGGGGCGTTTTGTATCTAATCATTAAATGATGGTAACAAAATGATCCTAGGTATACATTTTTTAATTTTGTCCATATGCCTCTTATGTCATTTTGCTTTATACACTAAGGAAACTTATAATTAAAATAATTGTAATAAATAAAACAAGTATGACTAAAATATGAAGTTTTATTCTTTAGTCAGTTTTGGTACAGTGTGATACTAGAACGTATACATGAAAAAATCTGTTTTTATTACAAAAGATTGGTACTACAGGAATTTGATACTGATATTTGGTATTTAGTACTATCAATTATAAGTTTTCAATAACATGCACTTAGGTATTGATCTAACTTATAATTAAAAAAAAAAAAATTACCGCTTCTCATCTGCTCTCAATCTTTGGTCTCAAGAATACACTAACAAATTGTCTTATTGGTTTAAAAACTTATTAAGAAACGTATTTTTTTTTTAAATAATATTTTATTTTTAAGTTACAAAATCATAGCTTGAGGTAAGTCAAATTACATCGAATGTATAACAAAAAAAGAATACGATCGAATTGAGAAACCTCCTCCTTTTTGAAGTAGGTAAAACGATAAAATTATTATAAATTACCGATTTTTGTAAAAGTAGAAGAATAAACAAAACCATGTCGTACTAGGAATTAAAAAGATCCTTAAATACTCGGTGAGATGGCTCTTAAATCAAAAATATTGTACTGATTATGTAAAAATAAAAAAAAAAACTTAAATTATACCCGTATGTTTGTTATTTACAAATGTAAATATGGCTGATTAGATATTATTATGTTTAGAAATGTTAACACTACTACCAATTTGTGGAACAAGAAAAAAAAAAGAGTTATTTTAGACATTTTTATAAGTTTCTTTAGTTTAAAGATGTTTTTTTATGCTTCAAAAATTGTTTGAAGAAACAAAAAATCTTGGCAGGTTTAGTTACCATTAGGTATTTAAACAACGATTATTAAATACTTCCTGTTATTTTCGATTAAGGTATAAAATCATTGCTTAAAAGTAAATTACTAAATTACCTACCTATATGTAAGCGTCATCTGCCCGAATACAAATATTACGAAATATAAGGCATAACGATTATATTAATCAAACGTGTCCATTTTTTCATTCCATTTGAACACCCAGCCATGGCAAAACTTAAAAAAAAAAGCTTCACATCTTATTTCGTATTCTAATGCTCTTTTAATATTTAAAAAACGGAAAAAAATCAATTTCTCCACTGTTAACCGAGGATTTCAACAGCCGCCCTTCCGGGAATCGCGCCCAGACGTGCAAACCATTACACCAACCAACAGCTATTGAAGCCGTCTATTTTTTTCCGCATAATACCTGTTAGCCACAGGTGGCGCCATCATCCGTCAGTGATAAACACTAACGGTCATACTCTAAACGGCTTACTCTAATGCTCTTTCTATAACAAAAATTGTAAACAAAAAAAAAACCGCCTTCAAAAACCCGACTCACTAAAAATTACAAAATAATATAATACGAACATTTATAATCATCTGGGTATGAATTTTATATGTTTTTGAAGGCGGTGCCGTTTATATTACAAACAGACAAGCACAGAGTGCTTCTTTTTCCTCAAAATTTTGATTGGCACCGCCTTCAAAAACATATAAAATTCATACCCAGATGATTATAAATGTTCGTATTATATTATTTTGTAATTTTTAGTGAGTCGGGTTTTTGAAGGCGGTTTTTTTTTTGTTTACAATTTTTTTTCATACTTTTTAGTGTTAAATTTTTTGTTACCCTATTAGTTCAGCTCACCTGTAATACTACTGATATTATAACTAGTAGTCTTAATATGTATACAGTATTGAAAGAATTATCCTTTTACTCCAAACAATTAAGGAGTTGACCTTCCATCATCAGTGCATCATCATAACATTATGATTGCAAGAAGCAATGCCAATATAACTTCAGAAAATATGTAAAACGTGGTACATCTGCCTATAAAATTTGAGGGTTGCCCTCGATTTCTCCTGGATCCCATCATCAGATCCTAGACTGGTCACCCTATTAGTTCAGCTCACCTATAATGCTACTGATATTATAACTAGTAGTCTTAATATGTATACAGTATTGAAAGAATTATCCTTTTACTCCTAAGTATTAAGGAATTGACCTTCCATCATCAGCTCAGCATCATAAGATTATGATTTCCAGAAGCAAATGCCAATATAACTTCAGATAATATGCAAAACGCGGTACATGTCCCTATAAAATTTGAGGGTTGCCCTCGATTTCTCCTGGATCCCATCATCAGATCCGGGACTGGTGAAAATGGGACCACCTCGGAAGTGAACTGTATCCAACCAAAAAAAAATTTTTGAAATCCGTCTATAATTGACGAAAATATCGGTGAACATACATAAAAAAAAAAAAAAAAAAAAAAAAAAAATATTATACATACAGACGAATTGAGAACCTCCTCCTTTTTTTGAAGTCGGTTAAAAAGTATTCTTACATTTATCACTATCTATATTAATACTGCATGCGTTCAAGCCTAACTACTTTAATTCCAAGTACAGCCTTATTTATAAGAATAGATAATATTAATTTATTTTGTAACTTCCAACTTTTTTGGGCAAGGTAAACTATATGGAACTCTTTGTTTAAGACATAATTGCAGGGCTGTGTTATAGACTACACGATGTTTGTACATTCGATAATATCGCATTATAATATAATTTTTTTGGAAAATCTTGTTACTTATGAATAATAGATAATTGTACATCGAAGATTTCCGGAAATAACATAAAATTCAAACGTATCTCGAAACTCCTTCGTATAGAACTGCCTAATACATAATTTAAACTTTCTGAATATACCTTATTAATAAACTCATAAATTATATTTAAGTCCTCTTGGTCTCAAGAGTCTGTTTGCGTCTCCATGCTATCAACATGTCTCGTCAGCTCGGTCTCTTGTTCGATGTCGCTATGACTGGAATCTGATTCTGGAAACAAACATTTTCAATTCATTTTTCATGACATGGACCGGAAGCCATTGCTACTATCGCTGCTTGGAGATAAACCAGTGATCTACATTGATTACAGTTATTAATTTTGCTCCTACTTCTTTGTATCTACTAGTAAATAAAACGACATAATAATAATATCATCATCGTGATCATCAGCCTTTAGCTTTGTCCACTGCTAGTCAAAGGCCTCCCCACGTCTTTGCCACTCCCCCTATCCTCGGCTACTCGCATCCAGCTCCTACCAGCCGTCCTTCGCAGATCGTCACTCGACCTTGACTGAGGGCGTCCCACATTACGTTTGCCGAGACGTGGTATCCACTCCAGAACTCCCTTACCCCAACGGTTGTCGGTTCTACAGCTAATATGGCCAGCCCACTGGCACTTCAGCATGCTAATATGGTGATCTATGTCATAATAATATGTCCGAATAAAATTGTAAACTTAGTATACACCGTGAAATTTTAGTGGTTGTTTTCCCGCAGTAAAATGATTATATCTTAGTAGTACAATAGATTTGTGCAGTTTATATTTGTTAAAATCAATAAATGCCGGTTTTACGAAAGGTTTAACCGAAACTCGAAAGCACGTTCGAGCCGCTTTATGACTTAGGGCGTCGAGCTTCTGTAGCTTTAAGCATCGATTTCATGCGGCAAGCAGTACCTGATTACGTCACATCTTATAAAAGAACGATAGCTTCTCTCGTTTTCGAGTTGGAAAATTACTATTTTGAAAATTTGAAAAAAAAAATTTTTTTTTTCGCGGAATAATTTGCATGATTTGATAGTATTTTACTAAAGGCAAATCGTTCTGTCACGGGAAAACAACCACTAAAATTTCACGGTGTATAGCTGTGTACCGTGCAACTTGAGATCCGCTTAACCACCAACCGCGGCGGTGCGCTGTGCCATGTGTTATTCGCTTTAATCGATGCTGGACACACCGTGGGCACCTTGCTCCCACCACTGTGGGCATCACTCACCGTGGGGCCTTGTGTCCAACGCGAGCACAGCCAGCGGCGCGTCGTCCAGCACCCCGGACCAGCGCGCCGCCAGCACACGGGAGCCGCGGTGGCCCCGCACCACCACTGTGGGCATTACTCACCGTGGGGCCTTGTGTCCAACGCGAGCACAGCCAGCGGCGCGTCGTCCAGCACCCCGGACCAGCGCGCCGCCAGCACACGGGAGCCGCGGTGGCCCCGCACCACCACTGTGGGCATTACTCACCGTGGGGCCTTGTGTCCAACGCGAGCACAGCCAGCGGCGCGTCGTCCAGCACCCCGGACCAGCGCGCCGCCAGCACACGGGAGCCGCGGTGGCCCCGCACCACCACTGTGGGCATTACTCACCGTGGGGCCTTGTGTCCAGCGCGAGCACAGCCAGCGGCGCGTCGTCCAGCACCCCGGACCAGCGCGCCGCCAGCACGCGGGAGCCGCGGTGGCCCCGCACCACCACTGTGGGCATTACTCACCGTGGGGCCTTGTGTCCAGCGCGAGCACAGCCAGCGGCGCGTCGTCCAGCACCCCGGACCAGCGCGCCGCCAGCACACGGGAGCCGCGGTGGCCCCGCACCACCACTGTGGGCATCACTCACCGTGGGGCCTTGTGTCCAGCGCGAGCACAGCCAGCGGCGCGTCGTCCAGCACCCCGGACCAGCGCGCCGCCAGCACACGGGAGCCGCGGTGGCCCCGCACCACCACTGTGGGCATTACTCACCGTGGGGCCTTGTGTCCAACGCGAGCACAGCCAGCGGCGCGTCGTCCAGCACCCCGGACCAGCGCGCCGCCAGCACACGGGAGCCGCGGTGGCCCCGCACCACCACTGTGGGCATTACTCACCGTGGGGCCTTGTGTCCAACGCGAGCACAGCCAGCGGCGCGTCGTCCAGCACCCCGGACCAGCGCGCCGCCAGCACACGGGAGCCGCGGTGGCCCCGCACCACCACTGTGGGCATTACGCTGCTGGACGCGCCGCCGTACATCGACACGCCTACGTTGCGGCGGAGGATTGTGCTGGGAACAGTTTAAGGTTGAATCATACATACATACATACATAAAATCACGCCTTTTTCCCAGTGGGGTAGGCAGAGATCACTTCTAGCGATCCACTTTTCACCTCTGTGGGAAACGTGACGTGACGGGTTGTGGACCACGTCGCCGCCATTCTGCCTTGTGCATGTGCATGTTTTCACAAGGTCATTGCGTTCCCACGAGTAGCAAGGATATATGACGGGGGAAGGAAAAGGGGAGGAAGGATACTATCGCCTCGGATGATTTGGACTGAGTCGATAGTAGCTCGAGGAGCCGGGGTCGCTTACCCGTATACCGTTCACCAACCACCGGACAGATAGTTGTGACTGGTTGAATCATTTGCTTTGGAATTTGATTTTCACATAGTCTTATAAAGTGTTGGTAATAATTTAATTCAATCGTTTCCTTTGGCGGCCTATTTCATCTGCCAACTGAAAATAGTGCACAAGTGCGGCACAAAACATCATCATCATTATCATTCCAGCTATGTCCACTGCTGGACATAGGCTTCCCCAAATGCATGCCACTTCAGTCGTTTTTCGGCTACTAGCCATGATGGTAGCTATTGGTATATTAGCAAACAAGTATCTACGTCACTATGAAGGCTTAATCTTCTCTTACCTCTGCTCCGGATCCCTTCGCGGCTGCTTCTTTCGGCACATGACCACGAGGGTGACGCAGAGTGTGGTCAATATGGTGACCAGGACGAGGGAGAGCGCCGCGCCGGTCAGGAGCGCTACGCCACTGTCCCCCATAGAGGGCGGCGGCGGCGACGGAGTCATGGTTTGGAGGGAGCCTGTTTTAAAAAGTATAAATAAATAAATGTATACTAATACCATACTATAACCATAGTCCAATGTTCCCGTAACGCTGAAGACCGTGGCAAGTGGAGGCGCATTGCGAGAGCTGCATTATCCACATTAGATACGTCTCAACATACAACCACGACCACTCTGTCAAGAGTGAACGACTGAAGAGAGAGAGTTATGAAGCTGAAGAGTTGGTTGTTTGTTTGAACGCGCTTATCACAGGAACTACTGTTTCGAATTAAAAAAATCGTTTTGTTTTGTTATAACTTTGCTCTCACAGTTTGGTTACTCTTGCATTGAGACAGCGATCCGAAATAACCGATCATCATCAATAGTATCAACAAGTTAGGGGTAAGAGACATCCACTCGCAAGTCCGGAGATAATGATGAGGATACTCCAAGCCATCATCGTATGTCAGTTAGGAAAATTACTCTACATTGTTTAAGTAAATTGTTTACTTAACTTACAGATAGAGAAAGAAAAACTAAATGTTAATAGCCTAAAATACTGTACGTACTATGAGGGAAACTCCATACTAAATTGATAAGAAAACTTGAACTTTATGGTGTTAAAAGTTTATCTCCCA
Organism: Maruca vitrata; assembly: GCA_039566165.1. Taxonomy (NCBI): domain Eukaryota; kingdom Metazoa; phylum Arthropoda; class Insecta; order Lepidoptera; family Crambidae; genus Maruca; species Maruca vitrata. Next base: position 13,305,077 of record CM076928.1, on the reverse strand, counting down.
GTCATTCTTCCACTATCAGAATTAAGCTTTTAATTCATCGGTCTACAACGATTGTATTATTATAGAACACGATTTCAATATATGAAAACACTTATACCTCAAAGGTATCAAAGTAATCACAACAAAGCAACACCCTCACGCTCCGGGGCTTTCGAGCGGAGCTCCGATCGGCCGATCTCTACATTTCCACCGGTCGATGTACGATACAGCTCAGGCCGGCACTTAGCTGATTAGCAAACATTCTGCAGACTGTGGTTTCGGCGAAACGTGTTGATGCAATTAAAACTGTACGAATTATTGGAAAGGTTTCGCCGAAAGGAAGGAAGGTTAGATGGTTTTGAGCGTCAATATTGGTTTTGGTGGGAGTGAGAGTGGGTGAGAACATGTGTGAAACGATGATGTACCTTTTTTATATTAGGCTTACAAGATGACCTCAATCCATGTGATGGTAACAGTAGTGAGATCCACATGTGAGGTCGACAGGCACAATAGACCATTATTAAGCCTGTCGCACTCAGACCGAATGTTTAAATGCCCTTTCACGCCCTGCCTGAACAGCCCGGGATCATAGGAGGTAAAACATGAGCTGGAAGGGCATTCCATGCATTAATGACACGTGGCAGAAAAACAAATTTGATTGCATACTTAGTTTCTAAGTTAGCCAGCAATTTATTTTTATGTTTTTTTTGTACTTTCTCCTTACTAATATTATAAATGCGAAAGTAAGTCTGTATGTCTGTTACGCTTCCACGCATAGAATACTGAACCGATTTAAATGAAATTTGGTACAGATATACCTACTCCAGGGCCTGAGAAAGGACATAGGCTACTTTTTACCCGATTAAGCTATAAAGAAGTAATGTTTTACCCGTTAAACGTCTCTACGCGGACGGAGCTAGTAGCTAGTTTTAATATAATTGTACAATATTTTTAATGGAATCGTTTTCACATCAGGATTTGGAATTATTTCTCCAATTTAAGACACAATAAGCAGTATATTATCAGCAGGCGATTTGCATAAAAAGATTTTTCATTTTCAACGTCAACACGATTCTTCTTTCTCGTACATGTATCGTTAGACTACTGCAATTGATTTTTCAAAAGTTCCATCTTAATGGTCAAACAACAGAACCATATCGAGTAACACGTGGAAAATATGTTTTTTTTATACTAGCCGTGCCAGCGACTTCGTCCGCGTTTTCCCCCGTTTTTTACCCATTTTCCATTGTTTCTTTGCTCCCATTGGTCGCAGCGTGATCTTATATTATAGCCTAAAGCTTTCCTCGATAAATGGTATATCTAACACCAACATATTTTTTATAATTCGAACCAGTAATTCCTGAGATTAACTCGTTCAAACAAACTCTTCAGCTTTATAATTATCATTATGATCATCATCAGCCCACTTCCGTCCACTGCTGGACATAGACCTCCCCGATTAGTAAAGATTTGTTTTTATTCTACTCCAACTCACCAGGCACATCAAGGTCGTCAGCAGTCCGTATCGCGACGCTATGCAGCGCCGCCGGTCTCGGAGATCTGCCTCTCGGAGTCTCGGAGTACACCAGCAGGGTGTACTTGCCAGGAGTTAGAGCGTCGAGAGCGAACTGGGGCCGGTCGTTGCGTACTCTGTACACTGCTTCCGTTAAGCCTCGGCCGGATATGCCCTGAGAAATTATAGTACTCGTCATATGAGGCACCATGTGAGGTAGAAAAACAATACGCCATTATTAGTGAAAACATATCACACAGTTTTAGAAAAAGGACAACTCTACCAGCATTTTGGAAGTGTGATAACTTGCTGGACGATTTTGTAAGTATTGTGCCTTTCGATTTCATTGGTATGTAGATCTCACCACCGCGTACCATCATATGGACTGAAGTAATCTTGTTAGCCCATTCAAAAAAAGAAACAATATTTGCAGTTAAAAATGTTTAACGCCAGCAAAATTTTTTGGCCTACTCAAAATGGCCGACTAAGAAGGACCAGAGTTAGAAAACAAATAGACACACAAACAAGCACGGCGCTCGCCGCGCTCACCTGGTCGTTCATGGTGGAGATCTCGTTGTCTTCCGGTGCGGGGTCGCTTCGGCGTACCTCCAGCGCCTCCAGCAGGAATCGCTGCGTCAGGCCGCCGTCATGACCTGGCTCGCAGCGAAGAACCTCGTTCGAGATCTCGCAGTTGTTCGGCGGCTCCGGGAGGGCTAGGAGTAGGGGTAGATAAGAGATCAGATGGATAAAGTCGGGCAGTAAGTAGCTTTGTATTTGCTACTCTTTTATTGCGTGTAGACCCATATTAATTATTTTAACAGATAAATAAAATTGATACCATGATGAAGTTTGACTGGACAAAACCATTGATCTGATCATTGGACAGGTAGCTTAAGAAATTGTATTGCCGATAATGGTGTTAGAATCAGCTCTTAACGCAACGTTTGTTTTCAGCATAATTCAGTATTAAATATCAAGATCTAATTCTTTGTTATTCATAACTCTCCCAGACATGGGATCCCGCTGGTTAAAAACACATTCTTCTACCTATTACTAAGTGTATCAATGTCCAATCTCAACATACCAGCCGGCATTATTCTGAACAAACAAGGCTCCCTCTGGTTCCCTATATCGTTGCTGGCCCAGCAGGCCAGGTAGCCCAGGTCATCGTCTGCATTGTCCGAAGGCAGTCCGTGGATGACTGTACTACTGGAACCCATTACTGTCACGTTGGATGCTGGTATCTAAAAAAGATGTAAAGGATTAGTAACATACAAACATAAAATCACGCCTTTTTCTCAGAGAGGTAGGCAGAGATAACTTCTTGCCATGCTACGGTCCTGGCACACCACTTTCGCTTTATCCACATCCATTAACCTCTTCATGCATGCTCGTCGGTACTTTTGATTTGACCTATATTTAAGATTTGACCTATTTGATGAAAAGGTCTTTCTTAGATTAGTGATATTGATTTAATTTCTACTGGCTCTGTTATTGAACAGTGGTAAGTGACCCTGGCTGACGGTTCCAAGAGTCGTGGGTTCGACTGCTACTAGGGACAAATATTTGTGTGATGATCATCGGTTTTTGTTCCGTGTCTGGGTGTGATTATGTATTTAAGTTTGTATTTATTAATATTTATGAATGTGTATCAGTATCTGACGCTCATAGTACAAGCTCTGCGTAGTGTGGTGTCAGATGACCGTGTGTGGAAATGTCCCAAATACTTTTTGGTGTTGGGTTTAATTTTTTGTGGTAGTAATCTTAAAACAATACAGCAGTATTACATTGAAAAAAAAATATGATGATAAAATCGTACGTGAAACGTGACTCTTAAAATACATTTTCATTATTCAATATTCGTTCAAAAAAGATTAAGCAAGATTATGTGTGGGATTTGTTATGAATCTGACCTTTTACAAGCATTATTAATTCAAAATTCCGATGCTTTGAATTAAAACAATAAAGAATATTACATTGTAATGTCAGAGTGGACAGGGATCGCTTTTATTTTTGGGTTATAAATTATTCAACGTAAAATTATATTCAGATAACAACTTGCTAAAATATGTCACAATCTTTATCGACGTCACTTCTCGTCATGCCTTAAATACGCTTTTATTAAAGGCATATTTATCCTCACAATAATTGGTTAAAGAAATCAAAAACTAACATTAACTTGTAAAAAAAAATATTATTTTTAAACGATTAGGGCACTTCGCACTAAATCGTTTGAAACAATATTTTTGACGAATTTCACTTATGCGATTATGGAGGAAGATTGGAGAGTGAAGCGAGCGTACATGGGACGGCAGAGCGGGACACGTCGTCCAGTTGGGCGTCTTAGAAGACGCTCGGGGGATGAAGTTGAAAAGGACTTGCATGGGCTCTAGATCGGTAATTGGAAAGAGATAGCTCCGAATAGGAAATAATGGTATCTTGTTGTGTCGGAGGCCAATCCACTACGGTTGTCTATGCTATTAGAGTAAGTAAGTATCCCAATGTTATGTTTGTTTTAATTTCATTCAAACCTAACTGTAAGCGTTACATACTTATTCTATTATTGTGTAGAATCACTTCGGTCAGTTCCGCAGACAGTATAAACTGTCCTGTACATCATTATGTAATAACATTATGATTGTAACGCTTTCTTTTAATATTTTTTTTTCCTAACTAACTTACGATGATGGCTTAGAGTAGCCATGTCATCATCACCGAACTTGAGGGGGAGCGGATGGCTCTCACCCCTAAGTAAATAATAATAAAACTCACCGGTAGAACATCCCTAGTCCCATTGTAAGTCCAGTAGAATCTGAGGGGCCCCGCGTCTCTGGTGGAGGGGGCACTGACGGAGCAGCGGGCCCTGACCTCCCCTCCCGGGGCACCAGCTAGCTGCTGGACTACGCTGCCTGCTGCGCACTCTGGACGAGCTGGTGGGAGAGCAAGGAGGTTTAATAGTTTGTTTTTAGTCGTCCGTACTGCAAATGTAAAAACGGGACCCTATTACTACCCTATTACTGTCCGTCTGTCTGTCTGGCTCCAAGCTGTAAACATAAATAGAAAGCTGAAAGCTTCAGCTGGAAAGCTAAAATTTTTACAAATTATGCATTTCCGCTGCCGCTATAACAAAAAATACTTTAAATTGGAAAAAAGTAAATATTAAGGGCGCAATAGGGGTGGTACGGAACCCTTCGTGCGCGAGTCTGACTTGCACTTGGCCGGCCTTTTAATATTAATGGGCTTAAGAATGTAATATAATATAATAATATAATAATTTCATTTATTTTTGTTTCACAATATAGCTTAAACTTTTGGGGTACATATAATGAAGTATAATGTCATCAGCATACATTGTGAGAGACTGGTATCTGTACTAGAAAAAACCTGAGAGAATCACAGACAGCCAAGACTCATTTTGAGTTGATGCGCCATCTTTGTTAATTGTTACGCTCGTCGTCGTCGTTATTCTATAAGCCGGATTCTTTCCAATAACCTAACTGATGATATTTTTTTAAAATAAATAACTCAATCGAATAAAGATGATGCTTATCTTCCATTGAAACATAACTTTAAGAATACATTACATACAGTATTGTCTATTATTTGCGCGAACACTTGAGACCCATCGCATCGTTTCGAGATCTTTACAGCCAGCACTTGTGGTCACGGTGTAAATAATATGTTAAGAAGAATAATAATACATGCGAGGTTAATTCGAAAAATAAGTTTTATTTCGAATCTTCGTTATTTTAATTTTAAATAACTGCATTTATGCATCAAACGTAAGAGCCGTGTTAAAGAGAACAATTAAATAGTTGGCTAGCTTTCTGACTATAAATCAAAATCGTCCACTTATACAAATTCCAAGAAACTAAAACCGTTTTGTTTCGTTAAATACAGTTGACTATCAATGTGGGTTGTAACAAAGAAAAATATGAAAAATTAAATAATAAACCCGAGTTACTACTATGGCTAACTACTACATAAAAAAAAAAACTTGTCTACTTACAAAGCACATTCAATGTGAGCGGTTCACTCAGAGCACTGCCCTCTGAGTTCCTCGCCCGGCACCTGTAGATGGTGGAGTGGTACCTCCTCAGCCCTCTGAGGATCAGCTTGCTTCCCTCCACCGCTATCCCTCCGATAGGATCGTCGCGGATGAGATGGACCTGATTAGAATGGAATACAATCGTATGTGTATCATTTTGACTGGCTCTGTGGTACAGTAGTTAGTGACCCTGCCGCTGTCGGTTCCAAGAGTCGTGGGTTCGATTCCGGGACAAATATTTCCGTGATGAACATCTGTGTTTGTTGTGCTTAGTTTGGGGTCAGGTGTGGAAATGTCCATTTTCGTCTGGAAATATTTGTCCCGGGTGGGAATCAAACCCATGAAATTTGAAATGAAATTGATCACAACATGGTAATTTATTGAAAAAATGTGAAAAAATAAAGTAACAAACGGGGCGATTTGTCGCATTCAAGTTTGGTCTGGGAGACAAAATCAACGCAATGCAACGAAACAGAATTTTGTAATAGATTTTATAGATGATGATCAAGCAAAAAAACATATTTTCTATTCTTATCAAAAAAGGTGCATTTCAAACAAGTAACAATAATAATAAGTGTGCTCATATGTATATATGAGCACACTTATTATTATATCTCTTATTATCGAATGTATATTCGATGGATTTCAATAAAGCTTAAATGTTAAAATAACAAGATACATACTGCGAGGTAATCCAGCAATCTTAAAATATCGCTCTTTTCCATTACTCTTTATACTTCAATTTATCTGACGAATTACTTATTACAATATTCGGACCCTAGATCCACGGTACATATACCTTCGTATTCATTGAAAGGGTTACATAACTCATTCCAAATCGTTTGGACGAAATTGATAGAGGGACCTATAATGATGTCTGAGTCTGTCAAAATTTATTGGAAAGAAAAAACAAACTTTCACATTGAATTAATGTAATTTGAAGAAAAAATCTAGTAAAGAAACATAGGAATTATTTAATAAAAGAAACTGGAAGAAAAAAAATACGTGTGGCACTCGGGGACTGCCGCGGTATAGCTATTGCATAGCATCGTCCGATTTCGGAGCAGCTCGTCTCGATTCGTGCGAGTTTCGTGGAGTCGTACAATACCTACGTCTAACCGCACGCACACAAACACCGTGCCGAAGTCTACCGAACTGAAACGACGTTAGACGATTGTGAGGTTTTTTACGTTACGGAATTTCTTGGTTCGGTCGCCGCGCTCAAAGCCGTCGATAAAAGCTATGCAATAGCTTGTGTATTTTAGATAGACAAAGAAAATCTAGAAATTTAAATAATGAAATCTTCTTTAAGGGCTTGGAAGGATGGGCTGGGCATTGGGTAGTTAATACGTCAATATAGCTGTATAGCATAAATATCATTGGTTGCATACCATCAAAATTACTGTCGTTGCTTACTATGAAACCTTTTTCGCCCAGTAATTACCACATTTCCACAGTTTCAATGGGAAGACTTAATCCAAGTGTTTATTTAGTACTTCGCAGACTTTTGCCACGCAAACGCGAAGTTTCCGTACACTTAAGTTACGGCTAGCGTGACACATGCCGAGTTAATGTGAATATAATTATTACGTTATGAAAATTCAATTTGTTATAACGGAAAATAACTTTATAATAACTGACTATTATGTTCTCGGGGATTAGTGTTAGAGTGAGGTACGGCGTACATTGTACGATGGATATAGTTCACGCGTTTAAATTACGTTAATTGAAATCAGTTCTTGAAAAACTCTCCAAATTAAATCGAGTTGAAATTGCCTTGGAATCCATTTGATTATTTTAAGGTGGTGTTACGTATTTTATTATTTCAACGTAATAAATAAATTTTACGCAACATTTTAACATTTAACTAATATTTTAAATGCGTTCCGTTGCCTTGCTCTGTGTCGCGAATTTACGCCAAACCTATAAGACTATTTGTATGTAATATGTATTTTATTAATACTCATCATCATCATCATCATCATCTCAGCGTTCTCCCGGTTGCATCCTTGCGGAGCCCGGGGTCCGCTTTCCTGCTCCTAACTCTCCACCTCGCACGATCTTCAGCATCCTTCGCGGAGAGTTTGTTGGCACGCATGTCATCCACTACGACGTCAAGCCAGGCCTTCTTGGGCCTTCCCCTTCTGCCGGGACCCGGCGGTAGCGACATTGCGAGACACTTGTTCCCTACGTAGTTTGCCGGTTTCCGTAAAACATGTCCGTACCAACGTAGGCGGCACTCTTGCAATTTATCAGCGATGTCTCGGACATGAAGGCTGCCGCGAATACGGGAGTTCTTTACGCGATCTGCTCGCGTAACTCCCGACATCCAGCGCAGCATCTTCATCTCCGTGACCCGCAGTTCTTGCTTGTGCCGCTCAAGTACTGGCCATGCTTCACTGCCATATAAGAGAACAGGCCTAATGATGGATTTATAGACCTGTCCCTTCAGCTTAACCGGCATTTTAGGGTCGCAAATGACGCCGCTCACCTCCCGCCATTTATCCCACGCAGCAGCAATGCGTGCCTTGACGTCGGAGTCGATGTCGCCGTTCGCGTGGAGTACAGATCCCAGATACTTGAACCGGTCCGTGCGCTCGACCGTGTCTTCGCCTATGCGGACGGACATGGGATCTGCAACCAGTGTTGCAGGCCAAGTACTCTGTCTTCGCCACGCTCAGTTTCAGACCCCGTTCCTCAAGCGATTCCTTCCATGTGTTAACACGTCTCACCAGCCGTCCCCTGTCCGAGTCCACCAGCGCGATATCATCAGCATACATAAGTAGCCATGGTGGCTGCTCATGTTGGTCTCTGATGCTGTCTGACAATACGTCTAATATCAGGCTGAAGAGAAACGGACTCAGGACGGAGCCTTGATGTACTCCGACGGTTATACGGAAGGGTAAAGTGTCGCCAACAGCGGTCCTAACTACAGAATCGGAATCACAGTACATGTCTCTAATGATATCAACATACGTTTCTGGCACTCCCTTGGACCTCAGGGCCCACCAAATCATCTCACGCGGAACACAGTCGAAGGCCTTCTCCATGTCCAGAAATAGGAAGTGGAGAGGCGTGTTCTTCGTCCTGTATTTCTCCATGATGATTCTTAGGGCAAAAACGGGGTCCATAGTCCCGTGACCGGGGCGGAAACCATATTGACATCCAGAGACAGTGCACTCCTGACGGATTCGAGAGTCCACTATCCGCTCGAATAGTTTCATGGTGTGGGACATGACCTTTATACCGCGATAACTACCGCACTCCTGCACTGATCCCTTGCCCTTGAAGACCGGGGTGATAACACTCAGTCTCCATTTTATTAATACTGTTTGTATTAATAAAATACGACTTTTTACAAAATGGATAAGAATATATATCGGGTGCAATTAGCGAAAACACAACTAAAAACATTTTTGTTTGTGTGTCTGTTTGTTCACGCTAATCTCCGAAACGGCTGGACCTATTTCAACGGGCCTTGCCTCCTATAGACTATGGTAATAAAAAATAGCAGCCAAAAATAACTTTTCAAAGCGAACGAAATTGCACGCGACCGCTTGTTTTTAATCGACTTCAAAAAAGGAGGTTCTCAATTCATCCGTATGAAAAATGTATTTTTTAATAAAAAACAAAATCACATCTATTACCTCTGTACCTTTGTAGAATGTGAAGTTGGTCGCGGGCGGGGACGCGTCGGCTGAGCACAGCAACTCGGCGTTCTCATCCTCCCTCAACATGCGAGGGTCTTTGGGCTCGGTGAGGGATATCTGAGCGACTGGTGCATCTGTGAAGAATAACTGCCTTAGTTTTGCCCGTGACCACGAGCGCTGTGAAGAACTCGAAATGTCGGGTCTATAAATAATATATTTAGAAATTACATACGAGTTTAATCTGTTAAAATTTGTTTTATTTAAAAAAAATAAATGCATTCAAATTGATTCACCTGTTACAAGGCTACAGTGCCATGTGCAGATACAGACACAAAGAAAATATGTAAAAAAATATATTATACTTATTTTGACCATTTTTTTCCCTAACTGACAAAATTATGGCTTGGAGTAGCCCCGTCATCATCACCGGACTTGCGGGGGAGCGGATGGCTCTCACTCCTAAATTATTATGACCATTACATTTGAATCTAAACGTCTAAGCACGATTGTAAGAACTAAGAGCATGCGTTTGCATCCCCGCCTGGAAGCCATTTTTTATTATATTTTGAATATTTAAAAGTACACCTTATCAACAGTAAGTTATGTAGCAAATAGTAGCGTAGGTATAAGCGACATACGAATACATAATGTCTGATTTATGCCTCTATTCATTTCCAAAAGCGACATCCAAAAACGACCCGCGCATGCCGTTTCAAACCATTCTCCACACGGGCTACAAAGGATAATTAACTACAAAACACTAGATGCAAGCCAATCACTGCCGAAATTGTGACAAAACCGTAACAAAGCGGTATTGGGCAGACGTTGCCCAATCGTTATTCTGGACACGGGTGCCGCCGGTCGCCGCTCCGACACGCCACCAAAGACTATTGTACTGTGAAAGTTGTTATTAAAAATGTATGTATTTTGACTGCCTGTGTGGAACAGTGGATAATTACCCAGGTTCAATGATTACCGTTTCAAGATGCGTGGGTTCGATTCTCATCTGGGACAAATATTTGTGTGACGAACATCGGTGTTTTTCCGTGTCTGGGTGTGTACCTAATTAAATATTATGTATGCATACTTGTGTATCCATTGTTGTTTAAAATATCTGTAAGACAAGTGTAATATAATATTGTGTAATATTTGATTTGATATTTAATTTACCTTTATGTTACCTTCTGGGAATTAAACAAATGACGCTCAATTCCTCTTTTGTTACTTGGTGGTACATAATAAATATTTTTTTTAATATGCCCTTTATTTTTTTTTTTTTTTTTATAAAGAGGCTAACAAGATGACCTCACTCCACCTGATGGTAAGCGGTAGTGAGATCCAAATATGAGGTCGACAGGCACAATAGACCATATTGAGCCTGTCGCACTCACCCTGAAAGCCGTAAAAAAGGAGACCACTGCTGCGGCAACAACGAGACAAGGCGTGGAGTCTCGCATTGGTATTGAGCTGTGCGGGTCGGAGTTGGCCAGTCCGCCGGACGGAAGGGCCCCCGCACCGCCGGGCTGACCCGCTCCGCCCGCACAATACCGCCGCTAAGACTCCACTGGTCCGGCGCTTGCCGCACCAATGGTCCCCCCTGGCTCCGGTTCGTACAGTGCTGATCCCGGAACGCGACCTGACCGAGAGAGGTCAGAGTCACTTGGCGGGTTTTACACAACTGTATTAGAGCAACAAAGTCATAACATGCATTAATTAGAAACCTAGATTATTTACTTTTACTACTTATATTTAAAAAAAATCTAGCTTATTATTGGAACAGATCAAGGAATCTTAACGATTTTATACTTCCTCTCGCCATAAAATCACTAAATCTGGCCGAGATTCTACATACATTAAATTATTTTATGGTTAAAAAAACAGTATTTTGATATATTTCCAATCTGTTACTTCCAAATCTATGGCTGCAGCAGTGTCTAGGGAGTAGGTAACGGTACAATTATAACGTTGTTTGTTTGTTTTGCAAGTCGTATTATTGCGTTTTGTACGTGCATAAAATAATTTTGCAGATATAAAGTTTGTATTTTTACTGCAAATTTAAAAGTTATTTGACAGTATTTCCGTGAGCACAGGTGCTGTTATTGAACTATGAAAACGATGTTACAATAGGGGTTTATATTTGAATTGTGTTTCGCTGAAGTTATGTCGAATAACGTTTTGAAAACGGATAGCCAACTATGCAAATATGAACATGCGAGCTATTCCTCTCGGCATTTTGTGAAGGTGATGGCAAAAAGTCAGTTCTGTAGATCGATATATTTGATACCGATATATGTATGTATGTACTTACTTTATAACATCTTTTTTTAAACAACTTTAAAAAAGGAGGAGGTTTAACAATTCAATCTAATAAAGGTATGCTTGTTTTTTTTCTATAAGTATTAAATCATAATATATAATATAGTATGCTGAATCATGAAGTACCTTGATTTTCTTTTTTTTGGTAAATAAATAAGATTAATTGAAAGTAAAATTGTGTCAATCCGTGTTACTTAATTAAGCACAACTTATTACAAGCACCTTCCGCATTCACTCTACAAAAAAAGCCAAAAAATTTAGTTTTCCTAGATTCAAGGCCAAATTACTTCCACCATTGTTTGAAGCATTTAAGCTAAACCAATTTAACCGCGCAATCTGACACCTCAGCGCAAGATACGTAATGTTAGTGTGACATTATAAACGCGGCAACGAGAGCCGCGCGATAATATTTAAACTTGCGACAAAGTTGTTCGCGCGAGGTTTAACGATGTAGGGCTGGCAGGTGCTTTTGGAAGCTTTATTTTTTTTAGTAACATATATAACAACAACACATATAAGTAGGTATGTACTAATTTTTTATGACAGTTTTATTGCTGCTGTGATACTTAATAATGAGTAAGACGAAATGAGACAATGAATAATGTCTCATTTCGTCTCATTGTAAAAAGAACAAGTAAAAGTAATAACAGATGTTATAATCTCTTCTACATTGACTTCAAAGTTGAACACAATACGTGAACACTTACATTTAAGTAAAAAAATACGGATGTTCGTACTATATCTATTTTTATAAGAAAATATAAATTGTTATAATAATTTTGAATATACAATTCCAATCATTTACGTAAGTAATATATCTTTATTATAGTTGGTCTATTGGTAGCAAGTGCTGCGTTAGGACCGAGAGGTCCCCGGTTCAAGTCCGGGGTCGGGCAAAATTTGTGTGAGTTTTTCTGTAATGAAATTACTCAGCCCGGAGTTAGGAAGTTGGCGGTTGAACGCCCGTGCCTCGGAAAGCACGTTAAGAAGTGGTCCTGCGCCCGATCTCTCATCGGTTATGTCGGATTGCCGTCTCACCGAATTATGAGAGTAAGGGAATAGAGAGTGCACTTGTGTTTGCGCGTACACTTGTGCACTATAATATGTCCTGCGCACTTGGCTGATCTCAATTGAGATCGGCCGCCATGGCCGAAATCGGTCGGACGCCTTATTTATCTTTTATCAGGTCAAGTTATACAATTTATAAAAAGATCAAACCTCTACCTAAATGTAGGTGCAATAACCCAAATGTATGTCCAACTTTTTTCCCAAAGCCATTTTAAATACGTAGTACGTAGTATATTAGAATATTGTTCTATTGTATGGTGACCGCACTACGCAAATCACACGCTTAGGCTAGAGCGAATTCAAAAAAGATTTCTATGGCACTTAACTTTCGCGGAAGGTAAAGTCAAAACCATAGATCCTACAGTGGCAGACTTTCCGAATTCAGGATGGTTGGCTTGAACGAGCGTAGAGATATTTTAGACCTAAAATTTTTATTCAAAATTTTTAGAAATATGATCGATTGCCCACAGCTCCTAAGCAAGTTCAAATTCAAAATTCCTTTTCACTATCCTCGCAACAAAATGAGTACAGTATTATGCCCGCCACAACGTAGAACACTTTTCGGTGCTAGCTCTTGTATTCCACGTCTTTGCAAACTGTACAACAAATTTGATGCTATCGACATCCACCGGGACACAATCTTCCAATTTAAGAAAAACATATGATCACTGAGATCTTAACTACAGCCGCCAAGGTGTATTTTTTTTTATTTTAATGAAGTATATTAATAAGTTATTTTCAAATATAACTGACTTACGTTTAGTCAAGTAGACCTCTCCTTCCAATTTTTCATAGTGGTAAGTTTAAAAGATTTTTTGTATAGTGTGTAAGTGTTTATTTTTCCTTTTTAATTTCTGCACTCGTGCGAATAACTGTGCATGCTGTGTTTATCAGTAAATCTATTGTGCAATATTTTCAAATCCCATAAACATGTATCATTAGACCTAAGAAACATTGTAGCAATAGTTGATAGACCCAATAATAAAAAAAAATAAAAATAAAAAAAATAAAATTCAAGTTAGTCTCTCCTTTCTAAATTACCGTTTTTTAATTCTTTGACAGCCCTATCCCAATTGCTAAACTTCCTACACCACGCGTGGCGCGCTTTTGATAAAATGTCTCGACACTGCATTATATACAAAATGTTCTTGTGATTTTGCTTCAAAAATATTATTCCTGCTCGATCTATATAATATACTGTGTGATAAATGTTTCTATAGAAGTTTCATTTGTATTGAATTCAAATGCAGTATTGTGCATTTATTAATAATATGATGAAATAGAGAAAGCATAATATAGTAAATTAGAATTTTGAGTTTATCCAATTAATTAGTAGTTAAGGGTTGTCAAAGTGGTGAATTTATAGAAATAATATCTTGAATTTTTACGTAAAATATTAAAAAATATGTACGGTATGTTTAGAATACCAATACAAGTTCAATCCGTAAAATTAGTCTTATTTTCAATTTTATACGGTTAAGTCTACTCCTTATTTGAACTTTAAGTAGACATCAATCTTCTCAGTTTTATTTTTCGACCTGTTAACGTTCTCCAGAAAAAACTTCATAGAATATTCCGAACGCTCAATCCATCCGTATCTAAAACCAACGTTTACTCTTATATCCAAGGAGCTTTTTAAATATCCTTCCGCAGACTTCCCTATTCGACCGAAGCTTGTCTAATTTTTAGTAGATTTAACAATCAGTTTTAATAGATTTAACTTAACCCTTAAAGGCTACAATGAATTTGTATACTACTAAGACTACAATGGGTGAAAAAACACCCGGATTTAATTATTGGAGTAAATTGAATAAATGAGTATATATATTTTTTTTTATTTTGTATGCTTTTACTATGGATCATGCTCTTTAATATTTTGATTCAAAGGTTTAGATTTTCAAAGTATAAAACAATTTAATTTGCGTGTGAACAAGGGTCCTCAAGATCATGGTAAATTTTGAAGGGGTGTGAAAAAATGCAAAAAGAAAAAAAACTTTTTATAAATTTTTATCAGTCTTTATATTTCTGTATGATCACAGATAAGCCTTTAATTTGTCATGGAACTTATGTTTATAAATTGAAAAAAACATATAAATTTTTGAAATCAAAATGAGATCTTTTTAATGTTACTGTTTGTAACCTAACATATCCAAAGGAGCTTCTAATACAATGAAATCTTCGTCAACACTTAGTACATCTTCTTCGTGGATGTCTACTTCTACAGAATCTTCCTCTTCTGCCGACTCTTCATCCGATGCCAGTAGTGCATCTTCTATTTGTTGGTCTCTCAGTCGATGCACAAGCTAAAATAAAAATAGCATTAGATTATAATAACACAGTTAAAAATAATACCTATAAATAATAATAAACACAATACATATAATATTAAACATTTAAACAACATATTCTTTACACATTATAAAAATAAAACATTAAAAGTTTATTACTTACGATGTAAATCAGTAGCCCACTATAACTACAACGGGTGTAAAAACACCGGGTTGCGAGTGTATCTCGGGACCAGCGCGCGCGCACAACCCATTTCCCCGCGCGTTCGAGGGCTCCTGTCGACTTATGAGAATACACGAAATCGCAAGGCGCTGCGGTAAAAACGAAAAAAGATGGAGACAGAAATTTAAGCCACCCGGGTGTAAAAACACCGTTGTAGCCTTTAAGGGTTAATTTAAATTCATTACAGAATTACAAAATATTATTTAAACTCTTTTGATACGAAAATAATTCCAAAAAAAAAAAATTTTGGAAAAAAAAAATACGATGATTACGAGGTCATTAGACTAGTACTCCAAATTAAACACAGATCAGAAGATGCGAAAAATTTGAATTAAGAGTATACTATGTAGTACCATTTCCTGTTTACCCGTTCATTCAGAGCTTTTTGAATATCCACCCTCGACAACCCTACTCGCCCGGAACTCGGTTGCTATCTCATGTGTGGCCTTTTGATATATTGTCGGTGGTTTTTAGTAGTTCCGTTTGTGTTTTTGTCGTTATTTTGTCCTCATTGCGCTGTGCTTTAAGTGGTTGATGTTCATTTGTTGAAATTAGCTTTGTGACGTTTTTGTTCTGAATGTCGTTTTGAGATGTTGTTTAACACTTAGGTACTTTGATTTTAGGGGTGAGAGCCATCCGCTTACCCGCAAGTCCGGTGATGATGACAAGGCTACTTAAAGCCATCATCATAAAGTCAATTAGAAAAAAACGTATTGTGATTGATTTCCACTATTTATATCCATTATAATGTGATGAGGGTTATTTTAGTGTTCAGTTTGGACTTTTTTTCTCTAAAAATATGTATATGGGGAATTTCACGGGTCGAAGAAACACCATCACATACTTATCATACATTGATCTAATCCCGAGGTAAGTAGCTAAAATACTCGTGTTACGGATATCAGAAAAAACAGTGTTACTTGTTCATACAAGTATAAACTTACTTAAATATTTCAATGACACACCCAGACACATAATAAACACCGATGTTCAGTTCACGACACAAATATTTGTCCAGAATGGGAATTGAACCCACGGCTTTTAATGCATAAGACTGGGCCACTATCCAATGTCGCATCAAGTCAGCCTCAAGACACGTTTCTTATTTCGATTTTCAAAATCACTTGAGTATGTGTACATACTTATCACTCATAAAAAAATACAGTTTGACTTACACATAACATCAAGCATCACAGAGTCTTCTAAAGTGTAGGCAGGGAACCAGGGGTTCGAAACCCGGCAGACGAGTTGGCGACCGCTGTCTTCTCTTCGTACGTGCCAAGTGAGGATACTCTTGGTTACCTCACCATCCACCTCCATCTGCCAACAAAAAGGTTGCTTTAGTCTGCATAAAAACTTATTCATAGACTAGATTCGGTACTTTAAAAAATAACATCAAATCAAATAGGTACCTAGTCAAAATAATTCATTAAACCCTTCAGAAATTAGATCATTTATAGTTATGTCATTCTATTATATTCAATGACTGACAACCCAAACTATGAACGATTGGTATCTGAGAAAAGAACGAAGTTACAAAAGGACATACTGAGAACACTGGTCACTAGTAAGAGTAACATTGTTTTTCATAACTGTTTTTTTTTATACCTTCTAATGTCAATTACTGCTTACTGGTTGGGAACGCTTTTTTGTTTTCCTAAAAACTTTTTATTGATAAAGTTACAGAGATCCTAGATAAAATTTAACAAGTATAAGCTATTTTTCAAACATAGTTCATGCATGTATCTGATTTACGATGAAAAACGGACGATGCATAATACAAAGTACGAATTGCTGGCAATTATACTGTTTCAATAAAAAGCAATCAACTGTTTGCAACAACACAAACAATATTTTGAATTAGCAGTATTGAGAGAACTTTTATGCAGGTAGTTATAAAATGCACAATAGTAAGTTAAGAGAGAAAATAAGTTAAACCGACTAATGAAGAGTGAACTTTTTACGAGCTTCTAAACTTTGGAGTTGAGGTTCCTTGAGTGAAACTATTTTTCAAATCAATAGCTTTTAAGCTTACAAGTCTGGATTGTAGAACTTTGATAGTTTGACTATTACCTTGAACGTACCTGTACTCAAAATTGCCAAACAAATTAATGAATTTTAAAAAGGTTTTTTTGTTGTTAAATGGTTTAAAACTACGAATTTGATAGTGATTAAGAGTATCTAAAAATACTTGCTGCAATCAGTGCAGAATGCTTTAAGAATTCCTACTACCAACCTCCTGTTATTTGCACTCAAATGAGCCAATAATAGAGTCCCAAGGCTCAGCGCGCTCCAATCCTATTTCTTCTAAAAACCAATCTTAACGTATTCCCACCTGGGTTAGTGTGGAATCGACTAGTTGCGAGTTGATGAACCAATCGATGTTAGGTGCGGGTCTGGATCCTCGCGTGGTGCATACGAACGACCGGTCCTGTCCGGATCGGACCGCGCCCCGCCCGGACACCCGGACGAATTGCGGCTTCACTGGGAAGGAAATGAGATATGTTAGCGGAATACGATTTGTGGTTGAATACGGGAGCAGGTTAAATTTAAAGGATATGGTGCTTGCGGGGTTACACGATTTTTCGGAATATGGCGGTGATCGAATTGAATCGTTTGACGGCGTGGGAAATTCCGCGAAAATTCACTTTTTTAAATAACTATAAAAAAATATATATATATATATTATATATATATATATATATATATATATATATATATATATATATATATATATATATATATATATATATACATATGGTGCGCTTTAAAAGCTTAATAATCATGTTCTATGTATAATGCTTTGATAGCTTTAAAAGTTCAATAGCTCAAAGTAATGAAATGATATTCAAATTTTTGATATAAACATAAGCAAGGTTCTTGATGAGCATTTTTTAATTACATTGGAGAATTAAAGTTTACAAAGCTTTCATGTTCTGAAAACATCTTACTCATAATTTCCTGTTTTCGCCTTAAGACGATCTTCAATTGTCATTATTATTTATCATTGGACTCACATGAATCCTAATTATCAATACGACAACAACAGTCCGCTAAGTAAACAATAAATTTTAGGGTTGTTTTAAATTATTGTGTACTTCTGTGCTCCCCAAAAAGAAGAGCACAAAAATAAGACGTTCTAAAGTACTTACGAAACAGTTTGATGGTGACTTCTCTAACGATTGGTTGCAAGAGCGGCGGTTCCACTTTGCAATGCAGCCTGGTGCCAGCGGTCTCTCTGGATAGACCTTGAAGGAGGAGCTGGCTGACTGATCCTCCTTTCGTGATGGTCAGCCTCTCTTCACCACTCCACCAAGATACATCTGGTGGAGGTTTGCCTAAGAGAAAAGAAGATTATTAGACTTTCTGCGTCAGATACATGTTGAAGAGCAGAATTAGTTGTTATGATGATGATGACTACTTTGGGAGTGAAAGGAGTAGGCTGACAAATAATAGGCCCGAGTGGAAGAAGTATACACGTTGCACCGACCCCATGGGACAAAGGCAGGAGAATAATGAATGAGCTACTTCAAAATATAGTTTATAGATATTTCTTACTTAAGACCGAAACTGTGCAATAGTTAGAAAAACGAGTTAAAACTAATAAGGCGTGCCTATTTTTGTCACCGACCACTTTTCAGAGTAAGTTTCTGATATTAAATTGAAAGTGTCGAATTGAATTTACTTAATTTTAGTTTTCTTTTAATTTCAAGTTTAAGAAAATTAGAAAACATGAATGTTTATCTTTTAATATTTTCTTTTTTAAATATGATTTCGTAACTTGTTGTATACTGTATGTCTGACTGTGGTAGAATGCAATGTGTTAATAATACAGCCAGAATTAACGATACCAGTTTCATACCAAAATTCAATCCAATCGGATTCGAAACAGAACGCTCGGTAGTTCTGACTGCGTGAACAAAATATCCCTAATCCCTATAATCTACTGGATAAGGATTGGCGGCACCAAAAGGATTTGCCACAAGATTTATTCTACATCCTATGGCATCTTACCTCCAGCTGCTTGGCAGGAGAGTAGTAAATCCTGGCCCTCTCTGAAAGGGCCTGCAATCGCACCCAGGATCTCTCTGCCCTCAGAATCGTATATTCTAGGGGACTCTGGTGGAACTGTTGGAAAAAAGGTTTTAGAATATTTATATTTGTAGGAAAAAAGATTAGAGGAAGTTTTTTTGTTCCTAAGAAAATTTCATTTAAAAGATATGGTTGTGTATTTAAAGTAAAACAGTTAATGTTTTAAAGTAAAATCATTGCACTCAATTTTTTATTTGGCGTAAATATTAAAATAATTTTACTGAAGAAGACCTTACATTTAGTCACAATTTAAAAAAAAATACGATTAAGGAATATTATTTTGTATTCAATCAACGAGTAAAAGAAGAAGTAAGCCAAATGAAAAGAGATCGAAAACATAATAAAATGATAACTCTGCCCAGCCATTTCAATCCGCGCGCGAAAGAAGATTACACCAATCTGTGATACAATAAGAAAGGAGTTTCTCACCTATAACAGTCAAATTAACCCTATAATTTCTAGTAGGAGAATCCACGTAGTCTATCCGACAGCGGTAGACGCCCTCATCCTGATGAGCCACCTTCTCCACGGAGAGATGAGCTGATGATGTGTCAGACTCGTTCAGGACGAAGTGGGTCCTCGTTCCGAACTCTCCAGCTACTGCCCAGTGAACTGGTGGACCGTTTCTGAAGTCCACTCTGAAATAGGAATTGGTAAGTAGTCAAAATAGAAGTTAATGCAAAGCAAAATAGGGGGAGATTTGTCAATTCCTTTATCGGTGGGAAAAAAATCTTTTGATTTTAAATACTTAATACTAATACAATATAATAAGAGAAATGAAACAAAATAAAATAATTTTTATATCGGCGCTCTTACCCACTAAGCTAATTAGTCCAGAAGATTTTAAGATTAAGCGTATTTGGAAAAATATTCTTAAAATATACCAAAAGAAAATCAAGGTAAAATACTTATTACGAAGAAAAAAATAATTAACGAATAGATATAGTTGCTAACATAAGATATCCAATCAAAAACATAAATGTGAAATGAGAGCCAAGTTCAATATTATGATAATTGCCTTGGTTGTTGACTTCAACGACAAAAGAAGTGAGATCTAAATGGGTGCCAAGTTCAATGGTCAACCCTGAAATTTATTTATAAGTAACACTATAACATACCTATCATATCTTCTTATAACATAAGATAATGTATGGTGGTAGCCTATGAAGGTCTGTCTTGGCTAGTTTCTATAAACCTACCAACGTATTATTATGTTCGCTCGCTAGTTTCTACCAACAATCCAAATTTTCGGAATTATAAAATAAATACCGACAAATACCAAACTAACCAAGACAACTAACTAGACTACTAACTAACTAACTAAAGAAAACTAGCCAAGACAGACCTTCATAGGCTACCACCATACATTATCTTATGTTATAAGAAGATATGATAGGTATGTTATAGTGTTACTTATAAATAAATTTCAGGGTTGACCATTGAACTTGGCACCCATTTAGATCTCACTTCTTTTGTCGTTGAAGTCAACAACCAAGGCAATTATCATAATATTGAACTTGGCTCTCATTTCACATTTATGTTTTTGATTGGATATCATTACTTTTTGTAGAAAAGTATATATCATCGTAACGCCGTAGGTCCTTTGAAAATTCAAAACTAAAACTAGAATTAATAAATATAAAACAATTGAATCAGTTACTGTATTTTCCTACGTTTACGGGGTATAACCCTAAGTAATAAATATGAAAACCGACTATAAGTACCTACTCTTAATTGTAAATAAGTAAGTATGTATACCGTGATTAGGCACTAATTAGGTATTTATGTTAAGCGTTCATAATAGAACCTAACCGCAGCAGTGGTCTCCTTTTTCACGGCTTTCAGGGTGAGTGCAACAGGCTCAACATGGTCTATTGTGCCTGTCGACCTCATATGTGGATCTCACTACCGCTTACCATCAGGTGGAGTGAGGTCATCTTGTTAGCCTCTTATAAAAAAAAAAAAAACCCAATTATTGAAAAATTGCCAGTTTTTTATTTTTTCCTTTGTATTCATGTAATTACCTATCTGCATACCAAATTTTAACTCTCTAGGTCATTTGGAACTGGGTTAGAATTTTGATCTGTCAGTCAGTCAATGATAAAAATGAGGATTTTTGGACATTAATATATAAATAACTGTTTGAGATAAGCTTATGAAATTTGGAACACATATTTATCTCGCAAGTCACAATATATGAGCCAAATTTGATACGTTTATGTGAAATAGTTTTTGATTTATGAGGGGTTCAAAAGTGGTTCCAAATGGTTCGTGTAATATTACACACGGTGCGGCTCGCCAGTTCTGTTTCTTGAACTTGGCTTGACACGCTACCGCGTGTCTAGATTACTACTTAGTATAAAGCAAAGTCGCTTCCTGCGTCTGTATGTCCCTATGTATGCTTAAATCTTTGAAACTAGACCACCATGTAAAATGTACCCGAAGCGAAGCGAGTCCGGTCACTTGTTTAGTATAAATACAAGTTTAGTAGCAAATGGCCGGTTCATCAAAATATTTCCTCGCCTTCGACTTCGATCTTACTTGCTTCGATCTCACAGACTTAACCTAATGCGCCAGACAAGGCCAAGCTATTCTGAAAAATACGGTTTTATTATAACCAACTCATATTCACTACAAATAGACAGTGCATCCAGACGCTTCCTCTATAAAAAGCCATCTCATTTATCGAATCCGTTACCAAAACTCCTAACATTTCCGTACTCATTACTATTACAACAGTGAAGATGGAGCAATTAGAGCATCCGCCAGAAACCACGAAAATATCTCAGCAAAAACACTCTCCTATATTAGTGAGATTATTGATCTAACGGACATTGAGTTTTAAACGAAATATTTCCTTTCGTTAAACTTATTCTTCTTAACAGTATTTTTAATATTACACAAAATCACATACTGTTCTGATACCGTGATAAGTAGCTTAAGTACTTGTGTTACGGATATCAGAATCAACAGTGAACATACAAAATATACACTTAAATATATTTAATTACTAACCCAGACACGGAACACAAATATTTGGCCCGAGTGGGAATCGAACCCACGACACTTGGAACCGTAAGTAGTGAGCCTGGATCAGTAACGACTCCTCTGTTCCTCCAAACCAGTCGTCAGTCTCAGTTTAAAACATAGTAGTTCCATCTGTCTAATCCTATGTATGCTTAAATACTAAATACTACGCAATGAATTTTGTAGCTTTTTCGTATAGGCAGATTCAATAAGAAGGTGGTTATACTATCTATCTATCACTACATAGTATAATACAAAGCTTCCCGCGTCTGCATGTATGTATATATGTATGCTTGGATCTTTAAAAATACACAACGGATTTTGATGCGGTTTTTTTAATAGATAACTCTATCAGGGGGAGGAAGGTTTTTATGTAAACGTCCGAAGCGAGCTAGTGTTTTGTAACGTAGTACGTTATTTCTATAATAATGTTATATTCTATAAATTACGTTTCAGTTTAATACATGTATAAATATCAGAAGCGAAGTATGAGCACACACGAAATTATAATGTAGTCCCGTGTTTATCTGGTTATTCGATTTATCTGGCAATTTTTAAGTAGGACTGAGTTTTCATCCACAGCAAATATTCATAAACTAGTAATCCCATTATCAGAACAATCAACTACCTCTTACGTTACGAGTTACTCTGATATCATAAGGGCAAGAAAACCTTTGTCAATACTTCGTAACAACTCTTCAAATTCACGATACCGATATTGGTAAACTGGCCGTTGGCGCGTCTTCCAGACTCTTGGACGGGCTCCAAGCGGAAGGGACGGTTCAGGCTGTATGACTTCCTTCCTGAGTTTTAAAGTGTGACTCACTCCGGTTATTGTACTTACATTTGGCAGGAGCGCGACATGAATTAAATATTTGGCTGCGTTTCGGATGCATTTATTGAATTTATGCGCTAGTAAAGCTTTCGCCCTTTGTGCGAGTTTGTGACTTATTGCGGTTAGGGCATAGCGTGGATTGAATAGGTTTGTACGCTAAGATACGGTTGGATAAGATATTTTTCGTTGAACTTGCAAGGAAGAATCTCCGCAATTTTTTGACGGACGAAAAGGAGGAGGTTCTCAATTCATCTGTATGCTATTTGTATCTCAATTCGTCTGTATGTCATCGAAGGAGGAGCTGAACAAGACACAATTTTTTTTAAAGTCCTTAGCAAATTGGAAAATCGTTGGCACAAGCGTACCTACTTTAAAACAGGAGCATTACTTTGAAGGGAACAAAATAGGTGTTCACGAATAAATTAAATAAATTTTGAAAATACACAAAAAGTACGCGAAGTTTTTGAACACAATATCTCAATCGATATCTCCATCAATTACGGATTTTATTTTGCTTGTTTTTGTTGTTACTTTTGAGTCTTACAGTAGAAAACTGAAAGTGTCCGGGATATTTACCATGTTGTTTTGTTTTAATGACCTCCCGATATTTCGGCACTGTTGCAAGCGCCATGATCACGGGTGAACTGTAGAAAATTATATATTGGGTCTTAAAGTTACAGTCTTTCATCCACCAAGAATTGGATTCGATTCCCGCTCGGGACAAAATTGATGTGATGATTCCGTTGATTTGTCTTATGTACTGTTATTTCTGTAACCGTAACACAAGTGTTTAAGCTACTTACCACGGTATTACACCAGTGTATGTAATATTTATTTAATGTTATGGATGAATGAGCAAAGCTTCGCACGGTTTTATTAATTTCTTTATTTAGAAACATTCCTAAGAAAATGAATATACGAAACCACTGAAGACGCTTGTAGAAAGTACTACCGGCAACGCTGGCGGTAGTACACTTTTCAAATAGATTTCTTTAAACGCCAATAGCCCCGCCCACTGGCCAATAGAAGAGCACTTAAAGAAAATCTGTCAAAATCCAAGCAAAAACGTTCCAATAGTAGGAGAGCTAGCAAGAATTTTTTGGTAGGTATTTGAGGCAAGCTGAAAACTTATCCTGAACCTCTCCTATTATATCCCAGCACGACACTGCAGACCTGCCTGGTGAGTAGCGGGGCTAAAGCAAACCCACAAAAATATTTTTCATCTTTTTATTTATAACTAAAAAATAAGACTCACGTTGTAAGACAAATTATTTCGATGGAACTTCTACCTGTCAGGTGAACTGACAAAGTATATTTTTTTGGATTATAAAATATATTTTAAAATAAGAAAAATTGGGGGTTTGGTTTAGCCCCGGTACTCAGCCAGGTCTGCGGTTTTGTGTTGAGTTATAATATTAAAGGTATAGGACAAGTTTTCAGCTTGCCTCATATACCTACCGAAAAATTCTTGCAGGCTCTCGGACCACAATTTTGGCGGGGCTTGCTTTGACAGACGTATAAGCGCCAAGCGATTTTCACCTTATAGGTGGTCGACCGCCAAATACTCCGATAGTACCTTATAAAATACAACTAAATAAAATTGAAAGTCTGTTTGTTATATAAAAATTACTAAATTCGATTCGTACTCATGTATATCGGTACCAAGAACAAAAACATAGCTTACATTTGTTTTGTCCGTTTGTCTGTTTATTCTTGCTAATCTCCAAAATGGCTGGACCAATTTTGACGGGACTTTCACTAATAAATAGAAAATTTGACAACGTGTATTGTAAGCTTTTTTAATTAATCATTGCTGCCAAAACCATTCCCACTCTGACAAAGTCGTGAGCGGCCGCTATTCAGTACTAATGTTATAAATGCGAAAGTAACTCTGTCTGTCTGTCTGTTAAACTACTCATTCAAGCATATAGTACTAAACCGATTTAAATTAAATTTGGTACAGATATAGTCCAGAGCCTGAGAAAGGATATGGGCTACTTTTTAATCGACTGCGCTATAAAGAAGTAATGTTTTACCCGTCAAACATCTCTTGGCGGTCGAAGTCGCGGGCAGTAAGCTAGTATAAGATAAATATAAACTAATAACTCGTGAAGATGTCGCGGGATATTACAAGGAAATCTTTCGTGGTTTTCAAAGAGTTAGTCAAAATACTTTTTATTGCTGTTTTTTCATAATAAACGACGTTCATTTGCGAGCGGGAAATGTTAAAAGCTTCGTTGTGGGAGTAATGACTCTATTTACGTTATTATGTATGAAATAACATCTTAGCTATTTGTTAACTGTAATCTCCTAAGCATGCATCTTTTTGGAGTAAATATTTGAGTTGTATATTACGCCTTATCACCCATATACATACATACGTCCCACTGTTGAGGCACGGGCCTATACTAAAGTTGGACGATAAGGCCTTAGTTAACCAGGATAATCAAGTGCGGGTTGATCGACTATACAACCTAAAAAATTCTTCGTAGGTGTTCAGGTTTCTTTACGATATTTTCCTTCAGCGTTAAAGCGTAGAATAATCGTACATAATTATGCATTTCAAATCTAAAAACACAGTGGTACGTTGCGGTTTTTGAACTGGGGACCTTGACCACTCG
The DNA here is from genome assembly GCA_039566165.1 of Maruca vitrata. NCBI lineage: Eukaryota > Metazoa > Arthropoda > Insecta > Lepidoptera > Crambidae > Maruca > Maruca vitrata. Next base: position 13,279,417 of record CM076928.1, on the reverse strand, counting down.
GCCAAAGATTAGGCGCTATTTTAGGACTTACATAATAACTGAACGAATTAAATTTAAAAATGTCTTAAAATTACTCATCTTTCTCAGAATTTACGAATTAAGAATTTACTAACTACCAGTAGTCAATTCTTAGTACAGTTTTCAGCCTATAATTTTTAGAATTATGAAGTAGGCTGTAAGGATGAAATGAACTTACGAGTAAACATCCTTTAAATATATAAATCTATTCTTCACTTGAAGTACTCAAATGATGAGAAATAATGTTTTTGAGAATTCTAACCAACAAAAACGTAGGAGAATTTGTACGCGAATACATGGAATAGCTATTATTACACTAAAATACTATGCCACTGTATATTATGATCCAGTATTATTATCGAAGCTAAATGAATCTACAACATTTATGAATTACCGACAACTTTCTTGACTAATAGACAATGTTTGGCCGGTTTCCAAAGAGAAACTCGCATTCTTAACGGACAGACAAACGGGATGATTTAGCTTTCACATAAAGGCTCGCTTTAAATTAAACCACCGAAACTAGTCTAGACACTGTGAATGTCTAAATGGGACATTTAGTTAGACCTAACTTTTGGCACGGTACTTTTACCTAAGTTATACAACTTAGTAATTTTCGTTCAAAAATTGTTGTAAAGTGTGCACGAGTTGGTTTTAAAATTAATGTTGGATGTCTGAGCATAACGGAGGTTTGTCAACATACACATGTTACGAAAGAGTTTTAAGTGAAACTTGTTAACTTATAAAGTGCCGATTTAGAAGTTGGAATATTTGCCATTGAAACTTATTACAGCGGTGATTAATTAGATAATCTAATTATTATTTGATGCCAACGTTTATAGTTTTAAACACTGTGTACTTAGTACACACTTGTTTAAGTTCTTATTGCCAGATTGAGAGGCATAAGGTCATATCATACACATAGAGACAGTTTTTACTCGCTACAATATACACTGTGAAATTTTAACCCTTAACTACCCAGTAAGCTTTTGTAACGTAACTGCCCAGTAGTGTCCAACAGACACATTTGATAAATATAAGGTGTGATGAGTGAAAAACTAGTTATTTAAATTAAACAGATATTAAAATGAACTTCAGTAATGTATTTTTGCACTTGCGGATTCACAGATGTATATTTTTTCAAAATGTGTAGCAGTCATTATATGATTGCACTTATCACAGCACTTGATAGAAACGCTGTTAATATCGAAGAGTAAACTAACAACGCTTTATCCTTTACACAGCAGATTCAGATAATTAGTCAACAGTATGGTCAGCTTCTACATGGTTTATGGCTGCTAATTGCTTACTTGATGGACTTTCCTTACTTTGTCTCCGTGTATGAGGAGTTACCAATACTGTTGCAATTTCACGCATAAATAGTTTTTTTGTGTTTTTTATTTTGCGTATGTTGCAATACAATAACATCTCATCATAATCATCAACATCATCAGCCCATTTCTGTCCACTGCTGGACATAAGCCTCCCCAAATGCACTTCTCTCTCTCCTCGGCCACTCGCATCCAGCTCCTACCAGCCGTCCTGCGCAGATCGTCACACCACCTGGCCTGCGGGCGTCCTACTCTACGTTACATAATAACATCTAATATAAATATATTTTGAATTTGCTAGGTACCTATTCGTTTTATACTGAACTCTACTACCTACACTCATGAACCATAATCATCACTCTCACTCCAAGAATTATAACTATAATAGGGTAGTTGCCTATTTTTTATTTTGATGTAGATGGATGGACCACACAACATTAAAAAAAATGCTTAAAGAATTATTGTCATAACTTTAAAACTCGCCGAGATATTACTGTTTCAATAGCACATCATTTAGGCAAGCTCAAAACGCTCCATACAAAAAGTGACTGAATCGTGACGTCACGCTTCAGTTATTTGTATGCAACGCGCCAGAAATTTGTTCGGCAAGTATACTAAATATTGCGTTTATGAAAATGGTCTCAAAGCAAAAGTTGTTATTAATAATGTAATTTGAAATATGGTATTGTTTATTCTAATCACTTTTGATATTTTATATTGGACTCGCCCACCCAACTTAAAATGTCTATTATTGCCTCATTTTGTCAGAAATTTTAATTTCAATTTGACTTATGTTATTAATCTGCCTATATCTTACTATTAATTGTGAAATCACATGTAAAATTTGACTTAGGAAACTACCCAATTCTTTCATTACCGTTTACAGTTGCTGGTTCTGTCACATTTTTTTCAATCTCGAATCAGTATGTATGGACAAAAGTATTTTCATCGTTACTGTAAACATGTTCAAGTTGTAAGTTTACGTCTTATTTATCTGAATAATACTGAATAAGAGGACTATTATGTGGTGTATTGTGTGTCTAATCACTGATATGCGAAACGAAAACAAAGACGACAATTATAACACAAAAAAGTGGTGTCAGATTATTATGGCTATAAAATATTAATTGTTATGACCCACCCGACATCATAAAATTATACGTTAATATAAATATAAAACAATCTTTGTTCATATTTTGAAACAAAATGTTATTGTGTCCGTTGGACACTTGTGGGTTGATGAAGTACTATTTTTGTATATTTAAAATATCTAATAAATCTTACATGTTATAAATATTATAAAAGCACTTTTAGAATCTTAAAACATTGGAGATCAAATAGGTAAAAGGCCGAGTCATAAAAATTAATACTTTAGTTTTTATTAAAACTTAAACGCAAAAATGTGTCCGCGAGACACTTGTGGGTTGTTAAGGGTTAATGGTGGTTTTCCCGCAGTAAAATAATTCTATCTTAGTAGTACAATAGATTTGTACAGTTCTTTTTTGTTAAAATCAATAAATGCCGGTTTTACGAAAGGTTTAACTGAAACTCGAAAGCACGTTCGAACCGCTTTATGACTTATGGTGTCGAGTTTCTTCAGCTTTAAGCATCGATTTCATGCGGCAAGCAGAACCTGATTACGTCACTTCTTATAAAATAACGATAGCTTCTCTCGTTTTCGAGTTGAAAATTATAATTTTGAAAAAAAAATTTTTTACTGATGAATTATTTGCATGATTCGATAGTATTACTAAAGGCAAATCGTTCTGCCACGGGAAAACAACCACTAAAATTTCACGTTGTATATTACAAACATTAAACCACTTTACGGTGAAAACATTCACTTCCCCGCAAGTCCATTGATAGTGACGATACTCAATGCCATTAACATAGTCAATCAGGAAAGAAAATTAGCAAAGTCTTGAGCAGGAGCGAACAAGTAAGAGTAGTATGTGAAATTGTGTATGTGTCGCAGTCATCTGGTTAAATCAGCGATTTGATTGCATCACTAGCGCGTTCATTGAATGACGACGTTTAATTGAATGACTAAAGGACAACTAGTGAAGTTGTTGAATGTAACGTTCAACATCTTGACTGAACGTCATTTAGCGTAGTCGTTGAATGGGATATAGCTGACTTTGTAATGTTTGATTAGGGTGAATGGTCACCCTATGGTCAACTTATGGAAGTTCGCAACTTAAAAGATAACTAACTTTAGATTAAAAATGAAGACATGACATAACACACCATAATAACCAGCCAGTTTTGCCAGATTTTTTTTCTTTTAAAGTAGCCGGGGACAGCGTATTAATCGGTACAACCATGCTGTCTCAATTTTTTACGAACATATCACTTTAAATCTCAATTTCACTCAAAAAAATAACAACACAGTGCCATTCGATTAGATCAGTACCAGCTGTTTGACGCCATCTTTGTTTTGATGAGCACTAACGCCGCAATGGAAAAAAAATTAACTAAATTACAATCACCTGACTGATTTACGTTCGCTATGTTCAAAGGGCTATGTTTCAATCAGCTAACTTGTTGGACGTTGAGTGAGGATTGTTCATTCAACGTTCGACCTAGTCATTCAATTGAACGTCGTCATTTAATGAACGCGCTAGTGATCCAATCAAATCGCTGATTCAACCAGATGACTGCGACATATGCATATTCACCGAATCTCATGTTTTCCCTCCCTCCCTTAATCCCTGGCTCTTCGAGCATGGCGTTAGCGCGCCTTTCTTTCTTTCTTTCTCATACGCGGACTTTACGTAAGGTAATCTTCAAATCGACAGTTTTTACCTGGCCTATACTATTCTGTTACTGTGTTGTGTTGTTTGTTGTGTAAGAAGCGTCGATGGCCGAGTGGTTAAGGTCGTTGCTTGCCATGCGAGAGGTCGCCAGTTCAAACCCCGCCAGGTACCAATGTGTTTTTCAAATTTGAAATTCATATGTACCATCATTCGACGCTTTAACGGTGAAGGAAAACATCGTGAGGAAACCAGCACACCCGAGAAATTTTTCAACGGTGTGTGAAGCCATGTCAGAGACCTACAGGCGGCTTAAAAACTCTGACACCAGGTTGTTCATCAACCATACGATAAGGAGAAGAAGAAGAAGAAGACTGTTTCACTGCTGGGCAGGCCTCCCCCAATTCACTCCAAAGCTGTCTTTTTCAGGTCAAGGCCGACCCGTTCCGATTGTCTTTTTATAAAAAAATACCTTTAACTCTTAGCTGAAGAGGCACTTGTTCTTACCAATATTCTACTGAGCTATTAAGTGATTTATTAAGTCATTTGTAATTTATTACCCTTATAACGCGGTTAATATAGGAACAGGTCAATTTATTGTACAGCGCAGACGTGTATAAAGTAATAAATAAAAAGTTAAATACAACGCTAGAAGTAGGACAAAGGCTTATATAAATTGCGCCCGTTGAAGCGACTGGGGAGAATGGCTAGGGTGACCTGGCCATACATTTTCTAATACTAGTATATACGTTATAAGATTTACCGGTCTATAATAAAGTTCTACTATTAATAGTTAGATATGTACGTACATTAATTTATTATTATAAAAGCGAAAGAAACTTTGTTGGTATGATTGTCATTTGCGCTTTAAAGTCACAACTACTGAACCGATTTTAAAGGAATTTGGTATACGGATAGTTTAGGGACTGAGAAAAAATTTATGCGGCTTTTTGACCGACTACGCTAGAATGGAGTAATATTTTACGCGATAAATAACTTTACGCAAGTGGAGTTAAAGCTACAAAGCTTTTTTTGCCGTTACTGACTACGATGAAGGCTTGGAGTAGCCTTGTCATCATCACCGGACTTTCAGGAGGACTTTTAAAAGTAACTAGTTGACAATCTTGCATAGCATTTCATATCCATAACGGATTAACGATAAGATTTATACAGTTAAATAAAATTTAATACTAACTCTACACTCTAAGAGATTTCCGGCCATGGTAAGGCTGCATCAAAACTTGGGTTACATAACAAGCGTTTATCCCACAACAGCTAGCGTCGTGGCGACCCCATCTGCAGATTTGGCGGTCAGCCAGACAAGGTAGCGGGTTCGATGCCAGCACGGGCTAATGAGCACCTGATCTCCGGCGTGGTAGTTATGTACTCGCCCAATTACAACACTGGTGGAAGGATGATCCGATTTTTGAAGGCGGCAGATAAGACTTTTTATTCGAGGAAATCGGTGGCTCTGGAAAACAGCAAAGTAGTTAGTTAAGCAGCGGCAATGTTGTACTTTATTGCAATAATTAAAAAATACTAAAGATTGGTCTTTATGGGTCTCCACGCGATATCAGTTCGCTCGCGATCTTGATTGGTGTAACCCAGTCGAAACTTCAGTCAGCAAGTAGGTATACATAGGTATTTGATGCTTCCAATACACAACAATGTATGAGATCAGATTCCATGGTAAGGTGCTTAAACAGATATCAGAAACAAGTGGCAAACATAAATATACGAGAAAGTAACACAACCATACAAGGAAGAATCATCTACATGAGACAAATATGTGTTCCGGGTGGATTCGAACGCAAAACTTACTTAACTTAGATGGCATCATAGACTCACTCAATCAGAACCCTCTAACGTGAAAACAAATTTATTAACATGAGTACTAAGTACTTAATAAATCGCAATACATTGGAACTGTAAATGCACAGCAATTTAATTAGAACTAATGACAAGTGTTTAAAAACGTGTAAATATTCTATTAAGTATAATGGTAAGCTATTTGAGACAAACACGCTACATTTAACTTCAAGAAAAAACGCCATTTCAAACAAACACTCGCATTAATTTCACTTATTTGCCTTCCTCAAAAGCGCAGTCAAACGATTGTTAACAAACGCGAAGACAATTCGCGGGAGCGTACGAATTTTCACAAATTTAAATACCTTTTTAATGCCGAAAATGCTTTTAGAAGCGAACACGTCCTCCCATTTGTCTCCGGTGCGAGTTTTTCGAGTCCGCCGTAAATCATCATGTATGCGACGGCGCGATGCGTTCGCGTCCGTGACGTCATACCGCTGCATATCATGGGGACTTTTATATGATATTCAAGAATGTAAAAGTTCCATTGTCACGGTTTTAGAATTTGCCTGGTATCTAGAAAAGCTAACTTAGCTTACTTTCCCGAAGAGGTTTTAGGACACCGTTTATGTTTTCCATTTTTTTCTTTCTGCATTTGGATTATTTTCTTTTATTTTATTTACTCACTCCGTAGTGAATCTTGGCCTTAGACCTATTCTGAGCATCTCCTTCCAATTCGCGATCTGGATCCCAAGCATAGATTAATATTTGTAAAGGCCTTAAAATGTCATAACATTTCATTGTTTAATTGTCTTTAGATATTTAGAATCACTGATAGTGGATGATCTGATATTTGACTTTAGATAGCTTATACGTCCAAGGACTAAGTCTAAGGCTGAGTACTTAGTGCTGTTTTAATACTTTTAATATTACATCTCACCATAAACCCATAATATTGCACATAATTGAAGTTAAGATAGCTCTTTCCACCAGCAGATAGTTATCTGCTGGTGGAAAGAGCTAGTTAGTTAACTAATGGTATACTCAATTGAAGACAACCGAAGTATTTCTTGCCTCGCGAGTTTGGGTTGAAATCAATTTTATCCAAAACTGTCCATAAAACATCTTGTTTATCACACAGTCACAAATTAACCGCCATCGAACAACTGAAGCGTTCCCTATTTATAATTTCAAAAATATCTCAACCCCAAAAGGGCGAACGTGGCAAAAGTAACCCAGCAACTCAATTTCAAGATTTTGAATTAATTGCAGCATCATTCCGGCTTCTTGCAAATTAAATTTTGACACAGAGCGAGAGTGGAACCACTTAATTGCAATTAGCCAGAGTTACTTATAAGATCTTCAGTTGGTTCAACTTTGTTGTGAGGGAGAAAGGTCTGTTATGGTTAGTTGGACACATTGGATTGTTGTTAGGGGTGAGAGCCATCCGCTCCCCCGCAAGTCCGGTGATGATGACAAGGCTACTCTAAGATATCATCGAAGTCTGTTAGGAAGGAACTAAGAAAAAACTATATAACTAACTATTGTTGTGTCCTGATAAAAATAAAAAAATCTTAGTTCTTTCTTAAATGTAAGTTAGTTAAATGTAATGGTATGTAGTAAGACCATGGCAGTTAGTTTGTTGAGACTACACTTCAGATATCATCTTAATGTTTTTAACTTAGCACCGCTTTAAAATACGAGCTTCTAGTAATCACAACATCATCATCATCAGTGTCCCTACAAAGAAGCAGGAGCCTACCCTAAACTAAGGCGAACAGAACGCAACATCTTTAGTTAACTTCTTCTTCTTCTTATCGTGTGGTTGATGAACAACCTGGTGTCAGAGTTTAAGCCGCCCGTAGGCCTCTGACATGGCTTCACACACCGTTGAAAAATCTCTCAGGTGTGCTGGTTTCCTCACGATGTTTTCCTTCACCGTTAAAGCGTCGAATGATGGTACATATGAATTTCAAATTTGAAAAACACATTGGTACCTGGCGGGGTTTGAACTGGCGACCTCTCGCATGGCAAGCAACGACCTTAACCACTCGGCAATCGACGCTTTTTTTTTAGTTAACCACGCTAACCAACTGCGCAGGCGGTTGGTCGTCTACACACATCCTTAGAATTTATTTCACTCGGACATCGACGCTAGTCAACACATCAATATTAATAAATAAAAAAATATTGCACAACATCACATACATTGATCTGATCCCGTGGTAAGTAGCTTAAGCTCTTGTGTTACGGATATCAGAAACAACAGTGGATACACAAATATACTTAAATATATTTAATAACACACCCAGACCAGACCCAGGAACAAACACCGATGTTCGTCACACAAATATTTGTCACGGGTGGGAATCGATCCCACGCCTCTTGGAACCGTTGTCAGTGAGCCTGGGTCACTAACCAGTGTTCCACCGAGCGAGTCAAATTTATGAGCATAATATAAGCAGATTAACCTGGCTTTTATACGAAAACATAATAAATTAAAGTAGATCGTTTAGTGCGATTGCCAAAGTGATCTCTTCGAGTAAGAAGTAAATTGTCTATAACTTAGATAGTTCCCCGCTGACATTCAAAGTCTTCAGCCAACGTAACCTTATTTCATACTTCCGTAAAACTCTTATTTGATTTCCCCTCTCCACATTGTAGCATTCGCGATATAAAATGTTGCTACGTTTTCAAATTTACTTTACGGCGATATTACCCTTACCGTCCATTGCAGTATTTTACTTCTATAAAGATTTTATTATTTTTATCTGATTCTTCCAAAGTCAGGATTTGCAAGTTAATGAAAACTTTTTTGTTACATAGTAAGCGAGTGAATTCGAGTTTATAGTTAGTGTGGCTTGAAAGCAACCAACTGTGTGACTGACTTGATGGCACATTGCATAGTGCCCCTATCTTATGCGCCAAGAGTTGCGGGTTCCATTCCCACTCGGGAAAAATATTTGTGTGATTGGCTCGTATCTGGATGAGTTATACATATAATATCTAATTTGTTCGTACCACTGTTGTTATTGTACTACGGTTACACTGATATTTGTAACACAAGTTAAGCTTAAGGCACTTACCACACGGGATCACAGGTCAGTTAAATAGTATGGTAGGTAATATTACGTTGTCAAATATTTGTATAAAAAAAATAACATTTTACCATTCCCCCTCCAACCCCAACTATAAGCTGATATCACTGACTGTCTTGCACACAAAAACTTTAAGCACTCCTTATAATAGGAGTAAGAGCCATCTACTCGCTCGCAAGTCCGGTGATGACAAAGCACCTCCAAGCTATCATCGTATCGTACACCTATAGTATCGTAAGTTTGGGAAAAATAACTTCTCATAATCAATACACATTGTTTGGTACGGAGCAATCGGTACCCAACGGGCAGTGCCACACTGAACCGAAACCAGTCTTAAATTTTCTATGCAAACTTAGACGTTGACGGAATACGTTCAAAAACTATCCAAGTGCGAGTCGGACTCACATTAGAATCGTAAATATAATATTTACGATTTAATCTTTTAGTATAATGTTGTTATAGCGGCAATAAACATATCTTGTTTTCTCGAATACCTAGAATTCAAATAAATTAACCTGTCTAATGAATGATTGTGCCATAATTTTTTTTTAAACTTATGTGTATTAGAAAACTGAATCTGTCCGGGATATTTACGATGTTTTGTTTTAAAAAATAACATAATGTGTATATCAGACATCAACAACGTCTAGAATTGCGGTTGATGAGCGAGAACCCTTTATCAAACAGATAACGGAGGCAAATTACAAGGGTCCTATTTATCTGTCGGAATGGTACGGAACCCCAAATATGGTATACCAACCTCGTATTTAGCCCCCTGGCCTCTCGCCAGAGAGTATGTTAACTTCTGAAGAATCTTCGTTTACTTCCGCGACAGTTCGCGTTGTTAGTACGACACTCATGGAGTTAGGTTATGTTAAGAGGTAACTAAGTTAGCAAGTTTGGTCTTCAAGTGTTAGGAGAGATCTAGTGAGCTATCAAATGACAAATGTTGTATAAAACGTGTGTTAAAATTTATTCTGTTTTATTTTCTTTTTCCACTGCTGGACTCCTAAATGCACGCAACTTCTGTCCAGCAGTGGACAGGGATGGGCTTATCATGATGATAATGATACTGATGATTTTCTTTTTCTTTGTAGGAAGTTTCTAGTCACGAGTATATTATTTTATGTATATAGTATTACTAGCTGTGCCAGCGACTTCGTTCGCGTTTTCCCCGTTTTTTACACATTTTCCATTGTATCTTTGCTCCTATTGGTCGCAGCGTGATGTTATATAGCCTAAAGCCTTCCTCGATAAATGGTCTATACAACGCAAAAAGATTTTCTTAAATCGAACCAGTAGTTCCTGAGATTAGCGCGTTCAAACAAACAAACAAACAAACTCTTCAGCTTTATAATATTAGTATAGATTATGTAGTGTCTCGCTCTTAAAAAGACTACGTAATGAAGAAAAGGCAATAAATTTAATGCAGTGATAAACAAGGCTTCACTAAGATCATTGAAAAATATACTAGTTTGTTCATTTGATTCCAGTCATGTAATTTCAATAATGTAAACAGTTCCATCAAGTGCTGCTATGGCATCCTCTTACATCCATCTGATAAGCAAACACACAGATTAACATGTGAGTCTATTAGATGCAATGAAACATTAATGTTCCGCAATCGGAACAGTATATTACTGTTCAATATCCGAGTGATCGCCGTGTTTGTAAACTGATGTTATTGCTGTGAATCGAGTTGAGCACTATGCTTGAAAGTGAAATAAATATCTGTTTATGTATCTGGGTAATTCGCATGTTTCCGGAAACTTAACCGATTTTGGCCGAATGTTTATATTACTGTAATAGTACTCCCTGTTACTTTATATCTTTGTTTAATGGCTAATCATAATACTAAATCATACTAAATAGTAATCATAACACCAGGCAATACAACAACTTTTATGAAATTAGTGTTTTTTCAATTTAGTTATAGGTATCTCTAACGAGACCATAACTAGCAAGTAAGTCGTTAGTAAATCCTTAGTTCTTGTGTATGAATTACATGATATTTAAAGTGCTTTGTACTTTCATGTTGTAAAACAAAATATATTGGATATTGAATTTGAATAAATATATTTTTTTTATCATTAAGAGAAATAAATTTAAAAAAAAACGAGACGACAAATTTTCAACACTTTTGACGTTTCTTGATTTACTCATTAAAATAAGCTTAATAAACCTATCTTCGCTACTTATCCCACCCACGCGCCTATTACAACGAGATATAACATTATCCACCTGACACACTGCTCGCTCTAACCCCCGCGAGTTCAAAATCTAGCAACACCAACCCAGACACTGAAGTGCATCACTCCTGACTACAATCAGGGGTGGCTGTAACTTCGCGAGTAAAGTTCAAGTTGGGCAACGGTTCGGGGGCGCATTCCCGCAGTTAATACATGCAGTCTGGCAGGCATCCAGCCTGTGTGGTTACATCACAGTCTTCGGATTCAATAAACAAGGGACGATTCCATTTGCCCGTCACGTCTGGCTTTTGAAGAGGTTTTTTAAGCTATTGCATAGCTTTTATCGCGGGCTTTGAGCGCGGCGACCGAACCAAGAAATTCCGTAACGAAAAAAACCTCACAATCGTCTAACGTCGTTTCAGTTCGGTAGACTTCGGCACGGTGTTTGTGTGCGTGCGGTTAGACGTATTGTAAGACTCTACGAAACTCGCACGAATCGAGACGAGCTGCTTCAAAATCGGACGATGCTATGCAATAGCTTTACCGCGGCAGTCTCCGAGTGCCACACGTCTATTTTTTGGTTGTGTATGATAAAATGTCTGAAAATTTTCAGTCACGTTGCTCTATTATAATGAGTTCGATATTTCGACACTGTTGCAAGCGCCATGATCACGGGTCTACTTCCATAGTGAATATCCCGGACATATTCCGTTTTTTCATGTCAGTATAAAGTTATTTATTGTGTTGTACTCATAGTAGGCTTGTCCATTATGTCATCTTTAACTTTATTTTTCTATAAGATCAGCTTAAGAGGCTAAAGAACTATGGGAGTAAGGGAACAGAGAGTGCACTTGTGTACACTGCTGCACTATAATTTGTCCTGGGCACTTGGCTGATCTGAATCGAGATCGGCCGCCATGGCCGAAATCGGTCAGAGGCCTTATTTTACTGTCCTATACTTCGAGATTGCATCGTATTGAGTCGTGTCTTCAAAGACACACCGACAAAGAATCCGATATCTCCCTCATCACCGAATAAAACCCTTATTTATTTATTTAAGGATAGCCAACAAAGCATACACCATTACAATGAGATGTAAGTAGTATAAAATACATTTTGAAGTGCTGCCTTAATTAAAGGCTGCCACGGCATGCAAACAGTTGAAGTTATACATTAGAAAGCAATTAAAAAAAAGAAATGAGAACAACGCAAGTGCTGCAGTTAGTAGAAAAAATAGGAGTGTTGACAGATCCTAGGAAAATGCGACCTAAGGACCTGCCAACCCACCCAAACTATACTAGTATATGAATCTAGCTTGACAGTTGAACATCAAAGTAATCTCTTAATTCCGTTTTTTCCTCTTCAGTTTCCGAACCCTAAGAAGTTATAATAATAAGGCGTCCGACCGATTTCAGCCATGGCGGCCGATCTCAATTGAGATCAGCCAAGTGCGCAGGACATATTTTTGTGCACAAGTGTACGCGCAAACACAAGTGCACTCTCTATTCCCTTACTCTCATAATTCGATGAGACGGCAATCCGACATGACCGATGAGAGATCGGGCGCAGGACCACCGGTTTAACGTGCTTTCCGAGGCACGGGCGTTCAACCGCCAACTTCCTAACTCCGGGCTGAGTAATTTCATTACAGAAAAACTCACACAAATTTTGCCCGACCCCAGACTCGAACCGGGGACCTCTCGGTCCTAACGCAGCACTTGCTACCAATAGACCAACGAGGCAGTTAAAATAGAATAGTTAAAAAGTTATAATCGCAGCTGCTTCCATATTCGCAACAAAAATGTAATCGTATAGCATTACACCACTTGTCTTTGTCAAAGTTGTTACATAAATCATCTAGTGTAATGTAACACGGGTTCACTCAACTTAGCTCCAGGGTCTGCGGTTGTAATAGCAAAGGGCTAGACCTAATTTATCAGCACTTTCCGGGGACTCCCACCTGTATAAATATTGGTGGGTTCGAGTGAGTACTGTGGTTCAACTTCGGATCCGGTATAGTGAGAGTTATTTTTAGACTATTGTAGTATTATTTAGCTAATGGTTTAACCATATTTTTTTTGTGATGTCCGTACAATTGAATTGCTTAGACGTAAACTTTAAAATGTATAATTTTGTGCACTATTTTGATCTTATTTATCAAGAATAGCAACTGATATGACCGAGACATCCCGAGATTTATCACTTTCATTAATAGTTTTGAGAATTTATTGTTTTTTTTATCTAGGCCTGGTTTGTGCAAAATTTCGTATCTTGAAGGTGGTTCCAAGGCCGGAGACCGCCATCCAGCAACAGTCGTAACTTAAGATTAGGCAATGGTAATGCGACAGTTTGCGAACTAGACAGAGACAAGAGATACAAGCTTATGTCTAGAGATGGTCGCTTTCTCTGGCCGCGGTCTCTGGTCTCTGTTATGGCGCAAAAAACCGCCTTCACCATGAAAACTCACAATAGTAGTAGGATCGACTATTTATTATTACCAACTGTACCAATTGCCTGGCTCGGTGGAACAGTGGTTAGTGACCCTGGCTGGCAGTTTCAGGAGTCGTGCGTTCGATTCCCACTCGGAACAAACATTCGTGTGATGAACATTGGTGATTGTTTCGTGTCTGGGTGTGATTATTGTGTATTGTTGTATTTATGTATTTATTAAAAAAATATCTAGTATGTATATTATTCTCTGACGCCCATTAGTGCAAGCACTGCTTAGTTTGGGGTCAGGTGACCATGTATGGGAATGTCTCAGGTCTCAGAATTGATTAACCAAAACCAAAACGCAGTAACTGCAAAATAAGTAATAAGCAGAAAAATGCCAACAATTTCAGTATCAAATCAAACGAATGGCTCGTGAGAAGTTGAACGTTTCCCTTGATCTTATTTCGGTTGCTTACTCTGAGAAGACAGTAATCATCTCCGTAAAATAACGTATGGGCTTACTCTCTTTTCCCTTCAACAAAAAGTGCCATCCTTAACAAATATTTTTCTTCCCGCGGTACAGTGGAGATGAAAGCAGTGAGGAATTGTTTCGGGAAATATATATTTAAGGAACTTTATACATTGAATAGAATCTCGCTTTTTTCCCAGAGGGATTGTCAGAGATCACTTCCTGCCATGTGCTACGGTCCTGACACACCGATTTCGCTTCTTCCACATCTATTTACCTCTTCATGCATGCTCGTCGATCATGGGTACCTTTGACCTAACATCAAGATTTAACCTATTTGGTCATGGAAGGTCTTTTTTAGTCTTCCCCTGTCGACATTTCCGTACTCTCTCTACATATTCCTTTCACTAATCGTCTTTCATTCAAGCACACACAAAGGGTACATAATATTCGTCTAATAGCATTGTGGGCGTGTTAAGTCGTGCATGTTATTCCGGAAAACGTAGGATTTTACTGGTTTTCCTCATGTCAATCAATAAATAATAATTGGCATATTGTGGGCGTAAAAACATGAAGATTATATCAATAAATGTTACCCATTTAAATCGCAATGATGCAAGAAAATAAAAGTGACTGTTCTCGGTAGTATCGTGAAATATTTTTCTTGTTATCGTGGTAAAGCAATTCACTAAACTGAGGGATTAGTTCAGCAATCAAAACATCGCTTTTTTTCATACAACCAAAATTTACTATCAAGCCCATAATTAAGTGGTTATCCAAGTTCGTCATTTAGATAACCACAAATAAGCAAATTCAGAACAAAAATGATACATGACCTGATTTTTTTTCTGTATTTACTAGCCCATAGAATTAAGAAAGAAAAAGAAAGAAAGAAAACATTTATTGATCATAAATAGACAATTACATATTTTAACAAACACACATACAGGTAAAATAAATAGGTTCTGCCTCAGCAGGGGCAGTAGCGGCTGTGAAGTCGCTACAGTGCTGTTGTTCTGGCAGAGCCTTTCGGCGACACTAGAAAATTTACGGAACTACAAAATTTTTGTCATTGTCTTTATATAATGACAAAAAAAAGGAACGTTACATTACAAAATCCTACTTTATTTTCGGCATAACTTCATGTATAGGGATCAACATCTCACTGAGCGCTCCCTACACTTTACACTGGCCAATACGTGAATTGGGTCAAACTCCTTGAATGACTCCACTTTGCTAAGCTGATTTGACGTTCGGGAGTACTAATATGAAAACCGATGGCCCTCACCAAGGATTACGTCCAAGGAAAAGTCAGGGCAACTTTAATTACCGTTGCTACGGTACATTTATACGTATAAAGAGTTCACTGCCGTTTTGGGACAGAAATCAGTCTTGGAAATGGGTAAACATTTCCAAATATTTTCATGTTTTTATTTTTATTTCAAGGATCTAAAAGAAAAGGTTAATTTTTATAATAAGCTAACAAGATTTATTGCAAGATAATGAAAAAAGATTGACAAAAATATTCGATGTTTTTATAACAGTCAAATATAAAAACTATATGCTTGTTGCTTCAAATAAATTAATGAACATTAATTGAAGTCTTTTAAAAGATTAACATCAACCTGGAAAATGGATTGTGCGAGTACATATCAGAAATAACATGACTCTGTTCATTGCGAATGAGCACAATACGTTTCTGATGTTATGGAAATCTGCGGGAAAATAACAATTTCGGTTTCTTCATGAATACAGTTTCGAGCTTTCCCCGTACGCTCCAAATAAGAGAGAGGTTTCGGAATATTTGCGTCATAGTGTGCCTCTGTTCGACGTATTCTTGTCACGTACACAGGAACATTGCAATTTTTATAACCGTCTAGGATATAGTGCAGGTGCCGCTTATACAAGTGTAAACGTGTAGGTAAGTTTTCTTTTCTTTTTGCTACGGGCAGCAGAAAAAGTTTCAACTAGAAAATTTTGGTGGTGCATTGCTGGCGAGACAAAATGTTTGAACCTTAAAAAAACGAGAATAAAGGAACTACTTGAAATATTGAATGGAATGAAAGAAAAATCTCTTGCCAATTTCAGTAATATTAATATACTAATACTCAAATGATATTAAAAAATATATAATTCTTACCTATCGTAATTTAGCATGAAAATCTGTTTTAATTTGCGTGAGCTGGAAAGCGATAGTGAACTTTTTTTTAGTTTTAGCATTTACCTTTATTGTTAAGTAACTAATACGGATGGCTCATTGATCCAAAATATGTTTTGGCCACTGACTATAAGAGTCTGCGTTCAGCGCTAACCTCAAAACCATGTGTTTAAATTATAGATAAGTAACGTATTTAATTATACCTGCAGTGGTCGGATTATCCACACGTAATTTAGTATAGATGAATACGTCAGACGTGGCATCGTCAATCAGTGCCAAATTTGAATTAAATCCTATCCTCTGCATTAATTATTTGTGCAATCAACGATTAGTCTAGTAAATATATAAGTACTGTTGATTCTGATATCCGTTACACAAGTGCTTAAGCTACTACTAACCACGGTATCTGATCAATGTATGTGATGTCGTGTAACATTGTTATAATTTAAGAATCACTAAGTATGACTTTCGCTTTAAAATGTTAATTGATCGTAATCAAAACTTTCAAGAGTGTTATTTATATATTTATTTATTTATAGTGGTACAACTTTCATTACAGAAATTGGTAGGTGTGACAATTGAACATTGCCATAATTGGCTAATTTCGTTCAATTGATGTATTAATATACACAATAATAATTTAAACATTTGCAAAATCAAAAATACCCTACTTATCAAAGAAAAATGCCAATAAGTTTTGTAATCGTCTAGAATTCCCTTATAATATCGTCAAAGATATGTTGAACTTTTAATTACATGGGCTTATTTGTAAATATGGCACTTATAAGGTCGAATTCATTACCAAATTGCTACATGCGTAAAAGTTTTAAATGATAACATTTAGTCGTACAGATAAGTCCCTAAGATTAAACTTCAAAGTCACTTAAACAAGTTATCTTAAGTATAAATGAAACATAAGCAAAACTGTGAGAAGTTCACGCTCCACGTGAATCTGTATTTGATAGTACACAAGTTTGTTTTGTTACTAATGATTTAGAGATGATTGATAGTCGTGCCAACACGACGTCAAGTTTTGCTTTTGAACAACACAATAGAGATGCTATGAGCGTTTACTATCTAAAACTAAAACGCGCAATGGCGTCGGTAACACAGTCGTTGTGAGCTCCGTAATTTTTTAATCGTTTTTGGTAGTAAAATCAATTAATTTCTCATAAACTATATACCATTTGAAAGCTCTAAATGTGTACTTTACAGTGATCATAGTGTGATAACAGGATCCGAAAAAACTTGTGAGTAACAGATCAAAACATTTCAATACGCCGGGTGTTACAACGCACCTTTTTAAGGCCAGATATATTTATTACTAGCTTTCCGCCCGCGACTTCGTTCGCGTAGAGACGTTTAACGGGTAAAACATTACTTATTTATAGCGCAGTCGGTTAAAAAGTAGCCTATAACCTTTCCTAGGCTCTGGACTATATCTGTACCAAATGTCATTTAAATCGGTCCAGTACTCTATGCGTGACAGACAGACAGACAGACAGAGTTACTTTCGGATTTATAATATTAGTAAGGATGAACACATTAAGCTGTTATGTGCACTTCACTTTAGTTGGTTTAATAACTAAGTATTTCCATGTAATCTCTCTCCGTTGCATCACCTTCATCATAATCATATTATTTACGTCCCCACTGCTGGGGAACGGGCCTACCGTAAACTAGGGCGATAAGGCGCTGGCCAAATGCGGATTGGTCGACTACACAACCTTAGAATTTCTACATAAGTGTGCAGGTTTCCTCACGATGTTTTCCTTAACCATTAAAGCGTACGTTTTCATAATATGTAAATTGTACATATGAAATTCAAATTTGAAAACACAGTGGAACGTGGCAGGTTTGAACTGGCGACCTCTCGCATAGCAAGCAACGACCTTCATCACTCAGCCATCGACGCTTTTTGAAGCCTATTAAAATTTGATGCACTTGAATTGATATAAATAAAAACATCATCTTTCAAGTTGATTTCATAAGCAATTAGTGACAGCAACTTTCAATGGTACACAAAATGAATGCATCATGCTAATATATTGACTGGCTCGGTGGAACAGTGGCTAGTGACTCAGGTTCATAACCTACGGTTCTAAGAGTCGTGGGTTCGATTCCCACTTGGGACAAAATATTTGTGTGACGAACATCGGTGTTTGTTCCGTGTCTGGGTGTATTAATGAATATATTTATTTGTGTATATATACGTTTATTTGTGTATCCACTGTTGATTCTGATATTCATAACGCAAGTGCTTAAGCTACTTACCACGGGATCAGATCAATGTATGTGATGTTGTGCAATATTTTATTATTTATTAATATGCAAACTCGAATAACCACATGAAACTGCACATCTCTAGAATGCAGCATTAGCATGAAAGAGAATGGATATGGTAACAACAATAACGCTTGATGTCTAGTTGAGAACAGATACCTTTTGAATTCCCATCACAATTGTAATGAAAGGGAATCTAATGTAGATAACTTTTGTATAATAAAGGAGAATGATTTTTCTTGCTTGCTTTTCTTTCGATTGAAAGTCAAATTATAAACTTGGAAATATTTCTTTATTTTAATCTAAATGTATTTAGCATAATACATACTGTTTATTCAGATAGTACATACATACATAAAATTACGCCTTTTTCCCAGAGGGGTAGGGAGAGATCACTTCCAGCGATCCACTTTTCACCTCTGTGGGTTGTGGACCACGTTGCCGCCATTCTGCCTTGTGCATTGTTTAAACAACGTCATTGCGTTCCCACGAGTAGCAAGGATAATATGACGGGGAAAGGAAAAAGTTTGCTAATATGTATTTGTTGGACTAAATACATGTAAATTACGTGACATATCCCGTCTTTACGCTTTGTGTTTTGTGGTTACAAATGTTTGCAACTAAAGTGACTAGACGTTTTGACTACTACAGAAATAACTATTCTCGGCATATCCACTACAACCAACCCTCAGATCGCGACGGCTGAATAAAAACCTCTTCGCTCGCTCCCGCCAGTTGCCAAACAAAACCTGAAGCCAATTAATCAATCAACTCCATCGATGACATCGGTCTTCGTTTGATCAATGCTCCTACAGTTTAATTAGTATCTGTCGCCGGGCATCTGTTCGCGATCGCGTATGCAAATGAGGCTCCGACTATATTTCATGGGTCGTCTGATTCGTCTATTAATCTTGACGTCATTTTTATGACAGTGGCTTTGTCTTCGTCAGTTGGAAGAACAGTAATGTCACTTTTGACAGCTAGTTCATGTGGTAGTAACACGTTGTCTAGCTTTGAGTTCAATGACCGGAACACTGAAGGGGACTGCTAATATGTTTTCGTTGACAGTGGAAATGCAAAGGACTTTTTTTCATATGTTGACGCAAACACTTATTTTATACATCTTTAATATAAATAAATAAATATCTGGGACATTTCCACACACGGTCATCTGACCCCAAACTAAGCAGAGCTTGTACTATGGGCGTCAGAGACTGATATACATACATAGTTATTTTTAAAAACATACTTAAATACATAATCTCACCCAGACACGGAACAAACACCGATGTTCATCACACAAATATTTGTCCCGAGTGGGAATCGAACCCACAACTCTTGGAACCGCCAGCCAGGGTCACTAACCACTGTTCCACCGAGCCAGTCAAATATCTAATGGCACATATTTTTTTTTACGATGATGGCTTGGAGTAGCCTCGTCACCTTCACCGGACTTGGAGGGCACATATGCTCAGAAAAAAAAAATAGTTTTTAAACCGTATAAATTTTAGTTAATCAATAAAAACAACTACCAATTACCAAAACAAATAGAAGCTTTTTTTTACCTTTTTAATTACATATCGGCTTTATTATAACAGTTCAGTCCCAAACCATATTATAGTAAGTTTTTTAATAGCATATCAGTCATACTTTGTTAACTTAATATTTTAATAAACCGAATAATTATATCAGTTGATGGACGGCGGTTCAGTTTTTAATTAAAATTTTAATAGATTTTATGGCTGAGCGATACTGCGAGTGTAAACTAATGGGATGACGAATTAATGTCATTCATATGGAACGAATAGACAGACACTGATGTGGCAGTTTGAAATGTACTGTAATATTTTCCATATGAGTGACAGATAATATTGTGTTTAGTACTTTTTTACTATTGAAATTCAATTCTCACGAGGTCATCTGTGAAAATAGTATGGCCGAAGATTAGATTCCATTTTACTCTCCATTCCATTTTGTTCTAGTAATTCGTAAATAAATTCGAATAGTTCTGCTACTTCACTCACTACTTAATTCAATAATTGTGATAAACTGTACGAAAAAATCTGAGAACATTATATCTTCACAAATCAATACATTCACCATTATTACTACCAAGTACGTTAAGCATAAACAAAACAATAGAGCAACGAGCCTATCGCAATAACACTAAGACTGCAATCTAGTACGCGAACAAGAAATCCTAGGATACACAACCCCCCACCTCCACCCTTTTGAAACGGCCCGCATTATATTCTTTCCAACGCTTCATTTGTTTAATGGAATAGGAACATCTCGTTGATTGGAGGACTGCAAATAGACCTATGAGGGTGGACAGCTGTAGTGGTTCACAGGTATAAGTCCTTTGAGCGATTTCGGCTTAGAGGCGATTCAATAAAAATTAAAACGTAATCCTTGTATTAGAAGCGTCCCTTGGCCGTTTCTGTAATGTATGTATACGAGTAAATAATTTCAGAGAACTTTACATTGATATCGTGCATGCTCGCATTAGGAGCTGAATGTGTATAACACGAAACTATTTGGTTATTATATAGTATTAAATAAATTAAAATAAATAAATAAATATTTCACAACATCACATACATTGATCTGATCCCGTGGTAAGTAGCTTAAGCACTTGTGTTACAGGTATCAGATTCATCAGTGGATACACAAATATACTAAAATATATTTAATAATAAACAGACACCCAGACACGGAACAAACACCGATGTTCGTCACATAAATATTTGTCCCGAGTGGGAATCGAACCCCAGACTCTTGGAACCGTAGGTAATAAACCTGGGTCACTAACTTCTGTTCCACCGATTTAGTCAAAAAGTATTAAAGTAGAAACATTAACTTTTGTGGTCACTTTAACCCATTACCTGATAGTGGCAACCTTAAACCTTATTCCCTGATGATAAGGTCAAAAAGCAATGAAAATTTAGAAATAGAATACTGGATAAAGTTAAAGTATATGCCTAGAAAATATTTGTATCCAGATTCCAGATGCCTTTCAGATTAAAATAATAAGCTAATAAGATATTAATTAACTAAAGTTGACCGGAAGTAGTCCCAATATACTACGGAAATGGCGAATACAAGCTTAACAAAAAAGTTACACCATAACTAAAACGTCATAACATCGGCAAGTAAAACCGCAATGCAATCCGTTTCCGAGCCGTACGCGCCACCCCGAACCCACGTATCGTCGAACAGCTATTGTCGAGGACTGATTAAGCTATTCAAAGCTATATATGACTAGAAAATATCAATATCCAGATATGTACTTTTCAGATAAAAAAAATATAAAATGGATGTTCATTAAGAAAAGTTGGCCAGAAGTAGTCCCAAACCACAGAAACGTTGGCAAATACAAGGTTAACAAAAAAGTTACACCATAACGTCATAACATCGGCAAGTAAAACCGCAATGCAATCCGTTTCCGAGCCGTACGCGCCACCCCGAACCCACGTATCGTCGAACAGCCATTGTCGAGGACTGATTAAGCTATTCAAACTGAAACAATAGGCTTATTAACTGACGTCACGAAGCGACTCCGGCGCGTGACTATTCCACGTCCGAGGTCCAATTTACGTGAGAATGCTGCGATGAAGCTATGGGAGCAGTAAGGAAGCTCTAGAAGTGTAGTGGATTGGTACAGTCTTTAGCCTATTCAGCATGCTTGGCTTAAACCAGTGTCGTAGCGTGGCTTGTCGGGGCCCCGTATAAAAAATTGTTTGGAGGACCTTATATGGGGGTAATGTTTGCTTTATATAATTTTGTCATTTCTAAAATATAATAAATTAGAAAGTTTCTATTTTCTTTCCTTACACTTTGGGGCCCCCCGTAACCCATGGGTCCCGTATAATAGATACGGCATATACGGTAGCTACGCTCCTGGTTTGAACATTTAGGGTACTGTTACACATGCACTGAAATAGCATACTTAAAATCGTGCTATTGAGTATGCTTAATATGAGCATGCGCATGACGAGTTTACATTTGCTTGCCCCAAAATCGCACGATAGTTGAACTTTGAGCATACTCAATATAAGCATGCTCATTATTAGCAAAGTTTCGACACACATACTAAGTAGCAAGTGCTCAATAGTGGCATGCTTTTGTGCTAGTAATGAACATGTGTAACAGTATCTTTACAGACAGCATTACATTGAACTTGTTTAAAGCTCGTTTCAATAGTGAGGATAACATTATTTCATTGTCTATTGAAGAAATTCTAAGGTTGTGTTGTGTTAATACCAACCAGCACTTGGCCAGCGTGGTTGACTTAGGCTTTATCGCCCTCGTTTAGTAGGCCCGTACCCCAGCAGTGAGGACGTAAATGGGATGATGATGATGATGATGTAATAATCACATTGGGACACATAAACGATATTTAAAATACGAATAAAATAGTTTGGTAACCTCTTCATCTTTGTAATTGTAAACAACAAGTTTCGTTAAAGATATCACCTTACTGTCACTATATACACTGTTATACGGGGTGTTGTCCAATTAAATATGTCGTGGACGAATTCTAGGAATCCTATTCTAGCTGTGAAATTCGTTCTTTGATGAGAGCAAGTCCAGGTTTCGGATTCAGCACTGTTTAGCGCCGGTATTTCTGTCCAATTTTGACTTGTCCGCAAAACATTAATCCACACTGAATCGTGGAACTTTTGATATAGAAGAAACCAATATCGGAATAAGATTAACGGAAAATTTATATAGATAAAATACGGCAACTTTCTAACAACAATTAGGTATTGCCTATGGTAATTGTTACTGAAAACACATCGTCATCATCATAATTATCAGCCCATATACGTTCTTCCTGCTCGGGCACGGGCCTACTCTAAACTAGGGCTATAAGGCCTTAGTTAACGACACTGGTCAAATACGGGATGACTGTCTAAACAAAACCTTAGAATTTCCTCGTAGGTGTGCAGGTTTCCTCACGATGTTTTCCTTCATCGTTTTAAAGCGTCGAATAATTATTGTCCTACATATGAATTTCAAATTTGAAAAACCGTTCTTACGTGGCAGGGTATTGAACTGGTGAGCTCTCGCTTGGCAAACAACCTTAACCACTCAGCCATCGACGCTTTTTACTGAAAACCACATTATAGGTCTTTCTAAGGAATCAGTATTTGGGGATAGATAAAATGAAGAGCGTTTTTTCATGGAGGAGTTTTTGTTTAATATGCTGATTATCTATATATATAAAAGGAAGTCGTGTTAGTTACACCACTTATAACTCGAGATCGGCAGAACAGATTTGGCTGAAAATTGGTAGGGAGGTAGCTTAGAGCCAGGAGAAGGACATAGGATACTTTTTATCCCGTTCTACCGAGTTCCCGTGGGACTTGACACGAAACGTCAGTCATTGTGTCAAACATTATATAGTCCTTTTCAGCTAAGATGATCCCTGTGACACATCGATTTTGACAATTGTAGAGATGTCCTACAATTAAATAATTTCGATAATTTCTGGTAATCGAAAATATTTTATATGGAAATGAAATCAATTTTATGAAACTATCAAATTTGAAAGCATGATTTGTCTTTATGTATTATAGTGAAAGTTTATTGTTCATATATGTATGCTTTACATAGCGCTATTCGGTAAAGTGAAATAATAAGAAGAGATTAAATGTTTTCATTCAGTCTTTGAAAAATCACTGTCAGAAGATATCGCTTGATGAGTCACCATCCCCGACATTTATTATAAGTTGGTCTTTCCAGTCCTCTAATATGGTAATTTTTGTCTTTTCGACTACTTTCGTCCAATCTTTACGAGTGACTGAAGCGATTTTCAAGTGATCGCCATATTGCACCCGATTATGTTAGTACCAGCTCTATGCTCTTACTACGTTCCGTTCTACGTATACGAACTGCATAGGTAATTTTTAAAAATTTTCTATTTCATTAAATTAAACTAAACGATACTGTTTCTCTTTTAAATTTTTTTTTTGTATTTTTCCTAATGACGCCGCAATAGAATGAAAAAGTGTGCAATAAAATTCATTCATTCAAATCACAATGAAGTGTCACAGAACTCATCTTAGCTGAAAATGACTATAGTTGTCCAATCCTGTCAAATACTGTAACAACTATTCATGTGTGCGTTCAGAAATTATTTTTTTGTAAAATGTCTCGAAAGTTTAGGTACCTACTGTTTTATTTGTTTGTCTTAGACATTAATTTGTGTAAGTAATTTATTTGATTTTTAATTTACGAAAATTATACCTCAGATTATTAGAAGGGTTCTGAATCGACAACATTCATCTATATAATTCAATTATTGTCTATTCCAGAGATTCTCATTTAGCAAAATAGTGACATCTAATTGACATGTTCGTTTACTGACAAATATTTCGATATCTATAGTAACCAAATTAAAGAAGGTTCTTTGACAAAAAAAATTCAATCATCACGTTTTTGGTTCAAAAGAAAAGACGAGCTGATCGCACTACAATAAATACGGTTCATACCTGTACCAAACGGATAAGTAGATATTAAATCTCTTTAACAAGAAATTTTGGCAAATACATTTTATGGGCAATTCAGCAAAAGAAGTTGATTAACGTTTGCACAACAATTTGGTGAAGATCTGTAATATTGTGGAACATCATTTTTCCGTCGACACATAGGGTAATTTCCTAAGTCTAATTTTACATGCGATTTCACAATTAATAGTAAGATATAGGTAAATTAATAATATTAGTCAAATTGAATTAAAATTTTTGACGAAATGAGACAATAATAGACATTTGAAGTTGGGTCGGAAAGTCCATTTCAAAACTGCGAAAATTCTTCAAAAATGCTATGCCATCGTATTAAATACAAAATAAGTAGTAACTTTCACATGAAAATATATTCGTAAACGCAACATTTGATATAGCTGCTGAACAAAGTTCTTGCGTTATGCACACAGTATTACACGTTGTGACGTCATAGTGTGCTGCGACATTTGTATGAAGCGTTTTAAGCTCACCCATATGATGTGCTATTGAAACTGTAATATCTCGGGGAGTTTTCCAAATATTAAACCATTCTTTTAACAGTATAAGTACCTTCTTTATCCAGCTATATCAAAATTGTAATATTGGGTAGAAGAGTTACCAAAAATCAATATCATGCTGTGAACTTAATGTGATCAACAAACACTTATAAGCAAACAAAAAACTTCTTCGTCTTTAAAACAAAACAAACTACGTCAAAAACTTTAATACAATTATTGTTGGCGCGGTTAAATTACCACAGATCACTAAATACATAAGCTATGCGAAGTTTGTATATGGGTTCTGAAATTTAACTCATAGTATTTGCCATTATCCTTATATACCTTGAAAGTAGGCCAAAAACTGTCTCGAATAAATTTTGTTGCGCCAAATGAAGTAATTTGAAAGCAATTATTGTATTGCTGGATGTAAGTAAAAATATGAGATTAGTAAAGTTCTTCTCAGCTATGACGAGACCAGGGAAATAAGGATTACATTTTATTTGGAGGATATTATGGATTCCAGGGCAAATTGAATAGGTACTTACTCATGCCTATTATGGGACAACTGTCAGCTATAAAAAGCATAATATACGGTCAAATTGAGAGACCCCCTCCTTTTTTTGAAGTCGGTTGACAAAATAAAGTAGTGCATCAAAGCTACGTTAAGGCGGTACGAAGTTCGCCGGGTCAGCTAGTTCAATATAAATACATTATTTAACGATACATTCGCGCATACGTAAATATCGCACAATTACGATATAAAAATGAAATCAGGTTTATACAACGAGCTCCGTCATTAAATTTTGAATAAAGTTGTCGCTTCAGTAGGACTGATTTAATCAAATTAATTGTGAATGATGTCAGTACCTAATTGTTGATTGAATCGGTAACATTTTAGCAAATTAAATTGAGTTCTACAGGTGAAACCACAAATCCCAAACATAATCTCCTAATTAGTGGGTACAGTATTTACTAAGCTAAATCAATGGTATTAATTAAAATTAAACAATAGCACTGGTAATAGCATGGATAATTTATCTAAATATATTAGTATTTAATAGGAGAGTCGATTGATAATATCTCCACATAATGAGTTATCAAGTTAGTCGAAGATAAGAGGAAGGCCGAAGAAGACATGGAAGGATTGCGCGAGAGATGATATGGGAGTAAAAGGAGTAGACACAGAGCTGACGAATGATAGGCCCGAGTGGAAGAAGTACACATGTTGCGCCGACCCCACTTAGCGTGGGACAAGGGCAGGAGAACGATGATGAATAAGTTATCAGATAATCATTCTCCTTTTTACTTTAAAGTACTAAAATACGAAACACTTAAGATATTGTCACAGGTGCAGATCTAAACCACGACTAAATTGTATTGGGCTCTTTGCACCAATGCGCTATCTAACAAGTCCCTACCGATATTATTATACGTTGGAAATACGTCATCATCATCATCAGCCCATTCCTATCCACTCCTGGACATAGGCGTCTCCAAATTCTCGCCACTTCTGTCTATCTTCGGCTAAAGGAATACCTTTATAATTGAAATAACTGAACGTTACTTTTTCAGGGTTCCCCATGTTCAAATTTTTTTCTGTATAATATTATTACGTAACTGATAAAGTACCCGTAATTGAAGAGCATGCATGAAGAGGTTGATGGATGTGGAAGAAGCGAAAGTGGTGTGCCAGGACCGTTTTTTTTATTTTAATATTACAGACATTTAATTGTATAGATGACGTACAGAATTCGCAGACTTAAAGACAATAGACACTATTTGTTATTTTCTACTGGCAAATAGGAATAGAGAACGGTGTTCAGAATACTGACGGTTATGTTTGGCCACACACTAACAATGGTGGGAATTGATTGGATCGCATTAGCTAATGCTTCGGCTACTAATAGGCAGTCGGTGCGTGACAAACGTAATGCATGTACCGTAGTCAGCGGAAACTAAACTAGATTTAAAATCGACAAGGTTTAAATCGTATTTCTCTCATTATCATAAGAAATACTAGCAAGTATTTCTTATCAATAAAGTTTAAACTTAAATATTTGCGCGTAAAAAGCACATTGCCAATTCAGATTAAATTACAAATTATTTGTATCGGGACAGGTTCGGTGACTTCGAGTAAAATGTCACTATTGGCATCTTGCAAATATATTCGGATTTCAGTAGAATAACAATGTAGAGACAAAAAAAAATCAATCAAATGAGGACATAACAATATCATGTAAGTAGTTAATTATGATTTACTCATTTCAGATAAAAGCCACATGAATAATTGACGTCTAAGGATCCAAAACTGCATTACGTGGACGCCAAGGGGTGAGTGAGCGTAACTTAAACGCAATTTTATAAAAAGTCCTCGAAGAAAAGTGTTACTACGAGTAACTATGGGTAAATAAGGACTGGAGTTATGTTATCTGTGGTAAGGACGTCACTAGACCAGATTCATAATATGACAGTCAACATCATCTTGCGTTTTCCCGGTTGCATCCGTGCGGAGCCCGTGGTCCGTTTTTCTACTCCTAACTCTCCACTTCGCACGGCATTC
Source organism: Maruca vitrata (assembly GCA_039566165.1). Classification (NCBI taxonomy): domain Eukaryota; kingdom Metazoa; phylum Arthropoda; class Insecta; order Lepidoptera; family Crambidae; genus Maruca; species Maruca vitrata. Next base: position 13,251,307 of record CM076928.1, on the reverse strand, counting down.
TTCACAGAGAGTCATATGAAAGTATGCAGTAATAATACAACTTACGTGTAAATAGGCATTTTGTCGCCATCTTTGAACCAGAGCATCATGGCGACGTCCCGAGCGGAAGCGGCCAAGTCGCACGGAAGCCTCGTCATGCCTCCCGGTGCTGACCACACTTGTATCACATCTGTGGAGAGAAACAAACATCATTATCATCATCATCAGCAGTCAGGGGATACCAGTCACAACTATCTGTCCGGTGGTTGGTGAACGGTATAGGGGTAAGCGATCCCGGCTTCTCGAGCTACTATCGACTCAGTCCAAATCATCCGAGGCGTTAGTATCTTTCCTCCCCTTTTCTTTTCCCCGTCATATATCCTTTCATCTCGTGGGAAGGCAATGACCTTGTTAAAACAATACACAAGGCAGAATGGCGGCGACGTGGTCCACAACCCGTCACGTCACGTTTCCCACACAGGTGAAAAGTGGATCGCTGGAAGTGATCTCTGCCCACCCCTCTGAGAAAAAGGCGTGATTTTATGTAATGTATCATCATCATCTTCATCAGCCCATATACGTCCACAATGCTGGGGCACGGGCCTACCCTAAACTATAACCACGCTGGCCAAGTGGGGGTTAGTTGACTACACACCCTAAGAATTTCTTCGTATGTGTGCTATCATATGTCCCCATTCTTCATTCCATTGCTTTCACAACAAAGCATGAAACTGATTTTTTTTTATTTGAGCTGTGGTATCAAATTACTTGCCCAGGTCAAATAAAACTATATTCATGAGATATTATATAAAAAATATTTGTTGTTTCACGAAATAACTAGCATGATTCGATAGTACAACTAAACGTAAATCGTTCTGCTACGGGAAAACAACCTCTCAAATTTCACGATTAGATTATGTACTACCGATTTCCATCATCAGCCCATATACGTTCCCAATGCACGGGCCTTCCCTAAACTAGGGAGATAAGGCCTTGGTCAATCACGTTGACCATTACGGATATACTCACGTCAAATCATCAATGACTTCTCACCCTGTTATCAATCCAGCGCCAGGGTAACTATATGGCCTATATAAACTCGTAGTTTGCAATAAGATACCAACATGAAATACTGAGGTAATAAGTCTACCGGCACCCCTACGGTCAGCTGAGGATTTGTCAAGGAGACAAACTACAATGCGAGTTTATTCTACGTGTATTACGTTATTCGCAGCGGGGAGATGGGGAAAGGATTACTTGGAGCAAAAGGAATATTTTATTCATAAAACATCAAATCGCTTAAACGATTTCCTTTTGAGGAAATAGGGTTTGAAATCGGTGTTAGTTATTTTTGTGAATATATAATAAAGATGATTGGATATAAATTGTTTTGCGTTCAAAAGAGTCTTAGTTTGAAATGTGTTGCAACCCTGATTTAATGATGCGACTTTAAATAAGTATATTACTTACTAGCTGTGCCCGCGACTCCGTTCGCGTACATTTCGATTTTTACGACGCTTTAGGTGCAATTTAAATAGCCTATCATGTTTCTCAGATGTCTATGTGTTTTTATACCAAATTTCATCAAATTCGGATAATTGGTTTAAGAGTTATGGAGGAACATACATACATACAGAAAAAAAATCTAAAAATCGTGAAATTAGTATCAGTATCATATATTGAGCCTATAAACACAATATCTCTGAAAACAAACTAACTTACTCCATGACCGACCCTTACAGATTTTTTATTAGTATATAGATTGGTAATTTTATAATCTTTTCATTTAGATATTTTTAAGAACAGTTTAACTAAATTTAGAAAGCTACGGCAATTGTGTGTTGTTCAGCGAGTGTAGTGCATGTACAACAGAACAGTATCATTGTGAATGTACCACTGAAAATGTATTTTATATGTATTGTTGGCGTGCCTTCGTAGTAAAATAAATAAATAATCTTTACTCATGTTATAAATGGGAGAGTAACTCCTGTCTTTCTCGCAAACGCACTGTCAAGCCAAACCTACATAACTAATAGGACTACCTACTAGTTAAGTACGTTTCATGGTATGGTAGGTAAGAGTCATGGGTTCGATTCATACCCGGGACAAGTATTTGTGTTCCGTGTCTGGAGGTGTTATCAAATATATTTAAATATATTCGTGTATTCGCTGTTGATTCTGATATATGTAACACAAGTGCTTAAGCTACTTACCACGGGATCAGAACAACGTTTGTTATTTATTAATTTTTTATTAAGATAAAATGCAACTAAACCTTAAATATTTGTAATGCGATATTCAATATTATTAGGTCTTGTTAATGTTTAGTTTACATAATAGAATTTGTTTTAGGTCATATAAAGTGGCCATTCGGAATACTAGTTTGCGCGACCGTAATAAGTCTGACGTCACTTGTTGAGGGTCTGAATATTCGTCATGGCTTGTGGTAGTTTGTATTCCGACAGTATAGCGATAAACTAAGTATGTGAATAAGTACAGTACAATAAACTAAGTTGAATAATATTGTTAGAAGGCTTTGAGAAATTACTTACAAGTCATGAAGAAATTAATCAATGTGACATGCGTTTTTAGAACTGGATTTTTAAAATTAATAATTATTTTTAAAAAAATTAAGTACATGTTTTAATCTGAACCAGTGCTAAATTGCTGAAGAACTTGTGTTACGGATACAATATCGAATCAGATTAAGTTTTTCCGTCGATATCTATGTTTGCTAATTAGAAAACGTACAGGAATTGTAGTAGTGTTGTCTATTTATTTGCGTGAATACTATACATTTTAAATAAAATTAATTTAATTGCAAATATTTATATTTCCTTTGAAATGTATGAAAAAAATATATGTTTTGCATTTACGGAAACTTGAAAAAATCCTGTTCAATACCTAGGAACTACACACAATGCTGGATTTCATACATTTCAACGTGCTGACATCGCAATGATTTTACGGGAAATTCGTTTCTACCTCGAAGGCCGCAAAAACTCAAGCGGTAACTTTTTCAACACAGCGAATCACAATAACTGAGTTATTTTTATTTAATTCCGAATTCCTCCAACGATCCTTGTATCAAAGGTCGAGGACTTTATTCCGAGCTGGGGCTTCCACGATTATTTTTATAATGACGCCAATTTACAAAAATACAACGGGGCGTTAATCGTAAAGGCGAAGAGGCCTTTAATGGGAGAAATGGGTGGCGGGGTCGTCAAAGGCGGCGAGATCAAAGGCGCGACGTGTGAATCCAGTTAGGGGAAGGTCAGCGGTAGTGATGCGTCGGTGCAATTGATCCGGGATCCGATTAGGGCTCGTGATTGGCATATCGAGTTGGTGTGCTGAGTTTTGAATTGGAGTTGTGGTTTCGTTCTCTTTTATTTCTTTGGCATTTTACGAATTAAAACATCATACACTATAAAACTTTAGTTAAATACTAGCTGTGCCCGCAACTTCGTCTGCGTAAAATAGTAACTTTTGCCTGCATTTTAATTTCAGGAAGCATTTTTTTAAGAAATTACAGGAAAAATAAATAAAGCTACAAAAATTATAAAATTGTAATTGATTAGATTAATATCTATTAAAGAACCTGAAATTGTTTACAGATTATTAGGTGATAAACAACACATCACATTTTCGTTACAAATCGGCCAACTAAAAGATAATTCACTCGCACAATCTAGACACGCGGTAGCGTGTCAAGCCAAGTTCAAGAAACAGAACTGGCGAGCCGCACCGTGTGTAATATTACACGAACCATTTGGAACCACTTTTGAACCCCTCATAAATCAAAAACTATTTCACATAAACGTATCAAATTTGGCTCATATATTGTGACTTGCGAGATAAATATGTGTTCTAAATTTCATAAGCTTATCTCAAACAGTTATTTAGATATTAATGTCCAAAAATCCTCATTTTTATCATTGACTGACTGACAGATCAAAATTCTAACCCTGTTCCAAATGACCTAGAGAGTTAAAATTTGGTATGCAGATAGGTAATTACATGAATACAAAGGAAAAAATAAAAAACTGGCAATTTTTTAATAATTACGTTTTTTTTTTTTTATTTTTATAGGAGGCTAACAAGATGACCTCACTCCACCTGATAGCGGTAGTGAGATCCACATATGAGGTCGACAGGCACAATAGACCATGCTGCGGTTAGGTTCTAATATGAACGCTTAACATAAATACCTAATTAGTGCCTAATCACGCCTATACACCGTGAAATTTTAGTGGTTGTTTTCCCGTGGCAGAACGACTTGCCTTTAGTAATACTATTGAATCATGCAAATTATTTATCGAAAAAAAAAATTCTTTTTTTCGATTTTTCAGAATAATAATTTTCCAACTCGAAAACGAGAGAAGCTATCGTTTTTTTTTGAAGATGTGACGTATTCAGGTACTGCTTGCCGCATGAAATCGATGCTTAAAGCTAAAGAAGCTCTACACCCTAAGTCATAAAGCGGTTCGAACGTGTTTTCGAGTTACGGTTAAACCTTTCGTAAAACCGGCATTTATTGATTTTACCAAAAAGAACTGCACACATCTTTTGTACTAATAAGATAGATTCATTTTACTGCGGGAAAACAACCAATAAATTTCACGGTGTATACCGGGAAGGCTGAGCACTAAGTATATATTTAGGTATACATACTTACTTATTTACAATTAAGAGTAGGTACTTATAGTCGGTTTTCATATTTATTACTTAGGGTTATACCCCGTAAACGTAGGAAAATACAGTGACTGATTCAATTGTTTTATATTTATAAAGTCTAGTTTTAGTTTTGAATTTGTCCTTTTCAAAGGACCTACGGCGTTACGATGATATATACTTTTCTACAAAAAGTAATGATATCCAATCAAAAACATAACTGTGAAATGAGAGCCAAGTTCAATATTATGATAATTGCCTTGGTTGTTGACTTCAACGACAAAAGAAGTGAGATCTAAATGGGTGCCAAGTTCAATGGTCAACCCTGAAATTTATTTATAAGTAACACTATAACATACCTATCATATCTTCTTATAACATAAGATAATGTATGGTGGTAGCCTATGAAGGTCTGTCTTGGCTAGTTTTCTTTAGTTAGTTAGTTAGTAGTCTAGTTAGTTGTCTTGGTTAGTTTGGTATTTGTCGGTATTTATTTTATAATTCCGAAAATTTGGATTGTTGGTAGAAACTAGCGAGCGAACATAATAATACGTTGGTAGGTTTATAGAAACTAGCCAAGACAGACCTTCATAGGCTACCACCATACATTATCTTATGTTATAAGAAGATATGATAGGTATGTTATAGTGTTACTTATAAATAAATTTCAGGGTTGACCATTGAACTTGGCACCCATTTAGATCTCACTTCTTTTGTCGTTGAAGTCAACAACCAAGGCAATTATCATAATATTGAACTTGGCTCTCATTTCACAGTTATGTTTTTGATTGGATATGTTTTTTGTCTAAGCAATGATCTAGCCTGAGAGGAGAGTGGTAGCTAGGACTCACAAAATAATTTTTCACATTTTAGCACTAAAACCACGATAAAAACTTTATTTTTTTTGTCAGATACAGGTTTGAATTGTTGCAAACAGCATACTGTACCTATGTAGTTAGTACACAAAATAGATGTTTGATATCAGGATAACTTCAAAAGGTTAAATATAAACTACCTATCCACTGTCTCAAAATATCTATAAACAGAGATAACATGCTATTGAGGGTAGCTGTTCACGTCAACATTGAGCTCCGAGTTATTTATTGTTTAAAAATAGAAAAAGTTATTAAATCTATCTCACTAAATTAAAATTAGTTAAAAGATTACCGGGTACGTAAGTGCTAACGTTATCCAGACAAGTAAAAAAGTCTATCATAGTGATTTCTACACCAATGTGTTTGTGACAAAAACCGTGATTTAAAGTTCAAAGACAATCAATCAATACCTATAACAGCAAAATAAACTGTACCTGAACCGTAAAAACTGTGTTTGTGAGATGTTTTACTGTTAAAAGTGAAGTAAATTGAAGTGGAATGAAGGACAAAAATTCCAAAGCCATTTAGTCACCGTAACGGACTTTTTTTTTTCATCTCACTAACATACAGTGACCAATTTCAATACCCTGTTTACCAAGCTGTTTGGCCGAAAGGCTAAGTACGGCGCGTCATCTACGACAAGTTGTTGGTTCAAATCCCGCAAGTGCACGCGAGACTTTTTTGAATTATATTTGCAACTAAAACTGCAAATATGAATTTCTTGGAGAATATAACATTTCGCCGCACTCGTACGCAATCGGATTCAAAGGAGAAATCGTTTAACGTTTCGACGTTAGATGACACTACCAGTAGCCTACCGGACTTATCAAACGAAGACAGCAGTGAGGACATTAGTAAATACAAGAAACAGATTGAAGATCTTACTAATCAATTAAATAGTGCTCACGTAGAAATAGAATCACTATCATTGGAAAATAATAAGCTAAAAAAATTAAATGACGAATTAATTACAAAAAATGCTCTCTATAAAAAAGTGACCGACAGCCCGATTAAAAAACAAAAATCAAATACACCCAAGAAAAAAGTTCTTAATAAAAATATGTACGACATACAAACACAGACAGATAAATATACAATAGAAAAAAATAAATTGACAAATGGTGAGAGCAATAGTACAAATATTGAGATCTCAAATATACCGAAACAGATTGAATGTTCAAAAAAAGTATGCTTATTAAGCACTAATAAATCTAATAAAATATTAGACATCGCACAGTTCACTTTGAAAAACTGTTCATTGTGTCACTATCTGTATCCCAATTGCGGCGCTAAATCTTTACTGATGGATATTGGAAAAAAAGTATTGGACTATACTATGAATGACTATTGCGTCATAATGATTGGAGAGCAAGATTTTAAAACTACAAGAAATTATTTTGATCTTCTTTACTACATTCGTAAAACCTTACAAAACATAAAGCATACTAATGTGATATTATGCCTCCCTACTTATAAATACGGAAATGTATACAACATGTTCAACTGGCGAATTGAAACATTTAATAATCTAATCTATCTGGACGTAATGACTCACGAGCATGCATATCTACTGGACTCAAATAAACACTTGGAATATAATTACAGCATGTTTAACGAAAAATTTGGTTTTGTGAATAATTATGGCATTCAGATCCTATTTAGCGACTTGTATAATTTAATGTATAACATCGAAAATAGTCACTATTCAGAGGCTCAAGCGACCTATGATAACGTTCCGGCGAAGGATATAGAAACATCGTTTTTTCGAAACTAAAACATTAAGTATTCTTCACCAAAACATCGCAGGGTTATTCAGCAAGTCCGATGCCCTAATGGTTAATCTTCAGGAGTTGATGGATAGAAAAAAAAGCGTTGACGTTCTCTGTATCACCGAACACTTTATTATGACAGGGTACGAATCTATGCTACATCTACCTAATTATGTTCTAGCCGAATGCTTTAGTAGAACAAATAGTAAAAGAGGAGGTGCCTGTATATTAGTTAGAAAGGACTATACATTTAGAGAATTGGTGGAAATTAAAAATATATCTTTAGTGAATATTTTCGAATGCTGCGCTATAGAATTAATTGACCATAAGATGATAATTGTATGTATCTATCGAGTTCCTAACCCGAAATACTTAAATATATTTTTTAATAAATTAGAAAAGCTTTTGAAATATACCTCAAGAATAAAATGTAATAATATTATTATTGCCGGTGATTTTAATATTGATATTTTAAAGAAAAATAATGTAACCCTTGAATTAGAATGCTTATTGTTAAATCATAACTTGAATCTGGCTATCAATCAGCCGACCAGACTTGCTAGCAATTCTTGTATTGACAATTTTGCCCATAATTTTAAAAGAAACTGTAAGACTGAGGTGTTGGAATTTGGCTTGTCTGACCATACAGCCCAATTGATCGAATTACCTGTCAAAAAATTACCCAAATTCAAATACTGGCGCAAAAAAGTACGCGATTTTAGTGTCGAGAACATAAATAAATTTAAAATGTGCATAAGTCAATTGTCTTTTTCAGAAGTGTATGACTGTGAAGATCCAAATTCAGCATTCCGTACTTTTATGGAGGATTTCAGTCTTTTTTACGATCTCTGTTTTCCAATTAAACAAATAACAATAAAAGTAACTAGATCAACTAAATGGATCACTCGTGGTTTGAAACTATGCAGTAAAAAGAAAAGACATCTTCTTTGGAAATCTAGACTGAATCCATCTAATGCAAACAAATTAAATTACAAAAATTATGTCAAACTATTTAAAAAGATCATATCCTTAACAAAGCGAGCACAAAATAATTATAATATTAAAACATCAATAAATAAATCTAAAATGACGTGGCAAATTATTAATAGTACAAAAAGTAATATACCTAAACAATCCATTTCGAGAATAAAGGTTGGTGATGATTATATAAGTGACCCAAAAGAGATAGCTGAGTCATTCAATAATTACTTTATTGATAAGATTCAACCACTGCATGGAAGTGGTAATAAAGTAACAGAGAGATGTAACAATCAAGTAAAATCCATATTTATGGCACCGTGTCTTCCAAATCAAATATTTCACATTATTAAAGGTCTGAAAGAAACAAATAGTGTAGGACATGATGGTATTGCTACTAAAATAATTAAATGTGTTAATGAGTATATATGTCATCACCTTAGTTTTATTATAAATTTAAGTATACAAGAAGGCATCTTTCCCGATGAACTTAAAATCACTGTAGTGAAACCTTTATTCAAAAAGAATGATAAGGAATCAATGGAATTTTATAGACCCATTGCCCTTATTTCTATATTTTCAAAATTTTTTGAGAAATATTACTATAATGAATTAAATTATTATTTAGAAAAAAATCATATATTATGCCCGGAACAAAAAGGCTTTCGACAAAATAAAACAATAAATATGGCTATCTTTGACTTTTATAAAAATGTGATTGATCAGGTAGATAAAACAAAACCAGTATGCGCGCTATACTGTGATATGAGTCAAGCTTTTGACTACGTTGATCATAACATTTTAATTGACAAACTCGACGCATATGGAATTAGAGGCAATATTTTAAGTTTAATTAAATCATATTTAAGTAACCGTTACCAAAAAACCGAAATAACCAGAATAAATATTAAAAATAAAAATGAGGAAACCTTTTATTCAAAAGAGCGCGTAGTAGAGTATGGAGTTCCACAAGGTAGCGTCTTGGGTCCCCTACTATTCATAATTTATATTAATGACTTACCTCAAGCTACAAACCAACCAATGACACTATTCGCTGACGACAGCACTATCACTATCAAATGTACTGACATAAAATCTTATCAATTTGACATAAATAAATCTTTAGAATCAATAATTATCTGGTTAAATAATAATAATTTAAAAATAAATATTGACAAAACACACATCATGCATTTTAGTCAAAGGTGTAATACACCTTCTAATACGAATGTTTCATACAAAGGCAATGTAATTAGTGAAGTAGAGAACGCTCGCTTCTTAGGTATCCAAATAGACAATAAACTAAACTGGAAAAAGGCATACTGACGAACTATGCAAAAAGATTAGTACGCTTTCATTCGCTTTGTATAAACTGTCATCTACAGTTAACACTGATGCGTTAATGGTTGCTTATTATGGTTTGGTTGAATCTCGTTTAAGATACGGAATAGTTTTTTGGGGTAATTCGACTAATAAGGATACAGTCTTTAAAACACAAAAACGGTGTATCCGAGCAATGTTTAGTCTTCAGATGACGGACAGCTGCAAACCAATATTTAAAAAGCATAAAATTCTGACACTTCCGTCATTGTATTTAATTGAGGTAGTTTTATTTGTCAAAAGTAATGCACATCTATTTCCGCGTTTATGTGATGTGGTTGTACGTAACCGTCAAAATGGAAACCGTTTGTGCCTATATCCTGCTAAAACCACATTACTGAGAAAAAGTCTCCTATGTATGGCACCTCTAATATATAATAAGCTACCCGAATATTTGAAATTATTAAATAAAAATTCCCTTAAAAAGAAACTTAAGCAAATTCTTACCGAGAAATGTTATTACAGTGTAGATGAATTTTTCAATGATACATTTTGACTGAATCCTATGGACGCATGTAACTAATTTAATTTATATTTTTTGAATAATTAAGTAATAATTTTTAATTTTTATATAATGATGTGAAGTTATTTATCTACGTTTTATTTAAATTTTACACGCCAAAGTTGGCAAGACATGTTGAAACTTATTTTTGTACCAACCCATAATATTATGCCTTGCTGTATTATGTACATACACATGTTTTTGTAAATAAATATCTTTATCTTTATCTTTATCTTTATAAAGGATGTTTGTCGCCATGTGACGAATTAGTCAGTATTTGCTTTGCTACTTTGTTATGTGCCACTTTTGCGCATTGTTTTTTGTATATTTCTCGTAGATTGTATTGTATTCGTAATGAAACAATGAGATAATAACGTATATCGCAAGTTTAATAATTTATAACTTATGAATTACTTTTAGTATTTGAAGCAATATTGCGAAATAATAGAGCATAGTGACATCTCTTTAACTAACCAAGAACTAAACACTCATGTCATAATATCAAATCTGACAGCATTTGACATGACTTGCCAGCTAAGAATGTGATAGTTGGGGAGCCCAACGGGAGTTTTTGGAGTCTTGATCAAACTCAGACTCAGTCTTGCAAGATTTTTAAATGGGAGACTCCTTGCACCCTTTCATGTACCTCTGCCGTGTATGTATGTACACTTCATACGGTGCGTGATCTTAAATAGGATAGTTGCTAGTGCTAATTACAAAGACACTGTTAAAAGAATTGGGCAGGATTATGAAGAACTAATAATCTCTGACGGTTTCCATGGGGCGATGACCGTAGAATCGCGCCTATAACAACAATTACTAAAACCTTTGACACAACAAATACCCAAAGGGCACTTGACCAGTTTTCTAATGATCTATGTGATTTTATTTGTAACGATCTTTATATACGATAGCTTTTTTAATTTTATAATGTCCAAAATTTTTACGTGAATGTTTATAAATTTCCCTTTATTTGCTTAGAATAGCGATATCCTTCTATATAAACATTCGGATAATATCGAACAGTCTATCAATTGGAACAACACAAACCACCAATGTGAGCCAGCAAGCAAATATTGGACAACTGAACACCTCCATACCGAAAACCAGGTAATAGAGAAATGTAGCGAAGTTAATAAACTTTTGAACCTGGCCTTTGTGGATTATTCAAAGGTCTTCGACAGTATCGCCCACATCAACCCATTTAGCTTTCTTTTCTTCAGCAAAACGTTGAACCCACATATATAAAACTTCCCCAAATCATTTACCAACAAAGCACAGCCGATATCAAACTGCAAACTGAAGGCCTGACATTCAACATACAAAAAGAGTTAAACAGGGTGACTCCCTATCACCAAAGCTTTCAGTAGCACGCTCTAAGAAGTCTTCAGGTCACTATGATATTCTGAGGCAACAAAAGGAATTGGTGTAGAGGATAGGCGACTGATAAACATTCGCTTTGCAGATGACATTTTCCTAGTCGAAATACGTATACATCGACAGAACTTGAGTCGATGCTCGAACAACTGAGCGCAGAAAGCGTTGACGTTAGACTGACGATGAAAAGATCCAAAACCAAGGTCATGACCAACAGCCAGCACCACTGATTTGGTTGATTGCAGTCAACAGGCAGGTAAAGTAATATGTAGAGGAGTATATATTTGGGCTAGGCAGTCTCCTTCGAAAACAGGTAGGACAAAGAAATGATCCGTAGAGGAGGCAACGCCTGGAAAGGCTTCTGGTCCATGAATCGGTATATGTAGGGTGATCTTCTTATATCACTGAACCGCAAATTCAATGACGTTTTCATACTGCCTGTCCTAACACATGGGGCACAATCTTGGTCCCCCACAGAAAATCAGAAGTCCAAACTCAAAGTTTTTCAAAAAGCTATGAAGCGGAGTATCATAGGTATTAAGTTAAAAGAAAAAATAAAATAATTATACTACCATCCACTCCCGTACTGGTATTGTTGTTGGTCAAAACTAATGTAGCAATGGGCGGGGAATGTGATGTAAAATGTGCGCGGATAAAGAACAATAGATGGACCAGAATTGTTACACATCCTCCACGGTGAAACAGGTTAAGAAAAAAATTACAGATTATTATACAGCAGGACTTTGATATCAACTTGAACCTCCTGCGTACAAAATGTAACGCGCTAAAGTATCTCAAGATTATGTGTTTTTCACTTTTTATGGATTATTTAACATGCACTTTGAATGACCGACACGGTCAAATAACTTTTTTCTTTCAACAGCTTGTTACCAGGTAGTCCTCCTGTATTAATCGCTGTCCCCCCACTTATAAAGAAAGTGTAATATACTTTTCGTAATCTTCCTATTCCGATTCCATGTTGTTCGAGTAACTTCAAATCTGGCCATTTACCTCCCCTACTATGACGTTTTGCTCATTAAAGTAGTCCGTATAGTCCTAGTCAGAAGGTTCATTTTGGTCGATATACTTTTACCATTTTTGTACGTGATCTAATAAAGTTAGATTTTTAACTATCCTACAGGAATTTCTGTGACTATAAGTATTTAAGATCTTGACCGGGGATGTATGGTACCACCATGCAAAATTTCATTTAAATCGGTGTAATAGTTTCAGAGATCAGTCATTTATTAAGGTTTTTTTAATATCCCACGGGAACCAGTTAACTTTCAGTGATTTAAAGTATCCTATGCATTTTTCCGGAATTTAAAGTACCTTCGTGTAAATTTTCATTTAAATTGGTTCAGCCGTTTAGGAGGTCAGTCGAAACAAACAAACAAACAGACAGAGATACAATTTTTTTTAAGTATGGGGATGTGTTCTCCTACTCTCAAAACATATCCCTGACTTGTTTTTTTTGCGTTTTTCAAAAAAGTACAAGAATTTTTACAGTATAGATGACTATAATTTTTAGATCAGAGAAAGTTGTTCAATTTACTCGTAGCTTTGTACCTAGTAGATATACTTTTTTTCCTATTTACTTATTTCTTAAATATATATTAAAACATATCATTACCTAAACATTAAAAATGTAATGAATAGATTGTTTTGATAGTGCTTATTGTTAAGATGTCTTATAAAATAAAAAATGAAGAATTGTGATAAAAATAATTTTTAGTTGACAAGTCATGCTTCTTGAATCGACGCTTCGGTGTAGTGCTTAGATTTACGCGAAGCACTAAGACGGGTTAGATTCAACGGATAACGTCAGAATCAAGATAACAAGCTCACTCTCCAATATCGAATAAACAATATCGACTGATCGAATCGATACAGCCTCTGTCCTCGCTCCGCAGACGCCCCGAACAATCATTAAATCCACGTTTTCCGTATCAGCGAGAAACCGGACAATACATGGCTTCCTCACCACTGCCGCATTTCGATGATTTCTGTTGAAAATCCTTTTATCTTTTGAATGAGATTTCGAAAAATAATGAGGTGCTCGTTTGTCGTGCGAGCTGCTGTTGACAAAGAGCCCGCGGTAAGTTTCACGTCAAATCGTCTAGCGTTGATTATTCTTTGTGAAATCCTTTGCTTTGAATTTTTGGGGGAGTGTGGAGGAATGAATTTGGCGGTTCATGTGAAATTAATTTAAAAATGTGACGTTGAAAATGACCTGTTTTTAGATCTGCAAAGCGTGGTATACAGTGTTGTATAGTATCCCCTTGAAATACTAAATCTTTTCATTAAGGCATTAGTCTTGAGGCATAATTAATAACGCTTTTAGAACAGGAATAATGACTAGCTTGTCGCCTCTTAAAGCACGAACCAAATGACAATGATTAGTCTAGCAACATTTAGAATATAAATGTAAAAAAAATGTATATGTAATTACTACACAACATCACATGCATGGATCTGATCCCATGTTAAGTAGCTTAAGCACTTGTCTAACGGAAATCAACTGTGGATACACAAATGTACTTAAATATATTTAATAAAACACACAGACACGGAACAAACACCGATGTTCGTCGCACAAATATTTGTCCCAGGTGGAAATCGAACCCACGACTCTTGGAACAAACTTGGTAGGCAGTGAACCCGAGTCATAACCATTGTTCCACCGAGCCTGTCAAATATCCATCTATCTTATTTGTGTGTCACGAAGGCGACATAATAATCAGTATTAGAGACACACTTCCGAATTTATCCAAAGCTAAATTAAGCGAACTTCTCAAACACTTAACTTCGGTTCCACTACCTCGCAGTCTTCTGTCTGGTCCCGTTGCGAAATCTACACAGCAAACTGAATATATAAATACCTGAGTGCGCATGACATATGCATAAGTTTGCCTTGCACTTTAGTGAGAAAGTGGGATTGTCTGAGCTAACTTCGAGGTATCTCGGAACTAGGAGTAATGCGCGTTTTGATAGTGAGGTGTTACTTTGTAAAGAGGAGGTGAAGTTTTGAAAGCGAACGAGAAATGGTTTAGCGATCGCGATGTTCAAACGGTTTCGTGTTAGTTTCAAATGGGCAACTCGACCCCGGTAGATTTGGGTTTGTTGCTTTTAAAGTAATTGTATTAAATTCGTTACAAACCGTTACATTGCCTCGTTTCGTACCTAGATAAATGAACATATTGCAATGTTGTTTGTTTAGTGTATATTCAATGATTTCATACTAATCAATCTGGTGACTAAAAGTTCAAGGAACATGATTTGCAGAGAGAAACTAAGGTTTTCTGTTTTTATAAAAAGCTAACAGGATAACCTCACTCAACCTGATGGTAAGTGTAGTGAGATCCACATTATGAGATCGACAATAGACCTAATTGAGCCTGTCGCACTCACCCTGAAGGCCTGCTAAATGCCGTTTCACGCACGCCCCGTCCGAAGACCCCGGGATCATAGGAATAGCTTCATAACTTTCGTCGATATGTAAGCTTCAATATTATAAATATGTTAATTACCTTTCTGACCCAATCAACCATACCTGAAGACCAAACTTTATAGTTTCCCTTCACCCACTCAAAATGTTGTATTACTTTAACAATATTTTAGCTGCGCAAGTAAGGTACTCTACCTACCTACTTATTTTTTTTACCTAGCACGTGATGTCCCAGTACTGGGCAACGGCCTCCCGCAATTCACTTCAATATAATATAAATTAAAAAAAGAGAAACTAACTGACTGACTGACTCAGATATCAACGCACAGCCTAAATGTACTTAATATAGTCACTTGAAATTAGGGACGTAGCTTAGGTACCATAAAGGTGCACTGAGAAAGTAATTCCCGAAATTCCCACGGGAACGGGAATTAGCGGGAAAGTTGGACGCTTGAAATTTGGCGTGCAGATACCTTTGTAAACTTAAAGCTTAGTTGCAACAGGATACTGAAAAAAATCCACGGGAACGGAAGTTAGCGGGAATAAACTTCTGTATGTGAAATCCTGTAGTCCAAGGTCGCGGGCACAGCTAGTACTTAATATAATTTAGTTCATAAGTCCAGTGATTATACTGAAAAACAATTGCCGCCTGATCTAATCGCTATACAGGAACCGGGCCAATTTCCTACCTCGTTACATTACTTTAAACATTGTTATTCTTCGCCACCTCATGACACAGAAAGCACCGTTCCTACACTCCCGGCTCATTCAATTACACAACAAGAATCCTATCAACACAATTTCCAATCAAAAAGGAGTCCCGAGTTTGGAGTCGAAGGAAAAACAAAGAGAATTTTCAATTACCCGAAAACACAATTTGGGGGCATAATCAAAGGTCTGAAGGAGCTTTTAAGTAAGGGCCCGTAATACTATGTAATAACGACATCGCGACAAAGCCAGATATTGGGGATGCCAGCCATTCCTCATTGGAATTGGATATTATTTCGGTGTGTCGGAAATAGGCCATGTTTGAAACCTTGTTGTGTAAACGATACAATTTTCACAGGGAAATCGTGGCGAATTTAAAAGTTTTCGAGGAGAGTTCGCAATTAGCATGCAAACCTAGAAACATACTATGTATTTGCAATTTTTTTGGTTTCAACAATAAATATGCCTGCTTATTATCAAACCCATCAGCAGAGTCAATTAGTTAACTACTTTTATTCGTAAACTATACTAAATTAAAACGAGTATGTGTATTAAATTGTAATGTATGAAAGATTTTTCTTATTACTTTGGCCGGGAAAACCACTTATACAAATTTTCAAATAGCTCAGAAAACTATTAAATTTTCATCTTCAACTCCAGTGCCAATTTATACCTAAGGTCGATTAATTACCAAAAACAATGAAACCGCAAAATTAAAACAATACTCATCAACAAGTCTCAATGAAACTCTAATTAGTAATACTAACAAGGGCTATGACTAATCGCTATTTAAATGCGTAAAGCGACCGAAAACAAACTATTCAGATCTTTATCTGTTTTAGTCAATTAATCCCAATAGTTTATATCTTGAGTCATCATCTGAAGTCAATCGTATCACCTCGAAACCGCTTCTCAAACTTTTATGATTGAAATTTTGTTTCTTAATAAAAAATATACAACATCACGCACAACGTTTTGATTCCATGCAATGCACACAAGTGCTTACTTGTGTTACAGATATTTGGCACAACAGTGGTATACACAAATTAATACTTATATAAAATATTTGCCCTAAGTGGGAATCGAACCCACGACTTTGGACACAAGAGACAGGGGCATAACCAAGTTCACCACTACGCAAATGAATCCTACGGCTATCCTTACTATCCTTACTAAAATTATAAATGCGAAAGTAACTCGGTCTGTCTGTCTGTTACGCTTTCACGCATAGAGTACTGAACCAATTTAAATGAAATTAGGCACAGATATTGTGAACTAAGTAGAGCTCTGGAGAGCCTGAGAAAGGACATAGGCTACTTTTTAACCGACTGCGCTATAAAGAATTATTGTTTTTCCCGTTAAACATATCTACGCAGATGAAGCCGCGGGCGGAAAGCTAGTAAAATATAAAGATTAAAATTAGGTTAATTATAGGAAGAATTTCAAGAAAGTAAAAAACACAAGAACCATACCTGTGTAATCATTAAAGAACTTTGTCTGTTGTCTTCATAATAATTTGGGTCAATGATAATGCCTGAAGAAATATTAAATTAAAGTTTTCCGCCATCACTGCATTACGCTTTCTTAGAAAAGCCATTCACTTACGCGTTATACTGGCGCCTCGAGGTTTCAGACGAACTTGCATGTAAAGTATATTTTATTCAAACACAAAGCATTCATATAAAAAAATAAAGCTTTAAAGTGTCATGGTTACACATTAGAAAACTGATTATATCCGGGATACATGCCATTAGTTTTGTTTTAATGAGCTTCCGATATTTCGGCACTATTGCAAGCGCTATGATCAAGGGTCAACTTTTCAGGTATCTAATCAAAAGTTGATACTGACATACTATTAGTGGGGTTAAGATATAAAAAAAGAAGACGTGTGGCACTCGGAGACTGCCGCGGTAAAGCTATTGCATAGCATCGTCCGATTTTGGAGCAGCTCGTTTCGATTCGTGCGAGGTTCGTAGAGTCGTAAAATACGTCATATCGCACGCACACAAACACCGTGCCGAAGTTTACCGAACTGAAACGACGTTAGACGATTGTGAGGTTTTTTTCGTTACGGAATTTCTTGGTTCGGTCGCCGCGCTCAAAGCCCGCGATAAAAGCTATGCAATAGCTTAAAACTCAGCTCTAATTAAAACATCTTTGAGAACCGCCGATCCTAGCTATTGTCAAATTGTCATAAAAGAATTTCGCAACTTTATCCGTCTTGATCAAGATTTACTGGTGACAAATTGTGACAAATAAGCGTTGGTATGGGATGATTTATGGACATAGACTACGACTCCCATAATAGCCGCTTATATGAATCATGGCGCTAGTTCGCAGAATCGATGACTGTGTTGAGTTACGTCTATTAAGATGTTTCGAAATAGTATGCGACAATTAGTTGGGCTCGGTTGTCGTAAATAATGGCATTTATCATGTTGTTTTGTCCTTAGTAAACAAGTGTGTTAGCCGCACTTTTAATTTAGTATGTACAAATCATCGTATTACAGATCAAGATTCAGCAATATTTGAATACTTCAGTATGATTGAAGATTAATCTTTGTACTACATATAAAAACTCCATTCACAAATTTCGACAAAAAGATCAATTTAAATATTGATGGTTCAAGTAAGCTGATTAATAATATAAAGCTATTAAAATTAAACTATGGACAAAACATGTTCGTAAATAAAATATCATATATAATAAGATATCATATTCATAATAATATACTTGCAACCATAAGCGCTATTACGCACTACAAATAGCAATTATAGGAAGAAATTACAAACTGCTTCTGCTTAACGTACTGATAGAATGCCTAAACAAGCAGTTGAATGAAGTTCCAAACTAGACTAGCAAGTGAGTAACGTTGTAAATCTTAGATCCGCCCTCATTTACAATTGTGCACAATTTTCCCAGCGGCGGATCGCAGCCGCCGCATACATAAAACATAGCGCCTTTACCGCACTGCGCTCGCTATGATCTAATAACATGGTGCGTAGTGGTGCGAGTATCCATGAACAAAGACGTCACGGCATCGAATAAACTGTCACAGATTTTTCGGTGACATTTCAAACGATACTTGAAATTTATACTAGGAGTGTATCAAATGTTAGTCTTTTTGCGTCTAGGCGCGGTATTAGGAGTAGCAAATACATAGCTAGTTACTGCCCGACGTAGCTGAATTAGTGTAATGGAACGCGAAAGTCCAAAATTTTAGGAGTGAATTTTTAATGAAAAACAATAATAATCATTATTTATACAAAACTCCTATTTGTATTTGTTCCGTGCTTTACCGACACACAAAGAAGAGTAAAAACGTATTTGCTAAAGGTTTAAATGATTTATTTATTGAAGTGCCATTACATCATAAATATCTTTAATAGTAAGTACAGCGACCAAACATATTATTTAGGTAGACCCATAAAGACTAATATTTCGCATTTACAGATTGATTGTACGTCTGGATTGCTTTAAAGTCGTAAGGCCCGGAAAACCAGACTCAATAGAAAATCCATTGTGTCTGTCTCGTGTGAGTACATTGCGCCTTGCGAGGTTAAAATTATTTATTTTTGAAATCCCTCACCACTTTTGCATTGCTGAACTAATTGAACGACATTAGATACTTTAAATGCCGTGTGACAACGCGAACGCGCGCCACTATAACTCAATTCGCAGCGCTCGAGTCTTTTGATGTAGCACTGTCTCTTAGTGCCGACCTTTTGCGCCGCGTGCGTCGCGAACACTCCCACTAATGCGCGAGCTAGCGCGACATCTTTAGGGATCCGCGTAGGATAATATGGAACCTTCCAGAGCGTCGATAGCAGAGTGGTTAAGGCCATGCGAGAGGTAGCCAGTTCAAACCCCGCCACGTAATAATGTTTCTTCACATTTTAAATTCATAATGTACGTTTATTGACGCACTTACGGTGAAGCAAAGATATCCTGTGGAAATCTGCACACCTGGGAAGAGATTTTGAGGTGTGAGTAGTCAACCAACCCGCACTTGGCCAGCGTGGTTGACTAAAGCCTGATCGCCTTAGGATAGGCTCCACAAGGGATGTTAATGGGCTGATGATGGAGCACTTTCACTTAGTGCCGGCATTGTGCAATACACCCCCTCCGTTAAAGATCGAGCAGGCGCAACCTTTAGAGGTTTTTAAGAGACGAGATAAGACGAGAGACTCAGTTTTCTAATGAGGTAGGAAGGACTAAACGTCTTCAGAGTCCTTGCAACATTTGTTGGAACCATCTTAAATTATGACATCTTAAAAGGTGGGATGAGAGAAGGCGAGGCGTGATGTCATTAGAGATCCTTTTAAAATAAGTCGGAACCATCAGTTTATCACAATCCAGGGTTCAAACCCAATAATTGTAATGTTACAGGTTTGAGAAGAAAATAAAAATCAACTACCAGCTACTTTAGAAAACTGAAAGTGTCCGGGATATTTACCATGTTGTTTTGTTTTAATGAGCTCCCGATATTTCGGCACTGTTGCAAGCGCCATGATCACGGGTGAACTGTAGGACTGCGAGAATGACGGTAGGTCTAAGGGCAGACATATCGGTCTACCCTCTTTCTAAGTCTTTTATTACGCACGACACCACTACCCTCGTTCACTATATTGTCACTTCGAATTCGATCACGACACACTACACTCACGGTATCACTTCTTTCTTCCTCGAAAACGGACACATTTTTGTTTTTACATAAACGTATTACTGGATGCCATACATTCGACAGTTGAAACCCATCTTCACGATTGAAGTTTTTGAATTTCTTAATTTCAATAGCTTCTCTGACCAGTCGTGGTATGTAATGGCGTTCTGTCGAAAGTATCTTAGGGTTATGTAACTCAATCCAGTGGTTCGTTCCCGATTCTAAAAGATGTTGAGCGATTGCCGATTTTTGTGCTGGTGAAAGAGCATATCAGGGCAGTCAAAAACAACGTTTTTGACTGCCCTGATATGCTCTTTCACCCGGCACGAAATCGTCCGTTTCGTTTGCCCTATGTACGAGCTCCCGCAGCTGCAGTCAATTTTATAAACGCCTGGTTTTTCCAAAGGAAAACTATCCTTCGGTGAGCGTAGAAACTGCGATACCTTTTTAAGAGGAGTGAAGATAGTTTTTACGGAGAATTTCTTAAGTATGTTCGAGATCTTATCTGTCACTCCTTATCCTTCCTTTCCTTTGTCCTTATGACAGAACGCCATTACATACCACGACTGGTCAGAGAAGCTATTGAAATTTAAAAAATCAAAAACTTCAATCGTGAAGATGGGTTTCAACTGTCGAATGTATGGCATCCAGTAATACGTTTATGTAAAAACAAAAATGTGTCCGTTTTCGAGGAAGAAAGAAGTGATACCGTGAGTGTAGTGTGTCGTGATCGAATTCGAAGTGACAATATAGTGAACGAGGGTAGTGGTGTCGTGCGTAATAAAAGACTTAGAAAGAGGGTAGACCGATATGTCTGCCCTTAGACCTACCGTCATTCTCGCAGTCCTACAGTTCACCCGTGATCATGGCGCTTGCAACAGTGCCGAAATATCGGGAGCTCATTAAAACAAAACAACATGGTAAATATCCCGGACACTTTCAGTTTTCTAATGTGTGTAACCATGACAGTTTAAAATTATATACCAGCTACTTACCATAAAAGGTTCTCATTTACTAACTGTCTCAATTTCTCTTTGGTAATTGATATCTACCAATGTGGCATACAGGTAGCGTGCCTGCATTTTTAGGTTCTAGAAGTCTCACTTATTCTAATAAGATCTGGCCAAAAAAACACATTACATAAATAACTTTAAACGTGACGTCACGGAACACTCTTGCTAACAAACAAATCTAGCCGACAGATTTTTAGGGTTCAACGTGAAATTGAGAAGCCTTTGCCGCGGTTAGTGCTCTTTGTAGGAAAGTTCAATAGGCTTGCTCGGTTTTTTTTGGATATCTTCATTGCGTTCTTTCTTTCATCTCTTGTCAACGGTTTCAGGGACTATATGCGTTTTGTACCTTTTGATCTTTGCTGGTGATATTTTTTTTGTATTTCGTCATATTTTGGTTACTATGTTGCTATGAGAAGTGAGAAGTAAAATGTATTAATAACAGCTTTCTATAATTAAATAATAAAAAAAGTACACTTTACTTAATTTTTTAAACGCTACAGAACCATTTTAAAAATAAGAGCTAACCTTTGCAGGTCCTATTTGAAATATAATTAATTAGTTGTGATTACGAAAGCTGCCGAGAATGAACAAAATTACACAGTACATGTGAGAAGTTACTGAAGCCTGTAAATCTCATTGGCTAGAAATAACTAATTTATGTCTAGTGGTAGTAGCTGGTCTCTACAATACGAGAGTTTTTTCATCTGATTGTAAATTACCATTTCTGCAATGAAATTAAGTAATGGCACGTTTGGGCGCGATTTCTGGAAGGACGGATGTTCAAATCGTTTTTATTTGCATTTTTCAAAATATCAAAGCAGCTAGTGCAAGCTTTTGCACTTAAAAATTACAATTTTTAAAAATAATAAATTTACCAGACGAAAATACTGCCCTTCTACCTTTAAAAAAATATCACTAACCTATTTCTAAAGATGATTATGTACATATTTGAAATCAAAGGTATTAAAAGGAAAAGAAAAGAAAGGTTCCTTTGTTGGTAGATTCTTAGTACTTTCAATATGGCTATTAAATACCCGATGTTTTAATTTAATTAATGAGCCTATCAATCTTATGTCATATTTTTTTTAATGGTGGCTAATTACGCTCCGTAAAGCTGAATTTCCGTGCTGCTTTCTCTATCCGCCCACCATCCTTCATCTGCAATACATTGAACATCTTCATTTAATTAAAACGCTATTAAGTTAAAATCTTCGGCTTTTGCCTTTGCCTTTGGAAGCCACAGGACTGTCTTTTAATTATAACATTGTCAAGAGGACAAAGTGCTCTGGAGTCGAGATCAGTAAAGATAGCCTTATTACCTCAAAGATATTATTTTCTCAATAAGAGCTTTTATATAAGGTTCAACTGAAGTAATGAGAAAAATACGTCATGTTTCTAGAAAAGAGTAGGTATACAGAAAAAAAAAACTATACAAACATGAACTCCTATGACAATCACAACTACTATGCTGTGATTGTGAACTTACAAGCTCAAAATCGAATTTTATTTATTGGAACCTATCAATGAAAATATAACACACATGAAATTATAAAACGATGCCCTATAATTGCCTATAATCAACGAATCTTTTGATTATTGTTTACTAAATCTTTGTAGGTTCTTCGCATATGAATTTCCATTACCTATCATCAGAAAAAGAATCCATGTTTATAATTGTCTAAGTAACACAGGTTTTGCTACTCAAAAGTACAGCATTATGTTAATATCTGATCTAATGTGTTGGTCACATAAAACATCACCAATTAAATGTTAATCGAGCCAAACGGTGTCAGCGCCATCTGCCGGCGATGTATAACAATTAACGACCTTTTTAGCTCCGCAAATAAATCATTATGAACTTTCACCGCTCATGTTTGCTGGATTATTTCGCTGAATGCTGTTCCATCGGTTTGTTTAGAAACAATTTAGATTTATCTGAGATTGATAAAATTTCATTTTGAACGCATTTTATATTACTTATGGTTTAATTCATTTCTATTTGTACCCAGTTGTAATTGATATAAAACAAATAATTTAATAATTATTATTTAATTAAACACAACTTGTCTGATTTTTCAGAAGATTCATACTATCTGCACTAACATGTAAAACACAAAAGCACTTTTTTATCAAATTTTCGAAATAAGATCTATTAAACCAGCAATGAAAATAACATGTTTCCCCGAGTGAATTCAGAGATAGTTTCGCAATCTGTAACTGCTGAACTAAACAGGCCAATCAAAACTAATTAGAAAGAAAGAATTACATTACAATCTAGACGTCACCCTTGCGTGACTCCAATGCCATGCAATCCGCGACAATGTCCATTAAGGTGGGTCACGGTTGTATGGAGAAAAAAAAAAGTTACACTTTTGAAACGCCCTAGTGCGGAAAATGTGTGTATGGGTTGTAGGAACCAACATAAAAAAAATGGTGACAATCGGATTACATCTTTTGCCCCCGGTACGACTTTGAAATTTTGAGAAAAATCATGAAATTAGTATATTTATCACTAATGGATCTATACATAATTTTGTTGTAGAATGGATGTAAATAAATATAAACAGTTTTAGAATGATGCATTTCATAATTGAAAGGAACATAATAAAAATAAATCACAAGTTTTCTCTATTTTATGTATATCAATATTACCCACTAGTGGTCCCGGCGAACTTCATACCGCCAATATATTGTTTTTTTCTGGTTAAGAATGAAATGAACGGATTTATTGAATTAACGCATAAGTGTATTATTATTCAATGGCTACGTGTTACTTGCCACCATGGAAACGATCCAACAATGACAACTACGAGTATCAATACAGTGACAATAATGTTTCACAGAAAAGTTAATAGAACAGTATTTGAGGGAAAATGTAATTGTTGCTTTTACTATCTGATCTTACTCTTTTCGATTATTTTTCCCCGTTTAAACCTTCCCTGGACTATCACGAAATTTCAAGACTAAAAGTACCCTATTCAGTTCAGCCGCTCTTGAGCTTTAGCGAGACCAACGAACAGCAATTTATTTTTATATATGTCTTAGAGATACACAAAAATCCTTCTTGCTATCAAATGTTTGCATAAGTTTACGCGATTCAATCTTGGCTTTTATAAAACCTTCACGAGCTGATTATGAGCACACCTTTCCAGAAGCTTCAGTAACAGTTTTTACTGTTCTTTCAACTGCCTGTGTGTGGCAGGGTAACCACAAAAAATCTGTTTTTTTTCCTCCCCTCGAACAATGAGAGGAATCAGTTCATAAGTAGGTATTTTTATTAGAAAAGGTGGTTTTGTTACCTGTGTTTGCCAGTTAATAAGATCGTTATAAACTTCAGCTTCTAAGTTTGCCTCTGGCACCTGAAACAGACTCAACTGTCGGGAGTTTTCATTGCGAGCCTTTAAGATTCGACGCAGACCAATTCTCGTATATGTTTCTCTTCCTCTGAAAGCATTACTAGGAGCAAACCAACTGTTTCGTTGTATTATTGCTTCTATGACACACTTTAACTCTGCTATTAGATAACGGGATCGAGAGATCAACTTCCATCCTTTCCTCCATATTTGCATCTTGGATTGCTCTTAATATCAAACCAAGTTTGAGCATATACTTTGACCACATAGTTTGCCAAAGTGACAAGTTTATCAGATGGGTCTGATAATGAAATATATAGAACATTTAAAAGCTTTTGGAGTACGATTCATCTTCAAAACGATAGACAACGTAGATGTTGTATGACTTAACACAATAGACTGCGGTAATTCAAAGGTAACACTCGTATGTAAACACTTATTTGAAACTATGCTACTAAACATATATCGTTAGCATATATATTATTATATGCTAACGATATATGTTTGGTATAGTTTATGATTACAAACATTATTCTAATATAAACAAAAGTTATTTTGAGAGTATGGCTCGTATATATTTATTATCACTATTCATTGGCTTCATACACCTAAGACTTTAGTATGACAAAACTTCAAAACCGATCCGGGGACAGTTGCACTGCACCGATTGCAATCATATTTTTTATGGGATATAATATCACCCAATCACAACTTTTTTTTACTAGGGACAATCGAAATTCCAAAAAAAAAATTTTTGACCCACCTTAATGTCCATAGCGCTTTACCAGTTGTTCGCTAAATGAGTGTAATTCTAAATAATTGTATGGTCCTATGTCACGAATAGACCACCGTGTAGATCAGATACCGCTGGAACGACATTCGCCGCGTATAAGCATTATGATGCCTATTACGGGATACATAAATATGACCCAATTTAAAAGAGCCGACGGTTATACTACTGAATTCACTGGCTCGGTGGAACAGTGGTAAGTGACTCTGGGTGGCGGTTCCAGGTGTCGTGGATTCGGCCTCCACTCGAGAGTCGCTGTACTTTGTACACTACACAGAATGATTGAAGAAAAAAAATTGGCCTAAATCCTTGCTCTTACTATGTACCAAATTCAGCAGACTAATTGAGTTTCTTTTGAATTTATAATATTACTTAGTTAAGATTTACTTTTCAGGAAGTTTAGTTTAAACTTAATTATTTGTAAACTTTTATCAATTAAGATTTGTAAAATAGGAAGATACTATATTTTTCTGTCTCAATTGGTAGCTTATATTAAAAGGCCCATACTAATGATATCGTAGTCAATTTGCTTGGATGGGTAAGAATAGGTAACAATATAGGTAAATGCCATCTAAAAATCCAAAAACTTTTTACATGTTAAGTAATTTACACAACTTACAGGAACTATTGGGCTTAGTCTAAACAGTATTATATTGGTATCAGTAATAATTGTTTTAATTATGTGCCATACAAGCTTACACAAAGAAGTTACAAACCGTTTTTGGTTCGTCCATTAAAAAGGCCAAAGTAAACCTTTCATGACTTGCACCGCTCTAGTCGTTGCTCTCTCCAATTTGTGTTACGCCCCATTAATGGGTAAAGACGAGCAAAAACTCGACATCAGCTGTTGTATCGCTTCCTAATAGTCATTTTACATGATAAACTCAGGAGCTTGATGGACGACGGAGGAGTCTCAAAGTTATGAGTGTTAAAAAGTCTTCGGTAGAACGTTCGCGTTACATTGAAGGTGTTTTGTATCTGGTTCGTATTTTTGATGAAAGTTCTTAATCAAAGATGACGATGAAGCAACAACTGATTTTAATAAGAACTTTTAATGGCAAAATTCTGATCCTAACGTCTTAACGGCAACATTTTAAGTGCGTCTAACTAAAAATTAAAGTGCAGTTAGAAGAGCCACGTCTGTCGGACGATTTCTGAAATATGAGCAAAACTGGTAACTCATTGGCAACCGCCAGATGGGCTTCGACAAAGAGGAAGGCCGAAAAAGAGATTACCTGGATGCTCAAAACAGGAACTGGTCGGCCCTGGCCGCAGATTGACAGCTTTAGGCCTATGCCCAACAGCGGGACAGTATAAGCTAACTCAAAAGAAGGATAAAACAAAATACAAACCAAATTGCTTTTTTTTCCTAAATGACTTACGATGATGGCTTGAAGTAGACTTGCGGTGGAGCGGATGGCTCTCACCCCTAAACAAATTGCAGTTCCATGGGCACCTAATCAACCAATCGGTTGTACATTTATTGTTACATCCCCGCCACAGTTTTGTTTCAAAACACACCATTTCCAATATGGTGTTTACACAAGACCAAAGCAGAATTCTTTTCGAGGACATTTGCATCGAGTTTCCTCCAAAACCTCTCGGTAACACAATCGTCTTACAGTAAGATAACTAAAACCTGCGAAAAATGTTTACAAAGCAACAAATGGTACCGGAAATATGTTACAAAAACATTCGTGTCAATTCGGGTTCTTGATCAGGAAATGAAGTTTATGTTCTTGTTGGAATCAGTAATTTATGTAGGAATATCAGGTCAAATTGTCAAAATCTCAAAATTGAGTTCAAGAACTGCATGATGTAATTTTTTTATCCATACAAGATGAGACACTCGTATCGTGTCTATTTGACATGTTTATTAGGAATAGGGTAAAATATTTTATTAGAAGACAAATCATTATTAAAAACAAAATTATTATTGGCGAGGTTTTTTTTACTGTGGCTCGGTGCAGGGACGATTCTCTCGACTGTTATTGTTCTTTTGTTCTCTGCTTATTTTGCGAGAGTTGTTAAAAAGGAAAGGCCGAAATAAGAATAAGATAGTCGTATAAAAATACACACCTAGCATCGTTTTATCATCGTTCATTTTTGCTGATGTTTTGAATGTTGTTTTTTGTTTCAAAAATAGGCTGACAATAAGTCAGTGAATACTGACCCATTACTACCAACAAAGTAATAACATTCTTACTACTGAAAGTAATACTCACTGCTGACTTGCAAGTTAAGATATAACACATGGAATAATATTCGAGATGATTTAAAATACTTTCTTCACAAGCATAATTTGACAGAAACGTTCAGTGATATTTACGACCAATAAAACAAAATGGATACTGATATCCGAAAAAATCAAATAAAACATCAAATAATCAGAATCCGCGCTCATAACCTCGTTATTCAGGGGAATCATGGAATCGGAATAGAAAATGGCGTCGCAATATGGCGGTCCAATATGGCGCCCATCCACACACTGGCAATTTCCTCCATGGCAGATGACGGAGACTGTGTGGAATGTCTTATTTTATGAACTCGTTGAGACGTATTCTCGTTTGCATTCCATGTAGGGATATTGGGTTTCACTAGGAGCCAAGTTGTGTTGGGCGAGTTGAAGCTCTCGAGTTTATGGGCTGACCTCGCAAGCTAGAGAGAACGAAACTTGTTACAGAATTCTAATGTTGTTCCCAATGCAATAAAGAACATAGAGAGTACTCCACTTATACATTTAAATGGAAACATAAACATAATTAGTCTGCCTTATAGAAAATATTTAGCTTTCTTTAGCCAGACTATGAAGCAACAGCATCACAAATAAAAATATAACATTACTCCATGTCGTACATGGTAACGCAAACCCACTAAAGGATGTTGTTTTTTTTTATTTCTATGAAAAAATAAACTCCTCTCAATGCAGGCGCCCATTCAGTAGTTAGGGGTAGGCTACCATAGAAACATAGTGTCCACATTTCATAGCTTGCCAAGTCTTATAGTGTTTTTCAGTGTGTGAGATTTCTTTGATTTTACTTTTCCTTGTCACATGTGTGTTTTATGTATTTTATCTGTAATAAATATTGTCAATTATCGCATACTTGACTATTTCGTGGTCAATATACGTTTATCATTCTTAAGTTTGCTACTGCTAAACAAAATAGTCCCACCATTACGACACAAAAGGAACAAATGAATATTTCCACCCTAAAGCCACGAGCACACATTCGCATTACTAACTCGACAGCTATATAGAGGCTGGGGCACAAGCAGACGCGACGTCCCCGGAAATTACGAGACAAGTGCATTCCCGCCCTATAACATTGACTGATGAGAATTTGCCGATCTGCGCTGCGCTTCATGCCCGCTCGATAGAGAGTTATTATCAAAGAGACCGGCACAAGGGGTTGCATATGTACTAAAAATTTGATTGCGTCTAGCAGTAGTTAGCTAAATTAACAACAGATACTCAATTTATGAGCCAAGTCTTACTGAAATAAGCAAAATTGTGAACTCCGTTAATTTTTTTTATGAAATCAATCGCAGAAAAGATGGTACATGTAATATTTTTTCTTTGGAAATGTAGTCACGTATAATTTTTGCACAAACACTGCAGGATAAATACTCATTACTAAATTCGACCAAAAATTCCGTCTTAGCAGAACAAAAGACACAAATTACAATCATCAACTAATGGAAGACAATAGAAGATCAGTCCATTAAGTCGAAGGAAGCCATGTTTCATTTGGCAGCCCCCGCGTTCGCCCTATAAGGACACGTAATAGTGACTTTAATTTTGCCCACAGTACAGATGGTGAGCCAGATATTTTCCCTAGCACAGCCGTAGAAATTAATTCCCAAGTTAATAGAGAATTGTGAGACGTTTGTACAATTTCCGGCAACGGCGCAGACCAGGCGTTTCACGCTCCCAGTGAATTTTATTAAGCACTTCTCACCGTTTCTAGTTTGCGCTTATGAAAAGCACCTACGAGGCTGTCGGGCGTGCTTATATTCACAGCGGTTAAAACAGTAATGTTATTAGTATTTACGCTGCTACATCACTCCTGAAGGAACGCAAGAAAATGATTTCTCTTTAAAGAGTCTTTGGGATTTTGTTCTACAAAATGGAATAGAAGACTACAAGGATCACTTCTGCTTCATTTGTTTGTTCAAGGATCGCATGTGGAATGAGTATTTAGCGCTTCTAAGATGCTTCTTCATATATAACTAATATCTCGAAACTCGAAATGAAACTAATTGAAACGGGTTTTCTTAGTGAACATTAAAAAAATTTGCAAAAGAACCAAAATCAAAATGTGGTTTACGACATTTTAGACGTATATAGACGAAGGTTAAGAGTCATGCTAATATATAAGATCTAATAAAACATAATACTGCAGAACACAAAAATAGCGGCACAGCTAAGCAAAAAAAAAATGTGAGGTTTTCTTTTCCCGGTAAATCGGTATCTACATTTTTCCTGGCACTTCCCACTGTTCTTGACATTTACCCACATCACTCATCATTCGCAAGATATCAAATTCACTTGACCTTTTGCCTCTAGTGTCATAAAAATACATGCCTTATAATTTTAAACGTGTTAGTAATTTCGTGAAGAAACTTATAAGGACATTCGACAACTTGGCGTTTTTTTAAAATTTTGTAAGGTATAATTTTTTTATGATTTAACTGTTAATTTTATAAACCTTGTAAAATTTGCAGCATTAAATAAATAATAGATTGTAATTCATTAGTCCTATTTGCAAAAAGTGCAAGTTTGATTTGTACCCCAGGAGCTGAGACATTTTTTTATGTCAATTTTCATTCAAACACTAATAAAAAAATAAGGCGTCCGACCGATTTCAGCCATGGCGGCCGATCTCAATTGAGACCAGGCAAGTGCGCAGAACATATTATTATAGTGCACAAGTGTGCGTGCAAATACAAGGGAATATCCTTACTCCCATAATTCTGTAGAGATTCAAACACTATTTCGTAAAAAAAATCAGCGTACCTATATTTTTTGGGTAGGAGAATATGAAAATGATAGTAAACGTAAATGCCATGCATAGTAAATAAATAAATAAATATATGTTTTATTTCATAATCACAGACAAGTTTAATGCTTCCTCAAGCAATCACCTAGCTCTTATTTATTATTATTATTATTTAGTGTTGCATATTGTCGAACATTAAAATCGTCATCAATTTATAAAATAGTTAGGTTGTCATGTAACTATCGTTCCACGGTTGATGTTCATCATAAATTATTTTCATTTAGCCTGTTAACGACAGTTGTATGTCGAGACTCAACAGTCATCGTCGCTTTAGCTCATTATTTGAACGGACATGCACCTTGCAGTAAACATCTACCATTCACATGCTGAAGAATGGTTTTATTGTGAAAGTTTAACTACCGGTCTTTAGATATCGCGTCTGCTACTCTAACCACTAAGCTATCCAGGTGTTGAGTCACCAATGCGAATTTTTCCATCACATTTACCCGTAAGCTACGGGTGGCGGGTGGCCCCACCGGTAGTGATCAAACACTATCGGTCCGCAAACATGTCTTTACAGAAATGTTAAACAGAGCACTCGGCAATTGTATTTTTATTTTGTTGTTTTTAGTGCTGTTTAAGGGCCTAGTTTAAAATATAATAAAAAAATTTAACTACCGTAAGTCATGTTTTCCAGCCATAATGTACGTATTCTAGAAATATCGCTGCTCATTATTACCGATATTTTTCATATTTCAACTGAATAAAATTCATCGTTTCATACAGTAGTGTGGTAAATTCAATGCCCGGGCAGCACTTTCACATATTCCCAAATATAACTTCTGTTCTGATATCTTGAGACACTGGATACCGTCTTTGGAGACAAATACAGTTAGTTATCCCTTTTACTTACCCGTAAAAACGACTTATTTGCTTAAGGAAGAGACTGTCCACAGTACAACGTAAAAATAAAGAAAAAAAGACGTGTGGCACTCGGGGACTGCCGCGGTATAGCTATTACATAGCATCGTCCGATTTCGGAACAGCTCGTCTCGATTCGTGCGAGTTTCGTAGAGTCGTACAATACGTCTAACCGCACGCACACAAACACCGTGCCGAAGTCTACCGAACTGAAACGACGTGAGACGATTGTGAGGTTTTTTTTCGTTACGGAATTTCTTGATTCGGTGGCCGCGCTCAAAGCCCGCGATAAAAGCTATGCAATAGCTTAAAAAATCATGTTAATATCTTCATTACAATTCGTAGTGTAACACTTCATCACACCACAATCGACACAAACCATCCAATGTCAATATTGAAGACAGAGAGTTTTCCAAGGGCCGTGAATACAAATCAATTTCAAAACAAGCGCTACTGAATCGTGACGAACGGACGAACAACATTAATCAGCATATAAAACGTCCAAGTTATTATACTTGGTGCGGAATATTCATTTACCGAGATAGCATTCAGAGTAGCTGGACGCCGATATCTTTGTTCTCTATGTGCCATAGAGATAAGAACTCTATTAGACACGGGCTATAATTTCATGTTCTTAATACAGAGACTGAAACGGTTAATACGGTTGTAATATTAAGTTAAACATTGTCTGTTTTTAATAAATTCTTTAAATAATAATAATAATAAAGGCGTAGGGATGTGATGACCCCACCGCCCCCTGGTGAGAGCCGCTGTTTTTCGCACCATAAAAGTCAGCGACTCTCTACCAGTGCAACCAGTCTCCCCAGGGCAGCTTGTGGCGGGCTGAATGGGATTGACATCCCTTGGGACCCGTGCCTCCGAGAGTCGACCAGGCCCCTCTCCGCTTGCCTTAGTTGGCCGGTAGGAGTGGACCCCACGGGGGCCGCAGGACTCTCACCTCTGTCTTGCCTTAGCCGGCCGGACAGAGTGGGGCGTCAGAGCTACATGCTCGCAGGGTGGAAGTGAAAGATGCATAAGTCGCGAGTTGGCACAGTGGCGTTACGCCACTGGGTATAAAGCGGTGTACACCTCTCGGCACCCTGAGCCGCTCACAATAATGTTGCCCCCCGTCGCTCCGGCCTCGTGCCTTGTGTGTTCGACCAATGGGGGGCCCATGACAGTGAGTGGCGAGTCACCACCTGCCCATTTTATTCGTGTTTTTTAACATAGATCGGGGCAGGTGCCATAGTCCTTCCCATAGTCCCGGTTACCCAGTCCATCAGCACCTCAACCCAATAGCCCAGATTCTTTGTTTTTCCACTCCATTCCATAGTCCTGCACTGACCGGGGGTTGTCCATGGCTGCATTTTATAGTGTATACAGGGATAATCGTCGGCTGGTGCCACATTACTTATTAAGATCATACAAGTCATTAAAGGGCCTCTACGTGTTGGCTTTGGCCCCACGCACGCCTCCCAAAAATCCGGGACTCTGTAGTCCCGAGTATTGGAAATGACTGATAATATAATAATAAATAAAATTAACAAGAAATCCACAAAGCCTTGTACCTGTAAACCTCATATTATGTGAAACTCACGACCGCTTACCATCAGATGGAGTGATCATCCTGAGAGTCTTTTTATAAAAAAAAACAACGATGATCAGTTCGTAGGGAAATTGGTAAAGGAAAAATAAGGAAATTTATTTTGCCTCGTATAGAATCATCATAGTAACATCGTGGTTATAAACTTTTGATACAATTAATACGTCCAATTAAGATTTTCCGATAATTCCGCTCTATATCAAGCGCCATTGATTACGGGTCAATGTTAAATTATATATTTATAATTGATTTTCTACGAACGTAGCTAAGTACATGTGTAAAAACTCCGCCTTACCATAGAGGGATAAATTTAGTACATATTCATTGATACCTGTTAATCCCTTGAACATCTATATATATAAAAGGAAGTCGTGTTAGTTACACCACTTATAACTCAAGAACGGCAGAACAGATTTGGCTGAAAATTGGTAGGGGGGTAGCTTAGAGCCAGGAGAAGGACATAGGATACTTTTTATCCCGTTCTACCGAGTTCCCGTGGGACTTGACACGAAACGTCAGTCATTGTGTCAAACATTATATAGTCCTTTTCAGCTAAGATGATCCCTGTGACACATCGATTTTGACAATTGTAGAGATGTCCTACAATTAAATAATTTCGATTATTTCTGGTAATCGATAATATTTTGTATGGAAATGAAATCGATTTTATGAAACTACCAAACTTGAAAGCATGATTTGTCTTTATGTATTATAGTGAAAGTTTTTTGTTCATATATGTATGCTTTACATAGCGCTATGCGGTAAAGTGAAATAATAAGAAGAGATTAAATGTTTTCATTCAGTATTTGAAAAATCACTGTCAGAAGAATCGCTTGATGAGTCACCATCCCCGATATTTATTATAAGTTGGTCTTTCCAGTCCTCTAATATGGTACTTTTTGCCTTTTCGACTACTTTCGTCCAATCTTCACGAGTGACTGAAGCGATTTTCAAGTGATCGCCATATTGCACCCGATTATGTTAGTACCAGCTCTATGCTCTTACTACGTTCCGTTCTACGTATACGAACTGCATAGGTAATTTTTTTATATTTTCTATTTCATTAAATTAAACTAAACGATACTGTTTCTCTTTTAAAAATATATTTTCTTTTTATATTTTTCCTAATAACGCCGCAATAAAATGAAAAAGTGTGCAATAAATAATTCATTCATTCAAATCACAATGAAGTGTCACAGGACTCATCTTAGCTGAAAATGACTATAGTTGTCCAATCCTGTCAAATACTGTAACAACTATTCATGTGTGCGTTCATAAATTAATTTTTTGTAAAATGTTTCGAAAGTTTAGGTACCTACTGTTTTATTTGTTTGTTTTAGACATTAATTTGTGTAAGTAATTTATTTGATTTTTAATTTACGAAAATTATACCTCAGATTATTAGAAGGGTTCTGAATCGACAACATTCATATATATTATTCAATTATTGTCTATTCCAGAGATTCTCATTTAGCAAAATAGTGACATCTAATTGACATGTTCGTTTACTGACAAATATTTCGATATCTATAGTGACCAAATTAAAGAAGGTTCTTTGACAGAAATTTTTCAATCATCACGTTTTTGGTTCAAAAGAAAAGACGAGCTGATCGCACTACAATAAATACGGTTCATACCTGTACCAAACGGATAAGTAGTCTCTTAAACAAGAAATTTTGGCAAATACATTTTATGGGCAATTCAGCAAAAAAAGTTGATCAGCGTTTGCACAACAATTTGGTGAAGATCTGCAATATTGTGGAACATCATCACACATTTTTCCGTCGACACATAGGGTAATTTCCTGAGTCTAATTTTACATGCGATTTCACAATTAATAGTAAGATATAGGTAAATTAATAACATTAGTCAAATTGGAATTAAAATTTTTGACGAACTGAGACAATAATAGACATTTGAAGTTGGTTCGGAAAGTCCATTTCAAAACTGCGAAAATTCTTCAAAAATGCTATGCCATCGTATTAAATACAAAATAAGTAGTAACTTTCACATGAAAATATATTCGTAAACGCAACATTTGATATAGCTGCTGAACAAACTTCTTGCGTTATGCATATGCATATTTCATTTCATTTCATTTCATACAGTATTACACGTTATGACGTCATAGTGTGCTGCTACATTTGTATGAAGCGTTTTGAGCTCACCCATATGATGTGCTATTGAAACTGTAATATCTCGGGGAGTTTTCCAAATATTTAACCATTATTTTAACAGTATAAGTACCTTCTTTATCCAGCTATATCAAAATTGTAATATTGGGTAGAAGAGTTACCAAAAATCAATATTATGCTGTGAACTTCTTCGTCTTTAAAACAAAACTGTATTAAACTTTTTGACGTAGTTTACGTCAAAACTTTAATACAATTATTGTTGGCGCGGTTAAATTACCACAGATCACTAAATACATAAGCTATGCGAAGTTTGTATATGGGTTCTGCAATTTAACTCATAGTATTTGCCATTATCCTTATATACCTTGAAAGTAGGCCAAAAACTGTCTCTATATACGGACAAATTGAGAGACCTCCTCCTTTTTTGACGTCGGTTGACAAAATAAAGTAGTGTATCAAAGCTACGTTAAGGCGGTACGAAGTTCGCCGGGTCAGCTAGTTTATTATAATTTAACTTTCACCTTGTTGGTTTCTCAAAAAAACGCACTGGCCTAAACGATCAAAGCTAAATGTAATTTTAAAAAAAGCATACACAGAATCATCATATTTTCAGTTTTCAGAAGCGTAAATACAGTTTCATACTAAAGGCCATGTTTATTTTTTTTTTAGTTTTGTTTTCTCGATGTTTATTTAACGTGCGGGTCGAAAGAGGCCCGCCCACTCGATTTATTTCACTCCCAGGCTCGCGTCACGATTCAACTGGTTCAGTGTTTAACGACTACCTAGGTTTACACACGAACACTATAAATACGATTGTCCAATAAATAACCTGCGGGGCTAAAACGGTCGTGCCAGATTGTCTACCAAGATCTGACATTTATTTATTTACGCTAAAGTTCGATCAAATGTCAGTGCGGTAGAGGTAGGTGCACAGAGATGCAACTGAGTTTATTTATGTTGTTGGTTATAGCTCTAAAACGCCCTATATACTTATGATATGAGATTTGTTTGAAGCAGCTGAAATTTCAATTAAAGACCGTAGTAAAAGGAAGAAATAATCTTATTTCTTGTTTAAGATTTTCCTTTTTACTACTTATTACTTTAACGATCTAACAAGTTTGGCGTAACCGCCGCGATATCGCAGCGAGCACGCGGCGATTATTTTATTGCGGCGATATCGCCTCGCCGTGAAATCGCCCAAAAATAGCTAGGTGTCAACAGGCCCTAACTGCTTTTTCTTACTTAAAGTATATGTATTGTTCCAATAACTAAAGGAAATCTAAGTGTATCCACACCCTATGAAATCTATAATTGAATTTAACTAGTTATTTAGCGCCTGATGATTATATTAAGAAGAAATGGCAAATGATTCAGAGTTACGTTGTTATTTCTAGCTGTACCGATGACGTTCTAGTATGCGGCAAAAATAAATATGAAAGAATATTCCAGTACTGTACCTAATAGTAATGACTGATGTATTTCTGTCTCTTCCGACCACATGTCACTAAAATAACATACGCCATTTTTGCATGGTGGATTTAGGAAGCAAGAAATATTTTATTTATACCTACGGAAAAACGGCCAAAATATACGTCAACAATACAAGGGGCTATTGTTTAAATATAAAAAGTACTCTTTAGATATTTATAAAACCGGAACGAAATCAACTGCTCCACCGCGATTTGGATAAGAACATTTCATTGTACAAATTATGTACATTAATTTGTGACCCTATGTATAGGTTATTTATCTACTTCACTCGTAGGTATTTATGATAACAACTTTTTAAAATGAACTTTTGCATTTTTATTGAAATTAGATCAATGAGAAACTGAGAAATCTACATCAGGTACATCCGTAACTACTAAGTCAATATTTTGTTCAATCAAATACAAACTACATCCAATTTCACACATTGATTTGTGGAACCAATAGCTGCTGCTATTTCATCGTCATCATCATCAGCCTATATACGTCCCCACTGCTGGGGCACGGGCCTACCTTAAAATACTAGGGCGATAAAGCCTTAGTCAACCACGCTGGCCAAGTGCGGGTTAGTTGACTATACAACCTTAGAATTTCTTTGCAGGTGTGTGCAGGTTTCCTCACAAAGTGTTGCTATTTATAACGTTATATATTCCAAATGAAATGGAGTAAAACATAAAGTCGGACCTCGTATAGTAGGAAGGCTTACGCGGGAAATGCAACACCAGTTCTACTAATTAAATTAACCTTTTTATATCTGCGCCGCTTTTTGTTCTCGTGTAAAAAAAAAACAAAAAAACGAGCCCGAGTCGTCCAACTTTTCCAACGGTTTAGTTCATTTAACATTTACGATGATTTCGCTTGGACATACAAAAATAACAGCTTTTGATAAAGACGTCACTTTGGTTTTTAATAAGTACGTATGTATGTTGATAGTAATAACAAATAAATAAATTAGGGTGTCTTCTTCTTGGTCGTATCCATCATGACTGACGATCGTGGTTGATGTTCTTCATATGAGTGAGGATGCATTTCCGCCATCGATTGCGGTCCATTGCACATCTCACTACCACAATGATTAATAAGTATAATAAGGGTGTAAATGACTAAAATACAAAACTTGCAAAAAATATTCAGAAGTTAAAACACGTAAACGGTATTAAATCATTCATTTGTCCATTCATGTCAGAACTCAAAACAGCTCGAAATAAATGAAGAGCCATTTTCATCTCACAATTATCCGTATAATAATAACCCACATTTAACCAATGACATTAAATATTCCGTCTATTTTAACTCGCATCAGGAGATAAACGGACGGCAATAAAAACGTCTAGCGTTTAACAGAATGATATTTCAGAGCATTAGAGTCACTCCGTCCTGAGGTCTGCAGCATTTATGCGTCTCAGGTGTAATAGCAGGCCAAAATGTTTGGTCTAGTTTCGCGTTGGACTGAAATAATATTATGCGACAATTTCCAGAGACAGGCGTGTATGCTTGGACGGGCAAATGCCTTTATTTGCGTTCTCGCGGTCGAGTTGCCGGCCGAGTTTGTGAAAGGGCATTCCTCTGGTGAACAGTACATTGTTTTGGTGATTGCATGATTGAATGGCGTGTTGATCTATTGTTTGCTTTGATAGAGAATTTAACTATATAATAATATAAATCTGAAGAGTTTGTTTGGTTGAACGCGCTAATCTCAGGAATTGAAACAATCTATCTGTCTTGAATAGACCATTTATTGAGCAAGGTTTTAGGCTATAACATTACGCTGCGACCAATAGGAGCAAAGAAACAATGGAAAAAGTGTAAAAACTGGACGAAAAGCAGACGAATTCGCTGGCACGGCTAGTTAAGAAATAAATTTTAAACATCGTTTTTGGAGCAATGAAGGACGTTTTACAACAATAACTTTAAGGATTGCGGAACATATTCGTATACACAAAAGGTTATCTTTCAACACACTCCTATTATAGAATTCAAAAAATATAAATTTTCATTTTAATTAAATATTTGGAACACCAAAATAAAGAAATCTGAAAGCTTTTTTCCCATTTAATGTTGACCTTTCGAACGCAATTGAAACGTGTCTTGTTTGCGTTGTTGTTTGTCAATTCATCGCGACGGTTCGCTTTACGCAGCAAAATGCAAATAGGTTTTGATGAGGATATGAAACGATGGAATTTATTTTTAATAAATCCTTGACTAAATAAGCAGTAAATTTAAAAAAAACTACTTATTTTTGAATGAATTAATCTAAATATATGTATCACAAAGGTGATTGCCTGACATACTGATCAACGCATAGCCCAAACCACTGGACGGATCGGGCTGAAATTTGGCATGCGGGTAGAGTTTATGACGTAAGCATCGGCTAAGAAAGAATTACTCGAAGCGAAGCAAGGGGCACTAGTAATAGTTATAACTATAAAAAATATGATCATCATGTTGGCATGAGGTTCATTTTAGAAATTGGTTCCAACAAAAGCTTCATAACTTTAATATGTGTAATGTATAATATCAAAGTGCACAGATACAGTATTGAACCAGATTTTCCTAGAAGTAGTGGTTATTACCAACCCCTCCGGCATTTGTGGTAAGCCTGAAAGAAAACTTGTGCTGTCCAAGATTTTTCATCATACCTCGTTTTGATAAAGTTGGTTTTATAAAACACACTTTGAGGAACGAGAATGTATATGTAGGAAAACTATTTGTTTTATTTTTAAAGGCTAACGCTTGTACGAACGTTCATCAAATATTCAAAAAATCAGAGAAAAACATATTTAAAACCTTTTTGATGATGAATAAAGAATTAAGACCTAATTAGCGCGTCCCCTCTGTCTATTCCTAGCTCTACCGACAGAGGCTCCGATATGATTGTCCCGGGCACTCCAAGTTGTGCATTCAATTTGCATTCAGCGGTGCAACAGTGATTTTTGCCGAGAAGTGGGACGCCCGGGAGGGACACTCCGCCCTTTATGGGACAGCCGTCCTTGCTCCAACGGGCGTTTGAGGGTCAACTGGCTGGACTAGTTAGTTATGAATGCATTTGACTAATTTGGTATGTATGTAGAGGTGTGGAGGAAACTGGACGTATCAGAGTATGGGACGTTAAAACTAATCAACGTTTTACATAGTTTTCCTGAAAAATTAAAAGGGGTCCGACTGACTTCAGCCATGGCGGCCGATCTCAATTGAGATCAGCCAAGTGTGCAGGATATATAGTGCACAAGTGTGCGCGCAAACACAAGTGCACTCTCTATTCCCTTACTCTCATAATTCGATGAGACGGCAATCCGACATGACCGATGAGAGATCGGGCGCAGGACCACTGGCTTAACGTGCTTTCCGATGCACGGGCGTTCAACCGCCAACTTCCTAACGCCGGGCTGAGTAATTTCATTACAGAAAAACTCACAAAAATTTTGCCCGACCCCGGACTCGAACCGGGGTCCTCTCGGTCCTTACGCAGCACTTGCTATCAATAGACCAACGAGGCAATTACAAATTATAACAGGTAATCGGATAATACAGATTTTCTTAAAAATCATAACAGGTTAGAGGTCTATGACAATATCCAAGAAGTTACTTTGTTTGAACTTTGATAACTTTGAACTGTTTCAATTGTTAAGATTAGTTTATTTATTTAATTTTAAAATAGTAGCAATGTCAAAAGAAGAATTGGTTAAATTCAGATAGTAACCTAAAAGGAGGACATTTTTGCTATAATTTAGAGTTATTATGCCTACCTACACGTGTCTATGCACTTGTAACCATGAATGTACAATATAAAGGTTATATTACGGTACAGTCACGTGAAATGAATAGGAGACACTACGAACATTCTACAAAGGAAATGGTATGTACACACAGTCAGCCTCAACTCTTGCTCCCATCAATATGATTTGAAATACGTGTAGCTCCTACAGTGTATGTGACGATTTATCACCTCGACATAATATCACGTGACTCCATATATCACTCGTTCATAATTTCCGGAGCGAGTGTGTTAAAGATGAGTTTTTCGTGACTGTACCTACTGTGTACACTTGTACAGTCGAATACACACTCGGAAACCTCATTGCTTGAGAATTTTTAGACGTAACTAGGTTGGGTGGTGAGGGTGAAATAAAAATATTTCAAACTCTGCGTTGTACGCGCGTGACATGGGATGCGCTTTTGTATGAAATTTTGCGAATATATCCGCTTTTTTCCTTTTTCAAAGCTTTTCATGCCGGAATTGTATTGCATTCTTTAAAAATATGCACGAAAATAATATTAACTTGCTTTTGTGCATTTTCACTGGCCTAAAATACGTTGAAAATCGAAAATTTTAAATCACTTCAGGATAAATCTTTTTCACCCAAATGATTATTTCTTTAGTTCTTTTCAATACAGGAGAAAAAAAATTACATCCAGTTCCAAATAATTTATTTGAAAAATTTACAAATAGATTTTATTGAGAGTCTCATAATGATTCCCCGTGTCATCTTATTTGAAGGTTCAAACTGTTCCTTTCTCAATCCCAACTCATTAAGACAGACCCGCTAACCCTCAACTATAAATCAACACATTGCGAACCAACTCCGACCATGCACACTCACAATGTAATTATTCTGCATCTGGGCCGCTTGTAATTTTCTACTTGACGGGTTAACCGCGTAGCCTAATAAGATAACACGGAACGACGGTCGGACATGTGCTATTTTGTGGTAATATAATAATTTAGTGCTCTGCGGAATCCCATTAAATTTGAGGTAAGAATCCGCACCGAAGATACGAATATACACATCTATCCTTTGCTGTGTAATATGGGGCTTGGTGGAATGAAATAATCAGTCGCTGGTGTAATACTAAGGGGCGTAGGTGATATATGACGGTGGAGGAATTTGAACATACATACTTATATGTATGCTAAATTAATACCTATGATGTAGATATTCATATTCTGGTAATCTGGTAGAAATCGCTTAAAGTGATTATGGACTCCTAAATGGTAGGTCATATTTATGTTTTATGCGATCAGAATTAAATTCATTAGATAATTCGTATGTAGCGAATAAAGAATTAAACAAAACATATTTTTTTAATTGTTAGTAAAAGTGTTTGGTGTGTTATAAAAAAGAAAAAAAAAATTCATAATATCTAAAATAGTTATGTAGAAGTTAGTTTATGAAATGTCGATAGACAAAATAGAGTAATTTGGCACATAAATGAATTCCAAATCCTATTCTATCCCTTATTCAAGATATTTAGTCTAGTTACGAAAACTGAAAAAATCAGTTCAAAAATACATTTAAACTAAAGTGTTTATTTTAATCACCAATTTACATCATTCCCACACA
This sequence comes from Maruca vitrata, assembly GCA_039566165.1. Classification (NCBI taxonomy): domain Eukaryota; kingdom Metazoa; phylum Arthropoda; class Insecta; order Lepidoptera; family Crambidae; genus Maruca; species Maruca vitrata. Next base: position 13,209,311 of record CM076928.1, on the reverse strand, counting down.
CAAAGAACAAAACGTGCACCATCTATGGTTATACATACATGAAATTGGTTAGCTAGGACTTATATGTATTCGTACGTTCCAGTCAAAAGGAACTTGATAGCCACATGCCCGTCCATCCACCCTCATCCGTTGAATGGTTATTTGCGCATTCATGTTCCGAACGCACCGAAGACGTTAGGCTCTACCGACAACACCTAACTGACAAGCATAGAGCCAGTAATGAAGCTGACGCCGTAGCCACGCACGCCATAACTCTGTAACGTACCCGATATTCGTTACCCGCCGCTCGATACCGGTCATGCATATTCAAAGCGCGGACACAATTAGACCCCTCCATAGTTTTGAACCAGTCCGCCAATTATATCCTGCAATCGCTTTTTGCGAAGAGATTGGTAATTTGAATAGCTGAGTGTCGGCGCGATAGTTATTCCGATGACAGTGCCGATTTCATTATAAAGTTTGTATGGACTGACTTAGTAATAAGTGGAGGCTGGAGTTGGTCATTTATTTTGGACACAGTGGAGTTGTTTCTTCTTTGAATAATGGATACTTTCATTTAGATTATATAAATGCGACTTGATTTAGATACTAAATATTAGTCTTTATGAGTCTACACACAAATACATAGCTACTTACTGCCCGACGTTTCGACTGGGTTACACCAAACGTGGTCGCTCGCGGCCCATAAAGACTAATATTTAGTGTAATGGAACGCGAAAGACTAAAATTGATTTCGATAGTTGTTTATATCGTCGAAAAATTGTTGTTTCCTTTTGCCGATGGTTATTACTTGAGCTAAAAAAAGCTTATTTCTATATGTTAACCCGCAGTCATTTAGCCTTAGGTAAAAAGCGGTGGATAGGTTCGAAGGAGACTAATGACCAGCAGTGAGATGGTACAGATTTTTAAATAAAATGTTACAACTAATATAACAAAGCCTGCTTGTCTATTCCATTCGAAAAAAAACTACATAAATTGTAATGGATCTTCAGTAGTCATAGAATTTCACGTATTGATCATGTTGTGCTATCTTGATGATTTATACTAATTTATAAAGAGCACAACCAACATAACTACGGCTATTTAACAGACAGGCCGATTATTCCTGAGGCAAATGAGACGTAGGTGTATGAATAGAAATATTATGTAGGTATTGTATAACTAATTCTTGGTAAACTGTGAGCTGGCCGATGTGGGTTGGTTGACTACACAACCTAAAAATTTCTTCGTAGGTGTGCTGGTTTCCTCTCGATGTTTTCCTTCACTGTAAAAGCCTGAAGCGGTAATTGACTAAGGCCTGATTGCCATAGTTTAGAGTAGGCCCGCGTCTTGTTACCCGCGAGTTGGGACGTATATAGACATTGGGGCTACCATGAGTTTAAAACTTACGCACTCGATATCGACTACGTAAATATGTCTATGAAAAACTTGTTCAGCGCCGCTGGTGGTTACGCGAAGAACTAAAATCGACCGTATGAAAAAAACAACTCGATAGGTTTTTAACGTAAGTAAGTTTTCGATAGCCAACTCATGGTAGGCCCTCAGATGATGATGATGAAACTGTGAGCAGGCCTAGAGCTTCGAGTCATCCGAAAAAACTGTATGTAAAATAACAAACAATAATAATATTTTATAAAAATTACAATACTCCCGGAAACAACCTCCAAATTCATCTATACCGATTGCGGTTTAATCATTTCACCTGTCCCCAACTAACTAGAAATGTAACGTGTTTCTAAATTAATTAAGTGCCTCGATCCTCGTGATGGGCAAACTTTGATATCGCTTTGTACAACGAATTGGAATTACACCGAAGCCCGTCCGGGTTCATCTATAAAACAACGTATAAGTATAAACACTGCGTAATTGAAAACTTCCATTTCAAACGTTTCTGTGATTCACGAAATCTCCCGAAGATTGAGGCATTCAACAACTTTTGCAATTATCGTTGACACTGAAAGAAAGGACTTTATATAATGAGAAATGTATTGCATAGTCTACTGGTATGCATTAATTTTCTATGTGACCAAATTATTCGGTTATAATAAGGCTTTGAGTCCTTGAAAAATACAAATATGAACATCTTTCATGTACTGCCAATAAATTTCGGAAAAGAAAAGATGTCGACGAATTTTTAATAACAAGATATTGCTACCTTGTACGCGGAACCAAATCTCTAGGGCAAAGTACTTAGCCCTAGAGATTCAAATAACTACACCGTATCAAACAATCTTGTCAATCACTAAAGAATGTATCAAGCTAGTTAGCCATTCAAAATTACCAATGTGTCGACAGAGAGTGAACGAAACAGCTGTCCCCTTCATTCCCCCAAAAACGCATTCTATTTCTGCACCTCCCCCATGAAAACTTAAATACAAAATTGCACTCGGCGACACAGAATATTTTAGGGATCGGCATTTCCTGGCCGCAAGCCAAAGATCATCGTGACGAAATTAAACTTAGCGCCACGGACAAAAAAAGAACATAACATCAGTCATGCGATATCAAAATAGGGATCGGGGTTTCTCGAAAAGATTACACTTAGATCATGTTGTAGTAGATGCATGTCCGGAGACAAGCATGTTTAAATATCTCCAAAATAAATGTACGTGTTTTGCTTGGCAATATTGATTTTGCAAGATAATAACTTCTATTTACAAAAAAAAAAGACGTGTGGCACTCGGGGACTGCCGTGGTACAGCTATTGCATAGCATCGTCCGATTTCGGAGCAGCTCGTCTCGATTCGTGCGAGTTTTGTAGAGTCGTACAATACGTCTAACCGCACACAAACACCGTGCCGAAGTCTACCGAAATGAAACGACGTTAGACGATTGTGAGGTTTTTTTCGTTACGGAATTTCTAGGTTCGGTCGCCGCGCTCAAAGCCCGCGATAAAAGCTATGCAATAGCTTAACAATCTTGCAATATTACCTTGAATACATTTCTCGTTCCAAATGTGCTTCAATGCGTTCGTAACTTCGACATAACATTCTGCTGTTCAGATAATTTCTACCCTCAACACTATACAAATGACACGCATTGCTTACAAATTACATTTGACCATTGTGCTCAAAGAACCAGCAAGTATAGATAATATTAACTACAACAACAACTCCATTCTGTATTTGCTCTGTGATGTCTATGATCGAAGTCTTACTTAGTATTGTTTAACGGCTAATTTTGTCATCAGATCTCAAAGTAGCTTTAAAGTCTACCGTGATAAACGACGTCTGTGGACATTTATTAAGTTCGTTATAGGATCGTTGAAACGTCTTTATATAAAGAGTTATAGTTACGTGTCTCTTATTTTTAATTTTATTTGGTACTTTTAAAATTATCTTCTATTCTTATCTAAACAAAGATTGTTCGTAGTTATCTTTAAATAGTATTATTTATTTTATTCTTGCTGTATTCAGGCGTTGCCCATATTAACTTTTTATTAATTGAGCTACAATTTTAGTTTGGTGATCAATGGGAACAACTTAATGTAAAACTTGGATAAGTAATGGATGCACATTGCACAAATTCAATCCATATTGGCTGATATTTCGCTTTATATACCTTACTAATCTGTGCTACAAGGAAACTGGAGTTAAACATGCTTTAAAACATGTTTACATATTGAACAGACTACTAAAATCAAACATTCTTTATCAAAGAAGTTTACCATAAAAAGAGGGTTTAAAACGATTCAATCCTTGCATCTATATTAGCTACATAGATGAACTGAAACGATCCTCGTTGGCCCGTAGAGTTACTTTATATTCGGTGATAAACTGCCTAGGTATTTCCTCCGAAATTGCTACCTAGAACTTGCAAGTCCTATACGTTACAATGTACGCTTTCCAGATTTGAACCGGCTGCTCCAATTACCCGGGTCGTAGCCACCACATAACTCCAAAACACAATGAAATACATAATACAATGCCTCATAAATCAAATTAAAGTCGTCGGTACGTTTTGGAAAACTAAAAAGGAAGCGTTTAGGTAAGTAGCTGGCAGCACGCCAAAGACTAAAATAGAATACAGACCGGTGGACGCGTGAGGGTAGGATGCTGTGACTTGTGCGAGTTTTGACAGGTGACATTCTGACAGTGACAGCTCTGATGGTGACTTTGAAGAGACTTTTTTTTTAATTAGACACGTGCTTGTGATTTTGAAAGAGTTTCATTTTCGTGTGACTATTATTTTTGCCAAGTATTTGGAAAGGTTAATGCCCTATTATTTTACTGAAACTGTTGCAACAGGGATTCTGTTTTATAACAATCGTTTTATTATACCACATATTCAACACCTATATTGTATGTATTAAGTTCTTTATATTTAACACTTTTGAAAACATTATTTGTAATTTTTGTGGAATTATATTTTTGCACCTCCGCAATTAAAATCGAATAAAATGATCGAAAATTATAATCTACTTTTAATAAAAAATATTTGCTCGAAATACTCTAAATATATTGCATTCCTTTACCAAAATAACATACCTGCAAGTCAGAATAAATGTGGCATAATTTCGACAGCAGTTACTAAACAAACATGGCGGCTATCTACAGCTCTTCAAAATAGAAAATAGCGAGCCAGTTGACAAATTAGTAATACGCTAGGTGTTGCCAATAGTGGCTCAATTAGCCGGGGTTTATGACCTAAGAACGAGGTTATTTTAAATGTCCGCACCTGCTTTTACTACGTCAACTTTAACGTATACAGAATCTCGCTTTTGCGCAGCTAATTTTATGTCCAATGCTGTCAAATATCTATTTTGAAAGGAATGTAAGGAATACCAGTCTGGATTATAGAATAATAATGGGCTGTGAAAGCTTATCTCAACATAGCAAGGCCTTAAATTTTGTACTGCATAAATATGTGCAAAAAAAGACAAAATTAAAAATTGTACCTTAGTTGTAGTAGAGCTCCTACTAATTTAAATATTTATTTATTTAGTCATAGCGAGAAATACATCATTTGTAAAAAATTAAAAAGTCTTACTATTTGCTTCTTAATCCTAGCTTCTCTTACTGTTAACTCTAGATTGTCCAAGTTAGTTCTTAATATACAGCCCACTGACAGATGCACAGACAGCAAAGTCTTTGTAAGAGGATTCCCTGTTTACCTTTTGAGTACGGTACATTTAAAATATAATCTAATATAGTACGCCACACACGAACATCTTGTCCATAATTACCGCTAACAACGTTTGAATGTGGACCCTATCATAATGTTCGGATATAACGGCGTCTGCGACTTAATTGTCAATAAACTATTTTAATGTGCCAGATAAAGGAGGCATGCACTGGATATAATCCACCCGAAATAAAGTGTTGCCATACGGCTACCATCCTACACCGAATACGGTACTTCGGAACCCGCGGGTACTACCAATATTATGGGATTAGTAACAAAGGCGCAAGCTTTGCGTAACAGTTTCATTTTGCTTTCGGAAGCACATTTTGGTACCATTTCAATTTCGATGCAACAAAAAATTAATACTCTTTTCTCTCGGGGGCTTTTAGCATTTATCGAGTAGCTCTACTATCCAATAGTATTTATGTTTTTTTTTATATTCGCAATAAAAAGTAAAAAGACTGCGAGATAAATGTCTCGCGTTTGCTCATATTTTTATAATTATGATTTAAATTGTATTTTCATTGTTCTCAGACAAATACTTGTGCTATGGACAACGATGTTTCTATTCAATTAACAACATTTTGATTAATTTTGTTCCATTAACTTTCCTGATAACCTTGACACAAGTCCTCAAGGTCTATTCGAAATCTGATTATGTTATGTGATGTGATGTGATGAGATACGATTACCTACTTAACATTATAAAGTAACTTTTTGGCCCAGTTTATGAATAATAAAAAATACGCGAATCCCGATACAAAATTGTGACAATGCTATAGACCTTGCTTGTAATTTGATGACTGTTTCCAGGTATTTCAGCTTAATCAGCGCACAAAATGTGAACCGAAATCGGCCACTGCACCCAATTAGGCGAGCAAAAGTATATGCATCTGTTAAACTCATTAACATAACTGCAACCATTTTAATCTGTACCAGTGGCCGCTTTAAATAAACAAATTGAATGCACATTGCACACTATCTCGTTTTAACTAGTAAACACAAACACACCATGAACTTTTGGTTTATTTCGGCTTCGGAGAGTGTCGCGGCCGACCTGATTTCTGTAATTTTGGCCTGGAGCCAAATTGGATGGATATATCGTATTGGGTGCCTCAGCGATTTTGTCATACGTACGTTGTCAATAGATGTTGAGGTTTTTCTACCCGCCTGCTTGGTAGCAGGAGTAACATGTGGCTAAAGGTCGGCGCGACTTGCAAATGTAAGCTTCCACAAGTTTGACTTGACTAGCTATGTGCTAGTTCTAGATATAACTTGCACGCAAACAATGTTAGGTAATGTTAAGTGCTTAAATGAGTAAATTATCTAGTTTTAATATTCCATGTTAATAAGATAGAATACACTGTAGTCTATATACATTTGAAATATGTACTCAGTGTCTGTTGTGGTACTTACTAATATCTTATCTTTACTACACTCTTGAGCAAAAGTATGAAATCACTTACTTGGAATTGATGCCACGCTATCATGGGTACTTAATAACGAATAACCAATAATAATTACAAATATCACTATTTTAAATGTTCAACAGTTAACTATAAATTTATATCAATTAATTTTAATCACACTAGTATTTAAGGTGTTACCGCGGATTTAATGAAGTAGTTAGGAAAACAAGGAAACATTGAAAAATAATGAAAGAAGAAATCAACAAAAAAATACTAAATATTTGTCTTTATGGGTCTACACGCGTTATTAGGAGTAGCAAATACATAGCTACTTACTGCCCGACGTTTCGACTGAGTTAACCCAGTCTTCTAATAACGCGTGTAGACCCATAAAGACAAATATTTAGTGTAATGGAACGCGAAAGTCTAAAATCATACATAACAAAAAGATATTTAAGAAAACTTACGCGCATCGACGATCTCCAAACTGGTCCTCACCATAACCGTCATCACAATCACAAACAGTAGCACACACAGATTCGCATCTCTCGCCATGATCACCTTTCGTCCGAACGATCACGGAATCATCACCGATGCACACAGAACACATTTGCGTTGTTTCGATCACACTTCGATGATGTTTTGTTGATCAACTTCGTTCTCGCATAGTCCTCATCTCATTTGGAAGCAATCCAAGCGTTTTTATTTTGATCTTCAGGTTTCTAAAATACTGGAACGTGTTATCTGGAACAAAATTATATCAGTTTAATCCGGGGGTAACGTAAGAGAACAGGTTTAGCCAACCAACGAAAAACCCTCTTGCCCTAATGGCCAGGATTTTTCGGTCTTTCATCAATATTAAAATGTGTCTATAGTCTTGATAACCCTATTAAAATGTGTCTATAGTCTTGAATAAAATAAAAAGATATCAATCGCAAATAACTGTGAAACAGATTAGCCAAGCTTTGGTGTAACTAATATAGAAACCTTCGTGAAGCCATTTAAATAAACTAATTCCACACCACTGGCCAAAATTACATTCATGCATTCATATTATGAAATGTGTGTTTTGAGAAAAAAATTGATACAAAATGTTTGTAATAACTTGTAAATAGAATAAACATGTTGGAGTATTTAAATCGCGAAATCCTGCAAAAACATACCAACATAAAACACAACTGCAAGAATAACCTCAACTGAATTTTATGAATTCTTATCTTAAATAATAGCTACCTCAAGCTACTAGCCGGAAGTTATTCAAAGGCGCATTAGCCAGCCGATTTCGTACAAAATGAGGTCAAATCTGGAATATACAACAAGCCATCAATAACGCAAATTACGACGTATCCTGCAAGGTAACATACTACCTCATATAGCTGCACTGTCGGCATGTGTCCAATTCATCACGATACTGGGATATTTATTGCCCTAAAATGGCATTAAGTTGAGCACCATACAAACTGTTTGCTGAACGCTATTAAACATCGTGTTTGGGCTCAGCACGCTGTGACGTGTTTGTTTAAATAAGTTATGAATTTTGTAATAATATTAAAATATCAGTTTCATGTTCACTAGCTGTGCCAGCGACTTCTTTCGCGTTTTCCCCCGTTTTTTTAACACATTTTCCATTGTTTCTTTTCTCTTATTGGTCACAGCATAGCTAGATGTAGCCTTCCTCGTAAAATGGTCTGTTCAACACAAAAATCAATTCGAACCAGTAGTTCCTGAGATTAGCGCGTTCTAACCAACAAGTAAACAAACTCTACATCTTTATAATATTAGTACAGATTATGTGAAATCTGGAAATTTTAATGTAATAATCATAATTTCTAAGACTGAATTATAAAAACGCAAGATGAAGACTCTACGACTAATCTCCTTGTTTTAAAAAGCAAACTAACTTCAACTTATACGCTTCTCTGATATTGCCCTTAACTTAAGTCATCACAATTGCTCAGCACAACAAGTACAACCGATTTGCTTTCTTGAACCTCTAGATAACTCCAGTTTATTCGGCTCTACGTTACGTTTCTTAAACTCTACTTTTTGACTTGCTCGGTGGAACAGTGGTTAGTGACCCAGGCTCACTACCTACGGTTCCAAGAGTCGTGGGTTCGATTGACACTCGGGACAAATATTTGTGTGACGAACATCGGTGTTTGTTCCGTGTCTGGGTGTATTATTAAATATATCTAAGTATATTTGTGTATCCACTGTTGATTCTGATACCTGTAACACAAGTGCTTAAGCCACTTACCACGGGATCAGATCAATGTATGTGATGTTGTGCAATATTTATTTATTTACTTGACTACTGAAACAACCCAGCACCAAACTGACGACCTCGCTTCAGAGCTGTCAAAAATAAACACCCAACATCGGTCGCATGCGCCCGCGTCACTTCCGCAGCCAATAATACCTCCCCCGCGGAAGTGCCACTTCCGCGCCACTGAATTGTAATCACCATATTTAATTACGGTTAAAATGCGGGATATTTAATAGACACCGTTTTACGGCGGCTCGTAAGCTTTACGGTAGTACAGTAATTGGTTTTTATGGTGGTAGAAGTTTTGAAATGACTGGTGAGTTTTAGTTGACTTAGAATACAATAAGATATATTGTTATTCCTACCTACTTATAGTAGCTGCGATTTCATTTTGAATCCAGATTAATAATTTATGACTATGTGCTACGTCTAATAAAGACTGATGTTTAATGCTGCACAGTTCTATGGTCCTGTAACGTTAGAACTAAATAATACTTTTAACATTTTTTTTTTATTAACCTGTATCATCCCACCGCTGGGTTAAAGTATCCTCCGATAGATCGTAACGCAATGGGTACCTGAGGACGGCTTAGTACAAATTGCATATCGTCGGCTTAGAGTGTAAACCTGCTAACTCCATATTAGGTACATTTTCAGGAGAGACAATTAGATTGTGTATTTATTTTCACACTTTCGAATGGTATAAATAACGTATGAATGTATAATAATGGATTCAGGTTTACACTCTAAGCCGACGATATGTGATAGATTTGCGGAAAATAAGACAAATTGATAAGTTAAATTCCTAATAGCTGCACAAACAGTTCCACTTTAGAAACTAGTTTTGCTGTTAAGCGTTTATAATTATAGTGCTGGTATGATATCAAGTGATTTAACCTAGCCTTAGTATGTGAATACTTATAATTAACATGCCGACTTAACGAGGTAGGTTATTGCACATTACGACTTTGATTTCCGCCAGCTCCATTCATAGTAGGTAACTAGGTACATAAGTTAATTACTTGATACCCTTTTCAACTTCTCGGCAATATTATAAACGCACAAAAATTTCTATAACACATTGACTAGCTCGGTGGAACAGTCGTTAGTGACCCAGGTTCACTACCTACGGTTCCAATAGTACCCACCCGCGACAAATATTTGTGTGACGAACATCGGTGTTTGGTCTGTGTCTAGCTCTAGGTGTGTCGTTAAATATGTATATTTGTGTACCCACTACTACTTACCACGGGTACAATTTATGTGATGTGTAATTACGAAAAAAATTACGATGATAAGAGTTATTCAGGTATGTTCTTTCATTTATTATAGAAAGCTATGTATTAGATTACTTTCAATTACTATTGTGTGCCATGCAAATATCCATGTTAAGCATTCATTACTCAATTTGTTTTATTGAACAGCTTCTACGAAACATCAAAATTTCAATTAAACATAAATATTTATTCAACTCTATGCACATTTCACACGTTCTCTGACCACGTTCATCCAGGGATACATGAAATCAAATTATTATATAACACAACAATTAAACTACACATGAAACAACGACTCATAATCACCGTTCTTCCCAAGACATCAGATAATCACCAAAATCAACGGCCATTTTGTATTAAATTCGCGCGTCGCATAATTCAAAATGGCGAATTAAACATTCAAATATCTAAAGCAAGCTAATTCGCTGGCCGTCGGTTTGGCGGAATTGTTTGCGAGGCCCTACAAAGGACTGGCTAATTATGCCACCAGTAACAGAAATGTTATATTCATGGACGGACGTTATGATTAGGTTCAATGGTGGCAAAAATCTGGCCAGCTTTGTTAGCTAGTAAGTATCAGGTGTATGAGATTAACGGAAAATTCTGTATTTGGAGTCTTTCCTTAAACCTTATTCTAATTCTTGGTCAGTCTGGTAAAAAGTTTCAAACGATATTAAGCATCGAAATATTAGTCTTTATGGGTCTACACGCGTTATTAGGAGTAGCAAATTACATAGCTACTTACTGCCCGACGTTTCGACTGGGTTACACCAATCGTGGTCGCGAGGGAACTGAAATCCAGTCGAAACGTCGGGCAGTAAGTAGCTATGTAATTTGTTACTCCTAATAACGCGTGTAGACTCATAAAGACAAATATTTAGTGTAATGGAACGCGAGAGTCTAAAATCTTAGATATTAAGCATCCGTGTAGCATCCAGTGATATGTTTAAGGTAAATATAGCAATAGTGCCGAAATATTAGTAAAATAAAAAGATAATGGTAAATATCTTGGACATATTAAATTTTCTAATGCAGAGATGTCCTTGCATTTCTATGAAGTTAAAGTTTAAAATGTACAAACATTTTCACTAAATCGTTAAATGTCGGAAAAAAATCTTGTATTTTTGTGTAAGAGTTTGCTTCTACTTCAACATTTTAATGTTGATTGACTGACTCGGTGGAATAGTGGTTAGTGACCCACGTTCACTACTTACGGTTCCAAGAGTCGTGGGTTTGATTCCCACCCGGGTCAAATATTTGTGTGACGAACATCGGCGTTTGTCCGTGTCTGGGTGTGTTATTAGATATATTGAAGAATATTTGTTTATCCTTTGTTTGTTCTGATATCCGGAACACAAGTGCTTAAGCCACTTACCACGGGATCAATAATCAATGTATGTGATGTTGTGTAATATTTAATATTTATTCATATTTAAATCATGCCTAACAATTTCTACCGCTTAACATCCGTTTATATTAAACTCTACAATCCAATATTGTACTGATTAACCACACTTTTTAATTAGCCATTGATAAATCAAGGCTTCGTTAAATATTTTACGTTGTTGCAGTCATGACATCCTCTTAATTAAAAAAAAAAGTATGTTCATTGTGCAGTCGTCATGAAAAAGGCTTTGTGGCGAGAGTGAGCCACTCATGTCATGTCACATGTACTAATTGTGAATTACGGCGTTTCAGGGTTCCTTAGTAAATCTTGTTGAACTATAACTTGAGGGAAAAGCTTTCCTTTTGATATAAAAGATAACAACTCAATATTTCTTTTTATATCTGGGAGATCGCCACACACGGTTCTCTGACCCAAACTAAGCAGAGCTTGTATTATGAGCGTCCGAAACTGATATACATACATAATCCTTACTAATATTATAAATCCGAAAGTAACTCTGTCTGTCTGTCTGTCTGTCTGTTACGCTTTCACGCATTGAGTACTGGACCGATTTAAATGAAATTTGGTACAGATATAGTCCAGAGCCTAGAAATGGTTATAGGCTACTTTTTAACCGACTGCGCTATAAGGAAGTAATGTTTTACCCGTTAAACGTTTCTACGCGGACGAAGTCGCGGGCGGAAAGCTAGTATATTATAAATACATACTGAAATTCATAATCACCCCCAGACATGGTACAAACACCGATGTGCATCACACAAAATATTATTCCGAGTGGAAATCGAACCCACGACTCTTGGAACCGCCAGCTGTCACTAACTACTGTTCCACCGAGCTAGTCAAATCTGATTTAAGTCTTTCGCGTTCAATCAAACTTACTTTAAATAAGAAATTTACCTACAACTCCCTTTAAATAAGAAGATTTTGTTCCAATCATGTGAAGATCAGAACTGCGCTTCTACATTATAACGTAATATACACAAAATATATAAAATTAGGGCGATAAGGCCTTAGTCGACCACGCTGGCCAAGTGCGGGTTGGTCGCCCCAGTTTAGGGTAGGCTCGTGCCCCAGCAGTGGGGACGTATATGGGCTGATGATGATATAAAATTAGTTTCTGTCGAGGAATGGAAGCTGGTATTATCCAACTATGTCTTAAAACTTTTATTTTTGTGTATTGTTTGTTCAAACAAACACTTCCGTTCATTATATTAGTGTAAAGCTTGCTACTCAACAAAGTACCATAAAACACTCATGGACGTAGTTCTATATACCGTGAAATTTTAGTGGTTGTTTTCCAGCAGTAAAATTATTCTATCTTAGTCGTACAATAGATTTGTGCAGTTCTTTTTTTATTGAAATCAATAAACGCCGGTTTTACAAAATATATAACCGAAACTCGAAAGCACGTTCGAACCGCTTTATTACTTAGGGCATAGAGCTTTTTTAGCTTTAAGCATCGGTTTCAAGCGGCAAGCAGTACCTGATAACTCCACATCTTATAAAAGAACGATAGCTTCTCTCGTTATTGAGTTGGAAAATTATTATTTCGAAAATTAAAAAAAAAAATTTTTTGTAATAAATAATTTGCATGATTCGGTAGTATTACTAAAGGCAAATCGCTCTGCCACCGCAAAACAACCACTTAAATTTCACGGTGTATACTTTGAAGCAAATGGATGGATGTCCGGGTTCTACGGATTAATGCATAATCCATGGAACCCGATGTATTAATCAGTGGCGGCCCTGCCCGCATTTTTCACATTACAACCGACACGTTTTGATTAAGCCACAGTTTTATTTAAACCGCACGCCAGCTTTTTAATTAGTACGCGCGGTACAAATGTTCTTGAGTTTGTCATTTTAGCGGGCTCGCTTCAGTATTTTTGTTGCTCGCAACATTTGCATGACAATGCGTCGAGGCATTTTATGCCCAGTTGACTAAGCTTGGCTTGCTCCGGAGTGGGTGAATGTTTACATTTTAAAACCATAATCGTAAAGCCAGTTTACATAGAAAAGATTTACGAACGCCATTGTAAAGATGTTGCGTTTTTTTTTCATTTGTTCGTAGTTTAATTGTTAGGCGGAAGTGTGACTGTTGAATTTTTGTGCGCTGCTAGTATGAAAGGAATTATTTGCGACTATTTTAACGCCTCGACTACTCGTTTCATAGGTTTCTGAGTCTCAAATATAACTATGAACTTCTCTTGAAACTTTTCAATGATCTGAATCATGTAATCACAGTAAAACTAAAATAGTTTTGGTTTATTGTGCTGTAGAGTATAGATCTCATTGGAAGAGCACGTCATCATCAGCCCATATAGGTACGTCCTCACTGCTGGGGCACAGGCTAACTCTAAACTAGGGCGATAAGGCCATAGTCAACCACGCTGGCCAAGTGCGGGTTGGTTGACTACACAACCTAAGAATTAATTCGTAGGTGTGCACTTGTGCAGGTTTCTCACGATGTTTTCCTTCACCGTCAAAGCGTCGAATAATCGTACATATGAATTTCAAATTTGAAAAATACAGTGATACGTGGCGGGGTTTGAACTGGCTACCTCACGCATGGCAAGCAACAACCTAAATCACTCGACCATCGACGGCTCATTGACTTTGGTCAGTCAAATTTAACATAACTACTTCTTAATGATTCGACCTGCCCTCAAATTTTCTCGTTCCTCAAATCGTCTCTCGACCATGTAATAAAGTATCTTGTTAAAAAAGAACTACTTTCTCGTTTATTGTAATACTGGAACAACAACGACAGTTGCACTCTTTGTGTTGCTTCCAAAATTTGCATAACAACGCGTCTTTGCATTTTATGCTCGGTGTGTTTCGAGCAAGGATGCCCGTCGGTGAAGGATAGCGTGTGTTTACGTTTTGAAGTCATATTCATAAAGTATGTTCTGTGTAAGTACCTACATCAACTTTTAGCGCAAGCTTGCTCGCTCTATTTTTATGCAAGTTAGTTGAAATATGATTTACTGTAAATGTTGTTTGCGCTATCGTGTTTATTTAGCACATTTTATGCTTAGAAATAACATTTTAAATGTTTGCATTTCATTTAAGAAGTGAATTTATTTATGTGGTTATACAATTTTGACGGAATTATTACTTCATTTTCCCATATTGGTTTTGATATATAAATTGTAATAAATATTTTTTTTACAAATTCAATACCGCTGTGGCAGACTGTTTTACTACGAAGATAGAATCGTTTTACTTCGGGATAACAACTACAAAATTTTTCACGGTGTAAGTGTGTTGTATGAGTAAATAATAAATATATCATTAATGGTTACGTCTGAATTACGTGCTTATATCATTTAAGGTTCACAAAGTGTACATCCAACCATTACACGCTATCGGAGTTCAAATGGATACGCCAATAATCCCTAATTAGATGCGCGGTACGATAATAAACTGAGATTACAGTGAAGTACCCAAACTAGATTTAATGTGTTTGCTCTGTGATCAAACATAGATAGAAGCTATTTCGAGTCTTTATTTGGTTTTAAAACACATTTGTAGGTTAGAATTTGAATTGAACTTTATATTTGTGATTTATACTCAACTTTATAGGGAAAACTTGAAAAGAAAACCTTTGTTCTGAAATAGTTATAATACCTAAAAAAAACACACACACAAATGGACAAATTACCTCCGCTTTTTCTTCGGCAAAAAACTAGGTAAAGTAATGAAAATCCTACCTCTACCTACTGACTGACTGACTCGGCGAAACAGTGGTTAGTGACCCTGGCTGGCATCTTCAAGAGTCGTGGGTTAGATTCCCACTTGGGACAAATATTTGTGTTTTTTCCGTGTCTGGGTGTGATTATTTATTTAAGTTTGTATTTATAAATATTATATGTATGTATATCAGTCTCACACACAGATGACCGTGTGTGAAATGTCTCAGATACACGTATGTAAATTACGTAGGTAATGACATTAGGCTCACGTAAATACGAAATGGCATTCCACTTAAACAACATCTCATAACGTAACTCACTTCGCTGTAATCTATTACATTGTAAGCTCATACTCGTCTCCTTATTACTCTCGTCGCGACCGCCCTCTGGTATCGTGTTGATTGATTGAAAGCCTTATTAAGGGACACGGCCTACCCTTCAGTTATTTCTGTATATATATCACGGTGCACTTCCAGCGGCGATTGATAGATGGGATCAGTGCTCTTTAACATGACACAATTAGGTAAAAAGTCGTGAGCGGTTTTCGTAATTATGAATGACAACGTCATTTTTGTATCGCTATTTCGTTACTTTTACTTGTTGTGTTTTTTATCGTTACTGGCTACATAACTGAAGATGTCATTGATGTTCCGATAACATATTAAAACATTTTTTTTGGTCAAATTTAAAATTCTTATTTAGTTTGCTACTGTGGTGTATGTATATGACTCTATGTAATTATGGCAGGGATCTAATTGTAGCTGAAGAACTTATGATTAAATTTATTGTGTTTATAAAGCTATAATGTAATGCAGGAAATGGAACACCAACAACATGGAAATAACCCGAAATAACTTCAGTGTCCAATCTAAGGCCAAGATATGCTTAACGAAAAATAAACTTACTTGATTGCTCTTTTCAGGGTTACCATAAACAACGTTTGTTCTTATCTATCTAAGGACATCGATGAGGCTTTAAACTTTTCGTTTATTTGTTTATAATGGTCAAAATATTTGCATCATCATAACGCTATCTTTTATCATTCAAATTTACATAACACTTAAAAACAGCTATAATATAGTATTTCAAAACGAGCACACTTAAAAAGCCATATTGTGTTTGAAAATAAGCCTTGAAAAACATATTTGTAGTTTAACAAATAAAATTGGCGGATTTATCAGCAAAACCAAATAAAACATTTTTTTCTAATTGGAAAAGATACCCGTGGAATCTAATGCAAAGTGCAATAAACAATTTGGAATTTTTAGGAGTGAGCTCCATCCATTCCCCGCTAGTTCAGCCATCATGATAAGGCTACTCCAAGCCGTCATTGTATGTCAGTTAAGTAAAAATAAAATCCCTGAATTAGTCTAAAAAACAATAAGTACACACTTCATTCTAGACTCCAACAGGCAAGTTACTCTTACTGCCAACCTCAAGTGTTTAGACCGTCACACCCCTCTCGCAAAACGCCGCAATTGCAAAAACAACAATGAGTGCCAGAGTGTTCCCGTCCGCACACACATGTTATCGCCGCCATCGTGACAAAACTCTCTTGTCGCGCGACAAAACACTCATGTCACGCCGCAATTTGTCCCGCCACATGAAGATAAGAATCATGAGGGTAGAAACAGGAACAGGGTGGACTGAGTTCATTGTGATTTATTCGAACATGTCATCCGAAATGTCAGTGGTATTAAAATTTTAATGTGATCAATGAGGAATTATTGGATTTGTGGGGAGATTAGGGGTCGTTGTGTTAGTTGTTATTGATGTTTCGATAGTAACATAACACGTTTTTTTTGACCAAGTCAAAAAAATCCTTATTTAGTTCGCATTGTAGCAAAATCAATATTGCATTATGAGATTACGTCGTTCAAATTGTATTCAATTGTCGGAAATAATAATAGTTATTGAATTATTTTCGATTGCTTGGTCGATTACATTTCGTCAAAGGAGTGTTACTGTAAGTTCCCTCACTATGTTTATTTATCAAATAAATCAAATAAACGTAAAAAAAATTGTTTAAATATTAACAAAAGAGTAAACATTAACTGGTGACCTCTCGCATTAAATTCGACGGCCTCACCCACTCAGCCATCGACGCTCTTTACTAACATCCTTCTATCAATCACAAAAAGAGAAGAAACTAGCATTAATACAGACCAGTCAAAGCACTCACGCGTTTCTAAACAATCCGTCCGTTCAGTTGTGACATTAACCGACATTCCGCGCGGAATCGTCATTGCTAATTGCGCGGGCGCCACCGTGGCAGCTCAAACAACGCATATTTTACACTCATTCGTTTCCGAGAAACGGGGATAGATTGCCTTAGAAGTATTGCGGTTTTAATCGGAAATGCAAAGAGGTGAATCATGAAATCGTGTTTATAAATATGAAATGTTTCAGTGACAATTTGTGGGTGGCCAATTTGCGCCTGTACCTAATAGAGTACTTGACTGTTTTATTTTTATTTTGATAGGTATAGTTGGATGGACCACTCAAAGAACACACAAAATCACTGTTGAAAGTCTCACTTTGATATCTTGATAAATCGACGAGATATTCCAGTTTTAATAGCACATTATTTGGGCGAGCTCAAAACTCTCCATACATAATCGTCTACAAAATTATTACGTCGCATGCCTATATTTTGTATGCAGCGCCTATGAAGTTTGTTCGGCAGGTTCATCAAAAGTTGCGATTATGGATATGTTTTCACAATGAAAGATGTTACTAATTCTGATTTTATAAGTTGACAACGACATTGTTAATATTTGTCGCTCTTTTGAAATGGATTTACACCCGCCCAATTTTAAATGTCTTTTGCTATCTCATTTCGCAAACAATAAAAGTTTCGATTTCATTAATATAAACAGACAGTTCAATATTATTTAGTTGTATAGATGAAAATTTTCAGCGACAATTTGTAAGTGGCCAATTGGGTCTGTACCTGATTATTGAATTCTTTAAGTTCTTTGTGTTATAATGCAAACAAAAACTCTAATGAGATGGTAGTAACCCTTTAAAACACTAGAATAAGTAAGTAAAAGAACACGAGCATATACATATTTTTATCTACCTTCAATTTATAACTTTTCCCTGAACACTGCAATGAAATATTTACTTTCCACATTCAAAGGAGCTATTTCTAAAATAGTAACGATGTCACTAATTGGTTTATACATATCGTTTTGTAAACATTTTAAAGTTAGCCGTCCGACATAATGTTTGAGATTCTTCATATTTTATTTCTACTTCAAAGGCAGTAAGATGTTTCGTTCATAGCTACATTATTAATTTGTATACCTACTACCAGATGCTATCTTTAAATCATTGCTGAAAAATTGTAAGATCTAAATAATTATAGTGACCTACAACTGTAAGAACGTTGTAACATTTTTGGGCTAAAAAGTATGTTTACAATTTTGTAAGTACCTATACCCTTATTTTTTACCTATGAAAATGTTTACTGAGTACCTTTTTAAGTAACACTTATTTATATTATGATCAAAATCAATCAACACATAAAGTAAAATATAAAAATTTAAGAACTATTTTCGGCAAAGTTGTTAGATTTCCTTTTGATGCTAGTTGATATTGCCATCAAAACAACTCTAGCGACAATGCAATAGTAAATCTGGGTAGTCTAAATATTTACATTCTTATCCACTGGAATAGCTTCA
Organism: Maruca vitrata; assembly: GCA_039566165.1. Taxonomy (NCBI): domain Eukaryota; kingdom Metazoa; phylum Arthropoda; class Insecta; order Lepidoptera; family Crambidae; genus Maruca; species Maruca vitrata. The sequence continues at coordinate 13,190,446 of CM076928.1, read as the reverse complement.
TCTGTTTTAACGGAACATGTGCCTCCAAATTCCTGACGCTTTAGTGTTCGATGTGTCTTATGTGAATCAATCATTATCATTACAAAAGCGATCAATCACGTATTCGTTTCTTGTATCTCTGAGAGCTTAGAAACAGTACCCATGTCACTCTTCACACCATTCATCACGCGTTTGCCTAAAATTAAATCTATAATTAGACAAAAAATAATCCCAACAATGCGTGGTACGTCATTCTCAACCGCGGAAAGTGCTACCGACCGGAGCAAATCATCAGTAGTTTACAAAATGTCACTTAGATCAAAGGGATCTACATCAAACAGCTCTAAAGCTACCGGCAAACTTTTATTTGCCCCTAAATCCTAACTTATGACTGGAGCAATGAGTACGTTTTCGTTTGTGTAGGGCGTAAAATAGCTTGAAACGTTGACTTCGCCGTGATTTATATTATCTTTTTTTAACCCGATGACAAACTTAGATCCGCCGTCAAATGGGGCTCCTAATCATACGTTGTTTGGAGTCCCCCTGACGTGTGTTGGTAAGCGCTGCTTCTTTAATAAGCAGTTATTTTTACTTGCATACCTACTTCAGATTCGGTTTTATATCTTATTTTGTGATCGTAATTGGTTACTTCATAATTTCTTTATGTTGGTGTGCCAGGATCGTAACAAATGGCAGGAAGTGACCTCTGCCTGCCCCTCAGGTTTTTCTGAGGGGTAGGGCGTGATTTTATGTATGTATGCATCATTTCTTTAGTTATTTTATCGTATATAAGCCGTAAAAAGTTGACTGAAACTATTTTTGACAACATTTACTTACTAGTACTGTACAGATAAAGCCTTTATCTGACAGTGCTTTAACATAAAGTATTTGCTACATATCTATCATTTAACCTTACAAAATCAAAAATGCGTTAAAAATAACTTGTAAAATACCAAAGGACTTTATTGAAAAATTATATTTAATTCATTATTATTTAATGATCCATTATTTGGGTCCAATTACTATTTTTTATTGAACCTGCAAGTCCATTGCAGCAATCATTATTGTCCACTTATAATTCATCGCCATCATCCAGAGTGGTGCAGTAACGAGTATCTTAATGCTTACGTTTCATAAATTAGGACATGTCTCAAGATCTCTGATATTATTCTGGGTCTAAGTTAAGTTGCCGTGCCCTCAAGGGTCTTACCGAGTTTACCTTTTGAATTTATTATTATACCTAAAAGCCGTCGAGAATAATAATGAAAGAAACAAGATGTGGCCCTTATCAGGTCACTTACGCACTCCATTAAAAACTAAAGCAAAACTATTCGTAATCTGATAATCATTATCAAAGTCGATGTCAACATTTTTTTTTGGATGGAATTGATTAGAATTTATTACTAAATCTTAAATTAATATTATAAGGTGAAGTGAAAATTCAAAGGAGAGAAATATTCTCTGTTTAATACAAATTCTTCACTTTTGAGCAGCCTTTCTTATTGTAGCAAAATAAATAAAGAATAACATACTAGAGACTGGCTCGGTGGAACAGTGGTTAGTGACCCTGGCTGGCGGTTCAAAGAGTCGTGGGTTCGATTCCCACTCGGGACAAATATTTGTGTGATGAACATCGGTGTTTGTTCCGTGTCTGGGTGTGATTATGTATTCAAGTATGTATTTATAAATATATATGTATGTATATCAGTCTCTGGCGCCCATAGTACAAGCTTAGTTTGGGGTCAGATGACCTCGTGTGGAAATGTCCCAGATATTTATCAGATATTTTTACACACAAATATTTTTTTACTACAATTTTTGTAATTACCTAGTTTAAATCTGGTGACGCATTTTTATGGTTCCAATAGCCAAATGGCAAAAAATCTTAATAGATTCGTCATATCTGTCTGTCCGTCTGCCCGTCCGTATGTCAGCCATTTTTTCTTGTTTCATCTCAGCAGAAGTTCTAATACATCAAAAATTTTTTTTCACCTTCAAACAATTTAACAAACAAATTCAAGTTATAAAAAAAATTGAAAGATGTGTTGGATACACATTGCGAATCGTATGAGGATAAACTGCTAAGCAAAGTTTTTCATAACTCAAAGAGCCTAAATAGCAAAGCTCTTTGTGATGTAAATGTGGACTGACGTGTTGCCAACGGGTTTAGAAACTTGTGCTGTTACAAAATAACCGGATATACAGTTGAAACAGATATGTATTACATGGGTTTACTATGTACGTTCTGATAGTGATTGTGAGAAGATAGTACAAAGACGTTTCAGTTTGCCTTCAGTGCGATTAATCATGGGTATCTGGTCTATGAACTTCATATTATTATGTCTCAATGGCTGAGGCAAAGTCATCTTGAACTACTGAAAAAAAATTGTTATTTTGGTTATTTTGCTGTATAAGTTTTGTGTAGTTAACACACATAAAGACTAAATAAAATAATATAAATTATTCTGCAAAAAGATGTACAAAGAACACCTTTGCACATAAAAAATACAAGTAAGTTCTTGGATGTCCATTGTCCAAGCGAGCAGCTCATCATGTCCACGGATTTTTATCATTAAGGTAGTTCCCTGCCTCAGGCTGATGTAGCACATGCTGAGGCCTGTACCTCGTTGACCACTTTTAGTCTTAATCTTAATTAATGTTTGTGTTTATCCATTGTTTTTCTTCACCGTCACATGTGTAGGTTTTTGTTTGAGGTTTGTGTTTTGTAAGTCACATTTTAATTCGTTGTGTACCATTTGTGTGTGTTCATAATGTGGTCAATAAATTTATTCTATTCTATTCTTCTACTTTAATCATCTGTTTTAATAATACACGCTCTAATGGTTGCTAAACTCCAAACTAAAGTCCAAGTCAGCGTAACACCAAAAACGAAACACTAAAACACGATTCCGGCGAACAAATATTGTAAACGTAGCGTGAAAACTTTTGTCGACCGCCCAGTGGATGCCGAGCGCGGCGGTTGGAGAAACATCCAGATTCCCATTTTAGCTGCAACAGACAGTGGTTGCACTCGACAACGTGGACAAAATTGGACTGAACAAATGAACGAGCAGAAAAATTTTAACATATATCACGGGGCATAGACAAAGTAACAATATCAAAACGATAACGAAGTTCGAAAAGATTAAAATGTATGGAATTGACATTATACCCGATAAATGACGTGGTCAATCTATTATTTAAATCGTTATCTTTTTTGTATTGTTACTTTGTCGAAGCCTCTTGACCTGACGTGCCAGTTTTTAATTTTTATTTCATTATATTGACATTTTTGTCAAAAGTGTGCATAGAATGAACATGAGCCACAACCACCAATGAGCTGAAATAATTTTGTATCAGTATAAAAAAGGAGCAGGTGTTTTTGTAATTTACTATAATTATAATTGCTATGAAATAATTGCCCTAGTTTAGAGTAGGCCCGTGCCCCAGCAGTAGGGAGGGGACGTATATGGGCAGATGATGATGATGATGAATGCTTTAAAAAAAAATTTAATACAAAATACTTATAAAATGTGTGTGTTGTGGTAATATTGTGTCATTCACTATTTAGGGACTTTGTGCGCTCCAGTATTGAGACTTATACACGCGAAAAAACCCGAAAAACGTGATAGAGATATAACTAAAATAATCTGATGCCTATAACGCGAGAAAATAGAACAACAAGCATGTTAGTTCAGGTTTCAAAATACCTTTTATGCTTTTCATAAAATGGCTCCATACGCAGAACACATAATGTACAATCTCCAAGACTATACAAAGTAAGAGTCAAAACCCGCGTGGAAAAAACTTGTATACTGATTTTTAGCTAAAACCTGCTTCGACATATTCCACGCGCGGTCCCAATCTCCCTAAAAGTGTTTTCTACCCGCATTTGTTTGCTAAGTTACGAGATTCTTACGTTCGAAAATATTTTCCATAAACTAATACAACTATGAAAAATAAAAAATAACCGGTTTTCGCACACTAGGAATTTGAATTTTTATTCGGTCCACAATACGAGTAGGGTTGACAAAAGAAAAAAATAATGCATACACGCTCGAAAATATTTCATAGTAGTTTCTACCAGAGCTTCCGCTGGTTTAATGGATAATTAAAATAAATGTTTTTGATCGTTTTGTATTATCATCATCAGCCCATATACGTCCCCACTGCTGGGGCACGGGCCTACCCTAAACTAGGGCGATAAGGCCTTAGTCAACCACGCTGGCCAAGTGCGGGTTGGTTGATAACACAACCTAAGAATTTGTTCGCAGGTGTGCAGGTTTCCTCACGATGTTTTCCTTCACCGTTAATGCGTCGAAAAATCGTACAAATGAGCTTCAAATTTAAAAAACACAGTGGTACGTGGCGGCGTACCGACCTTAAACACCATCATGACGATGCAAAGAAGCTAAAAATTTACAAAATTTGAATTTTTTAGACTTTTATTTGTAAGGCCTTGTTTGACGATTTTACTTGAGATACTACCAAAATCAGTAAGATTTTAAAAGATTAAGTATTTTGCATCTTAGGGTGACAAATTCTATTATATGGTTTTTTTCACTGATCAACATTCCAAAATAATTTTACTACTACTCATTTTATTTTCATGTTTGATCTATCATAGCAAAACTTGCTAAGCCCATTTCTTTGACTGAAGGGGAAGCGAGTGAGTAAGTTAGCAACCCTATTCGCAACACAAAGGATGCTATGACCGAGATAAAAGTAGCCTATATTTTGGATTCTAAGCTCTACCGATGGAAGTTTCATGAAAATTCAACCCGCAGCTGAACCCGTGACAGGAAAAAAAGATAAAGAAAAGATATTACTGGAACTATATCGCTCGGTTGTACACACCGGTTTACTTTGACATTTTGTACAGATTGTATTACTTGCCAGCTTCAGACAAATGAAATTTGAGGTTGGAATGTTTTTGTTGTGCTATCAGAAGTTGGCTCGGAGCATTTTTTGTGAGCACGAATTGAAAATTGTTTAGGTAGGTTACGTATTTTTTCAACACGTGCAATTTAGTTGTGATTTGATTTTATTTGAAGTTACGTCTTTGTTTCCATTTTGGTGTCACTTGAGACAGAATGATGTGGTGCATAGATTTTCATATTGACACTTTCAAGTATGTATGTTTCTGATAGGCCAGACATAGGCTCAGATTTCAGGGTATGGCTTATCCTAACCGGGAGAATACAGGCATATTAATAATATATTCGGCGTCCGACCGACTGATCTCAATTGAGATAAGCCAAGTGTGCAGGACATATTAGACCGATGATGACCGATGGCCGATGAGAGATCAGGCGCAGGACCACCGGATTAACGTGCTTTCCGAGGCACGGGCGTTTAACCGCCAACTTCCCAACTCCGGGTTGAGTAATTTCGTTACAGAAAAACTCACACCCGTAGCACATGGCAGGAAGTGATTTCTGCCTTCACCTCTTGAAAAAGGCGCAATTGTATCTCAGATTCCCTATTTCCTACCTCAACACACAAACTTAAATAGTTAGTGTGTAGAGGTAGGAATCATTTACAAAAAAATCGTTTTGGAGTAGTTTAAAATTTCCACACCGCAGAATATGCTTAATGCATTTGGGGAGACCTATGTCCAGCAGTGAAAATAAATGGGCTGATGATTATGATGAATTACCAAATCCAAAATAAGCTGTCCAAATTGCAAGCATCTGACGGGTAAATAATATGCACTACACGAAAGAGCCCTAAGACATACCGGCCTTAATAGGACCGCGTGTTCTTATCGTCTGTCGTATTGCTGCAAGTGCAGCCAATAAAGCGACATGGCAGCGGTAAGATAATCCTCAGCTATGCGCTCTATTGAGCGTAATTGGCCGCAGTTCTCGGCAAAACAGAGTACGGGCACAGTAAAGTCGATTAGCATTTAGAAAAAAACAGTTGCATCGACGATGGTTTCCGACTTACCTTTATTAATATCATATGTAATAAAAATTATTGTTTTTTTGTTTGTTTGAACGAGATAATCTCAGGAACTAGGTACAAATTAAAAAAATATTTTTGTGTTGGTAAGACCATTTATAGAGGAAGGCTTTAGGTCTATATAAAATCACGCTGCGACCAATAGGAGCAACGAAACAATATAAAATGTGTAAACAAATGGGGAAACAAGGACGAAATCGCTGGCACTACTAGTTTTAACTATAGCAGCCGATTTCAAGATCAGACAACTGCGCAGGACATAATAAGTTCACGAATGTGCGTGCGTGCAACACAAGTGCACTCTCTATTCCCTCACGACAAACCAACTACCAATACAATTTATTAACTACTAAAATATTATAACTAAGTTTATTATTTAAGTCAAAAAAAACTTTTTTTTAAATGTATTTTTATCAAACTAGAGTGTTTTTTTTCAAATTTCAAAATGTACTTACAAATAACTCACCTTAAAAGGATAATATGGTAATTTCGAATCCTAATTATATGCAGTATACTAAATATTAGTCTTTATGGGTCTACACGCGTTATTAGCAGTAGCAAATTACATAGCTACTCTAGAGTTCGCTCGCGACCACGCTTGGTGTAACCCAGTCGAAACGTCGGGCAGTAAGTAGCTATGTAATTTGCTACTCCTAATAACGCGTGTAGACCCATAAAGACTAATATTTAGTGTAATGGAACGCGAAAGTCTAAAATCTTACATGTATGCAGTATGTTTATTTTACGTAATACATTTGCTACTTACATTTCTCCTACTGACCACCGACTTAGTTAGTATCTTCGGTGACATTGATATCATCATTGCAGTCTTGAACGCAATGCGGCACACGCGATATTTAACACTAAAGTTAGTTTTATTGTCCGATTGTGAAACTGCTCCTTAATGTCTGTTTCTTAATGTTCCTCTTTTATGAGGAGGAATTTCAATTGTCTACACATGCACACACTAATGAGTGGTGCATAACATAACTTTTAATGTAATTTTTTTTGTCTATTTTAAATCGAAACATCTTTAAGGTAAAACTCAGCAAGTAGAGCATTGTATAGTTTATTAAAATATTATAGTTATTTGTAATCTGTTTGTAAGTGAGAAACTGATGATCCCACAGATAAACTATGCAAATAATTTTGAAGGATTAAAATATTTCTAATAATATAACGCTTACTGTAAAAACTTTATTTTTAATTTTGCATATTTTTTTTAAACATTTTTTTATTTGTTTTGTTAGAAAGAGACATTCAGGATGACCTCGCCTCCCTCAAAGAGCCCGGGAAAATAGGAGGAAGGTGAAACATAAGCTGAAAGGGCATTCCTTCATGGCACAGGACAGAAAAGAGAGATCTCGCTGATTTACTCTTCAGAGCATTCCTTCTTAAAGAGACGGTATAAAACATTTTGATCGGCAATGTCTCTACGTAACAGTAAAAGTACAAAGGTTTCAGACACCTTCAATACGGATACCACGTCGCTTCAACCTATTAAGAAGGAACTAGTTTTTTTAGGAGGCAACTAAGAGATGACTTTTTCAGAAAATGGGACATCTGAGTTGTATTATCTCGTCCTGATTAGAAAAATATATGCTTAAACCGGCTGTGCCACTTACATCTGTTTTCCTAACTGACATTAATGATGGCTTGGAGTAGCCTCGTCATCATCACCGGACTTGCTGAGGAGCGGATAGCTCTCATTCTTTAATACATACACAGTCCGTTCTCGCTCGATTCTGCAGTGAGAGGATTGTGCAGAAATTGCGAGTTTTATTCGTATTCGTTATTGATTGGCTTGGTATAACAGTGGCTTGTGACTCAGGTTCAAAACCTACGGTTCCAAGAGTCGTGGGTACGATTCCCACTCGGCACAAATATTTGTGTGACGAACATCGATGTTTGTTCCGTGTCTGGGTGTATTATTAAATATATTTAAGTTTATTTGTGTATCTACTGTTGATCCTGATTTAAGTAACACAAGTGCTTAAGCTACTACCACGGGATCAGATCAATGTATGTGATGTTGTGTAATATTTATATTTATTTCGGTTTCATAGTGCAGTCGAATTGCACTTTTTGAGTATAAGCGGTGTTAATATTGAATGTGCTGTCTGTAAAGTGTTAAGTGAAGTGCTTTAAATCGAACGTCGACAGAAATTACCTTTGGGCGCTCGTTTAAAGAAAATACATACTTAGTTATTACATAATTTTCATTGCATATATTTACTGAATCCTTTTATGCATAATCCATATGATTTAAATCCTGTACAATAGAGTTTTAGTGCAGGCATTATAGTGTTTTTATTTGTATTAACGCAAGGAGTTCATAAATTAGGTATTATAACACTGTAGTGTATTTCCTTTAAAACTACTAAAAGCTGATATAAATAAAAAAATGGTTAGTATCAGATTTACGTACTTTCATACCAAAAACTGGAAAAACTTTTGATACGCCGTAAATTCAACAAAGATGTAACACATTACCGTCCTCTCTTCAACAGTCGGGTAATATTAGAAAACTGAAAGTGTCCGGGATATTTACCATGTTGTTTTGTTTTAATGAGCTCCCGATATTTCGGCACTGTTGCAAGCGCCATGATCACGGGTGAACTGTAGGACTGCGAGAATGACGGTAGGTCTAAGGGCAGACATATCGGTCTACCCTCTTTCTAAGTCTTTTATTACGCACGACACCACTACCCTCGTTCACAATATTGTCACTCCGAATTCGATCACGACACACTACACTCACGGTATCACTTCTTTCTTCCTCGAAAACGGACACATTTTTGTTTTTACATAAACGTATTACTGGATGCCATACATTCGACAGTTGAAACCCATCTTCACGATTGAAGTTTTTGAATTTCTTAATTTCAATAGCTTCTCTGACCAGTCGTGGTATGTAATGGCGTTCTGTCGAAAGTATCTTAGGGTTATGTAACTCAATCCAGTGGTTCGTTCCCGATTCTAAAAGATGTTGAGCGATTGCCGATTTTTGTGCTTCGTTGTTTTTGACTGCCCTGATATGCTCTTTCACCCGGCACGAAATCGTCCGTTTCGTTTGCCCTATGTACGAGCTCCCACAGCTGCAGTCAATTTTATAAACGTCTGGTTCTACCAAAGGAAAACTATCCTTCGGTGAGCGTAGAAACTGCGATACCTTTTTAAGAGGAGTGAAGATAGTTTTTACGGAGAATTTCTTAAGTATGTTCGAGATCTTATCTGTCACTCCTTTTACATATGGCAAATAAGCTGGATGCCGGTCTACCCTATAATCCAGGCGTTTATTACGTGTCGGTCTTGATATTCGCCCACTATATCCATTCCTCTGTAGGACGTCACTTATGTGTTTAAGCTCATCATTTATATGTTCCTCGTCACATAGATTATATGCGCGGTCAGTAAGCGACCTCACTACAGAGTTCAGTTGGCGTGGATGGTGATGTGATTCTGCATGTAGGTAGCGATCGGTATGAGTTGGCTTCCTGTATACCGAATGGCTAAAAGAACCGTCCTCACGCACTTTAACCAACACATCTAAAAGGCAATGCTCCTCTTATCTTCCATCTCGTACGTGAAATTCATCTTCCTGTGGATGCTATTTAAGTGAGCCAAGTAGTTTTTCACGGTGCTTTCATCACCCTCTATTATACCAAAAATGTCGTCCACGTACCTTTTCCAAATCCTAATACTATAAGGGGCAGTGGCAATGGCTCCGTTTTCAAAATGTTCCATCCATAAGTTTGCAACTACTGGGGCCACAGGACTGCCCATCGCCACACCATCTATTTGGAGGTAGTATTCGCCTTGGTATATAAAGTTATTAGTAGAAAGGCAATGTTGCACCAATTTGGCATATTCCATAGGGATATCATTCTCTTCCATTCTACGCTTAATGACTTCAATGCAGTCAGTAATGGGAACGTTTGTGAACAGTGATTCTACGTCAAAGCTGACCATCACTTCGTTCTTATTGATATTATTAAGTCGCAGAATGTCTATAAAATGCCTGGAATCTTTCACGTACGATGTGGTGCCACCCACCAAAGGCTGTAGGATACCGGCTACATGCTTCGCCAATTCATAAGTCGGAGAATCAATCTGACTCACTATTGGCCGCAAAGGTACACTAGGCTTGTGAACCTTTGGTAGTCCATACAGTTTGGGAGGTTGGAGGATTCTCGGTCGTAGGAGATACGTAGCTACATCGTACGTGAAAGATTCCAGGCATTTTATAGACATTCTGCGACTTAATAATATCAATAAGAACGAAGTGATGGTCAGCTTTGACGTAGAATCACTGTTCACAAACGTTCCCATTACTGACTGCATTGAAGTCATTAAGCGTAGAATGGAAGAGAATGATATCCCTATGGAATATGCCAAATTGGTGCAACATTGCCTTTCTACTAATTACTTTATATACCAAGGCGAATACTACCTCCAAATAGATGGTGTGGCGATGGGCAGTCCTGTGGCCCCAGTAGTTGCAAACTTATGGATGGAACATTTTGAAAACGGAGCCATTGCCACTGCCCCTTATAGTATTAGGATTTGGAAAAGGTACGTGGACGACATTTTTGGTATAATAGAGGGTGATGAAAGCACCGTGAAAAACTACTTGGCTCACTTAAATAGCATCCACAGGAAGATGAATTTCACGTACGAGATGGAAGATAAGAGGAGCATTGCCTTTTAGATGTGTTGGTTAAAGTGCGTGAGGACGGTTCTTTTAGCCATTCGGTATACAGGAAGCCAACTCATACCGATCGCTACCTACATGCAGAATCACATCACCATCCACGCCAACTGAACTCTGTAGTGAGGTCGCTTACTGACCGCGCATATAATCTATGTGACGAGGAACATATAAATGATGAGCTTAAACACATAAGTGACGTCCTACAGAGGAATGGATATAGTGGGCGAATATCAAGACCGACACGTAATAAACGCCTGGATTATAGGGTAGACCGGCATCCAGCTTATTTGCCATATGTAAAAGGAGTGACAGATAAGATCTCGAACATACTTAAGAAATTCTCCGTACCAACTATCTTCACTCCTCTTAAAAAGGTATCGCAGTTTCTACGCTCACCGAAGGATAGTTTTCCTTTGGAAAAACCAGGCGTTTATAAAATTGACTGCAGCTGTGGGAGCTCGTACATAGGGCAAACGAAACGGACGATTTCGTGCCGGGTGAAAGAGCATATCAGGGCAGTCAAAAACAACGAAGCACAAAAATCGGCAATCGCTCAACATCTTTTAGAATCGGGAACGAACCACTGGATTGAGTTACATAACCCTAAGATACTTTCGACAGAACGCCATTACATACCACGACTGGTCAGAGAAGCTATTGAAATTAAGAAATTCAAAAACTTCAATCGTGAAGATGGGTTTCAACTGTCGAATGTATGGCATCCAGTAATACGTTTATGTAAAAACAAAAATGTGTCCGTTTTCGAGGAAGAAAGAAGTGATACCGTGAGTGTAGTGTGTCGTGATCGAATTCGGAGTGACAATATTGTGAACGAGGGTAGTGGTGTCGTGCGTAATAAAAGACTTAGAAAGAGGGTAGACCGATATGTCTGCCCTTAGACCTACCGTCATTCTCGCAGTCCTACAGTTCACCCGTGATCATGGCGCTTGCAACAGTGCCGAAATATCGGGAGCTCATTAAAACAAAACAACATGGTAAATATCCCGGACACTTTCAGTTTTCTAATGTGTGTAACCATGACAGTTTAAAATTGTATATAGTCGGGTAATAAACTACACATTCCGAAAGCTCCCACCGCAAGACATTGAAAGCGCTACTATGGCCGATTCTCGAACTTAATAACCGAAGCGCACTTTATTACAAGTATTTACTTGCCAAGAGACAGATATTGCAGTTGGCTGTGCTCGCAACTCCGCAGTAATACAACTTCCCTAGCTCACTGTAATTTGTCTCTGAACTTGTATTGAGTGCTAATTTCATGCGGTACCTAATTTCGAACTGACGATTGTGATATTAGCAGAGTATTCAAATAGACAGATAAGATATCTGGATAATGCATAGTGCTGTCTTACTCTTAGTCTCATTGTGATTATTATACCTAATAATTTTCCTGCATATTTTGGGATTCAGGTAATACGTTACATGACCTTTATAATGTTCCCTAGAGCTGGGGTACGTCAAGGGAGTATCATATCTCCACTACTGTTCAACATCTATACAGAACTCATAATAAGAATTTCTCTTGATGATTAGGCGGATAGGGTAGAGATTGGTGACATAAGAATTTCAAACTTGAGATACGCCGACGACACCACTCTTATCGTCATATATATATGGAAGATCTGCTTTGAAGAATGGAAGCCATCAGCCTTGGGTTTGGTCTCAAAATCAACCGCAGCAAGACCAAGTTGATGATTGTCAATCGCGCCTGTAAGGTCGTGCAGATCTAGGAGCGTTGATCTCAAACAATGGCGGATGTATCACTGAAGTAAAGCGACGTATGGCCATTACGACTCTACAAACTCTTTAACTTTATATTATAAGTATAAATTTAGAGCGTAATCCGTTCAAGGCACTTTACAATTATCAATGATTAAGTAAATTTGTTCATAATTGTGCACAATTAACGCAGTCCTTATACATAGTTTTATACAAACCAATTTGAATTGAACAAGCGCGAAGGGAACATGGCGTTTATAATTAGTGTGAAATATCAGTCGCATAATTAATACTACTTTGTTCGCTACTATGACGTATTAACACATCATTAATGTCACGAAATGGTGCTAGTAATGACGTCATTGAATTTATTCATATATTGACACATGAATATAGAAGCTCAACCTTACATACAATAGTGTAATTTTATGCTGGTGCTTTTATGCAATTGAAAAATGCTTTTATGGTGTTAATAACTACGTCATTCTACTGTCAAAATAATGATGACTCGTTCATAATTCTATGCTAAAACACGGCTCATTAAACAGCGATTGTAGAGCTTGCAAGGAAGAAATGGAAGACATGAAAAATCTCTAATGTGAATGCCACTCACTGGCTAGACACAGGCTTAGACTTCTGGGTATGGCTTATCCGAAACCAGAAGAATACAGGGACCTCAGACCCAAGGACATTATTGCATGAATGCATTTGATCTTCAGGGAGTAGGTGTATGAAGGTAGAGGTAACACAAAAGATTCCCAAGGGTTGCGGTAAACCGGTTGGACGGTTCCCAGCCCATTACGATTATAAGATAAGAAGATGCTAAATCACTTTAGAATATTACCAAACGCTCAAAAAGATAGTATTTAATTCAACGGTATCCTTATGTAAGTCTATATTGTAAAAAGTTGTTTCCCGGCAAAGTCATAATTTTCCCTAAGTTGATTGAGATTAAGTTGAATAGCTGAAATTAGGAAGGAATGGCGAAGATGTGAGGAGGCTTATGTCCAGCAGTGGACCAATCTATATGCTGATGATGATTGAGATTTTCTATTAACTTTTCTGCCTGATTTTTTTTTTTAAATATTCCAACCACCACTTTTAAAACCACCGTTGTAATGAGTGATCAACGAATTTACATTTCATAATATTTACAAAAGTAAGAAGCTTAAATACAGTGACATTTTAATCGCCGTAACAGCGTCACAAAGCGTTTTCATCAGACATTCCATTACGGTTCAAACAGACGTAAATAAACATTTCGAAAATAAAATAAAAAAGCTGAAATTCCCAAGATTTCTTTAAGTGGACCCAATCGGCTTTATGTCCGTCTAGATTGGATGCTTTTCTCGCTTCTTTGTAAATCTGCGACATTTTTAATGTTTAGATCTTAGCAATAAATTAGATTTTTTGGTCTCAAATTTACTATTTTTTTAACCTGGTAGATTCGTTGAATCCCACAAGGTTGAGTTATAATTGTGTGAATATGAAACTAGCTTATCGCATGCGACTTCGTCCGCGTAGAGACGTTTAACGGGTAAAACATTACTTCTTTATAGCGTGGTTAAAAAGTAGCCTATGTCCTTTCTCAGGCTCTGGACTATATCTGTACCAAATTTCATTTAAATCGGTTCAATACTCTATGCGTGATAGCGTAACAGACAGACAGACAGAGTGACTTTCGGATTTAGTGTAAACTGTCTTGTGGGGCATAATGTTAAATAGATGTCTGTAACATATTCCGCTTTAATAATAATAAATAAATAAAAATAATTATAGTATTAATAAGGAAGTCAGGATTAACTCACACTCAAGAAATTTGTGTGTTTATGATGTTGCTCTGTAAGCAAGTTTAGACCAAATCGTAGTGGTAGTAGCTTTCTTGTAAGCGCCATGATCACGAGCCACCCGAAGAACTGCAAGATGACTTCTCCTGTGATCGCTCTTAGGTTCGTTCCATTACAATAAAAAATATTTATGGGTACAATACACTCAGAAAGTAGCTACCGTAGTAAACATGCTAAATATCCTGGACGTAATAATTTAATGTATATTTTGTACTTGCATTTGCGAATTAATACTTGATGTTTTTTTCATTCGTGTTACAGGTACGTGATTCCGTTGTCAATTAAATCAGTTTAGTTTAGTTGAAAAAAAAATTAATCTAAAAAAAAACAACAGGTGAAATAACAGATCAACGCCGACTGTCATACATACATACTGTTCAAAGCATGCTAGTAGATACCAGTGTATTTTAGTATCAGGTTTGGGGCCCTGTCCGGTTGAGGTCAAGTACTAATTGATAGCCGGATGAGCTCTCTGAGCCCTCCGGTAGGGACTCAGAGTTACGTCATCATTTGAGTGATAGCCATACGTGCTGCGCCCATTACCGTTTTAAGAGCTTTACGTTGATCACTTTGTTAAAGCTGGGGGTATATTAATTGGATGCATTTCCTGACATGACGGAAGCCATGACTGACCGCGATATTTTTGACACATTTGGTAGTAACATTGTATGTGACTAAAATATTCACATTGCTAGCGAAAGTGAGTGGAAACACTTTATAGCGTTAATTAACGTAATATTTATTTGGCATTTTTATAGGGCATTGCCTTACTAGACTATCAATTTGTAGCAAATATTTAGCAATCTTCTTTATTTTTTTTACTTTTGTAAGTTTGAAACCGTCGTCTGAAGATTTCATAACATTTCATTCTAAGCAGACAAGGTAAAGATTATTCCATGAAACTATTAAGACTGTAAAACATTACTGTAAAATTTTGTATATGTATTCTGATAAACTACATTGCATAAATTATATGCATTAATTTTCATTTAAAAATTGACTAATTACCTACTAATTTCGACTTCATAATTTATGATTAAACGAACTTACCTGTACGTGAAGTTCTATCATAATTATGCGAAGGCTTCGTCCGAAGGGATTAGCAAATAACACTTGCACTAGTGACAAAGGCGAACCACTGGGCGGTACTACAAGAGTTATTTGCTACTCCTAATATCGCGTGTAGACCCATAAAGACAAATTTTATAATTATTATTATATTTCAAAGTCCAAATGCATCGTAAACATTGCCCAAATACGTTAACGTAATAATATTTAACCGAAATTCCTCATCGGATACTATTCATATTATAGTTTCCGAAAATTTTGTGAAAACGAGAAATTTTAATGACGTTTAATGCCAGCATTTCATTCCAACAATAGCTCTGTTCTCGTAGGAATTAAACTATTTCGAAAGCGGAAAACAACATAATTATTCTAATTGAATGTTGCTTTGTGGTGTTGCCATGTGAAGTGGACTTGACCAAAGCGAACGGGCTTACATTAAAATTTAATCAGTTTCAAATATTATTCACTTTTGTTGGACCTGTGCTAGTCTGTGTTTTGACGCGCTAAGTTAACTGTAAAGTAGAACAAATTCCCATTCTAGCTACAGTTAGCTTATGAGTTGTTTGCAGTGAGTTGGTTTGTAAACCTTTCACGGAAAGCATTTGAGTAGCTAAAGATTGTGGTATTTCGTGGCTCACATTAATATGTGGAGCTAAAAAGATAGGTTAGAATGCATCTTCATAAAAATCACTTGAACTCTATTAGGGGCGAGAGCCATCCGCTGCCCCACAAGTCCAAGTCCGGTGATGATGACGAGGCTACTCCAAGCCATAACCGTGAGCCAGTTAGGAAAACAACTTGAACTTTGCATTTGACATTACATCACATACCTACAAATCTGATTCCAATTTAAGTTGCATAACAATCTTTTTAGGTTATTATCATAAAAATCACATAATCATCGCAACTAACATTAGAAGCCTAAATTACACAGCCAATACTTATTTTTCTTATCGTATGGTTGATGAACAACCTGGTGTTAGTTTTTAAACCGCCCGTAGGCCTCTGACATGCCTTCACACACTGTTGAAAAATCTCTCAGGTGTTCTGGTTTACTCACAATGTTTTTCTTCACCGTTAAAGCGTCGAATGATGGTACCTACATATGAATTCCAAATTTGAAAAACACATTGGTACCTGGCGGGGTTTGAACTGGCGACCTCTCGCATGGCAAGCAACGACCTTAACCAATCGGCCATCGACGCTTTTATCTTTCTTATTAATCTGATTCCATGCTAAGTTGCTTAACCACTAGTGTCACAGACAAATAAAATTACAACATCCAATTAATACCATCCCATAAAACGCAACAATTAAACCAAACAAAACAACGGATTACGCCAATAAAGCCGTCACCAAAGGGCCGGTGGGAGGTAAATTTGTCATACAAACAGAAATAACAAATACATTGACCATCGGAACACATTAATCATTCGTTTAGCGCGTTTCGGGTTTATTGTTATTAATCGTATGGGATGCGGCAGATCAACGGGGTGGGAGCGTGACTAGTATTCTTTATGAGATCCAACGTTCTAAAGGAATCCGTTAATCCACTTAATTGAATATCTTCCTAGTCATAGTTGTTCTAAGGCCCGCATTAGATTCAAGAACTCGGTAGAACAGAGCTTTGTGACTACCTACGGTTCCAAGAGTCGTGGGTTCGATTCCAACGCGGGACAAAAAATTTGTGTGCCGAACATTGGTGTTTGTTCCGTGTCTGAGTGTGTTATTAAATGTATTTAGTATAGTCGCTAGTTTAAACCCCACCACGTACCACTGTGTTATTCAAATTTGAAATTCGTATGCACGATTCATAGTTTACGGTAGGCTCGTTCCCCAGCAATATGGACGTACCTATATGGACTGATGATGATGATGATGATGAAATCTCTATATTGTGATGGATACTGAAAGGAATGACTTATGATTTCTATTTTAAGGCAGTTGCCATGTCAGTCGACATAAGACGCAGAATAGACTCGTCAAGCGTAACGACTGAAAACTTTCTTAAAAACTTATTTTAAAACTAGTTTTATTTTTTCTTCAGTCCGTTTTAAAAGTAGGTAATATACTGAAATAAGACCCGAGAATAAAGCTGTCCAGCATAAGCACTGACAACTTGGTGCAAAACTTATTTCTTTACCTTGTTTTAGTTTTTCACCAGTTCATATGAAAAGTGAAGAGTTTTTATTGTATTTTATTCTTAGAAGTTTCGTTTATATAATTAATTCATAAAAAAAACATTTTTATCTATCATTTACTACATAATACTATTTCTAGTTTTGTAATAAGTTTCTTTTTAAACTTTCGTAGCGCTATCCTGCTTCAAGTGAATTATTTATTTACCTAAGTAAGAACTCATGCAAAGTTTAACGATTAATTGATTTCGCTGCTTTGAAAGAATACTGTGGTAACTCAAAATGAGTGAATTTTTCAGTAGAGCACTTTAAAGTTTTTTAAAATTTTCAAATGCCATAATTTTTTATTTAATGCGCAAATGCTGATGAGACTTGAATTAAAACATTAAAAATATATTGAAAATTATATTTAATAAAGGTTTTTCGGAAAAAAATACTTGTTTAGTACTCAAAATTGAAAACAACTACTAAGTCTCAGACTTACAACAAAATAACATAGACAAAATTTTAAAAATTACTGTCGCATTACAAAAAATTCTAGAAAAAAATTAGGTTATTTTTAATAACAGAGGTGTTTTTCGAAATAATACAAAATATTCATTATATTCTTCTCAGTGATACCGATACATTTTGAGTTGTGACATCTTAGCTTTATTTATTTTTAAATAAATAGTGTTACGATACCAATTCAGTCATTGTTTTATACAAATGCTTGCTGTGTTAAACATGTTTTATGGAAAAGTAAAGTATTAACTGGTTTTACAGCAAGTAATGAACATACTAAAATAAGAAAACTAGAAGTTTAACATCTTTTACGATAGCTAACACTGAAGTATTAAGTAATTGTTGTAGCTTAGAATCTTACTTAAAATAAGGAGAATCTCATAAATTCTAAACACAAAGCTTAGAATTTATGAGATTCCTAATTTTAAGTTAATAAAAGTCACAGATAAAAGACACCTTATTACCACAAGTCTCTTTTTGTAACAGCCTTTTTAAAAAGTTATTTAAGTAAGTTTAGTTTCTAGTGATTTGAGATTATAATAACAGATCGCAAAACGCATTACTAATACGCAAAAAAAAGTGTCATATTACATATAATTATGATTTTTGCGAAGACCTAATTAATATATTGATAAAACGACGTAAACGTTTACCGTTAAACGTTACGCTGATGATAATGATGATGATACAAAAACTAGATGGAAGTGTGTGGTTACTGGGAGAAATAATTATAATAATCTTTCTTCCAGTAACCATAACGCCGTACTGTAAAAAACCCTACAGATCCTAATACTCAATAGTCTATGAGAATCTGTAGGGTTTTTAATTGTTACTCATTAGAGTAAGAATTTGGAATTGTATTCCTAGGAAGTAAACCTAATTATCCTCGTTTCTTCTTTTCACTCTTGTTTTTGTATCATCATCAACATCATCAGCCTACTTCTATCCACTGCTAGACATAGGCCTCCCCAAATGCTCGCTACTTCTGACGTTCTTGGGCTACTCGCACCCAGTTCCTACCAGCCGTCCTGCGACAACCTGGCCTGAGGGCGTCATTCACTACGTTTGCCAAGATGCGTTCTCTGCTCTAGAACTCGTTTACCCCGGCGGTTGTCGGTTCTACGGATAATGTGGCCAGCCCACTGCCACTTCAGCTTGCTGAACGATGAGCTATGTTGATGACTTTCGTTCTCTGCCGGGTCGCCTCATTTTTGATTGGATCCCGCAGAGACAAACCGAGCATAGCTCTTTCAATAGCTCGCTGAGCGATTTTGAACTTGTGGACCAAGCGTGCCGTCAGTGTCCACGTTTCGGCTCCATACGCCATGACGGGTAGGATGCACTGATTAAAGACTTTCATCTTCAGGCTTTGTGGGATTGACGATAAAAAGACTCGGCGTAGTTTCCTAAATGCTGCCTATCCCAGCTGAATTCTTCTATTCACCTTGTCTTCAAAGTTGTTTCGATCCAACTGCACAGAGGACGGTGACCGTGCCAGTCCCGGTAGTACATGTTCATTGAACATGACCTTGGTTTTGTCCAAGTTCATCCGTAGGCCGATGCATGCAGAAGAATCAGCCAGGTCATTCAGCGTCTGTTGTATGACATCGCAGGTGAGAGAATAATTCACTATTTAAGTTAATGCCACGTCCTTTCCAGTTCAGCGTCTTGAACAAATCCTCCATTGTATTTGTAAACAACTTTGGAGAGTTGACGTCCCCTTGTCTCACTCCTCGATACAATGGTATGGGTTTTGTTTGCTGATTCTGTACTAAGACAAACATGGTCGTGGCTTGGTAGAGACATCTCATCACCTGAATGTATCGCCAATCTACTTGGTATTGCTGTAAGGACTCCAAAACTGACCAGATTTCAACCGAGTCAAAGGTTTTCTCATAGTCCACAAATGCTAGGCACAGGGTCTGATTATACTCCTCAGTCCTCTGTATAATCTTCCGCAGTGTGGATGCGGTTAATGATGCCGTATCCGCTCCGATATATCCAGGCTGTTCCAGTGGTTGTATTCGCCGAGTTTTCGCTGAAGACAGTTCGTGATTACTCTAGAAAATAGCATGTAGACGTGACTTAAAAGGAAAATGGGTCGATAGTTCTTCAAAAAGGTTTCGTCACCTTTTTTGAAGAACTGGATGACTACTCTCTTACTTCACGCCTCCGGAGATTTCCCTTCGAACAGAACAGCGTTAAAAAGCCTTTGAGGACGAGGTGAATAGAAGAATTCAGCTGGGTTGGGTTTACAGGGTGGCAGTATTTGAGAAACTGCGCCGAGTCTTCTCATCGTCAATCCCACAAAGCCTGAAGTCCTACCCGGACATTGATGGCACGGCTGGTCCACAAGTACAAAATTGCTCAGCGGGCTATGGAAAGAGCTATTCTCAGTGTTTCTCTACGGAATCGAATCAGATATGAGGCGATCTGGCAAAGAACGATAGTCATCGACATAGCGCATCGCATCAGCAAACTGAATTGACAGTGGGCTGGCCACATTAGCCGTAGAACTAACAACCGCTGGGGTAGCTTCCTAGTATGTAGCTAGCTAGTAACTACCTGCTTACATTACTTACCTATAAAAAGTCAATAGCTAAAAATTATAGAAGATACCGACCTACTGGAACATTAGGTTCTTTAAACTCATTACAATTAGTTAGGTAGGTGTCTGACATTTAAAAAAATAAATGCGTTTTCAAGTTACTTTTTTTCTTAAATACTGTGTCAAGTACTACAATACGACAGATTGTTTATCAGATAAAGTCTTAATACGAAAAACACAATCACAGTCACAAAAGATTTTTATCTAGAAAAACGTCCTAATTTTAATTGTGCAAATACTATCCTCCCTATCTGTTATAAAAAACAGTAATATCTAATTTTATTACATTCAAACTTTACTTACTTTTTACAGAACAATGCTGTTATTCCAAATGATACTTTGTTCATGAGAAGTGTCTAAACATTCCTGTAGATTATTTTAAATAATAGTGTCACATCCCGAAATAACACACTGTCCTCGATAAATTGCGCACTGAAAATCTGTATTATTTTGTAATATGACCAAATTCCAGAAAGTTAACCAAGTGTTCACTTCAAAAGACAAGTTGCAACTGGCGATACAACGCTGTATAAAAAAAATGGCGGCCGAAATGACCAATAGGAAACAGTCTTTCGATGGCGCCACGCGAGCAATTGTTGTTATAGAAATACGATCTTTACTGAGTATATAAAACAGATCATTTTACGTTGAATGGTGATGAAAACTCAATTTTGTAGTATTTGGTAATAATACGCTATTCTTCCAAAGCAGCGATTTATAAGGGATCTTCTATGAATCAAGGTCTCACCAAAGATTTTTTCACATTTTGATTAACTTCAAGTACTTAACCAAAACGTGAAACTTAAGTTTTACGATAAGCGATTTTATCCAAACTTTGACGATAAACTTGTTGCCTTAAAACGATTTCTACAACAAAACCAGATCTCTACCAAGATTTACATGCATTAATTCTTTTACACAATAATTCCACATGCCAGTGGCATATTTGTAGAGTGAATCAGCGCAGTAGGTGCGGCGGGAAGTATCAAATTGAACAGGTATACTCCCCAGCTCGTGCAAATGCGCGCGGGACCCGACGGCCTTTCAATTGGTATAGGTCGTTCGTACAACAATTTCGCTAGCCGATTGTCGGTTTGGGTGTAATGAATATTATACTCATTTTTTTAGCTATTTATCATAGCTTTTATCGCGGGATTTGAGCGCGGCGACCGAACCAAGAAATTCCGCAACGATAAAAACCTAACAATCGTCTAACGTCGTTTCAGTACGGTAGACTTCGGCACGGTCTTTGTGTGCGTGCGGTTAGACGAACACGTCTAACAATAGTACGACTCTACGAAACTCGCACGAATCGAGACGAGCTGCTCCGAAATCGGACCGCGGCAGTCCCCGAGTGCCACACGTCATTTTATTTTAAATATAATATAAGGCGTCCGACCGATTTCAGCCATGGCGGCAAATCTCAATTTAGATCAGCCAAGTGCGCAGGACATATTATAGTGCACAAGTGTGCGCGGAAAGACAGGTGCAGACCCTATTCCCTTACTCTCATAATTCGGTGAGACGGCAATCCGCAATGATCGATGAGAGATCGGGCGCAGGATAGCCGCTAATAAATATGATTATTGATTAAATTTTTAAGAGTAAAGAGTCTTGTAGAGAGCTCGAATCGCAAACGGCCATTTCGTGATCTCTACATGCCTCGTGGCCACAGGAGACTTTTAAGCTATTGCATAGCTTTTATCGCCAGCTTTGAGCGCGGCGACCGAACCAAGAAATTCCGTAACGAAAAAAACCTCACAATCGTCTAACGTCGTTTCAGTTCCATAGACTTCGGCACGGTGTTTGTGTGCGTGCGGTTAGACATATTGTACGACTCTACGAAACTCGCACGAATCGAGACGAGCTGCTCCGAAATCGGACGATGCTATGCAATAGCTATACCGCGGCAGTCCCCGAGTGCCACACGTCTTTTTGTTTTTTGAATTAATTTGTTGATGGTAGTTTATTAGATTCTTCCAAATACCTTAAATGTGTTTAACTAAAATAGTCATCAAAAAGTATAAGGATAATACTTCTTTACTAATAAGAACCTGTACAGAAACCAGACATTTGGTTATACATACATATTCATTACTCGCGCCATAATCTATCTTAGGTTTTTGTAACTACACGAATAGGAATAATAGAATAGTCAACGTTTTGGCATAGAAACGAATATGGATCTAGTTTGACAGAAATTACTTTTGCGACCTTCTTAAATATTTCATTTGCACCTATATAATATTAACTGTGCGAGCGACATCGACCACGTTTCCCCCGGGTTTCACATATTTTCCATTGCGTTTTTGCTCCTATTGGTCGCAGCGTGATGTTATGATATATCCTAAAGTATTTCACGATAAATGGTCTACCCAACACAAAAATCATGCTTTCATCGAAACCAGTAGTTCCTCAGATTAGCCCATTCAAACAAACAAATAAACTCTTCAGCTTTATAATATTAGTTTATGCAAAAGAAGTTTACATAATATCTAGGTTTGTTATGTAGCCAGTTACATCTCATCTTTTGCATCCTATTTCAATTCGATACGGGTCCGCGTGACCTAATATGTTAAATAAGTCTAGTTGAGTCGTCTATCTACAATGGAAGACTGGCTTATTTAAATGGTTTAGTTTTCTTGTAAGCGCTTAACAATTTTAGTCGTGACAGTACCGTTGTCAACGGACGATGTTCATGATTTTAGATAATTAGGCATCTTTGAAGTGTTTAATAATCTGAATCGACATGTTTAATTAGTTTCGACATACAACCAAAATTTAAAAAGTTATACGTGTTTAAAGTTGTGATCGTTTGCACTTTTCCTACGAAATGAACGTTGTCATGTGACGTCACATCACAACATCCAGTACATTGCAAAAAATATTTTCTCGTAATTTTACATTCTAGAATATAAATTCGTTATACAAATACATTCAACGTGCCCATATACACCGTGAAATTTTAGTGGTTGTTTTCCCGTGGCAGAACGATTTGCCTTTAGTAATACTATCGAATCATGCAAATAATTCCTAGAAAAAAGACATTTTTTTTTTTTTTAATTTTCAATATAATAATTTTCCAACTCGAAAACGAGAGAAGCTATCGTTCTTTTATAAAATGTGACGTAATCAGGTATTGCTTTCCGCATGAAATCGATGCTTAAAGCTGAAGAAGCTCGACACCCTAAGTCATAAAGCGGTTCGAACGTGCTTTCGAGTTTCGGTTAAACCTTTCGTAAAACCGGCATTTATTGATTTTAACAAAAAAGAAATGCACAAATCTATTGTACTACTAAGATAGAATCATTTTACTGCGGGAAAACAACCACTAAAATTTGACGGTGTATAATGTCCCATTGTGTAATTGAGACACAGTAACATTCTCCATTCATCATTACATTTGACTGTGTTATGATCCACTGTATTGTATTGCTATGGATGTGAAGCGTAACCTTTATTGAGAAATTGGATGTAGTAATATGTATATAACTACTGCTATACACCTATTATATTATACATACGAATACACCGCTGCATAAAACTATAGAATTCATTTTAACATTCGTATAATAAGTGCCTAAGTAAGTATCTGCTTACCCCTCTGAGAAAAAGACCTCATTTTATGTATGTATGTATAAATAACACAAGTGAAAATGTAATGTATTACATTATTTTTAATAAGTTGTCACTCTTTAGGTAATGTTTTTTTTTAATGTTATGTCATGTAAATGTTTCACATTTGTGGTACTTCTTGGCTTTTTTTCTTAATTGTTTCGCAATCGCGAAATTTGGCGTCATCAACTTTAAACTGCCTGAGGAATTGGTTTATTTATTTATATTAAAGGCTAACTTGAACTCTTTTTTGACATAATTGTTACGTAAACCCTTTAATAAACATACTCTATATTATTTATGAATTTTGCCAATTCACCAAAAAAGTATACACATTTGAACGAGAAAAACTGTTTGTTTTTATAATGTTTACGTAGTCGTTTAATTATTCATTTAACGCGTCTGCAGCTTAGAAGATTGCTTAAGTTATTCAACGTTATTATACTTTTTAATATTCAAGTAAACGTTGAACAAAATAAACAAATACAAGAATTTCTACAAAAGGTGGATGAACTAACATAACTAGCAAGTATTAAAAATTATTACCAGAATGAACGTCCGTTTTTTTAACTTGCAATATTTCCATTGATTAGCTTTTTTTATAACAACTTTTTCACTATACTTTTTCAATTAAAATTATATTATTATGTTTATGTCAATATAATAGCTTAGGAGTGATCTAGACACGCGGTAGCGTGTCAAGCCAAGTTCAAGAAACAGAACTGGCGGACCGCACCGTGTGTAATATTACACGAACCATTTGGAACCACTTTTGAACCCCTCATAAATCAAAAACTATTTTACATAAACGTATCAAATTTGGCTCATATATTGTGACTTGCGAGATAAATATGTGTTCTAAATTTCATAAGCTTATCTCAAACAGTTATTTAGATATTAATGTCCAAAAATCCTCATTTTTATCATTGACTGACTGACAGATCAAAATTCTAACCCAGTTCCAAATGACCTAGAGAGTTAAAATTTGGTATGCAGATAGGTAATTACATGAATACAAAGGAAAAAATAAAAAACTGGCAATTTTTTAATAATCAAGTTTTTTTTTTTTATTTTTTATTTTTATAAGAGGTTAACAAGATGACCTCACTCCACCTGATCGTAAGCGGTAGGGAGATCCACATATGAGGTCGACAGGCAAAATAGATCATGTTGAGCCTGTCGCACTCACCCTGAAAGCCGTGAAAAAGGAGACCACTGCTGCGGTTAGGTTCTATTATGAACGCTTAACATAAATACCTAATTTGTGCCTAATCACGCCTATATACCGGGGAAGGCAGAGCACTAAGTATATATTTAGGTATACATACTTACTTATTTGCAATTAAGAGTAGGTACTTATAGTCGGTTCTCATATTTATTACTTACGGTTATACCCCGTAAACGTAGGAAAATACAGTAACTGATTCAATTGTTTTATATTTATAAAGTCTAGTTGTAGTTTTGAATTTGTCCTTTTCAAAGGACCTACGGCGTTACGATGATATATACTTTTCTACAAAAAGTAATGATATCCAATCAAAAACATAAATGTGAAATGAGAGCCACGTTCAATATTATGATAATTGCCTTGGTTGTTGACTTCAACAACAAAAGAAGTGAGATCTAAATGGGTGCCAAGTTCAATGGTCAACCCTGAAATTTATTTATAAGTAACACTATAACATACCTATCATATCTTCTTATAACATAAGATAATGTATGGTGGTAGCCTATGAAGGTCTGTCTTGGCTAGTTTTCTTTATTTAGTTAGTTAGTAGTCTAGTTAGTTGTCTTGGTTAGTTTGGTATTTGTCGGTATTTATTTTATAATTCCGAAAATTTGGATTGTTGGTAGAAGCTAGCGAGCGAACATAATAATACGTTGGTAGGTTTATAGAAACTAGCCAAGACAGACCTTCATAGGCTACCACCATACATTATCTTAT
This sequence comes from Maruca vitrata, assembly GCA_039566165.1. Classification (NCBI taxonomy): domain Eukaryota; kingdom Metazoa; phylum Arthropoda; class Insecta; order Lepidoptera; family Crambidae; genus Maruca; species Maruca vitrata. The sequence goes on along the minus strand of CM076928.1, from coordinate 13,164,324 downwards.
GTTATAAGAAGATATGATAGGTATGTTATAGTGTTACTTATAAATAAATTTCAGGGTTGACCATTGAACTTGGCACCCATTTAGATCTCACTTCTTTTGTTGTTGAAGTCAACAACCAAGGCAATTATCATAATATTGAACGTGGCTCTCATTTCACATTTATGTTTTTGATTGGTACAACTTATATGATTTCATTAAAAAACTAAATGATTGTCTTAGAGGCTTTAGATATTTAACATACTGCATTAAGCAGAAAATAAAAAATCGTTTGTCTAAAAGAACTACAAAGATAAGAGTTATATCTGTCATCCAATACTTACAATTTTCATAATTACAAAGTCACATCCAATATAAACAATCCACCATTAAAACCACTATCCATTTCAAATTTATTAATTCATCGTAGCATTAGCATCCACACACACTGACATCGAAAAACTATTTCAATTTATGTTTAACTCATTATTTTTGAGAATGCCAAATTCATTCCAAAACAAGGGTTTTGTTCCGGTAGAACAATTACGTTCGACCGTTCTGTAAAAGTGAACTATACAGTCGCGATGGTATCGTAGCGAGCGCGCGCGCCGCCGCACGCTGTAAGACTACGGATTCCACTAATTCATGATTTTACGCGCAAGAGACGAGTTTACTATAAATAAATTGCGTTCGGAGCGTATCCCAGCTGTGCGGTTGGTAAAGAAGGATTACGATCACAATTGGCTGGTAAACTGTCGTAGATAGTGTATTTTGCTACGAATGTTAATGATGTTGGTTTTCAAAGAGGCTGAGCTACTTGTGGTATTGGATTTTACTCATTATTTAAATAATATAACATGCAAAACAAACCATTTTGATGGAGTTGGAATGGAATGTTTTAACAAAATATGAAAGTGTTCTTTGCATCTCTGAAAATGTTGTCTGTATTTTGTTACTGGCCAAGCGAGGTCTTGAAATTGGGTTATATAGCATCAAAAACTACATGATTGTATTGAATAAATAAAATACAAATTATTATTGCAGTTTTTCCTAGGGGTGGGTGACTGCGTAGCTAGGTCAATATCTAAACAACTTATAAAATACCGTTTAATAGTTTAATTGTACCGTTCACAAGTATCAAATAGGTCCCTTGAGCTGATTTTGGTAAAACCCTCTCTAACCTAGTTAGCAATAATTCAAAGGATTGTTTAAGAGGAGACTTCGACACCCAGTAGCTACTGTCATACTATATTTATGATTCGTTCGTCTCGTTATTAAAATAAAACCAACTTATTATAACCCGCAGCTTATCATTGTTGGCACATCATATGTGACACTGTCCTCATAAATAGCTCCTGTTCCAGAGACGGCACTTCCGATTTCAATCTTTGTATACATGTTAATACAGTCTAATTTTGAATGCAATCGTTCAAGAAATCAATTTACTTGGTCTACACAAAAGCAAGTAGTTTGTTGTATTGAGATGCAAATTCGGAGTAAAAAATCTCGTCATAGTGAAGTAGACTAGAATGTTTCGTCAAGTAAGCGTCAATGTGTGTTGTAAGGAAGAATGTCCACATATAATATCCTATTCGTGTTAAGCATTTTTACAAAAATATGAGCTTTTCTTGTGCCAGTCTCTTTTTATTTTTTCCAGACATAGCAATTTCAGAAACTGTGTCTCCCATCGGAGACAAGTAATCAGAGCTATTTTTATTTTAAACTAATAATCAAATCCAAATTATATTTATTTAAAAATCATTAAGTCGCAGAGTTGCATTACTGCAACAAATCACACACTTAGTGATGTTTTTTTAGCTTTTTCCCACAAAACAACAATATGAATTGGTTGAAACGGTTGAAACTTTCACAGATAACTTAGTTCTACTGACAAATTAAAATATGTAGACACAGAACCCTTTGTACGGGAATCCAATGAACAGGCATTTTTTCTGCGGGTTTGTAATTTAAGTTCGAGAGTCATATGTTCGAATAACTGAATATCGACTGAACGATTGTGCAAATTGAGTTCATTGCGAAAAAAATTGTAGTCGTCAAAAGCTGCTTCAACTGAACGATTCTTCGAATATTCCTTTTCTGCTACCTATTGAAACATCGCTTCTTGTCGCATCGCAATGCCTCCCTCAGACAACACGCCTAACATTCCAGTAAGATAACTGCGTTTGTCACGTACGAGTAAGTAAGCTGTCAACAATGCGTGATTTGCAAATAGGGTCGCGGGGTTAGAACTCCTTGAAGCGTCGAAGAAATGTTGTGAAGCGATTTGCGACGGTCACGCGTCTGTTCGAGATGGTGCTGATTGACAATGACAATGACATTATATTGCGCCGTTGGTTCGCGTTTCGGTTACTAAAGTTTTTTTCACCTAAGATGATCCCTGTGACACTTCATTGTGTTCAGAATCACGCATTTTACGTTTGACAAACGAAAATAATTTTATTGCACAGTTTTTTCATTTTATTGCGGCGTCATTAGGAAAAATATTAAAATAAATATTTTTATACTTTTAAATGACAAACAGTATCGTTAAGTTTAATTTAATGTAATAGAACATTTAAAAAAAATACCAATTTAAGAAAAATACAGATATCTTTAATGCCTCTGTAGTGTAATAATTGAACGCACGAGGCATTGGGTCTAATAATAGCATTATTATTAGACCCAATGCCTAATATAATATAACAGCATTATTATTAGACCCATTGGGTCTAATAATATAGCATTATTAGACCCAATGCCTCGTGCGTTCAATTATTATTTAAAAGAGAAAATTGACCCCCTTTTCTGTTGGAAGTCGGTGTAAAAAATAAATCTTCTTTGAACTTTGAAAATCATTTGAGAGTCAAAAAACTAGCACTTCACGTTACGTATCGTCATACATTTTCACGTTCTAATTCTAAGGTAAGTCGAACAACCCGCACTTGGCCAGCGTGGTCGACTAAAGCCTTATCGCCCTAGTTTAGGATAGGCCCGTGCCCCAGCAGTGGGGACGTATATGGGCTGATGATGATACATTTTCACGAATTGACATCACTTACACCTTTGAGAGAAGGACGTGCTCATTCATTTAATACATTTAATATAATTGACCTGCCCTCCCATCCACAATATTTGTTTTGGTACCAAAATGTTTTGTTTCATCACCATCATTTGTTTCGGTTAAGAAAAAGTAGAGTGCAGAGTATGGATTAAGATATAGATTCCCTTTCATATGTACGATTATTCGACGCTTTAACGGTGAAGAAAAACATCGTGAGAAAACCTACGAAGAAATTTTTAGGTTGTGTAGTCAACCAACCCGCACTTGGCCAGCGTAGTTGACTAAGGCCTCTCCGCCTTAGTTTAGGATAGGCCCGTGCCCCAACAGTGGGAACGTATATAAGCTGATGATGAATCCCTTAAGGAAAGAAGAAGGGGTATTATTGTTAGTAATACATAGAGACCTTGTATTACAAGCTCTGGATATGAGGTCACTCGGAGTTACCCGGCCATAAGCAACTATATTACACGCGCCATTAACAGAGCCTGCCAACAAGTACGCTCTTATAACTGAAATAAAAGCTCTCGTAATCGCAACGTTGGAAGTTCCGATGGCAAGCAGACAGATAATGTTATTAACATTATGGACCCAGAGGGTGGAATTAGCCGTTCCTAGCGGGGACTATATAACATTACGAGGGCCATCGGTCAACTTTTTAGGGTATAGCTGAGGAATTGAAAAGCTGAGGAGTTTTTTTTGCATAAGATAGCATGGTAAATGAAAGAAAATTAACCCAGAGGAGGTACCAGCATTTGTTGCATATTTATGAAAGATATGTTTGTTAGCAAATGAGAGGTGTTCGACATGTTAAAATTTTCCATAGCTTGAGAAACCCTTTGAAAGCTTTTTATAGAGATGGTTATTTTCGAATGTACCCAATTTTTTTAAATATTTTGTAGTGCAGTAGGTATATACTTTAAAACAGTGCAGTTGCAATAATGAAAGTTGACCAGCCCACTTGGCCTGAATGTCCGATCACCTTAGTAGAGTCGGATCGAGCTCCTAAGTGGGAACTCATATGAGCTTAATCATATCAATGTAAGGAACCATCGACGCAATACAGAGTTCTAACACCTCTTAGCTTTTACATCAGCCACAAACGTCCGGTCTTTACGCTGCCGCGTTTGCCCCGCAATAGTAAAGTTGTCTATGGCTGGCCATAAATAATTCTTTTAACGGTGTCGTTCGCACGCCCCACGTCAACACAGGCGTTTTTTGTAGCGTTTTTTTTTAACGCAACGAGTGATGGGAGTTAAAATCGCATTTGAATTAACACATTCTTGGAATGGCGCTTTTCCCATACTTTTATACTGTTGACATTTGAAATGCATTTTAAACATTTAGGTTTCTTTTTTGTTTTTAGGGTTCCGTGCCTCAAAAGGAAAAAACGGAACACTTATGGGATCACTTTGTTGTCCGTCTGTCTGTCTGGCTGTCAAGAGCATTTTTTTAAAATTTTGTTTCATACTTTTATCTTACAAAAAAAATACTGGTAATAAAAATCAACGTAACTAGGAATCGTAAGTTACCTATAAAGAACGTTGCATTAATAAATTGTTTGGTGAACAATTAGAATCCATTTAACCTGATGTTAATTTAATCCATACATAGTACATTAAATAAACATCAGTTTAAATAAATTACAATGTTCAAGTTACAAGTACAGTGTTCGGTACAGTAACGAACGACCCTATAAAGGAGTATCAATTTAGTAGCTTATACACATATATATTGCACAAAAGCGAAGTAGAGCCGTCTCAAAAACAACATTTGGGATTGATTTGCTCATCATCAAATAACTCGTGCCTTCTACCAATCCAGACATAAAACGGTAAAGAAAACATCGCTCCACGGCTTCATTTACCCGGAAACAAAACACAGTCACCGCTTTACCCCATAATTGTTGGAATGATTTCCCCCTTGTAGGGGATTGCCGCATAAAATAGAAATTATTCATATCTCGCTATCTTCAGAGCTAAGAGGCACTGTGTCCGTATCTGAGCAGTAAACGCTAGCTATTTATTATGAGCCATTGCCATTACCGAAATTGCTTAGGTTTCATGTCGTTTCGCGAGCCATTTGTATGCATTTTTCTGGCGTAAGTGGAGAGGAACAGTCACTATACGAAATAAGCACGTAACTTATTATAGTCAAAGAACCTTCGTTTTGTTAACTGAAACGTGATCCAAGCCAATTTAATTCGTAGCCATACTTTAAAATGTTTACTAAATATTTGTCTTTATGGGTCTGCACGCGTTATTAGGAGTAGCAAATTACATATACTGGGTGGTCGCGAGCGACCACGATTGGTGTAACCCAGTCGAAACGTCGGGCAGTAAGTAGCTATGTAATTTGCTACTCCTAATAACGCGTGTAGACCCATAAAGACAAATATTTAGTGTAATGGATGGATGGATGGAAAGTCTAAAATCTTACTTTAAAATTTTTACCAGGCTATTAAAATGTATCATCATCATCATCATGACCCCATCTCTGTCCACAGCTGGACATATGCCTCCCCAAATGCACGCCACTGGAAAATGTGTGGATATTCTTAAATTCCTTCATTCGATTTTTTTTAATAATAGTGTCATCAATAGCAATGCAACCTACAAATATTGAACAACCTACTTTCAAATAAAATAAAATATAGTAATAAACAAACACAGTAGTATCCAACTAATCAGAAACAAGAGAGTGATCATAAACCGTTCTCTGTAGATACATCTATATTTCTACTGTCATCATCTTAACCCCTCAAAGTAATAAGCCCGCATAAAAGTAATACTGAAATAACTTATACAGCTCTCTTGCAACGGAACGATCTTATGAATAATCTCATAAACTGTTCTATTGTTTTATTATAAATCGCGTCCATTAGATGAATTGCGTAGATTTCCTGTCTTCTGACGCGGCGTTCAGGCATCAGGCATATATCCATAATAATAAATAAAAAAAAAATAAGGGAAGTTAAATAAGGTAAGTCAGGGGATACCAGTCACAACTATATGTCCGGTGGTTGGTGAACGGTATACGGGTAAGCGACCCCGGCTTCTCGAGCTACTATCGACTAAGTCCAAATCATCCGAGGCGATAGTATCCTTCCTCCCCTTTTCCTTCCCCTGTCATATAGCCTTGCTACTCGTGGGAACGCAATGACCTTGTTAAAACAATGCACAAGGCAGAATGGCGCCGACGTGGTCCACAACCCGTTACGTCACGTTTCCCACAGAGGTGAAAAGTGGATCGCTGGAAGTGATCTCTGCCTACCCCTCTGGGAAAAAGGCGTGATTTTATGTATGTATGTAAAAAAAAATATCTGGGACATTTCCACACACGGTCAAACATGATTTTTATCCCACAAATATTTTTCCTGAGGGGTAATCGAACCCACGACTCTTGGAACCGTAGTTAGTGAACCTGGGTCACTAACCACTGTTCCACCGAGCCAGATAATAATAATAAATACGAGTATTACATAACATCACATGCATTAATTTAATCCCGTAAGTAAGTAGCTTAAGCACTTGTGTTACGGATATCGGAAACAGTAGTCTTATATAAACTTAAATATAAAATTGTAACAAAACTTACTTTTCGATTTAAAATAACAAAAATCCGTTTGAAATTACAGCAGATGAATTTAAACTTACATCTTCCTTTAAACACGGTAATAATATCTATACATTGAAATAAAATTGAAGTGTCTGCTTGTAATATTAAAATAACGACTTTTATCTAAATGGGTATGAATCTATATCCGGTACCAATAACAAAAACACAGTCAAAAAAAATGTTTGTCTGTCTGTTCCCGCCAATCTTCGAAACGCCTGGTGCTAAAGCACAACCCTTATTTCGTAGTACGTAGTTGACACAGTTGTCAAGAGATGTCGTTAACCTTTTCCTTTTTTAAATCGCGGTATCAATATTTTTCTCCAGCTCCATAAGTACAGGAGCCTTTCTTCCAATAATTGTGTCCACTATCTGACCAATCTTTGTTTTAACGTTATGGTCAGTGACGAGCCGGTCTCTGATTAGTTCAGAGTCCAGGTTAGATGTTGTCCAGGTAGGTTGTTCCCTCCTGTTCCGTTCAGAGTCCTGGATAGTGTGTCCACTAACCAACCGGTGTTTCAGTTCAATTAGGGTCATACCCCAAACACCTGAACCAATTTCAACGGGACTTTGACTTTGAAATAGCTAATGCTACTTCCTAGTAATATACCTATATTACAAGCTATTTTAATTAATCATTGCTGCTAAAACCATTTCAACACGGACGAAGTCGTTGGCCCTAGTTATTTAACATTACCCGTGCCTTAACTATAGATAACATAATATTTTATCTCACCTATACATTGCCGATGTAAATATCTCATCAAAACTTTATGGATAACAAATTACCTTCGCCTCTAGTTTCAAAGGCTACTAAATGGTATCCTTTGCTTTTCAAGAACTAGTATTAACTTTTTATGTCATAAATGACGCCAGTTTTAGAATTTCGTACAAAAAGAGTAAAAACGGCTTTACTTTCATATTAATATACTAGTTCGCGTGAAAAATGGTTTCGGCTAAAATGATTTATTTAAATAGCTTATAAATACCTTATAAAATTATCTGTTTGTAAGTAAAAGACCCGTCAAAATTGGTCCTGCCATTTCTGAAATTAGCGGCAACAAACAGACAGACATTTTTTTCCGAAAGTTTTTTGTTATTGGTATTCGAAATAGATTTCTACCCTATTAGTAAAAAGTCGTTCTTTTAATATTATAAACAGACACTTTTATTTTATTTAGTTGTATGTATAGATCATAACAACAGGAAGTAATTGATGGTACTAACAGCATATTTAAATTATTTAAATATTAGCCTTTAAGGGTCTATACGCGATTTGAGAAGTAGCAAATACATACTTAGCTGCTTACTGCCCTAGGTTTCGACCAATTTTACACCAATGTGAAAGACCCGTCAAAATTGGTCCCGCCATTTCTGAAATTAGTGGCAACAAACAGACAGACATTTTTTTCCCGAAAGTGTTTTTGTTATTGGTATTCTATATAGATTCCTACCCTATTAGTAAAAAGTCGTTCTTTTAATATTATAAATAGACACTTTATTATATTTAGTTGTATGTATAGATCACAACAACTGGAAGTAATTTATGGTACTCACAACATATTTAAAATATTTAAATTAGTCTTTGAGGGTTCATTCTTCTACGCGATTTTAGAAGTAGCAAATACATACTTATTATTAGCTAAGTATGTATTTGCTCGAAACGAAAGCCTAGTCGAAACGTAGGGCAGTATAATTACTGCCCTACGTTTCGACTGGGTTACACCAATGATGAACGCTCGCTACCATGATTGGTGTATTTTCTACTCCTAATATCGCGTGAAGACCTATAAAGACTTATCCTAAAATTTTACACAAAATATTTAGTTCATGAAGTAATCAAAATGCAATGCTATAAAGTATCTTATACAATCTTCTTTTAATTTTTGACCAATTTCGATCATGCAAATAGCCATTTAATTTATGTTTGTGCCCGTTTAAGGTATTAAACCCTCCAGGCGCCAGTCCGACTCGCACTTAGCCGGTTTTTCTACAATCATCGTGTTTCCTGGTAGTAACGCAACTGGGTTGATATTTCACACCAATTATGTCGTTTATAACAGAAACTGCTTATTAACTACCATTAGCAGGTAAACATGCTTAAATACACATCTGTGTTAGTAGTCAATGTTGGAACTTTTTCTTGATACTGATGTCTTGACAGGTTTATAAAAACGTGTGACTGAACCTATCTTCATCATAACAAAATTGTTAGTATCAGGTCATTTTTAACCGACTTCAAAAAAAGGAGGAGGTTCTCAATTCGTCTGTATGTATAATATTTTTTTTTTTTTTTTTTATGTATGTATACCGATATTTTCGTCAATTATAGACGGATTTCAAAAATTTTTTTTTGGTTGGATACAGTTCACTTCCGAGGTGGTCCCATTCTCACCAGTCCCGGATCTGATGATGGGATCCAGGAGAAATCGAGGGCAACCCTCAAATTTTATAGGGACATGTACCGCGTTTTGCATATTATCTGAAGTTATATTGGCATTTGCTTCTGGAAATCATAATCTTATGATGCTGAGCTGATGATGGAAGGTCAACTCCTTAATACTTAGGAGTAAAAGGATAATTCTTTCAATACTGTATACATATTAAGACTACTAGTTATAATATCAGTAGCATTATAGGTGAGCTGAACTAATAGGGTGACCAGTCTAGGATCTGATGATGGGATCCAGGAGAAATCGAGGGCACACCTCAAATTTTATAGGCACATGTACCGCGTTTTATATATTTTCTGAAGTGATATTGGCATTGCTTCTTGCAATCATAATGTTATGATGCTGAGCTGATGATGGAAGGTCAACTCCTTAATTGTTTGGAGTAAAAGGATAATTCTTTCAATACTGTATACATATTAAGACTACTAGTTATAATATCAGTAGTATTACAGGTGAGCTGAACTAATAGGGTAACAAAAAATTTAACACTAAAAAGTATGAAAAAAAATTGTAAACAAAAAAAAAACCGCCTTCAAAAACCCGACTCACTAAAAATTTCAAAATAATATAATACGAACATTTATAATCATCTGGGTATGAATTTTATATGTTTTTGAAGGCGGTGCCGTTTATATTTCCAACAGACAAGCACAGGATGCTTCTTTTTCCTCAAAATTTTGATTGGCACCGCCTTCAAAAACATATAAAATTCATACCCAGATGATTATAAATGTTCGTATTATATTATTTTGAAATTTTTAGTGAGTCGGGTTTTTGAAGGCGGTTTTTTTTTTGTTTACAATTTTTTTAGAACTCTTCTTCTTATCGTGTGTTTGATGAACAAACTGGTGTCAGAGTTTTTAAACCGCCCGTAGACCTCTGACATGGCTTCACACACCGTAGAACAATCTCTCAGGTGTGCTGGTTTCCTCACGATATTTTCCTTTACCGTTAAAGCGTCGAATGATGGTACAATTGAATTTCAAATTTGAAAAACACATTGGTACCTGGCGGGGTTTGAACTGGCGACCTCTCGCATGGCAAGCAACGACCATAACCACTCGGCCATCGACGCTTTTTATTTTAGACCTGACTCGGTGGAAAAGTAGTAACCCAAGAGTCGTGGGTTCGATGCCCGACCGGGACAAATGTTATAGAATTGATTGAACTATTTGATTGACGGACATGGGTATTGTTACGTGTTGTAATATATTTTCGTACATTTGTTTACCACTTTGTTGCTGATATCTGCAACACAAAGGGTGAAGTAACTTATTTCGGCAAATAGAACAACGTTTATTATTTTGTAAGATATGTGTTTATTATTTTGAACTTACTAAGATAACCTACAATCAAAATTTAGATTAAAATATTGTTTTCATATTACATATTTATAGTAATTTGTACCAAATTAACGAATAACTAGTACCTCTTCTATTAGGTAACTAGAATTTGAGACTTAACCGTCTGTTATACGCTTGTCAATTGTCTCACGAGCTTTATTTATTTATTTATTTATTTAAAATTAGGTACACTGACAGATTTATATCAAAACATGACAAGTATGTAGTTACAAAATTAAAATGGGCTAGACAGAAATCCACAAATAGTGTACACAGCATGAATAAGTTATTACTTATAATTAAATTAAATTAATTTATACTTAATAATTAGTATTAGTTGTTTCAGTATTATATAATCCTTATCTATTTAACTACCACTAGGTGTGATGAATTCATCATTATTTAGGTAATTATTTAAACACTTTTTATATTGCGAGAAACTATTGTTAAAAACATCAATGCCACTGCCTTCGCTACCACGCGCCAGCTCATTATAGGCGTTATTTCACTAGTATACCTAAACTATTGCTTCTCAAACAGCAAGTTTCAGCAAGTAATTTAGCAGATAGTGACATAATTAAACTAGGCAAACCAAACGTACACAGGACAGAGGCCCTTGAGATAACGCTAGCTAAGCCGCGCTCATTATCATACAAACACATTGCGTTTACACACGTAATTCATTTAAAGAAAATGAGAATGGTGCGGGGAAGATGTGTTTTCATTATTTACATGAAACAACTGGTGTATTATTCTTGCCACGCCGTTTTCCTGCAGCCTTTAGACATATATATTACACACAAGATCACATTATTGATCTGATCCCGTGGTTAGTAGTTTGCACTTGTGTTACGGATATCAGAATCAATAGTGGATACACAAATATCATCATCATCAGCCCTTTGCCCAGTGCTGGACATAAACATCCCTAAAAGCACGCCACTTCAATCTTTCTTCGGTCAATCGCATCCAGCTCCTAGCAGCCGAACTGCGGCAGTTCGTCACTCCACCTGGGGCGTCCTATACTACGTTTACATAAATATACTCAAATATGTTTAATAACGCACCCAGACACGGAACAAAAACCGTTGTTCATCACACAAATATTTGTGCCGAGTGGGAATCGAACCTACGACTCTCGGAACCGTTGGCAGTGAGTTCGGTCACTAACCACTATCCAACGAGCAATAGGACGCGAGATATTTGCGAAAAACTGAGTTTCGTGACCTTTTGACCTTTATAACTTTTTTAGCCGGCACGATATCAATGTCGATTTTTCACATTTTCATTATAACGCCGTAATGAAGGTGTATACAAAAATTTAGCTCACTAGGATTTTTTCCGCAGATTGGGGTTTAAAATGCCTAAAATGACTGGACTATAAGTAAATGTTAATAATTTCAATTCGCAAAACGACTTATTTCATCACTTACCGTGGCATATTCAACAGGACCGCCGCGATTTCGACAAAGCAATTAAACATCCAAACGTTTAATACAAACATACCCACCCATTTAATATAGGCTCGGATTTCATTCCGAGATAATTAAGGATATCAGAGGGATTGCTTGAGGCAGATATTTTGAGCACCGGAACCTAATTGCTGTAGTCAATTTCAGAGAATGCTTTGCTTTTTTTAAATGTATCTTTACGTGTTTCATCACCAGCCCAAATACGTCCCCACTCCTGGGGACCGCTACCCTAAACTTGTGCGATAAGACCTTAGTCAACCTCACTGGCCAAGTGCGGGTTGGTTGATATTTTACGTGTAAATATATTACTTTAAACTGGCATGGTTGCACACATTACAAAACAGAAAATGTCCGCGGATATTTACAATGTTCTATTATTTGAATGAGTTCCCGATATTTCGTCTTTGTTGCAAGTGCCATAGTTAAATCAATTTTTTAGGGGTGAGAGCCATCCGCTCCCCCGCAAGTCTGGTGATGATGACATGACTTCAAGCCATCACCGTAAGTCAGTTAGGAGGAAAAACCGGCAATTTACATTATGTAGCTATTTACTTGAATACCTAACTTTGAACTAACAATAACAATTATTTGAATCGAAAAAGAACTGAAGTATTTGCGCAAAGTACCATAATATCATCCCAACTTTAACGGTTTTTACATTCAGAACTACAAGCTTTCAAATTATCATAGTTATTCATCAATCTTTGTTTGTACAAAATTTTGAATACTTCAAGGCTGAAGTAAACTTACTTTGTACTTCTACAAAGTAGTATTAAAATCATAACAGTCCTAAGGCCGACGGCCTTCAAAATCAGTTCTCATTATATAAAGTTATGCTTTGAGTTGTATTTTTAATCCCTATTTAATGAGCGTCATCGACCGTTTGTTCAGCTTTCTCAATTAAGCCACTTATTGTTCGACCTTTAATTATTATTTAGAAGAGTTTTAGCTGGAATAGTCGGGCCAATGTTGTAACAAGTAATTTTTGTTTTTAGCTATCTCGAGTTTCTAGTTTGGATTATCAACATCTTCAGTGAAAGCTTCTACAATATTATTCTTAATTAAGTTCGTTATTAAGTCTAGAGATGTTCATTTATTCTGTTGTTTAGTTTGCCTAAAAAGTTTCTGAGGAAAATACAAGCACAACATAATCATTTAGGTAGCTGATTGGCGAACAGAAGACAATGGTTGTACGTATAATTTTTTTTGTAGTTTTTAGAATTAAATATCTAAATTTAATATCTGGGACATTTCTATACTCGGTCATCTGACCCCAAACTAAGCAGAGCTTATAGTATAGGCGTCAGAGACTGATATACATACATAGATTTGTATTAATACATACTTAAATACATAATCACACCCAGACACGGAAACACCAATGTTCATCACACAAATATTTTGTCCTGAGTGGGAATCGAACCCACTTGGAACCGCTGCCCGGGGTAACTAACCACTTTCACCGAGCCAGTATTTTTTTTTAATTACATGCTTTTATTTGACTCCTCCTGATCTACGTGTAGATGAAGACGACAGTAGGTAAAGCACGTCTGAGCGTGATTCCCAGCAGGGTGCTAGTTCAGATTCCCGGGCCGGAGTAGAGCAGTTGATTTTTTTCTTTTTTCAAAATAAGTGTACCTAAGGCTTAAAAGGCTGAACTCCGAAGCAGATTGATCATTCCCAGTGACCGGTATATCCGGGAATCTCCCTCATTTTTGATTCCCGCCGGGTTCGCAAAGCCACGGCAGATAAATCGAGAAAAGCCGGGCGTTTGGTTGTGTTTTCGATGATGTAGCCTCGGCGATTTCCTCGGCCGTAGTATTTATTTTTTTATAATTTTTTTTAATTTTACGAAGACCAGGATTTACATTTTTTAACATAGGACAATGATGTAACAATAAAGAAATCATGCATAGTAATACTATTAATATGATTATTAATTATACTAAAACCATCTCTTGGGTGAGTTAGGAGATGTGTAACTTTTGGGTTATTGATAGGCCTAAATGTTTGAGAGATAAGCATGAAAATTTAGTCGATTCTATCGTAGTCCAAGGAAAAAATTAATCAATAAAAATAACATTAATACACACAACTTTATGTAAAATTACTGTACCACATCACTTGCAATATCAGTTTTTCTCATCGATCTCAATTAACCATCAAAATAGTGTTATTGGAAACTCCTTGAGTGTATGATAAAAAAATATTCTGAATCCGAGGCAAATTGTGCTGATTGGGTAATTACGTTGATCAGTGAAAACTGTGTGACTAACTTCTAAATACTCATAGCTGTTTTTAATGTACACTACGCGTAACCAACAAACGCCAACCAAAACCTCCAATGCTCCAGGCCTAGACACTGCAAAAAGGTCGGAAAAGCCAATAAGGCCAGGCAAAAGGCCAACGAAAGCTGTCCCGGTGTCAGAACATGGATTCATTCCACTTTGCCTCGACAAGTCGCCCCACTGATGGGACCAAAGGCAATGCTTAGGGATAAAAAAGTATGGATAGTGCCCCTGTGTGTTGCCATTAGTTCTGGGTTCGATTCCCACTCCGGACAAACATTTGAGTGATGATGATAGGTTATTTGCGAGTGTACTTTATAATTTTATGAGTAAATATACCTTATTTGCTTATAATACTGTTGTTTTTAATGTCATAATTATAGAAGTGTGTAGCAATTAACGGGTTCTTCGGGGTCAAAATAATGTATGTATCACCGTCAGCATTCCATATACGTCCCTTGCTGGGGCACGGGCCTACCCTAAACTAGAGCGATAAAGTACATACGTATACAAAGTACGGGTTGATCGACTACACAACCTTAGAATTACGTAGGTGTGCAGGTTCAGTATTAAAGCGAATAATCGTACGTATAAATTTAAAATTTGAAATACACAGTGGTCCGTGGCGGGGTTTGGACTGGCGACCTCTCGCATGGCAAGCAACCTTAACCACTTGGCCATCGACGATTTTTTCCTCATACTAAATGGCGCAAAGGGGAACAACCCACGTGGGTGGCCTTTGACGGCTCGGACAAACTCCTCGCTCGTTCCCATCAAAGGGAAAAATTGTCTTTTGAACGGCAACGCGTTCGATCAACTTTTGTCCGCCATTTAACTTACAGCCCGAGTTGGGGGCAGTGTTTTAAATTATTCCAATGATTTTGTGTGTTCAAGTCTGACTAGGCCTTAACGTTTATCAGACGGTGTATGTAGGAGCTAAACTTTTGTTCCATTGTGTCGTAAGTATTGTTTTTTTTTTTAATTTTTGCTTTCACTTTGTTTACAAGTGACAGGAAACCTAACCTACTTCTTAACATACCTATATGTACTATAATTTATATACATAAGAATATCACAATGTACCACGATAATTTGCAGATCGTTCGTTCGTTGTCACAACATCTCGTTTTCGTTTCGTAATTACACAATTTTGATAAATTCGTACTTACGACTTTGAAACCTGAACTCAAAGAACTAAAATTGTATGAAACTGTAATTATATGAAGGTAGAGTAGGTGGTCTGTTCAAAAACAACTATAATTTTAGTTGTTAACGCAAGATGCTGTTTTAATTCCTTCACGAACATTCCGTTTATTATAAGCGCAGTTTATAAGGTTAATAGTCAGTTGCAGAACATTACCGAATGCACGCAGTCAGAGGAAATGAGAGATAGTATTTATTACTGGGAATTACAACATAACTGGCGCAATATTGCATAAACCCAGTTCATAGAAAAAAATATTTACAAATGTTTCTATTTTTGGATTACTGGAATAGAATAATTTACTGCTGGTTCTATTTGAATGACTACACATAGGTTAAAAGCTGTTTTTACGGTATAAACCAAAATGTCAGTCTATCTATGCGAGTAGCAGCATTTCATTGAAATAATGTTTAATGTTAATTATCTTAATAATACTAGCTTAATAGAAGTACCAGTACCAGCAGTATAGCCCAATAACATTCAAACCGTCTCTTGGGTGTTGGGAGACGATGATGGCCGTCAATGCTAGTAAAAAATCCACTAGCTGAGAATACGAAGATTGGTGAAAGACTAATATTTAGTGTAATGGATTGCTAAAGTCTAGAATCTTACGTAGATATAAGGTGTAACTGCGTGATTGGTAAATATGAACATGTCGGTCAAAAATAACCAATCAGTTGGACCTCACACCTACGTATTGCCATCTAGTGAATTTCTCATACTCATAAACCCTCATTAATGCGTGGTTTCAAACGTTTCTGAAGGATTATATTCCATTGAAATGATCGACAAGTTTCTGGCGTCAAGCTTCATTCGAAGTCATCGGGCGCGCCATACCAAAAGCTCGCCAGTACCAGCATTAGCCCAATAACCTTGAAACCGTCTCTTGGGTGTTGGGAGACGATGATGGCCGTCAATATTAGTCCAGGGCCGGACAGTCCGTCCGCCCCGGGCGCTGCGCTGTCCGCCTGTCGACTGTAAACACAAACCCTTTATTGATGTTGTGAGCTGTGCTTGGGAGATAGCGTGGATCATTTGGGCATGATGGATAAATAATAAATATTTCACATACATTGATCTGATCCCGTGGTAAGTAGCTTAAGCATTTGCGCTACGGGTATCAGAAGTAACAGTGGACACATTAAACATACCCAGGCACGGAACAAACACCGATGTTCGTCACCCAAATATTTGTCCCGGGTGGGAATCGAACCCACGACTCTTGGAACCGTGGGTAGTTAACCTGGGTCACCAACCACAGTTCTGCCGAGCCAGTAAATTTACTTTCATGGTAACATTATAAGAAATATTCATATGTCCGAGATATACCAAACCATGTTTCGGTACTGTTGCACGAGATAGATAATAATTTATCTATCTCTCGATGAAACATACGACATTGGAGAGTGGTGAAATAACGGTATTTACCACTTAGATATATCTGGGTATTTTTTCGGATGGGAATCGAATAAACTGAACATCCTGAAAACTGATATCGAGAATAAATAATTTACTTTACATCTTAAAGTAAACATCCATCCACTACATAATAATATCTACGAGTATTTGCACAATATTCAATGTAATGTTTTCATAAGTTAAGCTTTAAGCAAATAATTTGAATAAGATTATTAGCATTTGGCTCAATGCGGAAGCTCTAGCCGCTATCTAAGCCCCGGCCTTAGTTTACAAGGCGCCCTATTCACTGATCTATTCCCCAGTTTTACGTCGGCCATGTGTTTTATTTGCTTACCGTTTATTTGGGATTCCTGCATTGCTGGAATCGGATGAAACAAATATACCTAGTACGCGATGAAACGCAGAGATTATCTTTTATTTGAACGGCGGAATACAACGAACTGAAGTTTTGATTATTTTTAACCGACTTCAAAAAAAGGAGGAGGTTCTCAATTCGTCTGTATGTATAATATTTTTTTTTTTTTTTTTTTATGTATGTTCACCGATATTTCCGTCAATTATAGACGGATTTCAAAAATTTTTTTTTGGTTGAATAGAGTTCACTTTCGAGGTGGTCCCATTTTCACCAGTCTTGGATCTGATGATGGGATCCAGGAGAAATCGAGGGCAACCTTCAAATTTTATAGGGACATGTACCGCGTTTTGCATATTATATGAAGTCATATTGGCATTTGCTTCTGGCTATCATAATCTTATGATACTGAGCTGATGATGGAAGTTCAACTCCTTAATAGTTATGAGTAAAAGAATAATTATTTCAATACTGTATACATATTAAGACTACTAGTTATAATATCAGTAGCATTACAGGTGAGCTAAACTATTAGGTTGACCAGTCTAGGATCTGATGATGGGATCCAGGAGAAATCGAGGGCAACCCTCAAATTTTATAGGCACATGTACCGCGTTTTACATATTTTCTGAAGTTATATTGGCATTTGCTTCTGGCAATCGTAATGTTATGATGCTGAGCTGATGATGGAAGGTCAACTCCTTAATAGTTGTGAGTATAGGGATAATTCTTTCAAATCTGTGTACATATTGATACTACTAGTTATATTATCAGTAGAATTATAGGTGAGCTGAACTAATAGGGTGTTAAAAAAATTTAACACTAAAAAGGATGAAAAAAAATTGTAAACAAAAAAAAACCCGCCTTCAAAAACCCGACTCACTAAAAATTACAAAATAATATAATACGAACATTAATCTGGGTATGAATTTGATATGTTGTTGAAGGCGGTGCCAATTAAATTTTTGAGGAAAACTGCATGAAATATAAACGGCACCGCGTTCAACAACATATCAAATTCATACCCAGATTAATGTTCGTATTATATTATTTTGTAATTTTTAGTGAGTCGGGTTTTTGAAGGCGGTTTTTTTTTTGTTTACAATTTTTAGATGGAAGAACTCGTGTTGCGTGTTGAGTTATTAAAACGAAAATTATTATTTTGTGTTTTTTTTTTATATAAAAGGCTAACAAGATGACCACACTCCACCTGATGGTAAGCGGTAGTGAGATCCACATATGAGGTTGACAGGCACAATAGACCATATTGAGCCTGTCGCACTCACCCTGAAGGCCTGCTAAACAAACATGCCCTTTACCGTTATGGTAACATAAACGTACGTGTAGAAACTGGCGCCTTATCATTATCTACTAACAGAAAATGTGGAAGATAACTCTTGTCAGCCTCTTGTCTGTGATAGATCAAACCTATTGATTTTAACGAAATATACGTAAAGGTACACAATGAATCCTTTTACAAAATATTGGTTAAAAATTTTAGTAATTGTTATTTCATTGCACAGACAGTCTATCTGTAGCTTAAGAAAAGGTAAGCTTACTTTTTAACCGACTTCAGAATACGGCACTTATGTTCTACGTGACTAACGACTCCACACGGGCGGAGTTGCGAGTGAAAAGCTAGTACTTAATCTTAAAAGTATTAGCCTATTTCATATTAGATCGCGTCTAGTACCTTGTCGTAACAGCCATAACTTCCCTATAGTTGCTAGTCGTTATGTTAGATTTACTGTAAACGTAACAAAGAACACTGAGGTAATAATTAACTAGCTACTGCAATTTCATAATATTCGAAGAATCATCAAGACAATGCTGAAACTGAAGGACCTATAAAGTACCTAGAAATTGTTTATGAATATAATTAACGGTGCCACGGATCGTACGGCGTCTCGGGCTGGTCGCAGCGTGCCTTTGTTCCTTTGTTTCGATTTTTGCGGTTCTTTTGTAACGCCCAAAGAAATCTCTTTATTTCCGTCAACGGAGCTTTTTCTCAACATCACCAACTTACCTCTACCGTCCGGCAACTCAAATCTGTAAAGCGGCTCAACGCGAAATACTCTCTCACAGCTGCAACACTAACTTTGTTTCTAATGATTCTTAATGTGTTCTCCGATTTCCGCTAATAGTTCTTATAGCCTTGCCAATAGAGGTGGTTTTCTACTGTCGCCAAGCGGTTAGGTCTGTAATGATATAATAAGGCATTGTTTTTGCTCATTGCTGGTGTTTTTACAAAATTCCGTCTAAGTGATGCCAACAAAATGTTTCTTTCACGTCGCCACTCTCTTTTGATCTATTGTTTTTAATGTTTCATAGTATTTTTTCGTGTAATTAATGCTTCAGACTGTGTTTATTTACTGGAATTGATATTTAAATAAAGGAATCTTTCAGCCTTGCCAAATATTTACATTTTACTTATACAGACCCTTTCAGGGATTTCAACATTGATTGCATACTTTTTATTTCTTTTCCACATCTTTGTTCTAGAACCTTTCGTACATATTCTAACGATTGAATAATACTTACATTTCGAAATGTTTTATGTAATACAGCTATAAATACGTTAATCCCTTTCGAAAACTGTTACATATTTATTGATTTTAATAAAAAAAACTGCACAAATATATTTTACTACTAAGATAGAATCATCAATCATTTTACTGCGGGAAACAACCACTAAAATTTCAATGTGTACATCCGGTATATTTACCACGAAAGTTAATAGATTTTATGTAATGCATATCCCAAAATCGTGCCAAGCCTAAGGTTCCTTACTGCGATTTCTTCATTATTATAGTTAGTGTTATGTGACTTGGCCGTTGAAGGGAACACAAGAGTACATAACCAGGTTCTCCGTAACAATATTATACCAATCTGTCGCCAGAACCGCTACCTATTGACGATGAAAAATTGCCAATTGGACAACGTTGAATGAATAACAAGTGAAAATTAAGGCTTGATACT
The DNA here is from genome assembly GCA_039566165.1 of Maruca vitrata. Lineage (NCBI taxonomy): Eukaryota > Metazoa > Arthropoda > Insecta > Lepidoptera > Crambidae > Maruca > Maruca vitrata. Next base: position 13,144,165 of record CM076928.1, on the reverse strand, counting down.
GGTTTTGTACCCTTGAGTACCCTTCAACGGCCAAGTCACACAACACTAACTATGATGAAGAAATCGCAGTAAGGAACCTTAGGCTTGGCATGATTTTGTCTAGATTTCATAACTTTTTAGAGATGTGCAATCTGCTCCATCGAGACTTGGCTAGTTTTTTTACAGGATGTTATTGATGGGATTTCACTTCTTTTTGTAGAAGCAGCTAACCAAATTAAATATTTTTTGTATAGGCGGTATGTCGTTTTTTAATATTTTTAGACGACTTTATAATATTGGGCTGTTGTGTTGATCTTCGATTATCGTAGTTTTTATAGTTTTCCCTTTATGTTACTATTAAACCCTTTTTTTTTTTTTTATAAAAGGCTAACAAGATGACCTCACTCCACCTGATGGTAAGCGGAAGTGAGATCCAAATATGAGGTCGACAGGCACAATAGATCGTATTGAGCCTGTCGCACTCACCCTGAAGGCCTGCTTAAATGCCGTTTCACGCCCCGCCTGAAGAGCCCGGGATCATAGGAGGGAGGGAAAACATGAGCTGGAAGGGCATTCCATGCCTTAATGGCACGGGGCAGAAATGAGGAGCTAAACCTCTTAGTCCGAGCCACTAGCGCCTGCATTGTATGTGGATGGCAGCGCTGTCCAGCACGTGTCGTTCGGGAGTGGAAAGGGGAGGGAGGGACTAGCTGGAATAGCTCTTCAGAGCATTCCCCATTATAGAGACGGTAGAGAACACTTAGACCGGCAATGTCTCTACGTAGCTGGAGAGGCTCTATGGTTTCGGACACCTCTACATCACCGACAATACGGATAGCACGTCGCTGCAACCTATCGAGGGCGTCGAGCAAGTATTTTGCGGAGCCATCCCAGAGGTGACAGCAATATTCCACACATGGGCGAACTTGTGCCTTATAAAGAAGGCAGAGTTGCACCGGTGTGAAAAATCGCCGCACTCTGTTCAGGATCCCCAGTTTGCGGTTTGCGTTTCCCCAGGTGCGGGAGGCTGTTCTAATGACGCTCTCGATGTAATCCCGCTGGTTCAGGTCGCGGCGAACATCCATGCCAAGGATGCTAAGGCTATCCTGTATTGGTAAGGGGGTGCTCTGAAGAGTAGGATGGGAACGGAAAGGAGACACTTTACTAGAAAAAACACACACCTGTGTCTTCTTGGCATTGAACTCGACAAGATTGCATGAGCCCCATTCGGAAATGCGGTCCAAGACCCCGTCAAGCTCGGCGACAAGAAGGTTCCTCTTTTCCTCGGTTTCGGTCTGCTTTACCCCAGGTCTTCCGAAATAACGTGCGTGGACAGTGCTGTCATCCGCATAGCAATGAATGTTGCCTAGTGACAACATGTCATTGATATGCAGCAGAAACAATGTCGGCGACAGAACGGAACCTTGAGGTACACCGGAATTTATTGGGTGGAAACAAGAAGTGCGTCCGTCACAAAGGACACGAATCCTGCGTCCCTCCAAAAATCCCGCAACCCATTCCCATAAGCGAGGTGGCAGACCGTATGCCGGGAGCTTGGAGAGAAGCGAACGATGCCATACACGGTCAAACGCTTTTGCGATATCAAGGCTAACCGCCATAGATTCGCCATGCTTCTCCATAGCCTCCCCCCAGAGGTGCGAAACGTACGCTAGAAGATCACCCGTGGACCGTTTTGGTCTAAAACCGTATTGACGGTCATGCAGCAGCGAGTGATCCTCTAGGTAGCGGATGAGCTGGGCGTTAATTATCCGCTCAAACACCTTACCCAGTACTGAGGTTATAGCTATGGGCCGGTAGTTGGCAGGATCGGACCTGTCCCCTTTTTTGGGAACAGGTTGAACATTCGCCTCCTTCCAAGCCCGGGGCACGATGCCCGAGGTATATGAGAGGCGGTACAGGCGTGTGAGTACTGGAGACAACTCCGCTGCGCAAATTTGGAGTACTAACGTTGGAATACCGTCTGGGCCACTAGCTTTCCTTACATCAAGTGACTGCAACTCAGCACGTACATCACATTGCCTGATTCGGATCTCAGGCATATGAGCACCGCAATGTGAAATTTTAGGCGGTTGTGCTCCACCGTCATCGATGCAGGAATTGGCCGCAAAAAGATTGGCAAGCAGATCTGCCTTCTCCTGCGGTTGATGAGCTAGTGAACCGTCAGGATATTTCAGCGGGGGCAGCGAAGGCAGACAGAAGTTGGATTGCACATGTTTAGCCAGGCGCCAAAAGGAGCGGCTACCCGTGGGATGCCTAATGAGGTCCTGGCCAACACGTGCAACTCGCTGGGCATCTGCTCTGTTGTAGGCCCTTTTGGTGGCCTTGGTGGCTTTGTTGTAGGCTGCTTTAATCGAGGCAATATTAGGATCCCCAAGTGCATGAGCCCTGGCCCAGTTGCGGTACGCCGTCCGTTTCAGTTCAACGGCTGCGGCGCACTCACGACTGAACCAGAGATCATCTTTGCGACCGCTGGTGACATCAGTAAATGGAATGTAATACTCCATTCCAAGACTGATCTCACCCGCAATAGCCGCTGCACACTCCGTGGGATCACTTCCTCCAAAGCAGCACTGCCCCCAAGGGATGGATGCGAAGTATTCACGCATACCATCCCAATCTGCCGACGAGTAGCGCCACAGTCTCCGCGTCACCTCCACGGGTTGTGGGGGAGCGGTGCATGGCACTGTTGCACCCACCAGGCAGTGGTCGGAGGACCCCAGCGGGGCACAGACCGACACTAGGTACCCGGATGGGTGGCTCGTCAGCAGAAGGTCCAACAAGGAGGGCGCTTGACCGACAATATCAGGCATCCGGGTGGGCTGGAGTACCAGTTACGTCAGGTCATGCGTGAGAGCAAATGCGTGGGCGGTCCGGTCAGCATGGTCTGTTTTAGGGGAGCCTAACCAGGTGTCATGGTGGGCATTAAAGTCCCCTAAAAACACCAGCTCGCTATTGGGGAACCGCGCCTGAGCGATGTCTGCCGCCTGACTCAGATGGTCGAAGAGTCGAGTTGTCTCAGTGTCACCTTTATGGGACCGGTATATGCACACGTAGACTCTGCTCACAGAGCCTAAATCCACGTGCACACCAAGGATGGAGAGGGGTGGGTCTTCGAGGCAGTGAAGACGGACACAACAGACGTCCGCCCTGACGAAAAGGCACACACCCGCCTTGGGCTGGAAGGACTCTTCCAGCTCATAGCCCGGATAGCGAAGGTATGCCGTATCGGCAGGGCAGCCAATCTGAGTCTCCGTCAGAAACAACATCGCAGGCCTCGCCGTCTCGAGGTGTTGGTGGACGGCGTTGAGGTTTGCATGGAGTCCACGGATGTTAGTGAACTCCACCTCAAACAGCGAGGGGGTGGGGAGTTGGGGTGCCGCTGTAGGACGATGTTGCGTTTGTTGTACTGCCATCGAGATTAGAGGGAAAGGGGGACGTGAAAGAGGAAACCATTGCTGCGGCAACAACGAGACAAGGCGTGGAGTCTCGCATTGGTATTGAGCTGTGCGGGTCGGAGTTGGCCAGTCCGCCGGACGGAAGGGCCCCCGTACCCCCCCGGAGGCGGACACGCCGGGTCCCACTCCGGGCACCACCCGGCACGACGAGCCGCTCCGGGATTATGCGCGACCTGGTGGGGCAGCCTTCGGAGGTGGTTAGTCTCCGTTGGGCCCCTGTACTATGCCGCGGGCGGCCAGCGGCACCACCGTTTCTACGGGTCTCCCTGGCCGGCGGGCCGACCCGCTCCGCCCGCACAATACCGCCGCTAAGACCACTGGTCCGGCGCTTGCCGCAGCAATGGTCCCCCCTGGCTCCGGTTCGTACAGTGCTGATCCCGGAACGCGACCTTACCGAGAGAGGTCAGAGTCACTTGGCGGGTTTTACGCAGCTGTATGGTGGTAACAGCAACCGGTCGACAAAATGTCTCCCACCTGCAGAACCCTAACTCTGTACCAAATTTCAGCGCTCTGAGTGTATGGGAAGTACTAGTTCTATTTTGATGATCATGAGTAGGTGAGTGTGTGTGTGTGTCATAAATGCGAAACTGTGCTTTCGCTTAACTTCGGAACTATAAGTCCAACAGACTTGAAATTTTGGATTTTAAGTATGTTATCATAGGTTATTAGATGATAAAAATTTCAGCGTTCTGGTCTTACCCAGAGGTTCTCAAATAGGGGCCTGAAAATGCGGCGAAATGGTTCCAGTAAAGGATGGTACGGCAGTGTTTGCTTCGCGCTCGACTTGGCGGGGGCACTGCCGAGCCCCCAGGTAATATGTATATGTAGTACATAATAATATAAGTTTAAAAAAGCTTTGTTTAGTTTTAGCCCTCATATCGCATTACCCGATAGGGGTACATAACTAAGTATTAAAGATCCTGTTTTAACAATAACACCTCTACAACACTTAGTTTTCAATAAAACTTTGACTTTGACTGTGGCATGTAAATATCCCGGACATATTGAGTTTTCTAATGTGGGTTCCTCACTATGTTTCAGAGGTCGGCCGGCGGAGGCGTAGCGTCTAAAAAAGAATCAAAAGAAATAATTTCAGTAGTAATCTTAGTGAAGCTAATAATTGCTTTATGGAATGATTATAGGCAGAAAATGTTAGGCGTTACTGCTATCACATGCAAAAGGCTCATTTGGCAGTTCAGCTATTGTTTAGCCCTATTTGTTTGCGTTCCTATAATAATTGTCGTTTCGATTCTAGGCCATTTCCTAGATGTGGGGAGGTAAATGTGATTTCTAATTCGTGTTCATTTTCTCAAATAACTAAACGGAATAATGAACGACCGATCAAAACTTGATGTGACTTTCGTTAATATTTATGGCAAATAAACGATATTATTATTATTAATAATTTATGATTAAACGAACTTACCTGTACGTGAAGTTCTATCATAATTATACGAAGGCTTCGTCCGAAGGGATTAGCAAATAACACTTGTAGTACCGCTCAGTGGTTCGCCTTTGTCACACTATATTTGAGGAAGAAAAAAAAAATATATCTTTGACGTTTGGTATGTCACTTACCAGCTTCATTAAGTTTAGAGTACGAGAATAGCTGAAAATATTTTATAAAAAAGGGGAAAGCTTTCGCAGGGAGGGAGGGTTGCTAATCCCTTCGGACGAAGCCTTCGTATAATTATGATAGAACTTCACGTACAGGTAAGTTCGTTTAATCATAAATTATACTTCGGCTTCGTCCTCGGGATTAGCAAATAACACTTGTAGACTTTGAGAGAAAAATAATGAAATATTTTGTTTATATCTAATTATATAAATCAGCATAATCTATTGGAACAATTCAAGCATCTGGTCTTAATTATTAGGTTCCATTAACAATTGTTCTTGCAAAAGAAGTGTCTTCATCAGCATTTAAATAACTTGTGGTTCTATTACAGAACCGATAGAATGTATATTAGGAGCCGCTCCAAACAGCGGTCCGTCTAATTTGTTCTAGACTGACGCCTAGGCGATGAGCCGCGGATGTGGCTGCGTGCCTCGTGCTGTGCGCAGTGAATACGTCTACATCGATACTACAATCGCGCATTATCTCCTTAATCTACCGACTTAAGGTCTGGGAGCCTACTGCTTTATATAGCTTTCTAAAAGCAATGAAGAGGGAGTTTGCCGCACATATTTCGGGCCTGTCCTTGAAAAATGGCAATATTAAAATAGGTTACAGGGAACCTTTACGTGTTGTTTTAAGAAAATCAGGAATCTTTATATTTATTTTGGTAGAGAAAATCTCAATATTATTTATACTATTTTTTGACAGTTTCAGCACATTGTGTGCAAGAGCTATGAGAAACCTTTGAAAAAACCTTTTGATTCTGTCATCTTCTAAATTATATTTTTCATCAAAAGAACTATTGCAGATCTACAGGAATTAAGAGTCCATATTGAGCTCCCTCTTCATGAAGATGATCTAGAAAATTCAATGATTTGTGGAATCGGGACGTTAAATGTATCGATGTTATTAACAATACAAAAATGAAGCCTGCGCCCAAAATAAACATCATATTGTTTATAGGATTTTGTGGATATTGATGACAACATAACATCAATTGCTGACGGGGGAACACTCTTCCTTAACGCCGTCCGCATAAGAGCCCTGCCACCAGGGTAAGCTTGGTCTATATGTCGCAATCGCTAGAATTAGAATGGCTAGATTAGATAAAATTGGATGTTTACTACATGCTTTGAAAATGATCTTGTCAGATAACAAGATAATGTTAAAAAATGGGTACCAGGGCTATGTATGGCCACAGAGGTATGACGACTATGCCCCTGGCTTTACGGAAGTTACCTTTCTCAATGTTTTTAGATAATCATCAATGGGGGAAAAGTATAAAGGACATATCCGTCCATGAAAATGCATTGATTGTCATGGCATCTGGGTCGCTATGCAGAGAGACATAATTTTAACATTTATTATGATACTTGTAGCGAATAAGTCAGCTTGGAGTTCCCCAAACTTCAAGATTATTTTCTGGTATGCCAAATCCGCCAATTCCCATTTTATTCGCGACATTAGCACTATTGCCATAATTGTTTTGTAATATTTATGGGGTGAAGGAACCGGATACCTCCAATTCGGTTTACGTAAGAGATAGCTGTCGTGTTGTCAATGCGTAGTAAAATTTGGCGGTTTGTCAAATTTTCGACAAACACTTTTAACCCGAAAAAAGCTTGAATATTTAGATATTTGATATGCTACATCTTTTCTTGAGCACTCCACAACCCGCCATCCTTCTCTCTCCCACAGGTAGCCCCCCACCCCGTATTTGAGACATCTGAGAAAATTTTCAAGTCATGTATATCGTCTTTTATCCTACAAAATGATTTTTCACCACATTAAATCAGGTTGCAAAACCGCAATTAAGTTCATAATATATTTATCGTAGTTGTTATTTAATTTTTATTGTAAATATTTACTCCTTTTAAAAAGTTTTGAATATAGCCAGCTGCTGTATTCAACAGGAGGACAAACATTGATTATTCAATCATTTGTGCAAATTCACGTATCTTACATCAAAAAATTTTTCAATTTCCGATCTAATGCGGTCAATTTTATGTATAGATATTGTGATATGGAAATTTTCTGAATCCAGAATAAAACCTAAAAAGGTGACACCAAACATGACTTGTTTGGTGTCATAAAATTCTTCTCTTTGTTTATTATAAAACCAAGAGAAGTGATTAGATTTATAGTTTGTTTGTATTAAAACAAACATTATTCGTATGATTGTCCTATTAGCCAAAAATCATCTAAGTAATTAGTTGATTAGTTCGGCAGAGCGTAAAAAACGGTCTATAGGTTTACCTCGTGAAAACATAGGGCGTTGCACTCAACCAAATGCTAATACATTAAATTCATATATATATATATATATATTGGTCAAATTGAAATCTAAAATACTTTCTAAAATCAGGATGAATTTTTATTAAATAGTAAGCGTCCTTTAAGTCGATCTTTGTCATGTAACAATTTCTTGTAATTAATTTTACAGCTGTACTGTAGACCTTCAATCTTGAAATAATCTGCTTTTATAAATTTATTTAAATTTTTAATTTCAAAATGAAACAGTATTTACCATTTGGCTCGGTCACTAAAAATATGCTAGACAAAACTGTCCTTCTGTTGGCTGACACCTGGATATGGCTATAGTAGATAGTTATCTATTATAATTGCCTCTGTAAAATTTAGTTTTTCTGTATAGAAAGAATTTTACTTTTTGCGACAGATGTTTGTGTAACAGGACAAGTAAACGGGATTGTGTAACCTTGAATACAAGACAAATTTATTGCACGACTTAGACATGATATGGCAGTAGCAGTTTGATTCTACCTAATTTCGATACTTTTATCGCGTTAAGTATTTACTTCGGAGGTAGCCGCCTTTATTTCTGCGCTTAAAACAGGTGCATTGATAAGCCTGCAGTTACAAGGCTGTAATGATTTCTCATTGAACTCCTTACGGCGTTCTTTTAGAAATCCCATGCGTAGAAGTATGCTCCAATCTGACCGCCAGGTCTTTATGAATTTTAGCACTACATTAGGACGGTGTGGTCCAGTATTGCATTGTTGGACTCTAAATCCTCCTCAGTAGGTAACGCGGTGGCGGAGAAGGCCAAGCAATTTTATAACGTTATTACGTTCTTGCTCTGCATATGATGTGTGTATGTTAGTTAAGAAACAGACCAGAGTACTGTTCGCAAAACGAACTTGCTGGGTAGTACAGCTCCAAAGAGAAGTACGCAAACCCGTATTCTACAAACACATCACACTGTAATGATTAAATACAGCGTACATAATTAGCAAAGGTGCAGCCCGTAGTACTGTTCGTAATGCTAACTTGCTGGGTAGTACAGCTCCAAAGAGAAGTACGCAAACCCGTATTTTACAAACACATCACACTGTAATGATTAAATACAGTGTACATAATTAGCAAAGAAGCAGCCCATAGTACTGTTCGTAATGCCTACTTGCTGGGTAGTACAGCTCCAAAGAGAAGTACGCAAACCCGCCTGTAAACTTAGAAAGAGGGTAGACCGTTATAGTAGCCCTTAGACCTATCGTCATTCTCGCAGTCCTACAGATCACCCGTGATTATGGCGCTTGCAACAGTGCCGAATTATCGGGAGCTCATTAAAATAAAACAACATGGTAGATATCTTGGACAGTTTCAGTTTTCTAAAGCCCAAGAAATTGTTCGCAATACTAACTTATAGAGTAGGTAGTACAGCTCCAAAAAGAAGTACGCAAACCCACATATTAGATAAGTATATATAACATGACTTAGTTAAGGAAATAACATTTCCCTGACAAAACGTCGTCAACATTTCATAAGTGTGTAGTCACTTTGTAAACAACGAACTCTCGGATTAAAATGCTTTGTTTATGTAATAAATAAATAAAGTGTATATAATTTGCTAAGAAACAGCCCAAAATACTGTTCACAAAAAACTAACACTTTAGGTATTACAGCTGCAAGGAGCAGCACGTAAACCCACATAGCAGGTAAGTATATTAACACGACTTACTTACCCGGAAATATCCTTAAAAACACATTTCCTTCACAAAAAACGTCGTGAAACTTTTCATAAGTGTGTAGACACTTTTGTAAACAACGAGTTCTCAGATAAATAATAATTCATTGTGTACTGTAATGACTAAATACAGTGTAGGTACTTAATTTGCTAAAAAACAGCCTAAGGTATTGTTTGCAAAACTAACTCGTTAGGTAGTACCTACAGCTACAAGGAGAAGTATGCAAACCCACATAACAGGTAAGTATATATAACACGACTTACTTACTCGCAATTATCCATAAAAAACACATTTCCTTCAAAAAAAATCTTCAAACTTTTCGTAAGTTTGTAGTCAATTTTGTAAACAACGACCTCTCGGATTAATAATGCATTGTGTATTGTAATGATTAAATACAGAGTACATAATTAGCTAAGAGACAGACCAAAGTTCTGTTCGCAAAACTAACTAGTTGGGTAATACCCAAACCTGACATGACAGGTAAAAACCCATTATATAACACGACATTATCACATTTACTTATGACAACAATATGAATATGTGCTTAATATTCTTGATTACAATACGATTTGCTTACTAATTAGAGAAAGTCTTCCAATAATACTCTTTGTAAAATTGCTTTAGTGGGTAGGTCACATCTTCAGTGTGGCACGAAAAAACCAGCATATAATTGAAAATAAGGTTAAAATATAACGATAAAATTAACGTTTTAAGTTACGACTGACCTTGAGACTCCGCGCCGGACCGGTTATCCTATGATTTAGATCTACTCCTAATGTGAGATTCTCGCAGAACTTTCTTTTCTAATTTTCTAAACGTTTTAAACAGATTTTCGTATTTATCCTCACTTTTCCGTTTTCTAGCTAAGGCATTGTAAAAAATCACTTTTAATGAAGACACTACGTGTGATCGTTGGCGACACTAGAAAGCGAATGAAGCTGGTAAGTGACATACCAAACGTCAAAGATATATTTTTTTTTTCTTCCTCAAATATAGTGTGACAAAGGCGAACCACTGAGCGGTACTACAAGTGTTATTTGCTAATCCCGAGGACGAAGCCGAAGTATAATAAAAAGTTAAAAACTAAAACCCAACTACGACAAAAAACGACGCTGAAAAAGTATAAAACAAGACTTTTAGAACACTGAACTGAACAAAGTTGCTTATGTAGTTCCAAGTAAATGGACACAGTAGACTCTACCAAAATGCTTATGTTGAAAATTGACAATAATGTCATACAATACTATTTTGAAGTATGCAATATTCACTATGTAGAGATAGGTTTTCATGTTTGGAAAACCGCAGTCACACGTTGTCAAAGTGCTACGGTAGGTAGGTACTTGTGTATGGAACGTGTGACTACGCCTTTCCAAACATGAAAACTTATCTCTACATAGTAAATATTGCATACTTCAAAATAGTATTGTATGACATTATTGTCAATTTTCAACATAAGCATTTTGGTAGAGTCTACTGTGTCCATTTACTTGGAACTACATAAGCAACTTTGTTCAGTTCAGTGTTCTAAAAGTCTTGTTTTATACTTTTTCAGCGTCGTTTTTTGTCGTAGTTGGGTTTTAGTTTTTAACTTTTTATTATTTGTACTATTTTGGTGTTAAAGTGTATTTGTGGCGCATAATATTATCAAAAGTTAAATTGATGAACCAACATGTTTTATATATTCTGTTAAGTAGTAAAGAAGCTATGAACGAAAAGATGTGAACTATATGCAATCAGTCCATGAATATACGTAAAGTCACATGCAAATGCTAGTAATATATATATATTTAAAATGTACAAGTAAAGCGCTTTCCAATGATACCAAACACGGCGTATTTATCTTAACTTTATTTTTTTACTCTGTATGTTTTGTCCGCTAGTGGGCGCCACATTAGATTTTGTGAAACCCTATATAGCCTATAACCAGCGGACAATTAAGACGCTTCTAATGATATGTCATTTGTCGAATTCTGACAAGCAATTTAGAAGTTATGTGGAAACAGATGAACATACATACATACATACAAACATACATACATACATACATACATACATAGCCTGTCAAAATCATAACCCTCCTTTTGCTTTGCCGTAGTCGGGTAAAAAGGTTATTGAACTGGTTGTTCCTAATCATTTTCTTTTGGATGTCAATAAATAATACTCTTGATTGTCTTCGTTGTTTTTTTTATAGTATATAGAAATGATACATTTATTTTGAGTAAATATTCATAATACAGATAAATTAAATGTTATTAATCTTTGTAGTTGTAGTCATGTTTTTTTTACACACAAAATTTTTATGTGTGAGGACTTATATGTATTTGATTTCTTTAGTGTATACTATGTTAAAAATCGAAGTCCTGGTCTTTCGTAAAATAAAAAAATATATGTGTCTAATATTTAATTAATATGGAATATTGGGAAGAAATTCTGAGGTTGTTTGAAGACGAACAACCCGCACTTGGCCAGAGTGGTTGACTAAGACATGATCGCCATAGTTTTGCGTAGGCTCGTGCCCGTAGTGGGGACGTATATGGGCTGATGATGATGATAATGATAATGATATACTGTAAGACCTATAATGTACGTTTGCAATAAACACTTCGACTTTGACTTTTGATGATTCCATTAATTTCCCAATTTATTATCTTATGGAATTCAAATATGTATGCCATTAATAAATGAAAATAATGTTTAAAACTTACGGTAATATATAAAATTACTTTCTTAATTATTTGGGATCCTGCTTGACTATTCCGCTCGCGTCCTCATTGATGCAAATTGAACGTTATAATTTGTAGGCTTTCTCTTTGTGACTTTCGTTAATAATTTGATTTAATTAATAGCGCATGGAATTCGTCAAAGAAATTGTTTTCTGAGAATGTATTTGATAAAACGCCTTTTCCTAGTACCTACTACTAACACTGTACTATGTTTGAGAGGACAACCAGAAGACTTTGGAAATAAATAGTAGTTACATACAGAATCACGCCTCTTTCTCAGAGGGGTAGGCAGAGATCACTTCCTGGCATGTGACGGTCCTACGGTCCTAGCATACCACTTTCGCTTCTTCCACATCCATGGGCTTCTTCTAGCACACTTTTCGATTACGGTTACTTATGTTACATAAAAAACAATGTGGGTATTATTCCCTTTTGAATATGATTTATGTGTAAAAAAGATTCGCTATCCAAATACTTCAATGTCCAAATACATGCCTTGTAAAATTTGTTATTTATTAGTGAAAGTTCCGTCAACGTTCTCCCATAGTACGTCCCCCCACCCCGGTCGAATTCTGAAAAAAAAGTAGCGCTGGTGTCTCTCCAGTGTGCCAGCTACCTCCATACCAAGTTTTATGAAAATTTATAAACACGTAAAAGTTCTCCCATACTAATTTTCACCCCCCGCAATGAACCCCATGGGGGTTGAATTAAAAAAAAAAGTAGCCTATATGTTATTCCAGAGTGCCAGCTACCATCATACCAAATTTCATGAAAATCGGTTCAGTCGTTTGAGCGTGAAAGAGTAACAAACATACATCCATACATCCATACATACAAACTTTCACGTTTATAATATTAGTAAGGATGATGATAATGTATTATTATCCTTTATTTATGGATGTATGGATGGGCATGTAGGCTATTTTAATACATCATTGCTATTAAAACCCATTAATACGCGGACAAAGTCGCGGGCGGCCGCTAGTAGAAAATAATTTAATTTTAAATATTACAACTTCTCCTTCAGTTACGAAACCTTCTAGGTCTTTCTTGGATGGCTCTACATTGAGTGATATCATTTCTTGGCTTCGCTCTTTGTCTTTTACTTAACTTATGGGAAGAAATTTATTGCGCGATTCGGTTTTAATTATTCCCGCTATATGATAGATCTCAATTTGAGAGAAAATAAGTTAATTATACGAGTAAAATAATGTTCAATTAAAATATTCGAATTTACTTGACAGGCCGCAGATAGACTAATTTGGAGCGAAAAGGTGGAGATCTTGTCTAACAGAGGGACAGCATAGGTTAAAAAAATTAAAACATTTGAAATTGAATATATTTAAAAATATACAAATAAAACACAACATCACATACCTACATTGATCTGATCCCGTGATTAGTCACTTAAGCACTTGTGTAACGGATATCAGAACAGAAGATTTACTAAGATACCTAAATATTTTTGATACACCCAGTCACGGAACAAACACGGATGTTGTGTCACACAATTTTTTGTTCTAGGTGGGAATCGAGCCCTCTTTGAACCGTAGCTAGTGAACCTGGGTCACTAACCACTGTTCCACAAAGTCAGTCAAAAAAAATGAAGTCGAATACTTAGCCGTTATTGTGTTCGATATCCATTAAATCTTTCAAACAACAACAATAAAACCTCAGCTAATTGTGCCTAATTTAGTCCGCGCTCCCTCTAGTATAAACAATGTCCCTTTCGTCCCGACATTGAAATACTTAAATAAATAACGACTAAAAGGTATTTCTTTGTGCCGATACACTAACGACTGATTTGTGAACGGTTGTCGAGTCCGGGCAAAGAGTAAGGGAAAATTGAAGACGTGACGATTGTTTTTCGACTCTTTTGCTTTAAGCATCAGTGAAAAATTTCAAACGTGCCACTGTAACTATACTTAACCATTCGTTTTAGTTCTAGACGGAAATATAAATTGATCTAAATAAACAACTATGGATTTTTTTTATTTAATCTAGCCACTTTAAATCGAGTTAAATAATAAACCCTCACTTTAACATGCTATGTCAAAACTATTTTTGTCCGAAAAATAAAACATAATCTTAACATTTTGATCAAAAGTAAGATACCTAATGAGGAATACAAAGTCCCAGTTCAATCTAATGACGGCTCTGTCCTTTTCAAAACTATTCGTTACTCTATGGGGGAGGAAGTTCGATCTATATATAGGAGGAATGCAAGACTAAACGCGCATTCGGCTATTTGCATGCTCCGTCGTGCGTGCGTCCTTCTACCGGTCTTTCCCTTAATTCAGGGGGGATGGTGATAAAATTATTCGTTACTTTGTCAAACAGTAATTACAGTAGCCGTAAGCTAATTAATATTTCGTTACTTTATTCGTAACTGGTGATGTAGGTACTCGTATCTTGTACTATAATTCGTTTGCGTCGTGTTGTGATTTTATAATCATTTTGTAGCTCTGTAAGGTTATTCTTATTAATAAATTTTCACATCACAAAAGTTCACAGTTACAAAATAATCACTGTTGTTTGTATATACAGATAACACGATCTACGCAGATATATACAAAATTTATCTAAATTGCTACAAAAACTTGCGAAAACCAATTCCATGTTTATAAAACCCAACACACCTACCAAATGAGCGAAGCACGTTTATAATAAAACATCGATTCTGGCATGTTTCGCAAACATGTCCAAACAAAGTTTGTTCGCGAACTCCGGTGCCATGAAATTTTGCACAATTTATATATGAAATAAAGGCCCCCACCTGTTTGTGGTGTTTGTATCTGGTTAAGTGATATATGGTTTAAATAACACGTTGCGATGTTAGCGGGTTCGAGCGATTGGTCGCTATTTGACGGTATCAATAAATGCATTCGTTAACGCATACCAATCAGCTGGTGCACACGTCAATCAGCGCTCAACAACGACTGACAATCATAAGTATCATAATATTAAATTTATAACAATATTCAAAGAATCATCTATAGGTTAATTAACGAATAACTAACTAAGGTCGTTGCTAAAAAGGCGTCGATAGCCGAGTGGTTAACGTCGTTGCTTGCCATGCGAAAAGTCGCCAGTTCAAACCCTGCCACGTACCATTGTGTTTTTAAAAGAAAAAAATAGAATATTCTAGAAAAAGGTATTATTGCATTGCAATTATTTAATCGTAATACATAATACCATGTATTTTGCTTAATTGTTAAGCCACACTAGTTGTGCCTTTAATAATAAAAAAACCGGCCAGGACGAGTCAGACTCGCGCACGAAGAGTTCCGGACTACCATTTATAATATAAAATCACGTTTGTTTATTCGAAATTACGTTTTTGTATGGGAGCCGGACGTTTGGACAGACGGATAGACGGACAGACGGACGGCTGAGGCTTAGTAATAGGGTCCCGTTTCTACCTAGGTACGGAACCCTAAAAATAATCAAGTTATTACTTTGATTGGTGGTAGCAACTAACGGCCCTTTTCACCAGCCACCATCACACATACATGATATATACATAGCAAGCGACGGTGCGTTACCAATAGTTATCAACATTAGTATCGTCCAGGGATCGCGTAAGCAATTTGCCTAATGACACGACCCGTAATTACGCCCGTATTGGATTTCCGGTGCATTTTTATTTACTCCAAGCCGATTAATTTTGTATTTAACGCAACTTTTAAGAGATTCATGATCGCATCACTTTTTTAGTGAGGGTTTAAGATTCACAAAAGGTTATATTTTTTACCACTACTTGATCTGGATTAAAACCTTTGAAACTCAGTATGATTTTGTTTCGTGTATCTCACACACTATAGCTATTTCCTATAACTTTCGTCCCAACTCGTTTAAACTAAATATAAAAAATGCTAATATGTGTAGATAAATTAGGGCAATAAGAAAAAAAACGACCTTTGATTTCCATGCAATCGCTCTAAATTTTAATTTACAAACGTAAATCCATATGGAAGCTAATCCATCCCAGATTAAACGTAGAAATCGTAAATGTTCAAAATTATTCCGAATCAGTCGAAAAGGTTGTCTAAAACCTATCTCAATCTCATTCGCCTTTAAAAAAGGCATAAAATCCTAATTAAATTTCAAAGTGTACTTTTCGCGTTGCTTAAAAAGCGGTTACAACTATCAAGCCCAGTACTAATCCCCGTTCTATACCTGAATCTATTTGTTGGTCTAGTTTCCAATTTGCTTCGGGCGATAGACTTTTTGTGTAGCGGATTTGCGTGGAACGATCCGCTTTCAAATTTGGGATCGGCCGCTGTAAAATGGATATTTGTATACTGGCTTTACTTGTGACTAGTATTGAATTCTAAATGCTGAATCTGTGTTGTGAAGTAAGTAAGTAACATTCTGATTCCCTAGTGCTTGTCTCTTGCGCCTAGAGTAACAGGTTCAATCCAATTTGGCTCGCGACAAAATATTATCTGATGAGTATTTTATACAGGTTGAATATTTTTAGTTTTAAACAGTCATGGTTACACACATTAGAAAACTGAACTGATATCAATTCACCCGTGATCATGGCGCTTGCAACAGTGCCGAAATATCGGGAGCTCATTAAAACAAAACAACATGGTAAATATCCCGGACAGTTTTAGTTTTCAGGTTGAACATTTACTACACACATAATTTCTGAACTATACCTATTTTTGTAAACTCTTACTACGACTACTTTTAATATCGGATACATTTATTGAATAACATTGATAACTTTTGCAATTTTTATGTACCAATTGAATGAAAATATACCAGTCAACTGACATTGTAGTTAGATAACAAGAGCTTAACTGAATTACTCAGCACTTCAGTTGGCTTTGTTGAAAATTTAGCAATGTTACAAAAAATCGTTAGAATTTTGCACCCAACAAAATTTTGTCACGCATGAAAATACTGATACAGGAGACGAATAGAATAAAATAATAGTATTATATGTACGCAAAAATTGCATGACACCAGCTGACAAAGGCAGTTAACAAAACGCTTTTGAAACTTTTTGTGTAATAACAAAACATTTTTCCTTCTCGGTTATCACGAGACTCGGAAGAAAACGAAGATTTAGTTAATGAGTGATGAAAGATTTTATTGATTAGATGAGCTTAAGTAAACCCTCTAAAACATACTTTTATACATAATACATAACATTATTAGCCTTTGAACGATCTATAGCCAGTGCTGACAAACAACAACCGATTCCGGTATTGCAAAAAGCTTTACACATTAAAAGCCGATTAAAGCGAACTATTTGGCTTTGCGTCCGCGAGTCTGCGGCAATTTTGACTCTAATTAGCGAATTAGCGTCATCCTGCCACGGTCTAATACATTCATTAACGGGTTAAATTCATATTATGAAATCATCCTAATTAAAGTGGAATGTGGCACTCGTGACCATGTCCCTACGGTACTTGGTACGTAGTAATGAGCCTCGACTGCTGCCCTGTGGAATAGCGCATGTTTTTATGAGGTTACGTCTTGTCTCTAGTTATGGATAGAATATCCTCGTTTATTATTACTCGAAAACTCGTTTTTTTCTCAGTTTAGGCCTATGTTTTAGCTGCGTTCCCTTCAACGCGAGTGAATAAATCTGTTCCTAGGTACATACTCTTCTACTAATACATAGTAGTAGTGTTATTTATAGCACGGATCGTAAAAATATTGCAATTAATTTATATTTCAGTCTGTGTATCTATTGACGTCCATTTTAGTCTATTGGTGAACGGTTCCGCATACAATTCAAAAGGCCCTTTCATGTCATATTGACCGTACTATTTGAAGGACGGAACAAAGAGTGCCCCTGTGTTTGAGAACATACTTGGGACGATTGATCAGTCATCACGTCACAGTGCAAATCCCCTTTGATGTTGACTAATTAAACCCGAAAAAAGTCTTCCCCTTCGACGACAAGAGGAGTCTCCACTTCCGTATGTTATACGCCAAGTCTCACGAATTCTCAACTAAGAGGTCCTTTGCGACCCTTAGTTTTGCGACTTATAACCATCACTAAGATTGGTTCTAGACAACTATATTTTATTATCTGTTGCTTACCCCGCAGCATTACAGAAATAGCAAGTAAGTGATTCCAGTCAGGGGATACCAGTCATAACTATCTGTCCGGTGGTTGGTGAACGGTATACGGGTAAGCGAGTTACTATCGACTCAGTCCAAATCATCCGAGGCGATAGTATCCTTCCCCCCCTTTTCCTTACCCCGTCATATATCCTTGCTACTCGTGGGAACGCAATGACCTTGTTAAAATAATGCACAAGGCAGAATGACGGCGACGTGGTCCACAACCCGTCACGTCACGTTTCCCACGGAGGTGAAAAGTGGGTCGCTGGAAGTGATCTCTGCCTACCCCTCTGGGAAAAAGGCGTGATTGTATGTATGTATGTATGTATGTGATTCTGTACCGAAGCGTTCACCTGACTCGATAGTAATGCGGTTTCTGTATTTAATGGCACGAGGCGAAACGTTATAATTTCATAATTAATATTGAGCCATTTTAGCCGTGAGAGCACACAACGGTTAGTATTACAAGTGGCACTCGGAGCAATTTATGTACCGTCCGCAACGTACATAATATACTGATTACTATGTGAAATATTTCCATGTACCTACTGATTATCTTTTCAGAAAAAAATGAAGATTATTCATTAACAATTCAATTTTTTTTTTGATACGTTAACGGATTTGATTTTTTTCATCATCATCATGATCATCATCATCAGGCCATATACGTCCCCACAGCTGGGGCACGGGCCTAACCTCCATTAAGGCGATTTATTTCATTGCTGGTATTACTAACATAAACGCGTTGATTTGAGTCGCGTCAGTAGTCTTTAGTTGGTTAGGCAAAACTAGGGATTGCAATCCGGAAAAACGGATCCGGTAATCCGGCGGATCCGGCATCATTTTATGGTTACCGGATCCGGCACCAATATACCGGATCCGAAGACCGGATCCGGTGATAGCAGTTTGTGAGAAAATAATATAGCTGTTGCATGAGTAGGTACTTTAAAGGCGTTGTGCGTAGTGTTCATGCGTGCAAGTCGTTCGTCGCAGAGTTTAAACTCATTATTGTGATATTTTTTGCCATTCATTCGTTTGACAGATTCATCAAATCATGATGGTATCTGTCATAATCAGAAATACCTGTAAGGCTTGTTTATTAGCATTCTCAAATACTTTAATAATGATTTTGATCTCATTTCAGTTAATTACGTAAGGTTAGTTGTTGGTCTATTGGTGGCAAGCGCTGCGTTAGGACCGAGAGGTCCCCGGTTCGAATCCGGGGTTGGGCAAAATTTGTGTGAGATTTCTGTAATGAAATTACTCAGCCCGCAGTTGGGAAGTTGGCGGTTGAACGCCCGTGCCTCGGAATGCACTTTAAGCCGGTGGTCCTGCGCCCGATCTCTCATCGGTCATGTCGGATTGCCGTCTCACCGAATTATGAGAGTAAGGGAATAGAGAGTGCACTTGTGTTTGCGCGCACACTTGTGCACTATAATATATCCTGCGCACTTGGCGGATCTCAATTGAGATCGGCCGCCATGGCTGAAATCGGTCGGACGCCTTATTTATAGTTGTATCTATAAGATATTATAGTTACTTGATAATTAATATTGTTACTTATAAATGATCCTTGAAAGTGAAATCTAGAAAGACTGAGCTACGTCGTAAAATTATTACTATATAAACTTTTAAATTTTAATTGTTTTTTGTTGTCTTAACGTTGGGTAGGAAATAAAGTTGATTTTATATATTTTTGATTTATTTATATAAACTACCTACATTAAGTAAGTAATTAAGTGTCACTGCACTTATAGTGACACTTAATTAACTCACTTATTTTGTACTAAAAAGCGAAAATCATCTTGATTTAATCAATCCGGCCGGATCCGACCGGTTCCGGCCGGATTGATGGGAATCCGGTCATATCCGGCCGGACTGAAAATGACGCCGGATTGCAATCCCTACTTACAAAACAAGACATCAGCTTATCTCAATCTTTTCTCAGTCTTTAGTCTATGTATTAATTTATTTTAACTTTCCTTCAATCGTTTCGGTATTAAACGCGACAGACAAACAGACATTCACATTTATAATATTAATAACATGAATATACCAACATAACAAACAATCCAATTTATTCCTTCAAAACTTTACACGAGAATACGCGCCCTCGAATCATGGATGCTCAATGTACCCTTACAATCATTTAATTCAAATGGTTACCTTTGCTGCCACTACCCATATTTTATATACACCATTACTAATTAATGTTGAACAGGCTTCGCTGGTGGATGTACGTGGGATCAAAGAGCATATTTTAATGAAGCCTCCAGCCGTTATTGTAATATCGCAGGCGATCCAGATATGAACGGGTTTCGAACTATCGAGGATACTACAACTATCGATAGGGAAATTAGTTTAAAGATCACTAACATGAGTGTTTGTTGACTGGATCGCGATACGGTAATACTACTTCTACTATAAGATGAAGATTCTTTCTATTTATAAGATGGTTTTTCTTCTAATATACGTTATGATTTGAAATGTTCAATATTTATGAGAAATTAATATAAGCATATTCAAATGAAGAAAAAGATGCATATTAATTGGCTGTGCCAATATCACACGTTCATTTATAGTATAAAACTGTAAAATCATTGTCAAATCAACTTAAATTTAGTAAGTATAATATTATATTGTAAAAGTTCGTAAAAAAATGGTAAAATATTTATGATTCGCGAAGTAATACGTGTTTTTATCCTTATGTGTTAGTAAAATGTTATTTCTTACCTTCGCTTTAATAAGTAGATAAATCATTGAGTAGATACTAATTGACCCCATACGTGTACTTTGAACATGTTCCTACGTCAACATGAATGGTTTTTTTAACTTCTTGTTTAGCTTTCTGGCCCATTAGCCACGAATACAACGTGGTGTGATTACTAGTTGATATTGCCTACAACCTGTTATTATTGATTACGCTGAAAAGTGCGCTTTACATCCTACTTCAAAACACTTTAGGGTTATTTCTGTGAATCATTACACACTATAATACAAAGTCGGGCCCCTCGTCTGTCTTCTGTCTGTCCGTATGTAAGTTTAGATCTTTAAAACTACACAACTGATTTGAATGTGTTCTTTTTAAAATAAAGAGCGATTCTAGAGGAAGGTTTGTATGCTTAAATTAGCCGAAGCTAAGCGAGATCGGGTCACTAGTAACGTTTATAAAAACATCGAATATCAATTTCAAATTACAATCAACATTAAAAACTATTAATAAACTTGTCTATAAATACAATTTGTTTACTTTCCCTTGTAATTTTTTCAGGTTTACTTACGATGCTTTCAGTAGCGACCTCTCTGGAAATCAAAGGCCTTTTGCCACTAGGCTCATGACTCTACCATACATGACCATATTTGTGGCAAATTATATCATTAGTGGTTATATACATAATCTAATAATAATAAAATAAAAAATAACTTTTCCCGGAGGGGTCCATAGAGAAAGGCAGGCAGGAAGCCTACTTCACATCACTAGTGTATTCGAATTATTATGTCCATACAAAACTTTGCTTAAATCGTGAGGTGTAAACGGACATCGGGCAACCATTGAGCCACTTTTCCCATACTTTTTGCTTGTCCATTGATTGTTTTTGCACAATTATTGTAACACCACCACAAAATTGCTACGAGCATGATAGCTTTCGTGTTTACTTGGAACAGTGAAAATTATTTTCTTTTATTATTGGATATTTTTTGCCACTGTATTTAGTTTAAAGATTCTAATAGTTTTTTTTTCACCTGTTTTATCCTATTGCTGGATAAATACCTCCTCTAAATCTATCTACATCTTACATGGTTTTAATATTATTTATACTGATTTTTTTTAAATCTTTGTGTATTTCCGTATTTTAGTACCAGATAGTATACTTTTCTGTATTATAAGACTTAAATCGCAATATTTGCCAGTTATAATAATTGACACATGAAAATTAAATATGCATATTATGTCACAGTTAGCATTTCTATCTTTACCTAAGATATCGATCGTATGCTATTAAAATACTAGCATAATCATCACGTAACTAATATGAGAGCTAATTAAATAGTACTCAGCACTTTCGACTCAGTAAACAGACTACCTATTCTTAGAACAATCTAGTCAGTAACTAAACTCGATAGTTTTGTAGATACCAATCAATTAACGTTGATTAATACAGCGTCAAATTTCGTTTAATACGAAATCTTCTATGAAGCCCAGCTAGAGTATAAAGTCAGGCTTGATTGGGTAGATTCCATCTAGAGGACTTAATAATTTGGGTAACGTTGGTGATCAGTGAATTTAGTATCTGAAAATGTTGTACGCAATTTATGATAAAATACAATATTAAATTGAGTCATACTTCAAAGTGAACGGAGAATTATTTTATTACTTCAGTAGCTCTACCATGAGTTTAACAGTTACCGACTCGATATCGCCTACGTAAATGTCTTTGAAAAACTTGTACAGCGCCCCTGAGGGTTACGCTAAGAACTAAAATCGGTCGTATGAAAAAACAACTCAATAGGTTTTTAACGTACTACCGGCAACGCTGGCGGTAGTACACTTTTCAAATAGATTTCTTTAAACGCCAATAGCCCCGCCCACTGGCCAATAGAAGAGCACTTAAAGAAATTCTGTCAAAATCTAAGCAAAAACGTTCCAATAGTAGGAGAGCTAGCAAGAATTTTTTGGTAGGTATTTGAGGCAAGCTGAAAACTTATCCTGAACCTCTCCTATTATATCCCAGCACGACACTGCAGACCTGGCTGGTGAGTAGCGGGGCCAAAGCAAATCCCCAAAAATATTTTTCATCTTTTTATTTATAACTAAAAAATAAGACTCACGTTGTAAGACAAATTATTTCGATGGAACTTCTACCTGTCAGGTGAACTGACATAGTATATTTTTTTGGATTATAAAATATATTTTAAAATAAGAAAAATTGGGGGTTTGATTTAGCCCCGGTACTCGGCCAGGTCTGCGGTTTTGTGTTGAGTTATCCTCACCTCAATATTAGAGGCTTCCGTCGACTGGACCCACAATTAACTGGACCCGCGGGTCCAGTCGCCGGATACAATAATTTTAATATTTCTCTTCCGGCGACTGGACCCACTTAAAAATTAGTAAGAAAATGTATTGTTCGTGCCAAAATATAGTACAGTGAAACGAAAAAATGTTTTATATTTATTTACAATATTTTGTCCAATACGTAATTTACAAGTGCACGTAAGTACAAGTAAGTGAAACGTAAACTCAACCAGGCAGAGAACATGTTCAGCTCTATCTCATCACCCACCGGATATGGTCGATGATGGGATGGAATAGGTGACTACATACAACCATGTCATGGAAGAGTCAGTTAGTGAAGAAATTACAAACATTAACGACTACTTTGTCCAAACATGGTTCGGAAATAATATACTCAATGGTACTTTTACCACTTATGGAGAAGAGAAATAATGGTAATATGAGTGACTTACTTAATCGTAAAATAAGTATTGGCCATTGTTTAGAGAAATTACGATGAGCACTGAAATTGGTAGAATTATTTGTAAAATTTCACACTCATTATTGATTTTTATTTATTTACTGTGTGTGTGTTGATTTTTGTCAGTGTAATTAGGTGTGTTCCTCCTATTTCTTTTCTGAAGTAATAATAAGAGTTATTCTATGGGGCCGTTTAAAGTTACTTGAACTAGTTAGTTGTTAGTGTAGTCTGTGATTATTTTTAAAATTAATACTAATTTTGTAATAGACATTTAGTTTTTGTAAATTGTTGATTATTTAAAAGTATATTTTTAATATTTGTTAACATTAAGGCTGATTTTGTGATAGATAAGTAGGTAGTTAATAGTTTGTAACTTGTTCATTATTTAATTATATATTTTACTTACTTTTAATATTAAGTTTGATTTTCTGATAGATACTTTTTCGATTTAGATTTTTTATAATTGTTGATTATTGTCAGCATAATTCATGTGAAATGTTTTATTATGTTATTTTTAAGTAACAGGAACGTAGTAGAACGTACTCCATAAATTTTTGAATTGAAGACCTTTTCTTAAAACATTTGTGTGCTTGATTGCACGTAGGACCTGAAACCATTGATATTTCTTAATAATTTTGGCCGGGTCCAGTCGCCGGAAGAAAAATATTAAAATTATTGTATCCGGCGACTGGACCCGCGGGTCCAGTTAATTGTGGGTCCAGTCGACGGAAGCCTCTAATATGAGGCTTCCGTCGACTGGACCCACAATTAACTGGACCCGCGGGTCCAGTCGCCGGATACAATAATTTTAATATTTCTCTTCCGGCGACTGGACCCACTTAAAAATTAGTAAGAAAATGTATTGTTCGTGCCAAAATATAGTACAGTGAAACGAAAAAATGTTTTATATTTATTTACAATATTTTGTCCAATACGTAATTTACAAGTGCACGTAAGTACAAGTAAGTGAAACGTAAACTCAACCAGGCAGAGAACATGTTCAGCTCTATCTCATCACCCACCGGATATGGTCGATGATGGGATGGAATAGGTGACTACATACAACCATGTCATGGAAGAGTCAGTTAGTGAAGAAATTACAAACATTAACGACTACTTTGTCCAAACATGGTTCGGAAATAATATACTCAATGGTACTTTTACCACTTATGGAGAAGAGAAATAATGGTAATATGAGTGACTTACTTAATCGTAAAATAAGTATTGGCCATTGTTTAGAGAAATTACGATGAGCACTGAAATTGGTAGAATTATTTGTAAAATTTCACACTCATTATTGTTTTTTATTTATTTACTGTGTGTGTTGATTTTTGTCAGTGTAATTAGGTGTGTTCCTCCTATTTCTTTTCTGAAGTAATAATAAGAGTTATTCTATGGGGCCGTTTAAAGTTACTTGAACTAGTTAGTTGTAAGTGTAGTCTGTGATTATTTTGTATTTTTAAAATTAATACTGATTTTGTGATAGACATTTAGTTTTTGTAAATTGTTGATTATTTAAAAGTATATTTTTAATATTTGTTAACATTAAGGCTGATTTTGTGATAGATAAGTAGGTAGTTAATAGTTTGTAACTTGTTCATTATTTAAATATATATTTTACTTACTTTTAATATTAAGTTTGATTTTTTGATAGATACTTTTTCGATTTATATTTTTCATAATTGTTGATTATTGTCAGCATAATTCATGTGCAATGTTTTATTATGTTATTTTTAAGTAACAGGAACGTAGGTATTACTCCATAAATTTTTGAATTAAAGACCTTTTCTTAAAACATTTGTGTGCTTGACTGCACGTAGTACCTTAAACCATTGATATTCCTTAATAATTTTTGGCCGGGTCCAGTCGCCGGAAGAAAAATATTAAAATTATTGTATCCGGCGACTGGACCCGCGGGTCCAGTTAATTAATGGGTCCAGTCGAAGGAAGCCTCTAATATGAGGCTTCCGTCGACTGGACCCACAATTAACTGGACCCGCGGGTCCAGTCGCCGGATATAATAATTTTAATATTTTTCTTCCGGCGACTGGACCCACTTAAAAATTAGTAAGAAAATGTATTGTTCGTGCCAAAATATAGTACAGTGAAACGAAAAAATGTTTTATATTTATTTACAATATTTTGTCCAATACGTAATTTACAAGTGCACGTAAGTACAAGTAAGTGAAACGTAAACTCAACCAGGCAGAGAACATGTTCAGCTCTATCTCATCACCCACCGGATATGGTCGATGATGGGATGGAATAGGTGACTACATACAACCATGTCATGGAAGAGTCAGTTAGTGAAGAAATTACAAACATTAACGACTACTTTGTCCAAACATGGTTCGGAAATAATATACTCAATGGTACTTTTACCACTTATGGAGAAGAGAAATAATGGTAATATGAGTGACTTACTTAATCGTAAAATAAGTATTGGCCATTGTTTAGAGAAATTACGATGAGCACTGAAATTGGTAGAATTATTTGTAAAATTTCACACTCATTATTGATTTTTATTTATTTACTGTGTGTGTGTTGATTTTTGTCAGTGTAATTAGGTGTGTTCCTCCTATTTCTTTTCTGAAGTAATAATAAGAGTTATTCTATGGGGCCGTTTAAAGTTACTTGAACTAGTTAGTTGTTAGTGTAGTCTGTGATTATTTTTAAAATTAATACTAATTTTGTAATAGACATTTAGTTTTTGTAAATTGTTGATTATTTAAAAGTATATTTTTAATATTTGTTAACATTAAGGCTGATTTTGTGATAGATAAGTAGGTAGTTAATAGTTTGTAACTTGTTCATTATTTAATTATATATTTTACTTACTTTTAATATTAAGTTTGATTTTCTGATAGATACTTTTTCGATTTAGATTTTTTATAATTGTTGATTATTGTCAGCATAATTCATGTGAAATGTTTTATTATGTTATTTTTAAGTAACAGGAACGTAGTAGAACGTACTCCATAAATTTTTGAATTGAAGACCTTTTCTTAAAACATTTGTGTGCTTGATTGCACGTAGGACCTGAAACCATTGATATTCCTTAATAATTTTTGGCCGGGTCCAGTCGCCGGAAGAAAAATATTAAAATTATTGTATCCGGCGACTGGACCCGCGGGTCCAGTTAATTGTGGGTCCAGTCGACGGAAGCCTCTAATATGAGGCTTCCTTCGACTGGACCCACAATTAACTGGACCCGCGGGTCCAGTCGCCGGATATAATAATTTTAATATTTTTCTTCCGGCGACTGGACCCACTTAAAAATTTGTAAGAAAATGTATTGTTCGTGCCAAAATATAGTACAGTGAAACGAAAAAATGTTTTATATTTCTTTACAATATTTTGTCCCGTACGTAATTTACACGTGCAGGTAAGTACAAGTAAGTGAAACGTAAACTCAACCAGGCAGAGAACATGTTCAGCTCTATCTCATCACCCACCGGATATGGTCGATGATGGGTTGGAATAGGTGACTCTTCCATGACATACAACCATATCATGGAAGAGTCACCTATTAGTGAAGAAATTACAAACATTAACGACTACTTTGTCCAAACATGGTTCGGAAATAATATACTCAATGGTACTTTTACCACTTATGGAGAAGAGAAAAATAAGTATTGGCCATTGTTTAGAGAAATTACAATGAGCACTGAAATTGGTAGAATTATTTGTAAAATTTCACACTCATTATTGATTTTTATTTATTTACTGTGTGTGTTGATTTTTGTCAGTGTAATTAGGTGTGTTCCTCCTATTTCTTTTCTGAAGTAATAATAAGAGTTATTCTATGGGGCCGTTTAAAGTTACTTGAACTAGTTAGTTGTAAGTGTAGTCTGTGATTATTTTTAAAATTAATACTGATTTTGTGATAGACATTTAGTTTTTGTAAATTGTTGATTATTTAAAAGTATATTTTTAATATTTGTTAACATTAAGGCTGATTTTGTGATAGATAAGTAGGTAGTTAATAGTTTGTAACTTGTTCATTATTTAATTATATATTTTACTTACTTTTAATATTAAGTTTGATTTTCTGATAGATACTTTTTCGATTTAGATTTTTTATAATTGTTGATTATTGTCAGCATAATTCATGTGAAATGTTTTATTATGTTATTTTTAAGTAACAGGAACGTAGTAGAACGTACTCCATAAATTTTTGAATTGAAGACCTTTTCTTAAAACATTTGTGTGCTTGATTGCACGTAGGACCTGAAACCATTGATATTCCTTAATAATTTTTGGCCGGGTCCAGTCGCCGGAAGAAAAATATTAAAATTATTGTATCCGGCGACTGGACCCGCGGGTCCAGTTAATTGTGGGTCCAGTCGACGGAAGCCTCTAATATGAGGCTTCCGTCGACTGGACCCACAATTAACTGGACCCGCGGGTCCAGTCGCCGGATACAATAATTTTAATATTTTTCTTCCGGCGACTGGACCCACTTAAAAATTTGTAAGAAAATGTATTGTTCGTGCCAAAATATAGTACAGTGAAACGAAAAAATGTTTTATATTTATTTACAATATTTTGTCCAATACGTAATTTACAAGTGCACGTAAGTACAAGTAAGTGAAACGTAAACTCAACCAGGCAGAGAACATGTTCAGCTCTATCTCATCACCCACCGGATATGGTCGATGATGGGATGGAATAGGTGACTACATACAACCATGTCATGGAAGAGTCAGTTAGTGAAGAAATTACAAACATTAACGACTACTTTGTCCAAACATGGTTCGGAAATAATATACTCAATGGTACTTTTACCACTTATGGAGAAGAGAAATAATGGTAATATGAGTGACTTACTTAATCGTAAAATAAGTATTGGCCATTGTTTAGAGAAATTACGATGAGCACTGAAATTGGTAGAATTATTTGTAAAATTTCACACTCATTATTGATTTTTATTTATTTACTGTGTGTGTGTTGATTTTTGTCAGTGTAATTAGGTGTGTTCCTCCTATTTCTTTTCTGAAGTAATAATAAGAGTTATTCTATGGGGCCGTTTAAAGTTACTTGAACTAGTTAGTTGTTAGTGTAGTCTGTGATTATTTTTAAAATTAATACTAATTTTGTAATAGACATTTAGTTTTTGTAAATTGTTGATTATTTAAAAGTATATTTTTAATATTTGTTAACATTAAGGCTGATTTTGTGATAGATAAGTAGGTAGTTAATAGTTTGTAACTTGTTCATTATTTAATTATATATTTTACTTACTTTTAATATTAAGTTTGATTTTCTGATAGATACTTTTTCGATTTAGATTTTTTATAATTGTTGATTATTGTCAGCATAATTCATGTGAAATGTTTTATTATGTTATTTTTAAGTAACAGGAACGTAGTAGAACGTACTCCATAAATTTTTGAATTGAAGACCTTTTCTTAAAACATTTGTGTGCTTGATTGCACGTAGGACCTGAAACCATTGATATTCCTTAATAATTTTTGGCCGGGTCCAGTCGCCGGAAGAAAAATATTAAAATTATTGTATCCGGCGACTGGACCCGCGGGTCCAGTTAATTGTGGGTCCAGTCGACGGAAGCCTCTAATATGAGGTAAAGGTATAGGACAAGTTTTCAGCTTGCTTCATATACCTACCGAAAAATTCTTGCAGGCTCTCGGACCACATTTGGGCGGGGCTTGCTTTGACAGACGTATAAGCGCCAAGCGATTTTCACCTTATAGGTGGTCGACCGCCAAATACTCCGATAGTACGTAAGTTTTCGATAGCCAACTCATGGTACCGCTACAGGTAATTCGGAAGACGTATCGAACACGTATTTGTTATTGTATTTTGTTAACAAAAATTTATGAATATTAATGTTTTTATTAACATTCTGTAGGACATGCTACGTTGTGATAAGTGATATTTATTATTAGGAATCAGTTATAAATAAATACATCAGCCTAAACCGAGATACATCGATTTAAACTCGAGGTAAGTAGCTTAAGCCATATGTTACGAAAATCAGTATCAAAAAACAAATATAACTTTATAGACCTGAATACATAAATAAGATATTCAGATGTGGAACATTATGTTCATCACACAAATATTTGAGCTGCCTCGTTTGTCTATTGGTAGCAAGTGCTGCGTTAGGACCGAGAGGTCCCCGGTTCGAGTGCGGGGTCCGGCAAAATTTGTGTGAGTTTTTCTGTAATGAAATTACTCAGCCTGGAGTTAGGAAGTTGGCGGTTGAACGCCCGTGCCTCGGAAAGCACGTTAAGCCGGTGGTCCTGCGCCTGATCTCTCATCGGTCATGTCGGATTGCCGTCTCACCGAATTATGAGAGTAAGGGAATAGAGAGTGCACTTGTGTTTGCACTATAATATGTCCTGCGCACTTGGCTGATCTCAATTGAGATCGGCCGCCATGGCTGAAATCAGTCGGACGCCTTATTTGAGCTGCATGGGGATCGAATCCGCGGCGCCGAGGCGGGCACCACGAAATGCGCAATCGAGTCAGTTAAATGCGCCACACTATTTATTTTCTGTTTAAGTATATGCCTGGATATTATTTTTCTTAAATCTTTCATCTTATCTTACAATATTATACAGAGGAAAGGTTTGATTTTTCGTTCGGTTGTTTGAATTGAATATACTCCGAAACTACTGATCTGAATAGTTCTTTCAGTGTTGGAAAGCTACATTTTTCCTGAGTGACAAAGGCTATATTGCATAAAAGAATGGGAATACTTATTTAAATTACGATAAAGTATAAAAAAAATATAATATACACGAAGCGAAGCGATGGCGGGTCATAATACTGTGGTGGTCATACTACTGAACAGTTTTGAATAGTTCTTTCTCTGTTGGAAAGCTACATTTATACTGAGTGACATAGACCAAGCGATGGCGGGTCATTTTTAACAAGTGTCTATGCTCAGTCTTCAAATGTCATCATCATCATCATCATCAGCCCATTCCTGTCCACTGCTGGACATAGGCCTTCCCAAATGCACGCCACTTCTCTCTGTCCTCGGCCACTCGCATCCAGCTCCTACCAGCCGTCCTGCGCAGATCGTCACACCACCTGGCCTGCGGGCGTCCTACACTACGTTTGCCGAGACGCGGTATCCACTCCAGAGGGCCAAACCATGAGTTGGCTATCGAAAACTTACTTACGTTAAAAACCTATCGAGTTGTTTTTTTCATACGGCCGATTTTAGTTCTTCGCGTAACCACCAGCCGGCGCTGTACAAGTTTTTCATAGACATATTTACGTAGGCGATATCGAGTGCGTAAGTTTTAAACTCATGGTAGCCCCACTGAACTCTTCAAATGTGTCCAGTACTTATGAGTCGCGAAACTACACCTTCTCATCTCCTATTCATCATACCGAACCCAGCTCACGGCTCAAACTTTCAATTACAAACGGACTGCGCACCTGGCCGTCTGCCAGTAGCGTGCAGCTATAAATTACATTATTCAATCCAAAGTGCATCGAAGACAGTCGCGTCAAACTTGCAGTTCGCGGCTGGTAAGTTTCTTTGCGGCGTAAATCATGCCGGAGTTCCGGATGAGGATATTGGTGTTGGATTGTTATCTATAGAAAGGGCACGGTTTAGGTTTGTAAAGTGTTTGGTTAAGGTCGTTGCTTGTTATTCGAGAGGTCGCCAGCTCAAACCCCGCCACGAATATACATTATGTTTTAGAGATAAGCTTCTAATTCCGCTTGCACGGTACCCCCGTGGTCGTAACAGTACCTTTAGAGATTGTATACAATGCGAAAAAGCGTCGATGGCCGAGTGGTTAAAGCGTGCCAACTCAAAATACGATCAAATAATATAAATGACCAGAAAGTAAATGTCAAATGTTTCAGAGTAGGTCTTTCAAAGAGGCATGAAATTAAAAAAATTAATAAAGCCCGTCATAACGAAAGTTTTACAGTAACTGTAGTCACAGGAAGTTTTATCGCTCTACATAATTCCGACTAACCAACGTATATTAAGACGTGAGTTATATCCGTTAAATTTATTTTATTTCGACTGATTGCTGCTTTAGACCGAAACAGGAAGAGAGGAACTGCAATAATTAATATTAAATATTCTGAAATAAGTGTTTGCGGTTTCTGTCGTAACGGTGAATGGCTTTTGGAAGGCTCATAAAGTGTTAATTGCACGTTTAAAACACTTTAAGCCGTAAAACAGCCTTAATAGTCGGCAATCACCATATGCTACACCATACGGGATCGCTAAAATCAATGACTCATGCTATATGTAATGGGATTTTTTTTAAATGCTGCGAAATCAATCAGCAATTGCGACTGGATTTGACGTCAGACCTTTTTTTAAGAAAAGTAGATAAATTTACTTATTACCTAAGTATATAGTACATTAGTAATACTCGTACTCGTATTGGCAATCATTTTCATTTTGACTGGCTTGGTGGAAAAGTGATTACCACGGCTACAGTTCCAAGTTTCGTGGATTCGATTCCCACCTGGGACAAATATTTGTGGGATGAACAATGTTCAATGTTCATTGTTCATTCAACAAACATCGATGTTCATTGAACATCGATGTTTGTTCCGTGTCTATGTGTTGCTAAATATATTTAATTATGTAAGACTAGCTGTGCCAGCGACTTCGTTCGCGTTTTCCCCGTTTTTTACACATTTTCCATTGTATCTTTGCTCCTATTGGTCGCAGCGTGATGTTATATAGCCTAAAGCCTTCCTCGATAAATGGTCTATACAACGCAAAAAGATTTTTTTAAATCGAACCAGTAGTTCCTGAGATTAGCGCGTTCAAACAAACAAACAAACAAACAATCAAACAAACAAACAAACAAACAAACTCTTCAGCTTTATAATATTAGTATTTAAACTTTCGCGTTCCATTACACTGAAATAAGTCTTTATGGGTCTTCACGCGATTCGTCTGCCGACGAAGACGAGCGGCGCCAGTTCGCTCGCGACCACGATTGGTGTAACCCAGTCGAAACGTCGGGCAGTAAGTAGCTATGTAATTTTGCTACTCCTAATATCGCGTGAAGACCCATAAAGACTTATTTCAGTATATTTAATTATATTTGTATATCACTGTTGTTTCTGATATCCGTTACACAAGTGCTTAAGCAACTTACTTCGGAATCAGATGTATGAGGTTGTGTGACAATTATATCATTATTATAAATGTACAGTGATTTGCTTTAAATGTCAGTGTCTGCATGTGATAAGGGGTCGGTGAACCTGCCAATTGGAGGAAATGCTAAAATGAAGAATAAATGTATTGCACTAACGTACTAACATAGTCTATAAGTTACATTGTTTCTAACTATTACATACTAACTATCTATGGACATACTATGGTCTGAAAATAAATGATTTTTATTTATTTACTTAACGCGAGAATAGGTCAAGTAGCAGCTACTTACATAGTGACTCAACTTGTCCCAATGAAGGTCACGAGTTGACTACAAAATATTCTTAAGTCAGCTCGTGAGTATCGTTAAATCCCTCCGTTTACATTTTAATTATTCGCCTTCCACGAATCGCTAGTTGCGAGATTTGCTTTTAGACCTTATCTTAGAAACTTTAAAAGCAACTTATGTATTTAAACATTCAAATGTCCTAAGGTATGTTCCTTTTATGATTCTTTCAATCCTAGGCAGGGCAAGGACGTATTTTTTTTCCTAACTGACATACGATGATGGCTTGGAGTAGTCTCCTCATCACCTAGCAGTAGAGCGGATCTATACAAATATTTGTCCCAGGTGGGAATCGAACCCACGACTCTTGTAACTGTAGGTGATTTTGGGTCACTGACCACTGCTCCACCAAATCAATCTTTGCTTACAATCAGGTGGAGTGAACGTCGGATATAAAAAGGAAACCGTCTGCACCTATACAAAATTACTTATACTGTATGTAGGTAGCAACTTTAGTAAGGAGGAAATATATCCATCAGAATGTTCAGGACTTAAAGTTATGCGTCTCGTCGTCTGGCCTGACCGTTAGTCAGATTTCTAAATTCGTCAGTCTGGGTGGGATTCATTGATCGGTATGAGTTGGTAACAAAGACTTTATGGGTATGTAAAGCACACTTGTTTAGTTTAGTCATAGTCTTGAGTTTCATTGATAGCTCTTAAGCTTAAGTAAAATGTATTTATGAGTGTCGCTATGACTCCGAAGAAGTATAACAGTCATGTATCTAAACCATTCTTAGGACAAGTGTCAGTTATTAATAAATAAATGGGCTTTTTGTACTATTCTGTTCTTATATGTAGATATTTTTTTTTATAGATGGTATATAATTCAATTTTACCTATTACTTGTGCATATGTGTAGAACATTCGAAATAATAGTCCCCTAATTTCACAAATAAAACACGTGTATATCGATATGTTAAACATAATTAACATGAAACCTATACTGTGCTCGAAACGTTTGAGTTTCTTACTAAATAAAATTAAAATCATAATTATACCCAGATTGTATACAAAATTGTGATTTTATTTCACTTAAAATCATGGTTTTAGGCAAATATTCCCCTCGCTCCCGAAAGAAAAGACATGGACAAACATATATATGCATGACATGCGGATAGGCTAAAACATCTTAATAAAACACGATAGCAAGTGTGACTATCACAATTGCCACGGTTATTTTGTTCCATTACGCCGCCCTAATATGTTCCTCATGTCAAAACAAACTCGTGGGAAGAAGTTTACTTTTTTTCTCCATCTCGAGTATGAGCGAACGCGTCATATAAATTTTATTGCGCGGCATTCGTAGAAGGAGAATTTTGATTTATACCGCCCGAATCTGGGCATGCTGCGGCCATATGTAGCAAGATTTTCGGAAGCGGTATTTTGGGTCGCTTTAGAACAATTAAGGATAATTAACTGCAACCAATCTGTAATAACATCACATTAGCTTGATTACTTAACACTTAAAGTTGGTTTTGTATTAGATTGGTTTTGTAACATGACTATAAAAAAAAACATTTATTGATCATAAAATTCAAGATTGTATGTGTATTACACATACAATTTGATATTATGATAAAAACGGTTCTGCCTCAGCAAGTGCCGTAGAAGCAGCAAGGACGCAACGGCGCTGATATTCTGGCAGAACCTTTGACTATAAGCGCTGAACATGAAATTAAGACAAGTAGTGCGTATTAGTAATCATCATTAATACAATTAACTAAGGTAATCATATATGTGATACATTATTATCATGTAGGTGACTCCTAAAAAGTTTAATGCACAAACTTGACCAAAACTTTCAGATAAAATCGTCCGAAAAATTGTTAAGTGTGTGTGGGATTGTCTTGAAATTTATATAAGGTTTAGTTTAATACAAATGCAGCAAAATACAATGCACTTGAAAAGCAACCGTAATACTACTTAAAGACAACTCAACTTCCCGAACTTTAGAATTAAAATTACCTTCACTTTCGAGGAAATAGACTAGCCAAAAAAATACCTTTGAAACGGCGACATTATTGAAGAATACAAAATAAAAGAAGCTAGCTTGTTAGCGTCGATTGGTCAAAATTGGGCGCGTCTATCAATAAGCAGGGTCGGCCAATCAGAGCGGCGAATCAAAAGGCCATCCTGGCTATACGTAATAGGAACATAATTCGCACGATGCAGGAAACGGGGCCAATTTTTGTTCCCAATCTGGTCGTTCCGATTGGGGGACCGACGCGTGTCTCTATTAATACTACGTATATTTTTGTTTGTTTGTAAAATTACTGCTGAACGGAACTGAATGGTAAACACAGATAAATAACACATAACATTACATAATTATACGGTTATGATTCCGAAGTAAGTTGATTAAGCACTTGTGTTACGGATATCAGAAACAACACCAGTATAGACAAATATACTTTTATATATTTAAAACACACACCCAGACACGGAACAAACACTAATGTTCGTCTCAACCCTGGTACAAATAATCGTCCCGAATGGGAATGGTACCCTCTCGAACCATAGCCAGGGTCACTAACCACTGCCACCGATCCAGTCCAACAAAGGGACACCCAGTTTACCCAGATAAGGTATCAACACAACCGATTCTCTTATAAATGATTCTCTCAGTTGAATCCACAACTGATAACTATGGTCCATTCTGTCAGTCATAAGTTATTGCAAGTTTCCCCTTTTTACAAGAGTTGCAAGTATCTTATCTTGTATTTAGTCATCTAACAAAATATCTGATTTATCCTCCCCTGACCCAAAAATACTTAGAGCGGTTGTATTTTCACTATTTTATATATGTCAGAGATTCTATTTTGATCAGCTTTGAGTCTAAATACGAGTACCATTATTATCACGATATTTATCGGACCATTATTTTTCTACTGCCTAGGAAATTTGTTAAATGACTAGAATTTTTTGCAGTTCATTGAAAACTTTCGAAATACGCCTTTTCAAGCGAGCTTTTGTAGCCTTGTCAGAGCATGCCACTGACCACCGCCGCCTGAATATTTATTAAATGGCGCCTGTACCGGTTACTGCGTGCCGCGCATACGCGCCGCGAGATTGAACGAAAGGAGGGAAATGTAGACGTTTCAGGCTTGGGTAAGGTCGTTGCTTGCCATGCGAGAGGTCGCCAGTTCAAACCCCGCCTCGAACCAATGTGTTTTTCAAATTTGAAATCCATATGTACGATTATTCGACGATTTAACGGTGGAGGAAAACATCGTTAGGAAACCTGCACACATTCGAAGAAATTCTTAGGTTGTGTAGTCGACTAACCCGCACTTGGCCAGCGTAAAGCTAAGGCTTCATCGCCCTAGTTTAGGGTAGGTCCATGCCCCAGCAGTGGGGACGTGTATGGGCTGATAACAATAAATATGGGGCTATTTACGAAAAGTCTCTCAGGATAACCTCTTTCCACCTGATGGTAAGCGTTCCTAAGGTCGACAGGCACAAATAGATAGGAAATAATGATGATGCAACTCCAATACCAGCTATTTAGCGAACATTATTAAGGCGCAGGGCTACCACACGTGCCCAACCTAATTATTACTTGACTATTGTCAGATGTCTTTAATGGTGAGGATAGGGTTCACGCACGCACGAATTGCACGGAGATTAATATTAAATGAGTTCGTTTAACTGCTCGTAAATATAAAAATAAAGTAAACCTCCCTGTAGTTATTGATTTAATGAAATTGGCAGGCAAATTTACATAAGATTAGTTTAATTATACGTATATAAAAGTTCATCGTCAGCAAATAATAATATAAGTCTCTATTGGGGCACAGATCACTCTAGCCTAGTGCGGGTGTATCGACTACACAATACAACCTTAGAATATCTTCGTAAGTGTGCAGTTTCCTCACGTGTTTTTTCTTTACCGTAAGAGCGTCGAATAAACGCTAATAGTAGTCAAAAACATGTTGATAAAATAGTAAAGAAGAAAAGACATATTCGAAGAAGTAATATAGATCACGTGTACGTACGTAGATTACATTTTCTCGGCTTTTCTATCCCAAAAACCAGACCTAATTCACTTCAAAGTCGGTGATCTCCAGCCAAGGCCAACCAGCATATATTTATTTAACGTATTACAAAGAAAATGTGATGTCTGTCATATTATATCTGCAAAAACAATATTTGTTATTAACCAAATAACAAAAAGTCTGTAATACTTTTATACGCCATTCCATCTATATTAGAATCGCAATTTTCTAAAATCGGTTCCCAGATCCAATATCTTGTATAGCACACCCCTCCAGCATAGTATGGTTGCCATTAACCCAGTATAACTAGCATTCATATTTCCACCGCGATGGTATCTTAAGACTTCGACGCAAAGTCCAAAATCGCACGACACGGAATGCGTTCGGTAGATTTACCCGAATCTAAATAGTAATGATACGGTTATAATGCAATGAAGGTCGCGTTTGTTTAATTTACAAGACCAACCGGGCCCTCAATTTTCCATATGGCACATTAGGAAAACAATGGCGCCGCTGTGCGCAGGACAAATGGGATGTTATGAGAAATGTCCGGGTTTCACGTTCGAAACTTTGGTCATTTGCGTTACGAGTGTATAAGCTGTACCGTTTAGCGTAGTCTACTTATAAGTTTAGTTTTAGAGTGTATAATTTATTTGGGCGTGCTTAATCTGCGTGGTGTTTTAGGTAATCTGTTAACTATTATCGTTTAGGAGATAGTGGTAATTGAATCTTATAGAGCGAACGCTGTCAACTGTTTCATAAGATTGTGTTTCAAACGGTCGAAAATCGATTAAATATGAGCATTTTGCTAATATTTCTGACGAAGGTTCTAAATTCCCAACTCGCAAACATATTCTTATAGTATTTATATTTAATTTAAGTTTTTGTGAGATTACACGCGAAATTAGGAGTAGCGAATACATAGTAATCAGTTCGCTCGCGACCATGATTGGTGTATCCCAGTCGAAACGTCGAGCAGTAAGTATCTATGTATTTGCTACTCCTAATATCGCGTCTAGACCCATCAAGACTAATATTTAGTGTAATGGAACGCGAAAGTTAAAAATCTTATTAAGGACCTATTATATTTTTTTAATAGATGTGATCCTAAGTTCTTTGCGCTTTTTCAGTAAATCTTACATGTCTTTAATGGACAGACATAGCAGACAAACTATAACGCTCCTCTTTATGCAATAGAGGTTAAAATGTACTCTTATTACTTCTCTTTAATTTAATAACTTTAAAACATAATAACGTAAACTTTTGGAGCTCAGAAGTTTCGGAAAGCTTCCGATTAGGTAAATTTACCTTAGCACACAAAGTTAGGTTTCGTTCTAAGACTAGCTAATCCGAATACAATATAAACACTGAATTATGCTATACCAGAGCCGCTCTAAGTTGGCCGATTTGACACATGTCAGACTGACTGCACTAGTGAGGGACGACGGTAAAATTACCGAAGTATATAAGTAACAGTTATTTCCACTTTATAACCAAGCAAGGTCTAATAGGGTATTCGACTGTGGTTGTTATGCTTGCCATTTTTATGAAAATCAGTAAGATTTATGTAAATCAATATTATTAATGAAAACGAAACTTAATTTTTTAGCGAAATGAGACTACAAAAAACAATTTTAAAGTTGGGTGGGCAAGTCCATTCCAAAATTGCGAAAATCATTTAAAATTTCTTTTTCATCTTATTAATAACAGAATAAGTCACATCTTTCATTATGAAAACATATCAATAAACGCAACTTTTGATGAACCTACCGCACAAACTTCTTAGGCGCTGCATACAAAAAACTAGCGTGTGACGTCACACGCCAGTCGACGTTTGTGTGGAGCATTTTTGAGCTCGACCAATTAATGTGCAATTAAAATTGTAATATCTCGTTGAGTTATCCAGATATCAAAGTGATACTTTCAACAGTGTCTTTGTGTTCGAGTGGTCCATCCAACTATATCAAAATAAAAAAATAGTCAAATACCCTATTATAACAATTTTTTATTAAAAACATTTATTCACATCCAGAAGATTGAATTGAAGTTTCTTATTTAAAATTATAATTAAAAACAATAATTATTAAATCCTTCATCCTATTTCTAAAAAATACCTAGTAAGTATTACCCATTACGTCACTATGAAAACGTGTCAAACGGCGTAACCTTGTAAAAGCGTAATACAGAGTGGAAATTGTACGTTTTCGTTTTATCATTCAATTATTTTAAGTAATAAAAGACAAATAATTAGATAATTAGGTGCATTTGACATTTTGAAATAACGTCTTATTTTTAAAAGTTGTTCTTTATGATTCGCTAAATATGTTCCTCTTAACAAGGATAAATGCAAAATATAAAATAAAAAGTGTCAAATCGGCCAACTTAGAGCGGCTTTGGTATAATGTTGTTGTTTTTGTAACCATTTGTTCGTAGTGTGTACATTTACAATACATAGGTACTACTTAGTAAATCTGAAATAGGTGAGCAACCCTTCATTAAATATAGTGCTATCGGTCAACAAACATAGAATAAAAGTGGTTTTTGTGATTTGTAATTTTTGTCTTGAAGTACTAAAACATTTTTTTATTACCTTTTTTTCTACATTTAGGTCATAGTATACAGGTTTTTGACCGAATATCTAAGATATTTAGGTACTGGTTAATTCTCAAAAACCTACTAATGTATAAGACTGTAGACTAAAAATATAATTATTCCCTTTCGAACACCTTTAGGAATCATATTATTATTATGCACATTACACATTCCCATAGTAGCGGATTTTTTTCTATTACAAAATTTTTTCCGCCTATGAAGGTCAAAAATAAAAAAAAAATCGTCACAGCCCCATCCAAAAAGGGTCACCGAAGAGGTGTGGTCCAAGAGTTTAAAAACTGTCGTTTAATTTAAACTTCATGTGCGACTATCGGTACGCGGCGGACACGTGACGCTCGCAGTGTTACCAACTTTGCGAGGGAAAAAGTGCAAAAAATAACTCAGAATCGTGAAACTCGGCCTGGGGCCGGCGACAAAGAGCGCGGAGCGTAGAACGTCCTCTGGCTGCGAGGGTGTATTGTACGTCAATCACCGCTGGGGTTTCGGCGTCGTGCGAAAACTGAGTGATGGGTTGGACAAAATTCGTGTCTGCATTTTCTTTTGCTAAAACATACCTCTTGTTTACTGAGGTAGGAAAGGCCAAAATTCATGCCTGTTTCTGCTGAAACAAAAATAGCGCATAGAAGTTTTGAAGTAGTCAATTCATAATAAAGTGGACATACATTTTGATGTTTGATGCTTAGCCATCATCAAAATCCCAAATTTCTAGACGCAAAGACCAGAAAACGTTAACCTCATTACTAAACTAACTAACTAAGGAAGCTATTATTATGCTAGTTAGCCTAAAAGCTAAGTTTCCTTCTTGCACGCATTAAAAGGAAATTTTATTTCAGAATGATGGCGGTGCTACTATGACTTATCTTGACACAGTTATCATTGATTTTAGATTTTTTCTCAATCTTATTGAATTCTCGTCTTTCAAACACATACTACAAATTGTATTCTGTACAGGTGACATCTTTGTTGTAGATCCACTACGCCATCATAACATTGGTCCACTTCTAGTTACAGCCTATTAACCCTACATCTGGTCTTGCCCGGTCTGACCACGAGCGCTGTAGAGCTCGAAACATCGGGTCTCTAAAAAATATGTTACGAATAAGAATACACGCGAGTTGTTCAAATCCTACGTCATCTATCACCAGTCAAACCTACCGGTGGGCAGAGATCGCCAACCATCTCCAAGCCTAAACGGTCGCTAATCTTTGTGCGGTGAGCAGCGGCTTATGCGCGGCTGTAAAATTTAACGTGCACAATAAAGTACGGGCGAGTCGGAGCGGGTAACGCCCCGCACATGTGCTGAGCCAGTGTTGCAAGGCTGGAACACTCCTTCTGTTGGAGGAGAGTTTGTAAGAGAAGGAGTTTGGAGAAAGAACAAAGAGGTTGTTTCTGAAGAACATCCGGTGGGTAACGTGGGTATTTATTTGTGGGATAATCTTACTATTGTCATGATTATTCTAAACATTATACATTACGTCTTATAATTGACTACAATTTGAACAATGTGAGAGGGGTGGAGGACATTTTGACGTCCATAAGCTTAAAGTCGAAAATTTTTGCATAGGTAACGCTTAGATAATCAGATTTCTCTGGATTTTCATAGTGCTGTATCGTATCACAGGGTTTTTTTGTATATAATAACGCTAAGAGTAAATAATTTAACTGCCGTACAAGAAAAATCAACAACAAAAGAAAGTAAATACTCGCAAAATGAGCAAATATTAAAAGCTTGGGAGGATAAAATCCCATTACTGGTAATTTCAAAAGATACTTTCATGTATGTGGTTTTGCACGATTCACGCGAATTTTTCGTTCTTCAATTGAATTCCGCTCAGATTTTTAATTTTATTTTGGTCAGGGTTTTTGCTAGTTCTCCTTTTAAGTTGATTTTTTTTAAACTTGGCTAGTTACCAGCGTTCGCTTGCTTTTTATTAACTTCAGGTAGAAAATTGATACCGCTACGTGAATGTGGGGGTTGGGATAGATTTCAATTTGATTCGTGGTATCTTTTTCCAGCGTAGTTTTTATTTATTGAAGTTTATTAATGTACTTTTGTATAAAATAAAATGATATGATTTTCATTAAGATATCTCTAGGAAATAATGGATGGATTGCGTGAGAGATGATATGGGAGTAAAAGGAGTAGACACAGAGGTCGAGGTTGACGAATGACAGGCCCGAGTGGAAGAAGTATACATGTTGCGCCAACCCCAAGATTTCAGGAGATTGATGATATCACAAGAAAACAAAACCATTCAAAAAGGTAACTATGGCTATTCATTTCTGTCACCTTTTTTAAATTAATCGAAGTTGAAATAAAACTTCGTAAAGACTCATTCGGACAGTCTTGCCCGTGACCACAACCGCTGTAAAGAGCTCGAAACGTCGGATCTCCAAATAATATGTGTAGAATAACAATACACGCGAGTTTAATCCGTAAAATTAGTTTTATTTCAAATGTGTGGTGTTCGCGAAAATAATAGACAATACTATTAAACGGAGTTCCAAAATTCACTGATTCGGTTAAAAACAGTAACTACATAATATGGTTTCCGATCGGAATCTTCTCGGTAGAATTCAGGCCTGTTGACATCACTAACCATCGTGACGTCACATCGAGATAAACACACCCATATTCAAAACTAAATAAAACGCATAACTAATAGGGTCCATCCCGGATTTTCCCATGCCCTCAACCATATTGCCCAAGTTTGGTCTCACCGGTTAGGCCGTAAAATTTTACAGCGTGATCCGGGGGAAACTGTAAAATTTACTGTGCCAAAACTGATGTCGGCCACGCCATCTGCCGGGTGTTTGCGGAACTACGGAATTGATAATAGGACCGTGTTTAGTGCGCTCGAAAATGTTTATTACCCCTGCTATTTAACTTGGCAGTTATTTGAGCAAGTCAATTAAGCACAATGAGAATAGAGCAGTAAATTGGAACCTAATTCTATGATTATGTCACCACGGTTTTCATAGCTGTAGTATTAAAAGGTAGGTATTAACCTAAGTTTGATTTATCTTTTAATAGAAAAAGAAAATAGGATCGGCATAATTGCCGATCCTATTTTCTTTCTCCTATCCCTAATGAGTCATTGAGTTAATGGTTGTTATTATTTTATCAGAATATTTTCAGAAACTATGAATATCTTCTCTTAAATTGATTTTTCAAATACTTACATACTACTACGTAACACGTTTAATTCTTTTTAGGTATATGCCGTTTCCTTAACTTAAACGTACCTACAAAGAAGCACAAACAGATTTAAAAAGTTACCTCTCTAAAGTTAAACCAAAAATGATAAGTTCACAAAGTTGAATCCGCTAAAACAAACCAAAAATGGCATTACTTGCACTTCGGCAAACAAAGGTGACCTATTAATAAAGCTCATTCCCACCGCAGACTCGCATACAGGGTGTAGCAAAAACGAGTTGCATTATTCAATGTTCATTTTTCATCTTACATACACGAATGTGGTCTTTATTCTGTTGTGATACGGACTATCTTCTTCCATAAATTACACGGAGACTCGACTCTGCAATGTTATTTGGAAACTTTGCTGAAGGAATGTGTACTCTATGGTTGTTGGTTTAAAGGCGAGGGTTGTTAGAAAAGAGCGGTTGTTTTGAGTGAATAAAGATGAATGGCGCTGTCTGTTTCGTGGTAGGTGGTCTTTGACAGACGGATGCTCCTTTCACGCCAACATAGAGTTTGTGCAGCCATTTTTAATTTTACCAGGTTGTGGGGAAAGTAATATGTTTATTAAAGCTTTGTTGTTATATTGAAACCTTTTGGAAACAGATTTAGATCGCGATGAGTATTTTCTTTACTTAAATATAGAGGCGTTTCTTGGCTGATAATCTTGAATATCCATGCTTGTCATAAAATAATTGAAGAAGATACCAAACTAGCACTAAATTATTTAACTTATTTGCAAAAATGTTAATATGACAAGTCCTGGCCTTGGATCTATCCATGCTTGTCATAAAAATAACCCATCCAAAACCATCCACTGCTCTCTAGAGCAGTGGATGGGTTTGGAGGAGTCATTCGCCCAGCAGGCAAAAAAAAATATTATCATACAATGCCTAAGGCCTGATCGATCTAGTTTAGTTTAGGGAAGGCTCGTGCCCTTTGGTCGGGTTACTTATGGGCGAATGATGGGTTTCATCTAATGGGAGCTTTTGTTTAGAATGACATTTCTACCTTAATAAATGTTAATAAAAGAAACCTTGACCTTTTTACCTGACCCTGTTGACTGATAGGTATACGATCCTGTTGAATGGTGTAGGTATGGCCTTTTTTTTTCATTAATCCCCAACCTTTAATTTACATTCATATCGTCTTGATCACTATAATTTTATTCGACTAGTCTAAGTAAGTCTCCTACGAATACTAATCTTATACGGATACATTTTAAGACAAAATATTTTTAAAATCAAATAAAACAACAATTTTTAAATACTTTCATCCAAGAAAAACATATTAAATTAGTCCTCCCATTCACACTTCAAGTTTCGTAGAACCGTTTGTGTGGAAGCACA
Organism: Maruca vitrata; assembly: GCA_039566165.1. NCBI lineage: Eukaryota > Metazoa > Arthropoda > Insecta > Lepidoptera > Crambidae > Maruca > Maruca vitrata. Next base: position 13,100,205 of record CM076928.1, on the reverse strand, counting down.
AAGCTCATACGCAGGAGGCGCCAGTGATAATGAAGATAAGTGACTACTAATGATGGACCGGCCACACGCCGCGCTTACTTGACAACTGAATTCTGGGACCGGTTCTACCAAGCTGTGACGTTAACTTAACTAATATATCGTCCCCGTCGTGTCAAAATTAAATAACTGACACTTTTACCGAAATTCACTTTTTGTGATTTTTCAATAATAGAAAGTGTGCTCTACATTTTGGTATTTATCTTGTTGCAATATGTATGATATTCGCAAAGATATCTTCATTTTAGTGATTCTATTGACCATATATTACAACAAGGTTTGTTCAAGAAATTACGTTGAAAAACTAAATAAATGACTTTGTTGAATTCTGCCACAACTGACTCGGAAACATTGTTACAAAATTTGGTTGTGGCAAAATTAAACAAGTGCTCTTATTTTTAAGTTTTCATTAAAACATTAATTCAAATTATCTTCTTTTATCCAAAAAAGATCAGTGCTATCTGTGTGTGTGTCTTATTACACATAATAACTATAAACGCACTTTGGAAAATGAGTACAAAGAACAAATATATAGAAAATGAAAGTCAAAAGATATTGATAAAAACAGAGGTCAGAAGATTCATCATATACACTGTACTACAATGGATCTACAAAGACCTCTGCAAATTCCTTCCACGTCAGAAAGCTTATTATCAATTTATGAGTTTAAGCCGTCAGAAAATACAGCACCAACCAGATGTCAATTAGTCAGATTTTATATCAGAATACATACATACATACATAGTATCACGCCTTTTTCTCAAAGGGGTAGGCAGAGATCACTTTCAGCTATGTGCTACGGTCCTGGCACACCACAGTCGCTTCTTCCACATATGTCAACCTCTTCATGTACCCTCGTCGATTACGGATACTTTTGATTTGACCATTCTTCAAGATGTGACCTATTTGGTCATGGAAGGTCTTTCTTCGTCTTCCTCTGTCGATTGAAACTATCTCTATATACCTATTTCTTTAGTTAATCGTCTTTCATCCTCTCAACATGACCAAACCATCTAAGCATATCCTTCTCAACCCTAGTCAAAACATCTTCTTTCACACCACAACGTTCTCAAATTGTTTCATTTCTGATTCTATCACTCAGTTTCCCTCCTAGCACACTTCTAAGTGCTCGCATCTCCACTGCGTTTATCCTATTTTCATGCTTCTTCTGCCATACCCAAGTCGGGACCAACACTCCTGTAAACCGCCAGACGTGTCTTTTTGGACACCTTCTGACTGCTTGACTGCTTACAAAGATGGGCAGCGCTCCTTTCACCGTTACCAGCATTCACTGTTCTTTCAAAATCGCTATCACACCTACTATCTATTATGAGCTTGGATCCCAAGACCCAAACAAATTATTTTTTTTGTTCTACTTTTTTACTTCTAATCATGACAATCGCAAACAGTCATATCATCACATTTTTTCAAAAATCATGACTTTCGTCTAACTGACATTCAAATTTAATTCTTTTTTCTTTGAAATACTCACATCTCCACAGCTGATGACGCAAGAAGAACTTGATCATCAGCTTAAGGAGACACTGGACAATTGATTCATTCATTTTAGTTACTTTTTTTTAAATGTTGTATAATTTTATACAATTTTTTTATTTTCTCACGATTGTTTTTATGTTATTTTAATGTATAAGGAATCTAACAGATAAATCTAGCTACGTAATGAACCATTTTTTCTATGTTCTTAATAACTTAAATTTGTGTCAGTTTTTTAAATTATGTGAAAACCATGCCAAGTCAATTTTGTTGATTAAATATTGGTTCATTAAGTATATTGTAGTATTATTTGACTGCTATTAAAATTTTTCACTGAAATTGCATAATAAATTAAAGTTGATAACAACAAAATTCATGGCAGTGAAACGATGTAAAATTAAACAAGTCACCTTATTCACTACAAATATTCGTATTATGCACTTCTTGGTTGTGGCAAAACTCGCTAAGTGACATACAAAAACTTGATAAATGCAATTCTGTTGTCAAAAATGGTTGTGGCAAAAGTAAATAATTACTTTTTTATTTTTATTTTTTAAATAATATAAACTTGCATTGTGTCGGAATATTTAAATTATCGAGTTGAACTGGTTTTACAACATATAAAAATCTCTACAGTAAATTTTCTTCACCTTGAAAATCTATCGCCGTTTTTTAGTGAAAAAAACACAAAAACTCAATTATCTCGGAACTTTGGTTTTGTTAGTTGTTCAATTCTGCCACGACGGGGACGATATTATATTTCTATTGGTCTATTGTGCCTGTCGACCATATTATGTGGATCTCACTTACCGTGAGGTGGAGTGAGGTCATCTTGTAAGCCTATTATAAAAATGAGAGCTCCGTGGAGAGCGAAAGCCTTCACAATGCTGGCACCTGCTGGAAGTATTGTGAAAGAGTCGTAAAGAGTACGTCTTGATTTCTAATTCAAAATGAACAATCTCCTTCGATGCGGTCAAATTTTCATTAAAAAACTCCTGGACATCTTAAACAAAAGAGATAATTTTGGTTAACCAAATTATCTCCAATAATGTGCAGTCTATTATTCACTCTGCTCTAGTATCCGAATTTATTAAACCTGGTTAACGTTAAGTCAGTATTCAAGATGAGTTAAAGCTTCTGTAGTGCCGGCCCGAAGCGACGATCCATCTCCAGCCAGGCGCCCGCAACCATTTATAACGCGGAACAATTACATTCCGCGTTTTAAGAAACGTCACTAGCGCTAATTGAAAGGTTGCGACGCCCTGTTTGCGGGATTCAATTGTTTTTTGAAGTATCCCATAAGCATTCGTGTTTTTGTCTCAGAAGATATATCGATACCTTAATTTGCAAACCTAATAACTCCACTTTTTGACGAAAATTACTTTTTGATACCAGCAGAAACTAGATTTTTTGCTCCATTTTTTGAGATACTTATAACTCCAAGATTCGCAACTATATTGGTGTAAAACGCTATTTGAAAATCAAACAACTCCGCATGAAACGAAACGCATCGATTTTGACAAAATAATCGAATAACTCCCGCGCAGTCGGCCATTTTGTATGGCGTCACTGAAGCGTACGAATGTTCCCGAATATTTATTTTCAAAACATATGGTTATAGTGTGTTTTATAACCGTTTGAAGCTATAAAACAGTAGAAGATATATTAAGGTAAGTGTATTTATGATTAAATAGCCTTGTTCCATTATTTTTACACATTTTTTGGAAATTTTGCACGGGGATTGGAGTTATTAGATTTTATTTATGGTTATGTTTGAGTGATGCTTGGAGTTGATATGTTTGTCGCATGGTTTTGTGATAATGTGGTGTTGTGGTTTGTTTTGTTTGCTTTATATATTTTTTCTCTTTGGTGCAGGAATATGTCTAGAGCACTAGCTAAGAGAATGTTGCTTTCTGTGCAAACATTGAATGCCAACAATATTGCTAATAACGACATTACTAACCCTGATAATGCATTGTTCCAAGCTAATCAATTCCCAAAGTTCTATGAAGATACTTCCGTTGCTACTAATTCTGATGTTGCCCTTGATGCCTTCGATACTCACATTTCTTCAACTACAAGAATCAATACCGATCCATACACAGCCTACTGCAAGTGAGAATGAATCTGAGACGGAAACCATTGTGAGTTACCACCACAAAGAATGTCAACTCTTGAAAGCTACAGCAAGCACCGATGATTTGTCTCAACTTCACAATTTCTTATTATCATCATCATCATCAGCCCATTACAGTCCACTGCTGGACATAGGCCTCCCCAGGCAAATGCACGCTACTTTTCTCTATCATCGGCCATTCGCATCCAGCTCCTACCAGCCGTCCTGCGCAGATCGTCACACCACCTGGCCTGCCGGCGTCCTACACTACGTTTACCGAGACGCGGTATCCACTCCAGAACTCGTCTACCCCAACAGTCGTCGGTTCTACGGCTGATGTGGCCAGCCCACTGCCACTTCAGCTTACTAATGCGATGAGGTATGTCGATGACTTTGGTTCTCTGACGGATCGCCTCATTTCTGATTCAATCCCGCAGAGAAGCACCGAGCATAGCTCTTTCCATAGCTCGCTGAGCGTCTTTTAACTTGTGGACCAGCCGTGCCGTCAGTGTCCACGTTTCGGCTCCATACGTCATAACGGGTAGGACGCATTGATTAAAGACTTTCGTCTTTAGGCTTTGTGGGATTGACGATGAGAAGACTCGGCGTAGTTTCCCAAATGCTGCCCAACCCAGCTGAATTCTTCTATTCACCTCGTCCTCAAAGTTGTTGCGACCCAACTGCATAGTCTGCCCGAGGTAAGCTATCTCGATTTCGTTATTGCTAACTTCTGGTAGGTCTTCGGTATAGTGGCGTGTCAATATGGCTCTAGTGTCCTCATTGCCGGGATCAGGGCGAGATGCATGCGAGGCGTATAACCGGCCATAGAAGTCGTCTGAAGCAGCAATGTCCCCATTCGCTGTAGTTAGCTTCGTTAGGTGGCTTCTTGCGATAGATTAGACAAACACCTTTGACCCCCGATTCTGTTCAATAGCCCTTTCGATTAAAAGAGTATTGTAGCACCGAAGGTCACGTCGCACACATTTATTGATCTCCCTGTTGAGAGCCCGAGCTTCCAATGTAGTAGCGGGTGGGTCTTCACGTCGCTGCCTCATTAGCCTTAAGGTCTTCTCGGAAAGTTTAGAATTCTTACCCCCTCGCCTTCTGCTGCACAATCTCGATCCTTCCTCCCTGAGGACACGAACCATATTTTCAAGATTCTGGTTAACGTCAATTGAGGTTTCCACTGCAGCAAATCGGTTCTCCAGGTTTGACTGGAACGTTTCGGATCCTGCCATGGTTTGGAGTAGAGTAGGTCGGAGACTAGACCTCACCAAGCGAACACGTTCGGCTTTGAAGTCGATATTTAGAGTGCCTCGAACAAGACGGTGATCACTGCCGGTGTTAAACCTGTTGATCACGGAGGCATCTCTGAATATGTGCCGCCTATCCGCTATGATGAAGTCGATCTCTTTCCTAGTAACAGTATCGGGACTTTGCCACGTCCACTTCCTTTGAGGCTGCTTCTTAAAGAAAGAGTTTGGATACTCGTACTGTAATAGAGATGTAATGTACAAGCTGCGGTTTGGCGAGGAGTGGAGGATCCTCAATCAAAGGAAAACCCAAGTTGTCCCCGTGAGCGTGGAGGATCTAAAAAACTTATATGACGAAAGAAGAAAAATCACGAAAAAAAAATGTTCTGATCTACAGCAACTTAAGTCGTCTATTCCCCGTGATTATCATGACTATTATGATGCTTTGCCACACGAAAATTTATTATTTTCATTATAAAACACAATTTTTTAGTACAATTGTACTCGGCTTATGATTAAAATAAAAACAAACAACTCTACTTTTAGTTTCAATTATTGCTTAAACCAAACCTAACAACTCCTTTTTTCGTTATAAAACCCAATGATTATAAAAAAAAATAGATTTTTAAGTGTTTTTAGATAAATAAAAAGCATAATTTCCAACGAGATTTTTGGTTTTCTTTATTGCGTTAAATTAAATTTATTATGACGTTTTAAGTCTCTGCTGTAAAATTTGCTCCAGAGGAGTTAGTAGGTTTGAAAATTAGGGTATCGATATGTACCTACGAGTGTGGTTAGGAGCCTAATTTCAAGACAATGTCAGTTAGGTTTGAAATGATGCATACAATTTGCACTGGTATTTTGGCCGTGTCATATCTATATACATTAATGTTTCAAGGTAAACTGAATAATGTGTAAATAGGTACAGTTATGATGTCTTCAAGACCAGGGCCACTTCACTTAGTATCCAAGTTTCTTTATTATTGAGGTACTAACTAAGATACCTTGGTTTATCTTAAAAGTTATTTGGCATTGGTTACGCCCCAGTGCCATTCAATTAAAAAAAATATGGAAGTAATCTACTAGCATACTAAAAATCTACTATTTTCCATATCCAAAGGAAAGCCCCGTTAAGATAAAATTTCGCAAAAGCAATCTCTACGTTCGTCTTTAAAAATAACGGCCCAATAACGCAAAGAAAAAAGTTATGTCTAATGGCGTGCCTTTGAAATTCGTTTTAGGCTGAATATTGCGAGGATCCCCGAGGTGCAGTTACGTAGAATGGAACGCCGTATTTTGCTACCTAATAGGTACATATCTCGCTTATGTTCTATGGGCCAGTGTTAACTGAGTTAGGCGGGATTCACGCGTTACCTAGGTATTCTATGTTTATTTTTTATATTATAGCAGAACCAGTATTTTTTCAAATTCAAATTTAGAATAAACTTGTTGACTGGCTCGGTGGAACAGTGGTTAGTGACCCTGGATGGCGGTTCCGAGAGTCGTGGGTTCGATTCCCACTCGGGACACATATTTGTGTGATGAACATCGGTGTTTGTTCCGTGTCTGGGTGTGATTATGTATTTAAGTATGTATGTAATTAAAAATATATATGTATGTACATATATCAGTCTCTGACGCCCATAGTACAAGCTTTGCTTAGTTTGGGGTCAGATGACCGTGTGTGGAAATGTCCCAGATATTTATTTATTTATTATTTATTTAATGATGAAATTGAGTATTTAACTAAGTAGTAGCGTGATATGTTAACAGTATCAAATGCATAGCTACTTACTGTTTGACGTTACGATATTATGGTCCTAGTTTATACCTCTTTAATTAAAATATTCATACTTTCAGATTATTATTCGTTCATTCGGATGTTTCTAGTGAAATGTAGCCTATGTCTTTTTACGGAGCTGTCACTATCTTTTTTCCTTTCCACCACGATTACCTAAATCTAGCTTGCATCAATTATTATGAAACGAATTGTAAACAAATATTGCTACACATTAGAAAACTAAAAATTTCCGGAATATTTATCCTCCCGATATCCTGGTACTATCACAAGCACCAACCACAGTCAGTTCACCTGTGATTATGGTGCTTGCAACAGTGCCGCAAGTAGCAAGTTGCAAGTATCGGGAGCTAAATAAAACTAAACAACATGGTAAATATCCCGGACATTGTCCGTTTTCTAATGTGTGTACCCATAACAGTTAAATATGCTACACAATTCAAATAAATCAAATAATTTATTTGCATAGGTAGGCACAGATACAGGACTTAGATTTAAATATGTTTCACTATATTATTCATAAAACCAATTTTATGCATAAAACTCACAGTCACGTATAATGAACTTACACATAAATAATAATAATTTCGTAATCTCAAACAGGTTTACAAAAATAAAATACATTTACTTTATAAATGACAACATATTGTGGTTCATCCAGAAGATATTCCAACTCAGAATCATTTGCACCTACCCTTATACGAAACTGCAATAAACAAAACTCCAGCACAACATTAACGATACAATACACTTGAAGGGATTGCTGCCGGCGAGAAGGGTCAGCGTCACTTTACTGCCCGGTCAGTCCCGGCACTGTCATACTCCCGTAATATAATACGGTCGTGTTATGGCAGCTTGAATAATTAACCGTTTGGACGGGGTCATATTTACGAAGGATCTTAAGGAACCACGGGGTCTCGTAAACTATGTCATACCTGACCCCGCTTGGACTTATAGCTGGTTTGTACCTCATTTAGTTGATTGATGTGATTCATGTCTATTTGAAAAAGCGTAGATGGCCGAGTGGTCTAGGTCGTAGCTTGCCATGCGAGAGGTCACCAGTTCAAACCTCGCCACGTATTTTTTAAATTTTGTATAAACACATAATATGAAAGAATAATTGACGCTTTAACATTGAAGGAAAACATCGTGACCACATACGAAGAAATCCTAAGGTGGTGTAGTCGACTTACCAGACTTGGCCAGCGTGGTTGACTCAAGCCATATCACTCTAGTTTAGGGTAGGCCCGTGCCACAGCTGTAGGAACATTTACGGGATGATGATGATGCCTATTGGTGTCTAGATAATATTAGTTCAGAGATAATATTTATATGATTTGTATTTGTGTATACGCCTGTAGGATTTACCGGCAAAACTAAATACACACACATGTCCTAGTTCGATAGGAAATTCGTTATTGTTCCCACAGGAAATCTTCGTAATTCAGCTGAATATTTGATATCATAATATTATTTACTAGTACGTTGCATAATGCATTTCTTTGGTTTACTTATTTTCTTACCTCATCCTGTGCTTAAGCAATAGCTGGAAATTTTAAAAAACTAACATCATTAACTATCATTAAAGTGTACTCGAGTATCATTAATTAAGAGGGGAATGAAATTGCCTACACTCTTTTCAATTTGTACCAAATACCAATAGGAAAAGATACTGGCACATTTCACCCGGTCGGATTAAACATCGTAATGCCTGATTAACACCTGATAACGAACATCAGGGTACGCCATTACCTCCATATATTTCACTTAACGGGATTTTCTGCTGAAACCGGTCGAGTTATTGGAATTAGGACCATAAGTAATCGTGATAAGGGGTATAATGTGTGACGTAGTAAGTGTCAGTATGCAAATATATTTTGGCAGGTAAGAGTAATGTTCGGAATTAGCGAGCATGACGGTGTTACACCCGTCTCGCACTTAGGTTTATGTAAGACAGACAGAGATGAGATGACAGCTGTAATAAAGGTTGACGATGTTGCGTGATGGGCACTCAAAGGTCCAGATGTGTTTAATGATGTAAAGAGGCAGATCATTGCTCACTTGGGTCGATTACAATTCGGGAAGAAGATAAGTAAAGTGGAATAAAACGCACATCTGTTTGATTTCTACGTTTATAAATTAAACAGTTTTAATATCTTTGGATTAAGCAGAATCTACAGAATATACTACACGCAACTACGAGATACAGCTAGGTGGAAAAAGGTGATAAAATGAACGTAGTGGGGAGCTGCAATATAAATAAAACAATGACGAGAATAGTAGACTATCCAAGAACATTTTTTTCTCAATTAACAAACTAAGGAAAATTATATCACTAACCCTAAATTAGCATAACCTCCTAAGCCTCAAACCTGAATCAGAATAGAATGATTATTTTTCCAGCTACTTACAAAGTAAAGAGGTATATTTATGTGCTGCCTTCCTCGCTCACAAAGTCATATCCGTATATTCCGGCCTATTTCCCACTCGCGTCAGGTTAAAAGCAACATTACGGTTAGAACGTGACCCATCACCGGCTTATAACGCGTTGATGACGCCCATAAAACACTATAAATTACATGAGAAACCGCCATCCTATACTATCTATTCAAATTGCCTATTAAACTGAAATAGACACTGAAGACTCAATGTATTTTGGGATTAATTAAAGTGAATTTTAGATTATGTTTATCGAGCGGTCTATTTCAATTTGGTATTTTATAACAAGAGTCGTGGAATTGTTCGGACTATGCATTTGACTGTGTTTTGATATTATTTGGTACCTAAATCTAAAAACAGGCGTAAGTAATATCAAATGTACTTTATTAAGTGCAATTCCTATAGTGACAATTTATTTAAACTGCGTTTGAAGCTTTTCGTTTAATTGACGTTTATTATTAATGCACCCAGTTACTTGTTAAACGGCAGCCGTTTATGTTTGAGCCTCAAAATATTTTGCTTTGTCTTTTCCTTTTTAATTTTTAACGTTCGCTTTTCAAAGTTAACGTAACACAATTCAAAAACAAACACTGCTATGCTCGCAGCGTACATAAAACCAATGAACATGAATGCGCCTAACAAATGCTGAATAGACAAAGGCTCAATCTCATTAGTGCCCTCCCCACTCACAGTATGTATAAACAACTCTTTGTTCCATTTATCTATCAAACCATTTTCCGACACGCTCCTTATTATGTTGTTGAATCTCTCTAACATCGGAAACCATTTCCGAGCCAAAAGCACGACGCCGTACTTATACAAGTTATCACTCTCGGGGAAGCAGTAAATCAAAGGCTTCCCTCTTCCCAATTTCTGATCTTTGTACACGGCCTGTCGTCTCGAGGAAACAACGGCGAAATTCCGGTCTTGAGCTGCCCGCCTTATCCCCTCAGCGAACGTTGTCGAGTTATATTTGCGATACAAATAAAACGAGCTTGCGTTATTAGTCTCAAAATAGGATCGGTAAATCTCCCTGCCTCCCAGAGGAATCCTAGACTGTATGAGATCCGTCTCGGTGCTTATCTGCTTTTCAAATCGCGGGTGCATTAGGAAGCTCCTTAGGAACGACTCGTACGATATCCCCATGTTTACGCTGAAACAAAGCCAACCGAAGATTAGGATACGGAATGTTGCACTCTTCGGATCAAACGATGCTCCCCAACCTAGTAGCATGCTGAAAGTCATCAATATTGAATTTGTCGGCCATTTTGTTACTTTCTTGTTTTTTTCTCTGTAGTAAAAGTAATGGAATAGTAGTCCCATAATTAAGAGGCTTCCGAATGTAGCAACCCATGTTGACCACTGAAAAATAATCACTAAGTTGTTCCACGTAGATGCTTGGCCAGCTTTTGGCACGCACCACGTCATTTCGTCTTGAGTGTAACTGACAGTTGGATGAAACCATCTTCTTATTGATGTAGTTACCTCAATATTACCTATCACCAAGTCTGCCGAGTCGTTTCTCAATACTTCGTATGCCCCAGACGCGGTGCCTTCCCAGGAAACGATACCCCAATTTTCGGGAACATCAGAAGTTCTTATAATGAGGCTCATATTTGTGAATTGACTTATGATTCTTACTAAATTAATTTCGCCCCCTTTTTGAAATTCATACGAATCATTATAAGTTGTGTTTGTTAATATTCTCTCAGGGGGTAACACATACGGCTCGGATACCACCGCATAAGTGACCAATGGACACCCTTTCATATCATACGGGAACATTTCCTTTTGAGTAGAAAGTTGAACGATAACATTATCTTTGCATTTATCCAAGATATAAACTGAATCGCATTTTCCCCCGCAATTTGTGTGACTATAAGGACTCCAAGTGTAAGAAATAACTTCTTCGTTCTCAGAAGAATATATGAATATAATGCTTTTGTAAAGTTTGTAATATCTCAGTTCGTTTATAAATTCAATGGCCGTCTCCTCGGCGTTCTCAGTTTTATTCAGCTGATAAAACACAATGGCTTTGGCTAATGGATTCCAAGTGGGCAATTTGTTTAGCTGCAATATGTTCCTCGTTAGCTCAGATTTCTCCTCCAAAATCAGCATATAATTTTTAGCTTTCTCAGGGAAATGCGATGCGTTCGCGTGATGATAAAAAGAATCTTTCACCATGACCGAATATTTTATTCCGCCGTGAATGGTCTGCAATAGTAGCCCTTGTGTTGTGGAGGCATAAGAGTTGATGTTGATTATCACAATGCTCCCGCTTAGAGCTTTCTTTTCGACAAAATATTTTGCGGAGAGTTTTAAAACGCATTCTGCGGTTTTTGCTACTTGCTCTGAATTTCCAGTTGTCGTCAGTAGTGAATTTTCACTTAACGCAGCAGAAACAATGAGAGCAAAAAGTAAATAATGTAGAAATGCTTTAGAGCACATTATGTCTGTGGACATACTAACTCAAATTCAAAACTTGTTTAAAACAGTCAAACGAATGGTGGAACATTTCATTTCAGTTTTCAGGGGTAGAAAACAGTGAACATTAAAAATCATTTCAATAAAATAGTTTTGAGTAAAAATTATAAGTCACGAAACGAAATACAGAATGTATGTCAAGAAAAAATAATCCCATCAAAAACATCCTGTAAAAAAACTCGCCAAGTCTCGATGGAGCAGATTGCTCATCTCTAAAAAGTAATGAAATCTAGACAAAATCGTGCCAAGCCTAAGGTTCCTTACTGCGATTTCTTCATTATTATAGTTAGTGTTGTGTGACTTAGCCGTTGAAGGGAACACAAGGGTACATAACCAGGTTCTCCGTAAAAATATTACTCCAATCTGTCGCCAGAACCGCTACCTATTGACGATAAAAAATAAAAAACAAGTGAAAATTAAGGCTTGATACTGGTTTTGTACCCTTGAGTACCCTTCAACGGCCAAGTCACACAACACTAACTATAATAATGAAGAAATCGCAGTAAGGAACCTTAGGCTTGGCACGATTTTGTCTAGATTTCATTACTTTTTAGAGATGAGCAATCTGCTCCATCGAGACTTGGCGAGTTTTTTTACAGGATGTTTTTGATGGGATTTCACTTCTTTTTGTAGAAGCAGCTAACTAAATTAAATATTTTTTGTGAAGGCGGTATGTCGTTTTTTAAATATTTTTAGACGACTTTATAATATTAGGCTGTTGTTTTCTAATCAGGATCACCAGGTACTCCAGATTTTCGATTATCGTAGTTTTTATAATTTTCCCTTTATGTGACTATTAAATACTAACTCTGTATCAAATTTCAGCGCTCTGAGTTTATGGGAAGTACTACTTCTATTTTGATGATCATGAGTAGGTGAGTGTGTGAGTGGGTTACATCAATGCGAAACTTTGCTTTCGCTTAACTTCGGAACTATAAGTCCCACAGACTTGAAATTTTGGATTTTAGTATGTTATCATAGGTTACTAGATGATAAAAATTTCAGCGTTCTGGTCTTATCCAAAGGTTCTCAAATAGGGGCCTGAAAATGCGGCGAAATGGTTCCAGTAAAGGATGGTACGGCAGTGTTTGCTTCGCGCTCGACTTGGCGGGGGCACTGCCGTGCCCCCAGAGGATACAACTTGCAATGTTTTCAAAAGATGAGTGTCGTTATAAAATATGTATGAATATAAAATCCGGTGGCAACAGTATTTTTATGAAATCAAGTAGGTACCTACCTATTTAGAAAATCTTCTACCTTAGATGTGAAATGATTTGAATACACTATAGATACACATTAAATAATTGATTCAGATTCAAGAGCATCTCTCATAAATCTACCATAAATGCTCTTTCGTACTTCTCAAAGTAACTGATATTATCAAATTTTTCATATTGCGCTTATAGTACCGGTGCGAGACGTTTACTTAAGTTGCAGCTTAGATAATTATTAAATGATATTTTACACTAGAACTCGATGGGCATTCGCATGTCAACGATTACTACAAAAATCTTTATTGTCCTACTAGGTATATCGATAAAATATCATAATTATCTACACTCAAATGTTCCATACTCCTTACGCCGTGATATTTACCTAATAGCAGTTATCATCATTCAATTTGACATTTCAAAACTTAACAAAGCCTATCAAAGATCATAATGCACATGCAATTTCGTGACCTTGAAGTAAACCTAATCATCAATGCAACCAAATGGTCCTTACTGTAGGTGCAGTATAATCCTATCGTATGGCGTTACTTAGTATAAATGTTTGTGTCTTTAACACTTCTTCTTATCGTATGGTTGATGAACAACCTGTTGTCAGAGTTTTTAAACCGCCCGTAGGCCTCTGACATGGCTTCACACACCATTGAAAATTTTCTCAGGTGTGCTGGTTTCCTCACGATGTTTTCCTTCACCGTTAAAGCGTCGAATGATGGTAGGTACATATTTTGAATTTCAAATTTGAAAAACACATTGGTACCTGGCGGGGTTTGAACTGGCGACCTCTTGCTTGGCAAGCAACGACCTTAACCACTCGGCCATCGACGCTTTTTAACACTAACATCACATAATTTTTATTACGTATGGGAATCAAACCCATGAGACGCGAAAAGAATAATGCCCAAAAAATTGATCATCAAACCAGTTCAGTCAAGATCCACTGTCAAGTTTGTCAAATTATCAGATTTTCTTGGTAATTTTGGGAGTTTCTGATTTAGAACCTTGTCTTAATTATCAGAAAATCACAGCGCAAAGAATTTTGACTTTTGATATAATATATCAAATATTATTTGACGATATTATTATGATTCATCATCATCAGCCCATATATGTGCCCCAGCAGCAACTAAACTAAAGCGATAAGGCCTTGCTCAACCACACTAGCCAGGTGCGGGTTGGTTTGGACTTCAAAACCTAAGAATTTATATTTAAGTTACGAGTGGCAGGTTTCCTGACGATGTTTTTCTGCACTGTCAAAGCGTCGACACCGTACATATGAATTTCAAATTTGAGAAACACAGTGGTACGTGTGCATTATATTATGATTAAGTTGCCTAAAAATATTTTATCAATTAGTACAAGGTTTGTCCAAAACCAGTGCCTCTTTAGAGTTTTTGAAGCAGTTTCTAATAGGGGTTGAAGTAAAACAACCAAATCATATAATTTACACATATTATTATTCAAAATTGTCGCTTTTACACAAAAAGAAACTTGGTCCGACCAAAGTCGAGTGATCAACAACTTCAGGTAATGGTATAACAAATAAAATGTGTTCATATTCATTTTATATTTAACTAGATACATACTTATATTCATGCAACTATCACTGTCTGAGCCATAACTAAATTGAACAAAATAATCAACGCAAGCTTAATAAATAATACAATCAAAACATTTAATTAAACTCAAACAAGAATTTAATAAATTGATGTGGAAACTTATAACTATCAATAAATTACGAGAGTATACTTACTCCTAATGACTCACACAGTGCAAGTTGAATACAAAGCATATTTCCTCAATAAATAAATAACTTCACGGTACAAATCATCAACCACATCAACTTTACCACTAAAATTGACAGATAAACAAATTGTTGATACTTGATACTAACATTTTGTGCCGTAAAACGAGTGTGACGTACACCGTACCGCTTAGATTACAATATCATAATGTTAACTATTTACAATAAATGCAACTTCAAATACCTAAAACCTGTGCTTCATAACAATCTATATAAATATGTTTATTTTTGTCTTAATTTAAAGCTAATTTAAGTTTTTAATCGGAAAGAGGAAAACGGGACGGTGGATGTACAATACATTCTATTCGTAAAAATATAGTAAGCACTTTTATTTGTTCAAACAATGTGTATCGAAGGAAATGCATGCAAATTCTATATAGGATCAAGGACATAAAGAAGAAAAGGTTAGGTTGAAAAGCAGCGTTATTAAACAATATGAGAGTATTTATACAATTATGAATGACAAATGGACGCTGCATGAAACGAGAGATCAAAATATTAGGAGTTAATATTTGACTAAAACTTATCACCTTGATGTACACCCTTCATAAGCTTTAACCCATTACCCAATTGACAGTCAATCCAAATTACTTTTTCATCACCATTACTCAGTGGTTAAAGTAAAGTTTGAACAGAATTTGGTGACTCTATAACTGAATATATTTCCACATTTTCAGGTTTATTAGAATGGGACTTTACAATTACAATGTTCAATGAAAGAAAATTAAGAATAACAACGAAAATTATATCAAAGAATTGTAGATAGTATTGAGCAATAAAGATATTTGTAGAAAGTTGCAAACGAAACAAAAATCCTAAGTTTCCCATACCAAATCTACAAGCTCATGTTGTTACGCGTTCTACGATAATATACACGCTCTGAGATCTACCTTCAAGCGATTTTCAACAAGTCTCATGATTATGATTTCATTCCCTAAATCTCTACAATCCGCGTCCCATCTACCAATAAAAATAGTGTATAAGACCTAATAAATATAGGAAAGATTATTGAAATTGTAAAAGTATTGTAGTCTTTAATTGAACGATATGCATCATTTTCGTGATGGCAGCCCCATTTATATTAGCTTTAAATATTTATTGCAAAACCTCATTAACAAGTTCAAAGATCAAAATTGAAGAACTTTCGTTTTGTTTTTTTTTTCTTCTATAATAATTGGTATACCATTTGATCAGCAACAAAAAATCGCTTTTCCTACTTATAATTAAGATAATTTTGAAATGGTACATAAGACGATAGTCTTGACATTTTCAAGTTGTGACTACGATTTGTATATAATTAGAAAAAGTGATTCGACTTTAAAGATCCTCGTTCAATTTTGATATTTGTAAAACACCTAAAACGGACTAACGATAGTCTTATTTAATTAATCTATGAAAGGCAATGCAGATAGATTTAGTTGCGTAAACACGTTACGTTAATGATAGCAATGTACAGACGTAACTTATGAAGATATTCATTACTCTAACGAAAAGATACTATTAAATAAAACTCCACAAGAAACGATAGGGTTCAACAGTTCATGACTGATTATGCAATTCCAGATTTGACTACACATTAGTTTCACATAGGTATTGGATTAAAATTGCACATCTGACCGCACAAGTGATTTTACATCATTACAGTATTTAATTAATATTTACAATACTAAACACTTGCGAATCAGTCAGTATTTAATTTCTTACATTATCCTCATTATCATTAAGCGACTTAAGTGTACGTGAAGGGCTGCGGGATTTGGATTAACATCTGGATCGTTTGCGAGGTTAGTTAATTTTCAAGCTTCTACGGGGCTGAAAGTCTATTCACTTCACCTCACTTAACTTTTCCTCTAGTCCTCTTACATCAAATTCGATCTGTTTTTTCTTTTGGACGATATCAAACTCATTTGATTTTGAATTAATTTAATAACTTTTGTTATTACTATGACTTGATTTTGGTAGTCTGAATTTAAAATTTTTATCCACAGGATTTATGTTAGTTATTAAGCATTACACTGTATTTATGTCATGTTTAATGTCAACATATGGATAAATGTCCAATAAATACACTTCATATATTTCTATGTAAAGATTAAGACATGTGTAACAAATTTTGTGAGGATTTTCTTGATGACATACTATTGAGAGTTTACACAATTAAGAAACCGCATGTTAGCTACATGGCATTCCATTATCCTATGTTCCTATCTTTGAACTGATTGACAGCATTAATACTAGATAGATATCGGTGGTAGTGAGCTTAAGTGTAACAACATAGAAGCATAGGATAATACTATTCCAGGTGATTTTAAACCTTGAAGGTTTAATCTACTCCTAACAGATTTCATCACATACAAAAAATATTTTAAATTAAATAATATTGCTATCCTTAGAATTATTTGATTTATTCCTTTCTAATAAGAACTTTGACTTTGACTTTGACTTTGACTAATACCAAAAACGAATATCAAAAATTTTCTGTAGTCGTTTTTCGTATGCGTAGAACAGGTGGTATTAGCTTTTTGGTATTATTCAGGAATAGATCAATTTTTCACAAACTCACAACAAAACCAATATAAATTGATGTAAATGTAAATCCAGGTTGAAATGTTCACTCAAAACCAATGTCATCACAAATGCGAAACAAATGATAGTTCCCCGATCGGTGATCGATGTAAGAGGAGTCTTCCCTCCTTAGACGTACCACTCCTTAATGCCGTCCCGCTTGACAGGCGGCGCGGGCGCAGGCAGCGCGCCGCGGTTTAACGGGAGCGGTTGAAGCGCACGCGCTCCATTCGCTCCGTTGCTTCCTGCGCCTGATTGGTAGCTGGAGTGCGCCTGGGAAGGAAATCATAATCGTCATCATCATCAGCCCTTCAATATATGTCTCCACTCCTGGGGCACTGGCCTACCCTAAATTAGGGCGATAAGGCCTTAATCGTAGTATTTTATGTTACGGAATGGTTTTGCCATACATAAAAAATATTGCAACCGATCTTCCGCATATTTTTAAGTTATATTCAACTACCTACATGTTTTGGCGATCCGTCAGGAAAGGTCCGTGAAGGAGTTACTGTCTAGTGTGGCTAGGGGTGAGAGCCATCCGCTCCCCCGCAAGTCCGGTGACGATGACGTGGCTACTCCAAGTCATCATCGTAAGTTAGTTAGGGAAAAAAGGTGCTAGCCTTAATTTCTAGGTGTGTCATTACCTGGTTGCCAAGCAGCGCGGCGCTAGCGCCCTGCTGGTAGCTCTTGTCCTCGGTCACCTTGTACGAGGGGTCGAGCTTGAACACAATGTACTTGAGCACGATGATCACTATCAGTATGATCGCTATCAGCACTGACGCTACTATACCTGTGGACATTTTAGATGAGTCAGTTTCGATATAAATAAATTATTTTCGGAAAATCAAATTGTAGCTTTCATCCAAAGATATCGTGACAGTGTATGATAGATGGATTTGCAAGTTTAGAACATATTCATCATAATAACATACATAAGTAATGATTGTTATTTACTAACCTACAATAGTGGCAAAGAATTCTGACTCGGGTGGTACGACCCTGTTGTCTGTCGTCTTCGGCTGGTACCATTTTGTGGTTATGTCGTAACCGTTGTAATCCTGAAATGTCATACATTTTATTTTATAATGTTTGAATAATAAATACTCCGCAAACACTTAACCAAATATAGTTCCTCGATCGGATAACAGTTGTACATGAAATGTATATTTTTTTAAAAACGCAGATGTAGCTCTTTAAAAATATAGGCACTGATTGTTTATTTCCTACACTACGCTTTTGGCCAGCCTTCGTCACAGTTAAAACATTTTTATTAGCAAAATGTGTTTTGAATAGCTTGAAGCCCTGAAGTATCTAAAACAGGTGTGTGTGTCCCTCACGGGCAGTCGCTCCTGTTCGCCAATACTGATCGGGTCGACCTCGTAGGTCGGCAAACGCGGCACGCGCCATGACCTCGTTCCTGCGCGAGTCCTTGTAGTCGTTGTCCTCTTCGGTCGTGTACGAGGTACCCTTTGGTAGAGACTGGAGTTACATCACTTGTTCATTCCTACCTGATGCTCCCTCCCGGGCAGCCGCTCCTGCTCGCCCATGCCGATCCGGTCGACCTCGTAGGTCGGTGTGCGCGCCTCAACCTCGTTCCCGCGCCGGTCCTCGTAGTCGGGGATGTGGTTGGTGTCCTCTTCGGTCGTGTGCGTGGTGTCGTCGGGAGTGTGGCGACCGGTCATGGTCGGGGTGTAGTGCCCGCTGGAGTGGGTGTGTTCTGCAAGGGGAGGGGAGGGAGGGATTTAGTGATGATCATCATATTTTTCAAGTGACTATTCGCGCGAAGTCATTTATCGCATCATTCTTTCATCGCAACTTTATTATTTTTGGCCATCGGATGATAAAATATCCTTTATCGGAGTCCTAATGTTATTTTGTAAACTTAACTTATTTAAGGTTCAAAAATATTGAGTGATAATATGGATGGATGTGTTATCATTCCATACCTACTCACAAACTTTTGAGTATGTAATATCAGTAAGAAACGACATTTTTGTTGGATTTATTTTTAGCAGGAAAGAGTTACATGTTTTCGTCTCTCGAACATAAATCTTAATTTTATGAAGCATCACTTAAAAGCCAACAAAATTATAGCAGCAACTTGAAAACCCAACAGAAAATCATTCCAAGCTGAAAAATAAAAATGATAATTTTACAAAGCTCCAGACGGAAAATTGTCAGACTAGCGTTAGCTACATCCATACTTATCCCACAATATCTCCTCATAAACTCTATTCGAGAGACATTAATAGCACCCCTTAATCAAACATACAGTATTAGACCACCGACATCTTACCATCAGTAGGCGTGGTCCGCCTCTCAGGCGTGGTGGCAGAGTCCACAGTCCCGGCGTGCATATTGTCGTGGTCGGGAAGCGTGGTCCGCACGTCGGCTTTAGTACTGCTGTGAACGTCGGTGGCGCCATCTGTGGAGCCTTCGAGGGACTTGTCCACGTGCTCCGTCGAAGATATGGAGGCGGTGGGCGATGTCATACTGTGGGTGCTGGTTGCTCCCGATCTGAAAGGATTAAGCAGTTGATGCAACATTAAATTAGATGTCCGACAGGTATCGGCCGTGGCGATCTGACTTAAAGGATAACAGCCAGATGCAAAGGATACTGTCAATATGCACAAGTAACCAACTAGCTATTTTTCAAATCAAGCATTTTATACTTTAGAAAATTTATTATATAATTTTTAGGGTCTTTGAAAGAATAACTTACGTGGTGGCAGGATGTTCTGGTTCAGTCACTTCTTCTCCATTGGAGCCAGACCCTTCTATGCAGTCTTCATCATCACATAGCTTCATAATTTTTCCACTCGTATCACCCTATAGAGAAAGTGATTCAAATGTTACTAACCAATAGACAATTTTTAGTTTAATCAAGTATTCGAGTATTAATTTTAGTAAAAAACAGACGGAAGTCCTCGTTTCCAACCTTTTGTTGAAATAAGAGCACGATAAAGCATTCCCAGCGTACAGGTAAATTTTGTATGAATGCGCGTCAATTTAAACTTTTGGATACCGTTATTATATCACATACACCCTCTAAACATGGCCGACCTAAATCATCGAGGGTTCGATTCCCACTCGGGACAAATATTTGTGTGATGAACATCGGTGTTTGTTCCGTGTCTGGGTGTGATTATGTATTTAAGTATGTATTTAAAAATATATTTGTATGTATATCAGTCTCTGACGCCCATAGTACAAGCTCTGCTTAGTTTGGGGTCAGATGACCGTGTGTGGAAATGTCCCAGATAAAAAAAAAATCATAAGCATCTCATCATCATCATCATCATTAGCCCATACTTGTCCACTGCTGGACATAGGCCTCTCCAAATGCACGCCACTTCTTTCTATCCTCGGCCACTCGCATCCAGCTCCTACCAGCCGTCCTGCGCAGATCGTCACACCACCTGGCCTGCGGGCGTCCTACACTACGTTTGCCGAGACGCGGTATCCACTCCAGAACTCATCTACCCCAGCGGTTGTCGGTTCTACGGCTGATGTGGCCAGCCCACTGCCACTTCAACTTGCTAATGCGATGAGCTATGTCGATGACTTTGGTTCTCTGACATAAGCATCTCACCTTGACCTTATAAACCCTGGAGGGTGGGCGCTTGGTGGACGGCACGTAGACGGGTGTGATGAGGTCGTCGCCGGAGCCTGCGTCGGGCAGCACACACGCGTCCTCGTCGTCGTCGCGGCAGCCCGAGCCCGCGCCCGAATACACCAGCTCGTCCAGTACTCCTGGACCGCCGTAGCCCGAGGGCGGTGTCTGCGGGGGAAGGTTGAATAAAATTGTATTTTCTTCTTTTTTATTTGTTGTTTTACGGCTCTTTTAGCTCTTTAAAGGTTTTTGTGTCACACATTCAAATATTCAAAAAAATTCATATTAATATTTGGTGTGGTGTTGAGTCACACATTCAAATATAAAAAAAAAAACATATTAATATTTGAATGTGTGACTCAACACCTGGGTAGATCAGTGGGTAGAGCGTCAGACGCGATATCTGAAGATCGGTGGTTCAAGTCTCCGTTCAAGCGGGGTCATGAATGCGATTTTATTTCAAGTTTTGAATTTGTATTTTCTTTGTGATAAAAGTAGTATTTGGCATGAAAATCTTAATGATGATAACATGGCAAGCAACGACCTTAACCAATCGACTATTGAGTATTGCGTGCTTTGCTTAATAAATCCAGCTATATTATCATCACCAACTAACCTTGTAGCGTAAACTGACATGCTGCATTCTAACAATATCTCTATCGAGGGGTGTGTGCGCGCGCCTGGCGCCTTAACCACTCGGGCATTGACGCTTTATGTGTTGCGTTATTAATAAATTTCACAAATTTCATTATTTTTTTGTTTTTACAGACCGAATTATTATTGATATTTTTATAATAATTTCTATCAGACATGTAATTTAGTATTAAGCTTGACATGTACGTGCAATACTGGCGCTTTGGGAATCTGTAAGCCAGTATGTGACCATCATCACCAACTAGCTACCTTAAATCGTCAACTAACCTGCTGCATCCTATTGATATCCCTATCGAGCGGTGTGTGCGCGCGCCTTGCGTCACCCCTAACAGACACAGCGGCGTCGGCGGCGGCGGCCAGCTCCAGCACCCGCACGCCATCTACCACCAGCCCCGCCACCACGCCGCTGAAGGAGCGCGCGCCGCCCGCGCCCCCGCCCACGGTGATGGTGGACATGCTGTTGAATATCGTTGATTGTTGGCCTCCTGCAAAAAAATATTGGTACTCTTTTCATTTTGATCGCAACAGACAAACTGATGGTTGAGAGGCTGATGATCTCACAGACAAACTGATGATTGCGAGCCTGGTGTACCACCTGATGATTGAGAGACTGATGATCCCACAAACTGAAGATTGAGAGACTGATGAATTCACATACAAACTGATGATTGATAGACTGATCCCACAGACAAACTGATGATCCGACAGACAAACAGATGATTGAGAGACTGATGATCCCACAATCAAACTGATGATTTTGAGATTGATGATCCCACAGACAAACTTGGCAAATAGTTTTGTAGTAATTTTATGTGAAGCACTGTTTGTTTTTGATAAATTAAAAGATTTGGTGAGACTTTAAATTTCACTTTGAAAAAACTATAATATACAAATGGAGTAGAATCCTAAAATACTTCAATCAATATTTGTAATCACGAGAAGCAGATAAGAAACATATCAATGATGTGAAATACGACAGAATTTTAGGTTTGATTACCGGTTTCATGTCGTTAGTAATCAGTAACTATTGCATGCTATAATGAATATCTTCAAATAAAATTTACACTTAACAAAAGCATCCTGACAGGTATTATAAGAAATGATTAAAAATTCTACCTACTTGCGATTCGTCACTTTGAAACTTAGTTTTATAATTAAAAACTCACCTTGAGGATGCCTTATATTGACGGCGTAATTATCCAGCTGCAAGGCAGACCGACTGCCGTTTCTTGTGAATCGAGCGACGTGGTATGCTCCATCATCGACTCTGGCTGCTTCATCACCTAACGGATGATCACCTCCACCCACATTGTACACCATGAAGAGATTACCACGGATCTACAAAGAGAAAAATTTTTGATCAGGTATTTTACTAACCATTTTCCTGTTTCAGTGAAGGTCCCACAATAATAAATGATTAAGCAAAAAGTCTACTGCCCGAATGTTTGAAAACTTCTTAATTCAAGATAAAAACCTCTAAAGCAAATAGTTATTGTAACCCACCAAAAGTTGTTAATCTTTTAGTAAATTGTAGATGACTACACTACAGAGATATTAATATCTCCCAAAGCATGTCATTCGATTTCCCTATCCGCGTTATATGATTTTTCTTTGCAAACAAAATTAAAAAGGAACTGTTCTACATGACTATACACCGTGAAATTTTAGTGGTTGTTTTCCTGTGGCAGAATGAAATCATTCTGCAATCGATAGTATTACTAAAGGCATTTGCCTTTGGTAATACTATCGATTTAATACTTTTTGATTTATGCAAAAAAATCCTCGAAAAAAAAAATTTTTTTTTTCAAATTTTCAAATAAATAATTTTCCAACTCGAAAACGAGAGAAGCTATCGTTATTTTATAAGATGTGACGTAATCAGGTACTGCTTGCCGCATGACATCGATGCTTAAAGCTGAAGAAGCTCGACACCCTAAGTCATAAGGCGGTTCGAACGTGCTTTCGAGTTTCGGTTAAACCTTTCGTAAAACCGGCATTTATTGATTTTAACAAAAAAGAACTGCACAAATCTATTGTACTACTAAGATAGAATCATTTAACTGCGGGAAAACAACCACTAAAATTTCACGGTGTATAAGACAAGTCTACTGAGTAGATAAAGAATTTATTGACGTATTCACACATTATGCTCATCAAAACAACTCGCAAACACTAAACCATCAACCAAATTTTATATTTTGGTTCATATGTATCTTTTATGTACTGTTTTGCCTTAATGCTCGGAATAAATGTATTTTCTTTCTTTCTTTCTTTTTTTCATTCTTTTTTTCTTTCATTCTTTCTTTCGTACTTTCAAATAAACGTTGATTTGTTTTTTTCTTTCTTTCCTTGTTACTTCCATTCTTTCTTTCAAATAAACGTCGATTCGCACTCACGATCTCCATCTGCATATAGTCCTGCGTGTTTGAAGACTCGATCCTCAACAGCACTGCATCCGCTTTGCTGGTCACGAAGCCCAGCGCGACCTTGTCTGTCTCTGTGTCCGCTACCGACGAGGTGGGGAAGGTGTAGGTGATGATGCCTCGGCCCGGCCCGAACTCGTAGGCTATTGACTCTGTAATGGTAGATGGTTTTGTTTTACAACAGTGAATAATTTTACTCACATTAGTGATAAAAACTAAGTCTATCGTACGTGAAACAGAAATCATAACTATTTTTAACCTTGTCTAAGTTATTTTTGTTGTCACTAAATAAACGTTTTCTTTCTTAAAGGAAATCTCAAATTAGTGTATTTTATTAAAATAAAGGTGATGTTCAAAATTCTTTTTTTCCATATCTAAACAAGGAACGTCTAACGCTACGTTAAAAGTATTTAATTTTATTTTTTTCTTGTTACTTTACATTTTTCACAAACAAAATGAACTGGAGTTCATATTCACTACTTAAGTGCACGTATACAAGTACAATGTTCAGATTTTAATTCTAGGACTTTGCTCCATACTTTACTACTAAAGATATTTACCATCGTAACAAGTTGGTCCAGTAAATGAAGTCAAGTCACAATCACACACGTATGTGTTCCACTGTTGCACGCACACTCCCTTGTTCGCGCATGCATTATGCGTGCATTTTGTTGGTCCTGAAAAAAAAACATGTTTTTATATTACAGCCTACCACATTTGAAATCAGTTTAGGTAGAGATTCGAGGTAATACATTTGGTGTCTCTTGTACTATGTAGCTACCATAATAATAACTCTGACATCATGAAAACGTTGGAAATCAGAAAAAAACATCTGTGTCTACCATCGTGAACAGCTTAGTTCGAATCTTAACTAAGAGTGTGTTGATTTATGATCGCAGTGGACGACACACTTAATAGTAACGTATCTGCCCACATCAAATTCAAGTCCTATATTTGTATGCAGTTACATTTTTAATCGATTTCCACTCATCATCACGTAGAGGACGCTGTCCAACTGGTACATACATACATACATAAATCCACGCCTTTTTCCTGGAAGGGTAGGCAGAGTACTACGGTCACCATGTACTACGGTCCTGGTACACCACTTTCGCTACTTCCACATCCATCAACCTCTCATTCATGCTCGTCGATTACGGTACATATCATTACATTACCTTCACATCCTGATCCTAAAGACGAGCTGGGTACTACAGCGTCGTCCATAAGCGACGGCGACTCGCCCGGCAGGTCCAGACTCGACATGCAGCCTTCGAAGCCTTGTCTCGAGAGCACGCCCACCGGCAGAGATGAGTACATGTCCTTGGGCACTCCGCCCACGAAGAGGACGCTGTCCAACTCCAGCATCAGGTTTGAACCTGGAAATATAGTGAGATGTGGTGTATTCGAGAAGCTATCAACTTTGTGTCATCCGAAAGAGATGTTAATAGTGATACTTTTTTAAGTTAAGCCAACTCTATATATTTTTGTTTTTGTTTTAGGTTCTTTGACACCTTTGCTATTAAAGATTCAGTGATGGTTTTTAAATTTACAATGTGTAAGGAAATGTGTTCATGAAATTTCTCTTTAACTAAATTAATGTTTTTCTCGATATTTTACTCGTATATTATTTTCGTTTAAATTTGGTCTGTGAGTGAGATAAGAAACTTACTTGTAGTATGCATCTCTAAGTCCTCATCAACTTGCAAAGTATGCACTTTGGGCGTTGGCCTTCTAACAGAAACCGTGTGCCATCTGTTGTCGTTCAAGAAATTCTTCAATTTGTCTTTCATAGTCACGACACCATCTCCAAGGTTGAAAACGCAATGGATGTGACCATTCACAAGCTCAATCGCTATAAAGTCTTGTTTCTTTCCTCCATTGTAAAATAGCAGACCATCCATCTCAGTTGTTCGGAAATAAAAGTCTAGGTAAGTATTGCCATAGGCTTTGAGCAACGGAAGACCGACGTATGTATGCTTTGATTTGAATGTTACAGATTTGTAGACATTCAGGGAATCAGGTTTCATAAACGTTCCAGTGAAGATAATACTTGACGTATCGTAAATATTGTTATTCTCATCGCCACTCCCGATTCCAAGGGTCTTTGCCATATCTATGTACCTTATTCCGTTGAAAACAAACTTTTGGAGATATCCCACAAAGTTTGGTAGAGTTGATGTCATCTGTATTTCTTCTTCTGGATGGAACAATCCTCCTAAATGCAGCGTTGAAATCTCTAAAGTGGAAGCTTTCCCTAAAATTGTTTCAGCTGAAAAACAAGTCAATTTCCATCAGTACGTTGCATGGAAAGACGCATCACACCTAACCACAACATTGACTTGAAAATAAAAAATAATTAGCAAAGTAAAGTTTTCATTCAAAGAATATCATCGACAGCCATTAGTTAAGTTATGTACACAGAAACTGAGTCAAGAATAGTAGCATGTCATTACATTAGTATGAGACTTAAGCTTGACAGATGCTAGTGTTAATTTCATACAGCCTAGCTTTCTAACTAGAAGAAGTGTTAGAAGACTCTCTTAGCTGTGACTAGATCGCGTATACTCCTACGCCTATGTCAACCAACTACACTTAGAAAAATATAATTTTGTTACCTGTAGACACATCCAGTTTTTTTAAATTCACACATGAACAGAACAAGTAAACAGTCTGTCAGTTTATATCACATACACGTAGGATACTACAGGAGAAAGAAATCAATAAAAATGAAGTAAGAAATAAGGGCATCCAACTAAAAGGTGTAGCCAAAGTGCCAGCTATTAAATCCAACAGAAACTAAGCAACTATTCTACTTCTCTAAGAGGACATCTAACACCAACGCTCTACACTTTTCTGGATCTCCTTTGAAAAGTGTTGGGCTAAGAACTGGTCTGAAACTGTTACAATGTTCAGACTAATTCTTATATGAACTTATTCTACATTTGATTTAGCTCCATCAATAAGTGTTTTTACATCACGAACGTCTATTTCTTCAGATTCATTATTATCATCAAGGAGTTGTTGTGATTGAGGAGTTTAATCAAAACCAACCTTATATTCCACTACTTTAGGGTCAAAATAAAACTGTGCGGGTGCTGTCCCGTGCATACGTACATAACATACCGCGTACGGGCTGCGCTCCATCCACCTGCAGTTTCAAGTTTGATGCCCGGCGAGAGAACCTAACCGTGTGCCAGTTGTCATCCGCCACGTTGGAGCCAGCTAGGAGATTCTAGAATACAATAAAAAATATATTCTATTTAACTGTTCCTTATTTGAGACACTGACTTTGAGCTCAGTTATTGTGAGTTCGAATGTTACAAAGGCCTGGTTTATACAAAATTCGCTGCGATCCGAGCGGCCAATTTTTTATGAGACTGCGCCTTGCATTCGTGAAATGCAATGTTGGTCACCACCCGATACCATGAAACCCAAAAGCTGCGTCTTTATTTTTTAAATAATCCTTTTACTTTTACACTTATCGGCAAGAAAGCTATTATCCTTTCTTGGAAGTGTTCTGGTCTGTGTAGATTTCTCTTTACAGTCCTCGTCAGATTTTTTATAATAATATTTCGTACTAGGTAGTAATTAATGTGTTCTACAAAATTGTAGTACATTATATATTTCTAAAATGAATACTTTTCGCAGCGCATGCGATATAAGGATTTTTTTTACATCTTGGGTTTTTCGTACGGATTCCTACTTTTTTTGAAAATGTAATATAGCCTAAAACCTTCCTCGATAAATGGACTATCCAACAGTGAAAGAATTTTTTAAATCGGACCAGCAGTTCCTGAGATTAGCGCGTTCAAACAAACAAACAAACTCTTCAGCTTTATAATATTATTATAGATGTGTAGTATTACAAAGACCGACGTTTCGTTTATCGTTAAGATGTAAAACTAAACATTCATCACAAGCGTACCTCGATATTAACGGTGAAGGAGGAAACCTACACACCTACGAGGATTTTTAAGGTTGTGTAGCCAACCAACCCGCACTTGGGCAGTGTGGTTGACTAAGGCCTGATTGCTCTAGTTTAACGTAGGCTCGTGCTGCAGCATCGGGCATGTATATGGGCTGATGATGTACTTCGATAAATAACGATGTATAACAGCTATTGGCCTACGAGACCACCCACCTTCTCCCGATCTCCCAGCCTCACGCTGGCCCTGACCCGCCCAGCAGCTACCGCCAGCTCGATCCTGTCCGCGGAGTGTTCGGAGGCCGTCCGCAGCAGCAGACCAGCCCTGGTGGTCCGGAAGCGCAGCATCAGCTCCTCCGTCTGAGTGATGTGCTCCAAGCCTAAAGACGCGGTCAGGTGCTGAGACCCGTTCAGGTATATCGTTGCCGTTTCTGGAATGAGATATTCATACATACACACATAAAATCACGCCTTTACTAACTACTTAAGATCTTGTGACCTGTTAACAAAACGGCGGGTTTCTGAATAATTTGATTAGTATATACGCGAGTTGAATAATAAACAATGTTTTATTTCAAGTGTGAAGTGTGCGCGCAAAAATGAAAAGTTTGTAGTAATATGTAGTACCTACGTTACATAGCAAATAGAAAACGTAATAATTAAAAGATGATAAAGAAAGTCCGCATTTTTTAATAATCTTATGAGATCAACAAACGTGTACGTATTTAGCTAACCACTTCAACTTTGCAAAACTAGAAATTAATTTAAACATTTGGTACATACTTTCGTTGTAAGGTAAATCATCGTATTATTAAAGAATAAATAAAGCTCTGTAAGTTTAGGCCTAGAGATAAGGTTAATGTTTTTTGGGTGAGTAATTTAATATTGAGGCCAGACTTAGAAATACTTTACTTGTATGTACCTACTTTAAATAAATTATTTTGTAACATGAAAACTTTTCGATTTAACTATTCTAATTACCTCTATAATCGCTCAAAAACTTTACCCTACACTTTCACGATAATTTTGATTCATCATCGAGTATGCGAGTTTGCCGCTACTAATATTCTAGGAGTACAGTAATTTCTGAAACACGTGCCTGTTAGAAATTTAAAACTATTACATTCAACAAAACAGATAAAGTTGTAATACAAACAGTTCTATTGTAAAATAACGTAGATGGCCGTTGCTTTCCCCACCACCTCTACCACCAAATAATCAGTTATTATTGCCGTGCCGACGGGGTGAACTGACGCACTGCTTCACACGATGACACTGAGCAAAACAGCGTCCTATCTTTAATTTCATTTGCAGTGCCCTTGCAGGGTCTGCAATGTATCGATAATTATTACCCCAACACCTTGTAGATACTTATAAAAGCAATAGAGTATTGAGTATTGAAAACGTATTTGTTGTAGGAGCAGTCGCAGAGCGGCCGATTGCAGCCCTCGGAGCAAACACCACCGGGGCAAACTGACGCACTACTTCATCTGCACTTTTCGCTGATGTTGAGCAACACGTACTCAGCTCGTCCACATGTGGGACCGCCATAGTTTGTAGAGGAGCAGTCGCAGAGCGACCTATTCCAGCCTTCGGAGCAGACATAACCGTGCTGACACACTGCTTCATCTGCACTTTTCGCTGGTGCTAAGCAAAACGCGCACTCACCTCGCCCACAAGTGGGTCCCCCGTAGTTAGTGGAGGAGCAGTCGCAGAGCGGCCGGTTCCAACCCTCCGAGCAAACGCCTCCATGCTGGCAGGGCGAGCTGACGCACTGCTTCATCAGCACATGACACGCAGGTCTTACTGAAGCTGAAATAGAATGCGTAAATTGTTTTATGCTTTGTTGGAATGCCACAAACACAAGAATTGGCACGCTGGTGTAAGTTTCGCGTAAGTATATGTTTTAAAGCAAGATCTTTACACTAAACCAACAAGTGTTCACATTTTTTTCAAAAAAAAAATGTTAGTAAATGATAGTACTCGATGCAACACTAAAGACAGAATTTAATAAGCTTTGCGGACAATTAAGTTTTGAATCAGATTTAAAACACATTTCTTAAAATTCAAACCGTTATATTTGTATTACAAACAATACAAATTAAGTGCTGATTGGTAGAAATTGTCACCTTTGTATGAATAATTGGAGTTTATAATTGGAATCTAATTAAATAGGTAAAATTTTGAAGAAGGGTCAAATCAAAAGTACCCATAATTTACGAGCATGCATGAAGAGATTGATGGATGTGAAATACTCGTAAGCACATCACTTTGAAGTGATGTGCCAGGACCGTAGCACATGGCAGGAAGTGATCTCTACCTCCTACCCCACTGGGAAAAAGACGTGATTTGTGATGTATGTATGTATGTAATTAAGTAGCACCCACTCACCAGAATCCTGCTGCCTAGCATACGCAGTCAAGTCCTGAGGCTTCCCATTCAGCACCAGGTCTCGTATGCAGCCCACGAAGCCTTGCCTCAGCGCGGCGGTCCAGAGCGCCGCCGGTGTCCGGGACGCGGAGTACTCGTTACCGAGACCTCCAACGTATAGAGGACCATCTAGCTCCAGTTGATTTGATTCCCCTGAAAATATCATACAAGAAACGTTACACAACAGAATCATTTCCTCATAGAGATTTTTTTAAAAGAGGCTTGGTAAGATAGATTTGACCTGCGTGCTTTCTAGGCAAATAAACAAAAACCTTTTTGTTAAAAATGGTCAATTTAATTTTATACTTAGGTACCTAATGGAATCGAAAATTTGGGGAGTATGCCGAGGTCCAATGAAATATTCACTTAAACACAATTTTTTTAAGTATTTTTAAGAGTCTTAGAAAAGCCCTTGGCTTAATATAAATCTCCGCATAAAAATTAAAAACATTACATTGGAACCGCAGATATTGATAAAATCGAATACTCTCTCTAGTACTGACATGAATTGAATAAAGAACAGGTCTAATGTTTTAGAAATATCAATATTTACCAGGCGTCTTAAATTCAGCGTTCGCCCCATCAACAGTCACTCTCCCATCCCTCCCACTCCTCCTCAGCAGAAACTCGTGCCAGTGGGAGTCGTCTACTCTTCTTCTTGAAGCTCTGACCCTGACGCCTCCGGAGCCAAGGTCCACGTGGACGTAGATGTACCCGTTGAGCATCTCCACCGCGAACAGATCAGCCTGGAAGTCAGGGTTTGGTTGACGGAATATGGTTAGAACTGGTGAATGGTTAAGCTTCATCCCCACTTAAGATTTTATTTTGATCTTTTTTCTATATGAGTCTTTCGATGTCTCGATATTTCAATAAATTGTAAGTTCCACCCATCTCCACCAATAAGATTGGCATAAAACCCCCAAACTTAGTCGGTTACAATTTTGCTAATAATGCTTTATTTTGGAAGCACGTAAAAGTAAGGTTATGACTTAAAATATTTACATAACATTTTTTATGCTTCCATAATGTAATATGAGCACTTTATAGCTTCATAAAATAAGATTACTCACAAGTACATTACACCTAAAACTCATAGTCGTGTTTGACTATGAATTTTCAGTCCCTTTTGATCATAAAATGATCAAAAAGAATTGTCTCATTTTTGACATTGTAATTTAGCAAAATCAATAGTAATAAGTAATATGTTTGTTTGTGCCTTAGAATCTTGTGCAAGGGGATAAGCCATCAAAAATATAAATATTATCATAAATACTGTAAAATGCATGCTACAACTAAAGAAAATTAAATCAATACTAATGTAAATACAATTATTACTGCAAGCAAAGTCCCACAAAAACCAAGCAAAAGAAACGCAGCACATTCAATTATTGACAATTAACTAAACATGAATATTGTCAAGTTTATACTAACGACACATGTATTATTTAACTACAAATATATGGAAAAGCTTTCGAACTAGAAACAAATATATTCTGTAGCCAAAATGATGATCGCAACGACCATCAATCAATAATACGCTGACTCCTAGAACTTAGCAGTTCGACATCTTTATTATCTTTCGGCAGCCGCTGTGGGTCGTCAAAAATTTTGCATTTTGCAGGCGAAGTCTCCCCGAATTGCCTCGTAAATATTCCAGTGACGAATGCAGAAATCAATACAGTGGATTCGCGACAACGCAAAAACTAGTTTAATAAAAAAACCAGTCAGACTGCACGTAATGCATGCAAACTATTCGCGAACCATTTGAATACTAACGTTTCGAATTGAGTAGACATGCAAATTCTACCCTCTAACAATGCTCTTCATTGAAAATTCTAAACTACTACCACATCTAAATTAGATCGGCTACAAATAAGTTTATTATGGCTTAGCTCTGAATTTGGAAGTTAGATAGAGACAGTATACATTTGGAAAACAGTAACGATACTCGTAAATTAGCAGAAAACAAATACGAGTAGTGTGGAGTGGAGTACCTACGAGCGAAAATATATTGCCTGTTCTCGCGTATCGGCTACTTCGTATTGAACAGTACGTTTTACTTGACTGACGCACTTATATATCGTATAATAAATTCAAACATACAAAGAAGTTGTAACAAACAAATGACATGTAATTTGCAAGGATTTCGATTGGCCATTTTAACTTTTTTTTTTTTATAAAAGCCTAACAAGATGACCTCACTCCACCTGATGGTAAGCGGTAGTGAGATCCACATATGAGATCGACAGGCACAATGGACCAGTTACCGATTATATTATCTCTATCGTGTCATCAAACATTAAAAAAAATCTTATTTATAACCGTTCAGTAGTTAACTTTGCATGCGACTAAAATAAAATACAAAAATACGGTGAAACATGAAATAAAGTAACAATATACTATGGTGTAATGGTGCGAATTTGTGTAGGTATTAATAAAGCCCATACACCAAGCACGAGTTGTTCAAATTCTGCTGGGTCTATTCCTAGAGGGTCAGTGCTGGGTTCCTAAAGGGTCATTGTCACAATACACAACGTGTGCTTCATAGCTACGTGCACATCGAACGACAAACACAAAACACTTCACAAATTCAAAGTGGGTGAAACTTTATAAGGTACCGTACACAAATTCTCCTATTTGTGTCCTCAGATTGTAATTATCAAAAAGTACTCTGTCTGTTACCGGCCTACCATGCAGCATATTCAATGGATAGTACTTCAAATTTTAATTTCGTCATTTGGCCAAACGGAGTTTTATTAAAACCGTTGTTTAATATTCCATAAGGAAGAGAATTTATTAAGTCGCGTTTGCAAAATTCATTTTAAATAATTAAATTTGTGGTCTCGCTTATCCATTGAGATTTTATGGGGATTACATTGTTTGCCGCAACGTTCACGACTTCAAATTAATTACGTGTGTGTTCAGCGAGCTTCGTTTAAACATTTGTGACAGACATTTTGTATACCAGCAAATTCATCTTATTATACAATAGTATTATCAAACAGTCAAATATGTATTCAGTTAAATATAAATATTACTAAAAACACGTATTTATGCAGTTTATGAAAATCTAAACGAAATAATATTTCAGAAATGCTTTTATAAAGTTAAGTTTCTAGTGAACGTTACTGTAATTATTCATTAGTACCTAGGTATCAATCAAAATGTCAATTTAGAAGACAAATACCGTTAATCACTTGAATGGAACTCATGAATACTAACGATTTCCACTTATTGTGCTGACTTCCAAGTATCAAAGTGTGTTTGTAACTTTCTATGAAACTGAATACTATTACGTATATTCAAATTGCTACGGTTCAATTTGTTACTACCAGTATACTGGCTCAAGTAAATTTAAAGCTAAAGATAGTTTTCGGAATGTTGACGTTTCATTATTGTCAACCATAATTAGTATTTTTCATTTTGCATGGATTACAACAACATAACATTCTCTAAGTTCCTAATTTGAGCTAGCTCTCTTGTTTTTGAAGAAAAGTTTGAAGTTAAGATTATAGCAAAATATTGTCTGTGGGCACGAAAGTGCCGCCGCCATCTTGAGCAAAAAAGCGGCATTGACATTAACAGTAGATCAGTAACCAGATGTAATCCCCATACAGAGCTTAGTAATGGGCTGGATGGCTAGTTAGATGACGATGATGATGACATGGCAATGGCTCCGGATGGTGATCGTCAACCCCAAAAGCTCCACCCCCTTACCGTGCAACCTACCCTTGGTGGCTTCGCGCCCATGTTGAACAGAATCAGTCCGTTCGGTTCGTTCGTACGGAACTTGAACGATATCGTTCCTGTCTTTACTGCTTCCCATTTTGGCAGAATCTGTGGAATAAAGGTTTCATTAGTTAAGAATAAGAATTAGAAAAAGTTTATTGACCACAATCGTACAGAAATAAAAAATAAACAAAAAACACAACATGGTTCATTAATTTGTAGTCAATTAGATCCCAGTCTCAGCAGTTACAGTTTTATTTATTTATTTATTTATTTGTTTATTCAAAATCCACAGCTCTTAAATAAAAATTACAGATAATCTTCTAAATCACAAAGCAAATAACTAGTTACAGTTGCTGCTGATAGTTACGTTTCATCGTTGGGTTATTACAAATTATTTTCATAGTACATTTAATATTATTATTTAATTGATCTTAGATCAATAATTATTATTCCTATGGTTGCAAAATCATAATTTAATCGTATTTCTGAATATTTTTCCCGGACAGACAACCATTATAAAAGAGAGTAGTGAAAACCCCGCTTATGATTTTTGTCGTACATTCACTTTATGCTTTTCAGTACAGCTACTACAATTTTATTAAAAGGCCAACGTCCTGTATATGGGCTGAATATTTTCAATTCTCGTGACCAAAGCCACGTAGGCTAGTTATTGTGGAATAGTTCTGTTGATATGAATCATTTTAAGAGCTTAAAATTGTTCGTCAACCAAAAAAAATAGGTTACGATATGAATCAAGCCAGCCAGCAATTACGAAATCAATTGAACGTTCAATATCATTACCTACAAGAGCACAAAACGACGCAGCTGAATCATTTGATGAATAATGAATGGGCTACGCTAATCCCAATCGATACAATTATTGCTAATTACAGACACAAATTTGTAACGACACGCACACAGATTTATTCATGTATAGAAATGGACGATTCGTGTTAACCGACGAACACCGGACCACGATGAGGATATTAATAATTGATGTGTGGTATGTAAATGAGACTAATTGCAATTTAGATTTACGAATAAATCCACCAAATTTAATGAGATCGGGACCAACTTACGGTCAATATCAACTCTCCAAAATTATGTCATCAGTACTAAAATTTAAAGAGCACCGTAAAACACAGATGCATTTATAATTCTTTCACTGACTGCTCTAGTTTAGTATCGACGTACAGTCACATTACAGTCAAATTGACAAATGGAAACTTACATGACTCCAATTCCCAAACACGTTCCCACAAATACATTGAGCAATGAAGGGAAATGAAAGGTGCATTGCTCAATAGGTTCGTGCTCATAACTATACTTAAAAGAGATAAAATGCGGGACCGGTAACTTTAGTGGTATCATTAAGAGGCTAACCACTGTCCCGAATATTAATTGTAAATTTGACATCGCTAACAAGTTTTAACACCGGCGTGGTTGGTCTCAATGTCATTATATCCCCGAGCTGCGGTGGAGTAGTTGAATATTTTTCCGATTTTTGAAATATATAAAACAGCTCGTGCAAGTTTTTGCACTTAAATACCGCCCACAAGTGTTTTGTGATTAGTTCAAATTATATTCAACATACATTTGTGTACTAACATAAGTGTTTGTGCTAGGTCATTTGCAGCCCTTGCGCAAGGACGCGGGCAAGGCCGCCGCGACCCACACTCTGATTCTGGCTAAACGAATCCGATTCCGAGTACGTGGCCCGAAGTACTTGACATTTGACTGGAGGTCACTTTTTCATGGTGCTGAAATAAAGAGAAAAGCTGTGCGATTTCCCTAATTGCTGCACTGTGCAGGTACTTTTGAAATACTAGGAACAGGTGTAGTGTGTATATTGGGAATATTTTTTTGAATCATTAACGACTTTTCATGTTCTGATATTGATCAGAAAATTTAGATGATAGACAAGCAATCAACTATTTATAAAATTGGTTTAAAATCAAAGTAAAAAAGTATGAGCAATATCATGGACATTAACTTTGTTTTGTAAGTGATTTTGATAATAATTTAAAGTCAAACCTTAAAATAAAAAATCTTGTAAAAATGTCAGCATACAAAACGAGTTAGCCATTTTTATCCAAAATAGAAAGTATGACTATAAAGTATGTAAAAGCTGAAATTGAAAAAGCAATGAAACTATTCGTCTACAAAACTGTAATTAGCATTAATAGTAACATCCAAAATGTATAACGATTTTAATTTTGACGAACGTACGTTCCTAGTTGCACTTCAAAATATTCCGCATTTAAAATACCCGCACACGGCCAGTAAGAGCTGTATCTCACTAAATAACACAGTGCGGTGCCTAATCTGTTAAAAGCAGCTTCGAGCGAGTCGCCGCGAATTCGCCAGGAAACCGCGTATGAGCTATGTTTCCGGCGAGTTGGAACATTAAAACGTGCGGCGGGAATTAAAACCTACTTATACACCGTGAAATTTTAGTGGTTGTTTTCCCGTGGCAGAACGACTTGCCTTTAGTAATACTATCGAATCATGCAAATTATTCATCAAAAAAAAAAAATTTTTTTTTTCGATTTTTCAGAATGATAATTTTCCAACTTGAAAACGAGAGAAGCTATCGTTGTTTTTGAAGATGTGACGTATTCAGGTACTGCTTGCCGCATGAAATCGATGCTTAAAGCCGAAGAAGCTCTACACCCTAAGTCATAAAGCGGTTCGAACGTGTTTTCGAGTTACGGTTAAACCTTTCGTAAAACCGGCATTTTTTGATTTTACCAAAAAAGAACTGCACACATCTTTTGTACTAGTAAGATATAATCATTTTACTGCGGGAAAACAACCACTAACACGGTGTATAAACCATAGTTTTAAATTATGAACAAACTTGGGCAGATTTTCAAGTGAGATTCGTATTTACATATAATCAAGAGACTGATGGAGGAACGGAACCATAGAGCCTTTAAATAAAGGTAATACCCACTTATTAAGTAAAATTTGTAAATGGATATAAAGAACTGCAAACTAACGAAAAAATACGTTTGTTTTGTAATTTTATGGGGAATCTGGATTTGGTAACTAAAAGACCAGCGTAAATTAGCAGCTACTACTGTTTCGAACGCACAGACACGAGTAGGTATTTATTCAAACTTTCCTGGTAGCCATTTCATAGCTTTTTTTATACTAGGCTTACAAGATGACCTCACTCCACCTGATGGTAAGCGGTAGTGAGATCCACATATGAGTTCGGCCGGCACAATAGACCATATTGCGCCTGTCGCACTCACTCTGAAGGCCTGCTAAAGCTACTTCAAATGATATAAATGGAACACAATTTCACGTTGGTTAGTATCATAGTATTAGAGTGCTATACCCTTACAAAATATGCCCAAAGCAACATCACGAAACAAACCGGCCATTCCCGGTCGAGCACACCCACGGCTCCACAATTCGGCCCGCGCCTTATCGCCCATTAAAATCAGTTATTTCCATTAGTCGCTAGCACTAGTGCGTATCGGGCCTGTTAAAATAATTTACTTTAATGGCACCGCCGAATGCCTTAAGGGGGCGCGTTTTTTCACTCTTCCAGCGGTTCTTGGAAGGGTAATTTTCTCGCTGAAAGTAATAGGTTTGAATTTCCGTTATGTTTGTTTACGGTATTACTGTTTGGAGTGAGAACAGAGAATTAACGGAATACTTTGGAATAAATAAGCAATGTCGTTTTTCAGTACTCTGATTTTTTTTATACTGTAGAAGAAAATGTGCAAGACTGTACAATAAGGTTTTGCATATTTCCTTCTACATATTATAGTTATGGTTCAAAGCTTTAATAGAGTTGCAATAAACTTTCAGAACTTTAAAACCAAAAACGGTTATTTCCATGTTCTTGAACATTAGGTTCAGCAGAAATCGAACGTCTGAAAGCAACGTCTGTAAATAATATCTATATTTTGGTATAAGAAAATAGCAATCTATCTTCTTCTTATCGTATGGTTGATGAACAACCTAGTGTCAGAGTTTTAAACCGCCCGTAGGCCTCTGACATGGCTTCACACACCGTTGAAAAACTTTTCAGGTGTGCTGGTTTCCTCACGATGTTTTCCTTCACCGTTAAAGCGTCGAATGATGGTACATATGAATTTCAAATTTGAAAAACACATTGGTACCTGGCGGGGTTTGAACTGGCGACCTCTCGCATGGCAAGCAACGACCTTAACCACTCGGCCATCGACGCTTTTTTTTTTTTGATAGCAATCTATGGACGACTAAAATCCACCGAGACCGTCTACTTCATACTAGAAAACTTGAAGTGAGTCCGAGTCCCAACGCTAAATTACAGTTAACACTTCGAAACGATTAAAAGTTAACCACAGAAAACGACATCCTCAAGAAACGTTGAAACGACATCAAACTCTAACCGCGACCAATCACAATCGCAGTTTCCGACGAGTGGATCGCTCAACTCGAATCCAATAACCACTGTTCCAATTTAATCAGCGCCCGGACACTCTCGAATGGAATCAAGTGACCGAGCCCTCGGCCGTCGTCTCGCGACGATTCTCTCTGACCGTCCTTTTTAATTGGTGCTTAGTTTTTGTGACGGCCGCGGGTAATGAAGTGTGTGAGGAGTTTATAGTCGGGTTAGGGGCAATGTTGTTGGCTGAATGGTGCATTTTGGGATGTTTGAGTAGATCAACTGGAGTGTTATTGTTTTGGATACTCGTGTTACTTTTTAACCGACTTCAAAAAAAGGAGGAGGTTCTCAATTCGTCTGTATGTATAATATTTTTTTTTTTTTTTTTTTTTTATGTATGTTCACCGATATTTTCGTCAATTATAGTCGGATTTCAAAAATTTTTTTTTGGTTGGATACAGTTCACTTTCGAGGTGGTCCCATTTTCACCAGTCCCGGATCTGATGATGGGATCCAGGAGAAATCGAGGGCAACCCTCAAATTTTATAGGGACATGTACCGCGTTTTGCATATTATCTGAAGTTATATTGGCATTTGCTTCTGGAAATCATAATCTTATGATGCTGAGCTGATGATGGAAGGTCAACTCCTTAATACTTAGGAGTAAAAGGACAATTCTTTCAATACTGTATACATATTAAGACTACTAGTTATAATATCAGTAGCATTATAGGTGAGCTGAACTAATAGGGCGACCAGTCTAGGATCTGATGATGGGATCCAGGAGAAATCGAGGGCAACCCTCAAATTTTATAGGGACATGTACCGCGTTTTGCATATTATCTGAAGTTATATTGGCATTTGCTTCTGGAAATCATAATCTTATGATGCTGAGCTGATGATGGAAGGTCAACTCCTTAATTGTTTGGAGTAAAAGGATAATTCTTTCAATACTGTATACATATTAAGACTACTAGTTATAATATCAGTAGTATTACAGGTGAGCTGAACTAATAGGGTAACAAAAAATTTAACACTAAAAAGTGTGAAAAAAAATTGTAAACAAAAAAAAAACCGCCTTCAAAAACCCGACTCACTAAAAATTACAAAATAATATAATACGAACATTTATAATCATCTGGGTATGAATTTTATATGTTGTTGAAGGCGGTGCCGTTTATATTTCAAACAATCAAGCACAGAGTGCTTCTTTTTCCTCAAAATTTTGATTGGCACCGCCTTCAAAAACTTTTGTAATTTTTAGTGAGTCGGGTTTTTGAAGGCGGTTTTTTTTTTGTTTACAATTTTTTGTACTTACATTTGTTTGTGCCGTTCTTAATATAAATGATTTTATTTTCGAAAATATTAAATGTGTCTTAAAAATTATAACTCAAAAACTGTTTTAGTCTTGGTTCTAATACTGTGGTACACATATTATTACACACGCAAAAGAAGTTTATATTCAAAATAGTTTTCAAACCGTTGTGTTATTGCTAATTTTTAAAGCAGTTCAAGAAACTTTAAGGTAGCTATTAGCTTCCTTAGGAAAAACGAAAGCGCTGACTTGAAAACCCGTGGAAAGAAGAAAACAAGCAAGGGGAAAATTGCGGACGTTGATAGAGCGAAATTCGTTTTTGTTTCTATCGTTTTGTTAATTAGATACTGGTGCAGGTAAATTAACTCGCCAAGTTTAATTTAAGCGCATATTAAATAGAAAATTAAGGAGAGTGAAGTACTCGTTGTTAATTCAATGTTGGAGGTAAGACTTTAAAATTGAGTGTAGCCTTGGTGTTAAAACTAAGGTTGGTGCAGCTCGATCGAAATGTTCCAGCTTTACTTAAAATACTTATAAAAGAAGCACCTCGTGAGTAATTCCAAGATCTTTTATGAATCGGTAATGAACAAGAAGTTACTTTAAAAACAAAGTCATCATCACTCAGCATCTCAACTAACAAGAAGACCCTTTCAACTCCAAACTTGTGGTGTTAGCACTTCTTTATCACAAAACTTTGCTTTGTCGTAGCTGGCTAGGTTAGATCTAGTTTGTAAATCTTCTGTCACGTCGATTTTGTTAGTTGCTGTCACTTCACCATCGTGCTCAACTTCGTCTAGCCTTTGAATAGTGTCATCAGGGAGTTTTGAACTAGTTCGCCAACTATCAGCAGTAGGTCTCCTAAGCCAGTTACTGTTTGTTTGGTTTGGAACTAGACACCCAA
Organism: Maruca vitrata; assembly: GCA_039566165.1. NCBI lineage: Eukaryota > Metazoa > Arthropoda > Insecta > Lepidoptera > Crambidae > Maruca > Maruca vitrata. The sequence continues at coordinate 13,059,607 of CM076928.1, read as the reverse complement.
TTATAAAGTAATAAAGTGATTTATACGGCTGCGTCTAGCTAATGGCTACAAAAAAAGTATTACAATAGTTTAAAGTTAGCGTGTCAAAAAAAGCTATAACAAGTTTTTAAAAAGATTATTTTTTAAAAGCGTCGATGGCCGAGTGGTTAATGTTGTTGCTTGCCATGCGAGAGGTTTCCAGTTAAAACCCCGCCACGAATCACTGCGTTTTTCAAATTATTATTAATAATTATTAGATTAAACGACGCTTTATAACGGTAAGAAAAACATCGTAAGGAAACCTGCACACCGGCACTTGGCCAGCGTGTTCGCCCTAGTTTAGGGTTGGCTCGTGCCGCAGCAGTGGGAAAATATATCATCATCGTCATCAGCCCGTATACGTCATACGGGCTGATGATGATGATGATACATTTTTACGTAGCTTTTAAGACTTCAAGATTTACGTTTCAAATTTTACGTAATAGTACTCAAAAACATATGACAGGCCATCTAAAACTGGTGCTTCCAATTTAATGGCCCGCCACTCTATAAGTACTGAATACAAAATTAGGCAAGACCGATATAGGACCCTTGCGGGACGCCTATTATCGAGTCGTTCGTAATGTTCGTGGAGCGACGGCAATTCGCTCTAATTGTTACAAGTTACAGGTGCTACAAACTTTGGAATGGAACCCATAAGATCGAATATACTGCCGGCAAATTTTATACGGTCGAATGCTCGTTCCAATAATAGACTATATTACGAAACAATGGCATCCAGTATCTATCCTTCGTATGTACTTATTTGAAATATTTATTATTTAATGAAGTTAATAATAGCTATCGAAATTTACTGAACAATTTCGTGTAGCGAGGATTTTCAGTATAAAGAACAATCGTCATCAACACATTCATACAATTCGCCTTTGAATAAAGATAGCATTACTATTACAATGCTAACTTTACCCAAAACATCTGAAAAAAGCAAAACTATATTGTAATTTACCGCTTCAAATGTATTTTGTATTTGTTATAGGATACAAAATACGTAAATACAAAATAAACTTCATTTTTAAAACTAGAGTATTATTTCCGGAAAATTCACTTCACCTTCTCAAACATCTTCGCCCTTCAACAAAGGGGTCGATTGGACGAGTAATCCTTCATTGTGTATCCGAGTTGTGTTCCCAAGAATTTCCTAAGAGTTCGTGACCGTTCCTAACTTGGTAAAAGGGCGGTGTAAAGATCACTAGGTAGACATTGAACACCTGACCCCCGGCACCGGGAAGGTTTGCATAAATATGATTAATATTGCGGTACCCACGTACGGTTTACTATCAACATTGTATTACGTCTTAGTACCGCTGTGACCGTCACACCAAACCTAATGTTTGGAAAACCTTTTTCTAAGAATCATTCGGTACTAAATAATAGTGAATAAGCGCGAACTTAAATTTTACAATTAGGACATCAAAAACAAAGTATTTAAAAACTAAAATACCTTCAGGTACGAAATTCATTTTGTAGATATTCGTGGCGGCATTTGACCATTTAACTCACATTTTATGAAGATTTTTATTAATTGTACCTTTAAAATAAATTTAGCTTTCTACCTTGACCTTGCTCGTTTTGTTATACCTATACCTACTTTTATTTTCCTTTGTCAGTAGGTTATCTAAAAGAAAAAAAAAGTTAAAAATTATTTTTTTTTACTGAAAAACCTCATTGAAATTCACTATGGAAACATGAATAAAATTCAAGCAAATATCAAATTCAGATTCATTCTACGTGTGCGAGTATAATACGTGAATTCTAATCAGGCGAAAGATCTTCATTATACTTTCAGAATAAAGTCGTAGAATACTTAAAAACTGTAAAACTAAATTTGCATTAGAATTTAAAATTTAAATACGTTCTGCTTTATACAAGAACCTAGAACTAAGGATTCAATTAGATGAGATTTGCACGAGGACAAAGGCTCAGGATAATTTATGTTGACATAATACGTCGGTTATAAATTTAAAAATCCCTATGAAATTGAATTACAAAAATCTTTGACTAACATAAAACATATTTAAATTAACTAAATGAGATAAAAAAAATTTAAATATCTAATAACTGTGTAAAATACGCATTGTCTTCTTTATTAGATAAATTTGCCTAGGTACTACTATCTTATTTATCCAAAACATTGGCTTATAAGCCAATATACAGTTTTTCATATTTATATTCCTTCCATTTGGAGCACATTTGTCTACAAAAAGTAGATATTGAGATAGTCTTGTAATAGTTAACCTGACTCGTAATCAAAATGATTATTTATCAGACTTAAATTATATATAAAAAAAGAATATTACAACTCAAACATAAAGCCAAGACTTACTCGACAACGAGACGAAACCTACAGTTCCTTCCCCTAATTGTGTCACTACTCTATTTGCAGACAGAAACTTGGCCTTAGTTACGCGTGAGCGAAGAACACACACTAACAAATGAAATGAAATGAAATGAAATGAAATGAAATGAAAATGAAATGAAATGAAATGAAATGAAATAATTTATTCTGCAAATAGATTTACATGAAATACTTTTGCACGTCAAGTTGTAAATAAATTAATCACATATTACATAAAAATTCACAAGTTACATTATTCATTGATGTCCAAGCGAGCAGCTCATCATGTCCATGGATTTTTATCATTTAAGTATTCTTCTACTTTATAATATGCTTTTTTTACAAGACACGACTTAATAAAAAGTTTGAAATTATAAAAAGGTAATTCAATAACATTTTGTGGGATCTTATTAAACAATTTTGTGCTTAAACCTAAAAACGACTTTCCAGTCTTTTGAAGCCTGAGCCTTGAAACGGCAAGCCTATGTTTATTTCTGGTGTTAAAATGGTGAGTATCCGATTTCTTATTAAATGATTGCATGTTCTTGTAAACGTATGAGATACAGTCCAAAATGTACTGGGAAGCTACGGTTAAAATATCTATGTCTTTAAAAATATCTCTAAGGGAGTCACGCGGTCTTAAGCCATATATGGATCGAATAGCCCTCTTCTGTAATACAAAAATAGTCTGTATATCAGAAGCAGACCCCCACAGCAGAAGACCGTATGACATAACACTATGAAAATAGCTGAAATAAACTAACCTTGCCGTTTCAACGTCAGTTAAATTCCTGATTTTTCTAACTGCATACGCAGCTGAACTAAGTCTACCCGCCAAAACGGAGATATGAGGTCCCCAGTGTAACTTAGCATCTATAGTGATTCCTAAAAATTTTGTAGATTCAGTCAATTCTACAAGTTCGTTATTTACAATAATGTTAGTATCAACTTGTCGTACATTCGGCATTGTAAATCTCATACATTTAGTTTTTTTCGCATTTAACAATAAATTATTTGTATTAAACCAGTGAAGAACTTGTGAAAGAGTACTATTTACCTCGTCGTAATTATTTTTACCTCTGTCAACCTTAAAAATCAATGATGTGTCATCAGCAAACAGTACCGTCTCACATAGGTCTGCAGTGAAATACGGAAGGTCATTTATATAAATCAGAAACAGCAAAGGTCCCAGAATCGAGCCCTGGGGCACTCCCATGAGAATAGGAGCGCCACACGAGTCAACTCCATTGACATTCACTGTTTGCACCCTATCTTTGAGATATGATTTCAATAAATCAATCGCTTTATCTGAAACACCATAATGATGCAATTTTAATAACAATATTTCATGATTTACACAATCAAAGGCTTTTGACAGGTCGCAAAAGATGCCTATTGCATCCTGCTTATTCTCCCAAGCGTCAAAGATATGCTTGACAAGTGCCACTCCTGCGTCAGTGGTGGATCTTCCTTTGGTAAAGCCAAATTGCTTATTATGTAAAAGCTTATTTTCATTAAAATGGGACATTAATTGAGAGAATATAATTTTTTCAAAAATTTTACTAAGTGCAGGTAGTATTGAAACAGGGCGAAAATTGGATGGGTCATTTTTATTACCTGTCTTGAATAAAGGAATTATTTTACTTAACTTCATTAAATTAGGGAAATGACCTACCTCTATACACATGTTAAATATGATAGCCAAATGTGGAGCTATTGTTATGATGATTGTTTTTAATAGTTCCACAGAGATACCCCATAAATCTTCAGTTTTTTTGAAATTTAACTCTTTAAAGGCTCGTAAAATTATATTTTGGTTGACTTGGTTGAATTTAAAAGATACTAGACATTTTTCTACAGTCCCTATAAGGAGGGATTGAGCTTGGTGTGGGCATGAGTTCAGTTTACTTGTGGTAATTATAGGTATATTAGAAAAATAGGTTTCATAAACATTTGCAACATCCTTATCAGAATCAATATGCTTATCATCAACTATGAGAGAGATCTTGCGGTCTTGTGTTTTATTTTTACAAGTCTCTTTGTTTATAATTTTCCAAGTGGCATTTATCTTATTATTTGATTTTCTAATTTTTTCTTTCAAGTAATTTGACTTTGCAATTGCACAAACCTTTTTGAATAACTTTGAATATTTTCTAACATAATTGATAACATTAATAACAAAATCAGGAGCCCGCGAATATTCGCAAACAGTGACGTCATCATGACCTAATTAGGACGCAACACGTCTAGCGTGCAAAGCTCTGCTTCTATTTGTATTATAATATATTTTGTATACAGGAAACCACGGAGATCACTATCAGAGATATTAAATGTGTTCCGCACAGTGGCTGTCTTTGTTTCCTCAGTAACAATAACTCGCAGGCAAAGTGCCTTAAAGGAGTCTAAGGAGAAGGAAGTGGAAGAGGTTTTCTGAAAAGTGCTGGAGCACAGCGAAATATCATTGGGTTTTAGCACATTTAAAGGATAATTTTTTATTTTTATTTACAATTTATGGCTAACAATTTTTTAAAATATTTTGTCTATGTAAATTAATGAATCAAATGAATTTTCAATATCGATGATGTATCTTAACCTGTTAAATGAAGATACTCGTATAAGTATAAGGCGGCCGACCGACTTCGATCTCCTTAAGATCAGCCAACAGCTCAGGTCATATTATAGTGTACAAAATACGCGCAAACACAAGTGCACTCTCTGTTCCCTTCCTCTTATAGTCTGGTGACACGGCAATCCAACATGGTCCTGGAGAGGATTGGGCGCAGGAATACCAGATTAACGTGCTTTCCGAGGCACGGGCGTAAAACCCCAACTTCTGACTCCGGGCTGAGTAATTTTTTAACAGAAAAACTTACACAAATGTTTCCCTATCCCGGACTCGAAAAGTGGAGCTCTCAGTCCATAAGTAGAGCTTGCTCTCGGATACTCTAATGTATAGATTAAATCCAGTACACAGTCGTAACTAATATATTTAGTGTAATTAATTTTATTTTATTGTGAAGCTTTTATAAAAAATCATCATTATCATCAGCCTATAGGTTTGTCCACTGCTGGACATAGACCTCCCCACGTTTTCGCCACTCCCGACAATTCTCGGCTACTCGCATCCAGCTCCTACCACTAAGCCAGGCTACAGTAAAAAATCGCAAACCCAAAAAATGTACCCGTAACATCAACACTTGGCCTAGTTAAGAAACAAATTGATATTATTTAAAGGAGGACACACTTTATCACGTCCCCGTAAAAGCCCTTCATTCCACACAAAAGGTTCTCAAGACGCACTAAAGTCACCGCAAATCAATCAGTGGTGATTGTGTTCGGGCCCTGTAGGTACCGATTTAATCAGGTCTGGTCGGACTCTCGACTTAAATCAAACCTCTTCGAGGACAGTGGGGCATGAGTGTTTGAATCGTTCATTGAATTACGTGGCTGGCTTTTTTATGGTTTTAAATCTAGCTGACGTTAGTCGTAGCAGATTAAAGGCTGATTTTTTGAGTCGCGCTGACGACACGCTGATCTTCTGTGCTGATAGATTTTTGTATCGGGCATCGGACAGACCGGTCAACGTTACTTTAAATCGGTCCCTATATCTTGTCTATCATCTATCAATGCATACTGGACGTTCAGCGCTTACGGTCAGCGTGCCTAAATGCCAGCCCAAAATCAGCCTAAGTGTTAAACAGTGAAATTTCTTCCACCTCCCCTAAACAAATAGCGAGCGTCATAATTTGTATTTACAGTTTTCATGATACTGTTACTTATGATCAAGTTGTGATTTTGTTTGTAATAAAACTACAAAAGGTTTTAACCAAATAAATATGTAAATTTTAATTATATTTACAAAATAACCCCAACTTAGATTTTTATAAATCACAAATACTTTGATACAATGGGAACGAACATTGTTAAACTTCAGCGTTCCTTTTATTTTGGCAAAAAATATGAAGAATGTGATAAAAACCCAAAACTTTTTTCAATTCTATTGTACAAAACGCTACTGTCTTGGCGTTTATAAAAAACTGATCTTTTTGTTGGTACCCTCTTCGAAACAATAGGGGATGGAAGTTGGAACATTTGACTCCCAGCGCTCAAAGTTTAAGTCGACTTAATAACTTAGCGTCTTAAAATAGAAACTCATCTTTATATTGCAGCCCACAGCCCCAGGAAAGGTATTTCAAGCTTCCTGTTTTGTCATAAGTACTAAAGATTTTATAAATATTGTTTTATAAGCTTTTGCAATTTGTTTTCGACCCTGATTTACTGTAACACATAAAACAATCCTTCCTTACCTTCACAGTGTTAAAATATTTCATAGTAATTTTGATTTGCTGTTCTGGTATATGAGATATCCATAGGACAGTGAAGTCAATTTTTTAGGTTACTTTCGTGCGAGTGTACAGTTTTGGTTGAATCACAGCATCCATCAGCGAGTTTATCGCCTGTTGGAATAAAATGAGTCAGAGTTGACCTAAGACCATGTCGCGCGTTCGGTCAAGATCACTCACTGATCAGATGCCCGTCCCTGGTGGTGAAGGTGACCGGGTCCGATTCAAAGTCAAAGTCAAAGTCAAAATTTCTTTATTTATATAGGCATTCACATGCACTTATAAATCGTCATTGTATTAAATAAATAAGTAATTCTACCACCGGTTCGGAAAGCCGATTCTATCGAGAAGACACCGGCAAGAAACTCGATAGTTACTCTTTTTAACCGATTATCACATAAACTTGTTAAATATAATTGCCATGTCGTACAGTTTGAGTATGTCACAGTATCAAAGAGAGAAAAAAAAACTTATACTACAATTACTGTTAATAATAAAAAATAGAAAAAAAAGGTAAGATCGAACAGTCCAGGGCCCAAGAGTAGCACCTGATCCGAATAATGACAATTCGAGCCTTTTGGACAATAATTAAAATCATAAAGAAACAAAACAAATCAATAAAATAACTACAACAATTCCAACCTGCATGACATAGCTTACATAGAGTAGAATCTTAATACTATATGACTGTATTACAACAATAAATTAAAATACATTATTTATAAAAAAAAATATTAATAACAACAAAAGTTCATAAAAAATGTCAATGATTAAAATAATTTATAAATTAGAAAATTTTTATTGCAAATGTTAAATTTTAGTTAACGCAATTTGTCCAAGCATTTTTATCATTAAAATAGTCTTCTACTTTATAGTAGCTCTTCATAATAAGACCCTTCTTAATACATTCTTTGAATTTTTGCAAAGGTAATTTAGTAATACTTACAGGTAACTTATTGAACATTTTTACTCCTAGTCCAACAAAGGAGCTATTAACTTTATTAAGTCTGAAATGTGAAATAGCAAGTTTATGCTTATTTCTAGTATTGAATCGGTGAGTATCTGATTTTTTAGGAATGTATTGTATATTTTTATACACATACATTAAGCAGTCTAGAATGTACTGAGAGGCCATTGTGAGAATATTATACTCTTTAAAACGATCTCTGAGGGAATCGCGTGGTTTGAGTTTGTAGATGGCCCTTATTGCTCTTTTTTGCAATACAAAGATACTATCAATATCAGCTGCTGATCCCCATAAAAGCATGCCGTAGGATAGAATACTGTGGAAGTAGCTGAAATAAACTAATCTTGCCGTTTCAACATCAGTCAATTGTCTAATTTTTCTTACAGCATATGCAGCAGAACTAAGTCTTTCCTGCCAGGGTACCAATATGAGGTCCCCATTGCAATTTGGAATCTAGAGTGATTCCAAGGAACACCGTTGAGTTTAGGACTTCAATGGGTTCATTGTTCATTATGATTTTAGTATTGACTTGCTTTACATTAGGCATTGAAAATTTTACACATTTGGTTTTTTTGGCGTTCAACATAAGATTATTAGTAGTAAACCAGTGCAAGACTCGTGAGAGGGCTTTGTTTACGTCGTCAACATTTTCTTGCTGTCTATCAATCTTAAAAAGAAGTGATGTATCATCTGCAAACAAAACTATCTCACATGTGTCTTCAGTAAAGAACGGAAGATCATTAATATAAATAATAAATAATAGAGGTCCTAATATCGAGCCCTGGGGCACTCCCATAACTAACGGGGCGCCGGAAGAACTAGCCCCATTTACATTGACTTTTGGGTTCTGCCAGTCAGGTAAGACTGAATTAGACTAAGTGCATTTTCTGAGATGCCATAATGGCGTAATTTGAGTAGAAGAGTTTGATGATTAACGCAGTCAAACGCCTTGGATAGATCGTAGAATATGCCTATGGCATCTTGTTTTCTTTCCCATGCATCAAAAACATGTTTTATAAGAGCAACACCAGCATCTGTGGTGGATTTACCTTTAGTGAATCCATATTGGTTTTTATTTAACAAATTGTTTAAATTAAAATGGCAAAGCAGTTGACTAAATACAATTTTTTCAAAAAATTTTACTAAATGCTGGTAGTAAGGATATGGGTCTGAAATTAGATGGGTCACTGTCATCGCCTGATTTGAACAAAGGAATGATTTTGGTTGACTTCATCAGATCAGGAAAATGACCTTCATTAATACATTTGTTGAATATCATCGCCAATAGTGGAGCAACTGTATATATTATATTTTTTAACACGTCCACTGAGAGTCCCCATAGATCCTCTGACTTTTTTAAGTTGAGTTCTTTAAAGGCTTTCACAATTACTTGAGCATTAATGTAAGCAAAATTGAAAGAAGATGTGCATTCACTTACATGGGACTTTAAAAGTGAATGAGCAAGAGCCGGACTGGAAGACAAACTACTTGTCGTTGTTACAGCTATGTTGGAGAAAAATGATTGAAATGCATTTGCTATATCAGCATCAGAATCTAATATAATATCATTCATTTTCAGGGAGATCTTGTGATTTTGTGTTTTGTTTTTACAAGTCTCTTTATTGATGATTTGCCAGGTTGCCTTGGTTTTGTTAGTGGCTTTATTTATTTTATCTTTAAGATAGAGCGACTTAGCTATTGTACACAATTTTTTAAAAATCTTGGAATAATTCCTAATATAGTCCGTAAGAGACGGATCTTTAGAGTAGGCTTTGAGATCATACAGCTCAAAAAGCCTCCGTCTACTTGTGAAAATTCCTGTTGTAGCCCAATCACTAAATTTAATTTTTGAGCTATTAATTTTAATTTCCTTTTTAGTGAATATCCCATTAAACTCTTTTTCTACAACATTAAATAACTTTTCGTATAACTCATTACTATTTAGGTTAGGTAGAATGTTCATTAAATAAACTTTATGGCTAATATTATCTTTGAACTTTTCTATACGACTAGTAGTTATTGGTCTGCAAGTTATGACAGCCGGCATAGGAGTCCAGTGATACTCAAATGCAGCCATTTGACCACAGTGGTCAGAGTTAATAAAATTTATTATAGATTTATCTTTTACAGAACAGTTACAAAAAATATTATCTATACATGTTGCCGAGGTAGGAGTAATGCGAGTTGGTTCATTAAAAATTTGAGTTAAGTTAAAAGATTTAAAAAGATTTAAGAACCTAATGGAGTTCATTGATTTTTCTAAGATATTTATATTAAAATCTCCACATACAACTACCTTTTTATTGCTGGCACATGCTTTCCTTAAAGCTTCCTCCAAAGTCTCCTCATATAAGAAATAGTTAGCTAATGGAGGCCTATATACACAAATAATAATACATTGTTCTAATTCTACACAAGACAGCTCAATTGTACGTTCAATGGACAATGATACAATGTCTCGACGCTCCTTACATTTAAGCGAATTTTTTAGTAAAATGAGTGACCCCCCTCTAATTACTGTTTTTCTAATGAAAGAGCTACTGACTATATAATTATCAATACTAACGATTAATTCATGTTGTCTCAGCCAATGTTCAGTGAGACATAACACATGGACATTATTTTCGTTTAAAAAAAGTTCTAACTCTAATTCTTTGCCAGATAAACCCTGTATATTCTGGTGTATTATTTTAAGATTATTAGGCTTCTCCTTTGTCATTGAATGGCTAGAGACGTCCTCTATTGTCTTACATTTAAATTTAAATTATTTGGAACAAATTCCAAAGTCTTAATATATAAATTAAGTAAATTATTTACATTATATGCTAACAATGATGTTAGCTGTTTTTTTATTTTAAAAGGCAAATAAAAGGTTTTGCCAGTCAACAAAAACTTATTATCTATAAACTTATTTGTGTCAAAAAACACAAAGTGGTCGCTATGACTATGGGATAAATTATATAATTGTGTATTCAATATGTGAATACTGTTATTTTGTTCCATTGAGTAACATTTAGAGAAAGGAATAGCACACAGGATCACTTTTTTAACATTTAGTGCTAAAAGTTTTGAAAATGCATATAATATATCTTTTTTACAAATATTTTGACCATCACCTATCATTAATATAATTATAGAATTTTTATTATAGTTGGAATTAAGTATATATTTTATAATTTCTTTAAATGTGTTATTAGGGTAGCAATGATTTACCACACTGCAATTTAATTTAGTTGTTAATAGTGAACCAAATCCTACCCCTAATTGATCAGAAAATAATAATATATTGCCTCTTTGTTTTATTTTATTATTAGAGACAGATGTGCATGTGGCTGTTCTACTGCTGGTATCTAGTGCTTTTCCATTTTCCTTGCTAATAGGTGGCTGGTCAGAGGGACCAGAGTCTAAGACACAACTCTGCTGTTGAATAAGCACATTTGCTGCTAATATGTGCTCATGGATTTGAGCTTGAGCAGACTTATATTTGTCAGTCATGCTTTCTAAATTTTTGTGAAGCCGTGAAATATTTTCATTTAACTCTGTTGTGTCATTTTCATACCTACATCTACTGTTTTCTAATTTTTTACTATAAAGCTCTAGGCTGTCTAATAAATCAGCCCGTTGCTTTCTTAAGGCCACATTTTTGTAAAAAGATTTCTGACGTTTAATAAGTTTGTCAGTTTTTTTTATATATTTGTTAATTTTTATATACTTCTTCAACTTATTCCTACTGTTAAAACTAAAACTAGGCACACTATTAACTTGGTCTAAACAATCCGCTACAGGAGGGCAAGAGACAATATGGGCTGCCGGAGACCCGATAAGTTCTTCATACAAGCTCTGCGTATTGGTTAAGTCTTGACTGCGGATGTCCTCCTCATACTGCTGTATGGTCTTATTGGCATCGCGGAGATCCACCTCCAAGTCATGGATGCGCTCCAGGGTCCGCTCATATACATCACTGCACTGGTCAAAGTTTTTGACTGTGCCGAGAAGCTGGTCCCGTTGATCACTTACATCCATAAGTTGTTCATGGAGTTTCGATAGTTCAAGCTTGAGCTGTGTATTAGAATGAAGGATCTTCAAGGATTCCTCCTCATTTTCCTCGCGTTCCTGAAGAAGTTGCTGGTTGTCCTTCTTCAATTGCTCTATTTCCTTGAGTGCCCGTCTGAGTTTCATGTCCAAGTCTTGTGTTGTAGCCTTCCGGGTCATCATATTTAAACAAAGAACAAATTCAAAAATGTCTTACTATAGGTTAAATTACAAAAAAAAAATATGCAAATAAAATCTGTAGGTAGGTAATGTGTAAGATTGTTATTATTGTCTTAATTTACAGATAAGTTATATAGTGGATGTGTAGTATGTGTTTGTGTAAGGCAGGGGGTTGATAAATCTCAACTTTACTTCACTCTCGTCAAGCAAAGAGAGCCACAACAGTGCCGGTGTCTATGATATTAAGCGAATCTCGCGTATAGGCGAAAAACACAATATCACTTGTTTGTAGTGTGTAGGCCTGTTGTTATATGTCATGTAAGGAAGGTTAAATGGAATAAAAAACAAGTACTCCCCCGGTTTAGGTGTGTAGAAGTCCACTGTTTGATCGCTGGATCGCCGTTAAATTTCGAAACGCAACGAAGATTTTGCTAAACTTGCACTTTGTTGTTGCGAACACTTTCACTTATAGCTTAACATTAACTAAGTATAATTAAAGCGAATTTAGTAATTATTTGTCACTTAAAACAATTTATTTTAAATAATTAAAATCAGCTGTGACATTTGACGTCTACTTTGGCCAGTGTTGCCAGCCAAAAAAGGATTCGATGTAGGCGTACTCCAGGCAGCCCGTCATATTGATCAGCTCGCTGCCTGTCATTCATGTCGGTCATTCACTCACCAGATGCGCGTCTCCAGTGGTGTAGGTAACCGGGTTCGACGTAGTGCAGGCGTACTTCAGGCGGCCCGTCACTTTGATCAGCTCGCTGCCGGTCCGAAGTCAGTCACTCACTCACCAGATGCGCGTCTCTCGTGGTGAAGGTGACCGGGTCTGCTGTGTCCGAAGCAGTGCAGGCGTACTCCAGCCGGCCCGTCACGGTGATCAGCTTACTACCGGTCCTTGCCAGGTCGATCAGGTTCAGCCGAAGCGTGTCCGCTGAGAACTCCACCTATGAGAAAGTACTTGTTTTAGAAAATCCGGATGGACAGAAATAAGGAATGCCAGCCCGCCCACATTTTTGAAATTAGTTCTCTCATTTTTGTAATTCAAGCTAGTAGATTAATAACTATAAGAGATCTGTACTTAAGCTCCCAACATTAGTGGTGAGGATACGTTAACATAATTCACAAAAGTTTTGAACCGACTTCAAATAAGGAAGGAAACCTCCTCCTTGGTCCTTTATTCGTCGGAGGCTTTTTTGCGATTGCATATTATCTATAAAAAAATTGGATAGCTTACTTTCTTCAAGCATCCAATGAAGTTGGTGTGAACCCTTGCACCAGGCAGCGCTCTGGCGTTCAGGGACCCTCCCACGTGCGCCCTGGAGCTGGCCAGCATGGTGAAGGAACCGGCCACGTGGGAATGCTCCGAATACACATCGTCCACTATCGCTGATACCTGAAGAAGAAAATACTAATCAATATCGGAAAACGCGCAGTCTTCACAGGGTCCGATGATGGACTATCAAGATGGCGCGTTGTACTCGCGCGTTTCATAATATTCTATCCACATATCTCACAATCGCGCGAGTTAAAACGCGCAAGTAAAAACGCGCCATCTGTAGCGCTACCATGAGTTTAAAAGTTACAGACTCGATATCGCCTACGAAAATATGTCTATGAAAAACTTGTACAGCGCCTCTGGTGGTTACGCTAAGATCTAAAATCGGCAGTATAAAAAAAACAATTCGATAGGCTTTTAACGTACGTAAGTTTTCGATAGCCAACTCATGGTACCGCTACTGAACTGAGTCTTAGGTGAAGCCGTTTGCGGCGATATTTAAAAAAAATCCTATAAGTTCCAAAATGAAAGAGCTTCACCTTGCCTACTCAAGTAGTAACTTGCTTAGTAAGTCACAATTAGTAAAGTATGATATGATTATGCTTATGCTTAGAAAATTAATTTTACGCACGTTTCCGAAAAGATGCGATATTAAGATATCAAGTCGATATAGTTAGCGGGTACTGGTAGACGGAGATTTAGTTTAGACGAACAAAATTCCTATACTATGTACTGCATTGACATTAATGTGTCCTCAGAATAACAAAATATAGGTATGTTTACCTTGACAGAAACAATAGTAAAACTGATTTATCTGCTCATGAAATAAACATTCAACAAAATATTCGTTGACAAATGGTTTTCAACTGACCGCCGGCAAAGCATTCCGATAAATATTTCACGCTGACTGTTTTATTTAGCCTACACACGTTGTTTTTTCAGGTGCTCCTGAATATGTAATAACAATATTGACCAATTGGTGCGTTCACATGATTTAAAACAGTAAGTTTTAATTTCTATGATCGATTTTTTTATTATTAGAGCTTCCTCTTATAGTTTTTCCCTTATAGGTTACTTCAAGGTAAGCTGTATTACTCTAAGATAGTTTAATATTAATATTTCTTGACCCTGATTTTGCAGTAAATCTCAATAAAGGCAAGAATGGATAAAGACAAAGTGCTAAAATAGTTACACTCTTTTTGTATAGTTTATTTAGTAAGATTTACATTTTCATTAACCAATATTTATTTTTGACTTTCGAGCCTTTTGTACAAATATCTCCAATAATTTCAACCACCGGCTAAAGTTTAGATTTCATCACAACCTGATACAAAACAAACTTTTTTCATATCGAACCACCACAACGTCCCCAAAGTTATTGCTCATAAAATATATTGGACAAACAATTTGTCCGCAAAACGCTATTTGGCCACTTGTGAAAGTGAACGAATGATGAACATCAGTATTCGGCCCGAAAAGACAGTTACCGGTTCCGATTTTCAGAATATTTCGTATTGCGACGTTATGCATCAAAAAATTAAGTCTGAAATAAACGTAATTTTACAAATTCCATAATGTCAGGCATTACTTACCACAAAAATGCCTTTTCGTAAGACAATGTTAACATTCGATTATTTTTTCTCATATTTCAACTCACCTAGCTAAATTACTTTTTTAAATTGAGCCATGTACACGAGCACAATAAAATAGAACGAAATTTATATTGAGTTTCAAGTTCAAACCTACTTCCATCTCCAAGGGCCTCCAATTAGCATTTGACCTTTACAGTCGTTCTAAAGACAAAAGAACAGCAATTAAAGAAACTAGTTAATTGCTTGGAATTATGCGCATTGCTATACAGAGCAAAACTGTATTGTTCTAAATAAAAACACGAGTGCCATACTGAATATTCATTTCTATGCGCTATAGAATTAAGTTTGAATCCCGTTGCGGGATCCAAAGAAATTCCGAATGCATCTCATTTCGTAAGAGTGTTTCACGATAAGATTGAACTCCTTGAAACTTGAAAATCTGTATAGAAAAGGTAACCTTGAATCCAAAACGAAATAATATGCGAAATCTTAAATTGGATTATTTAAATCTGATTCGGGGAATGTTTAAAAACATTTTATTTGACAAGCCTCTCATAAAATGGTAAATTATTAGAGTATTATTTTTGGATTTTGAGGTAAGTAATTATTCTCAGTATATTTTATCTGCAGTGATGAAGACTACCTAGGGAACAATCTAGGTAGTTATAAAGCGAAAAAAATTCAACAACTAGCAATCATATCTGTTGCTTTCAAACCATTGTTACCCATTTTTAACCGACTTCAAATAAAAAGTTAAAAACTAAAACCCAACTACGACAAAAAACGACGCTGAAAAAGTATAAAACAAGACTTTTAGAACACTGAACTGAACAAAGTTGCTTATGTAGTTCCAAGTAAATGGACACAGTAGACTCTACCAAAATGCTTATGTTGAAAATTGACAATAATGTCATACAATACTATTTTGAAGTATGCAATATTCACTATGTAGAGATAGGTTTTCATGTTTGGAAAACCGCAGTCACACGTTGTCAAAGTGCTACGGTAGGTAGGTACTTGTGTATGGAACGTGTGACTACGCCTTTCCAAACATGAAAACTTATCTCTACATAGTAAATATTGCATACTTCAAAATAGTATTGTATGACATTATTGTCAATTTTCAACATAAGCATTTTGGTAGAGTCTACTGTGTCCATTTACTTGGAACTACATAAGCAACTTTGTTCAGTTCAGTGTTCTAAAAGTCTTGTTTTATACTTTTTCAGCGTCGTTTTTTGTCGTAGTTGGGTTTTAGTTTTTAACTTTTTATTATTTGTACTATTTTGGTGTTAAAGTGTATTTGTCTACGTTGCATATAGCATATACACGGTATATTTATTTTAATTTTGTCCGCTAGAGGGCGCAATACTAAATTTGGTGACAAGCTATAAAGCTCATAACTAACAAAATATCAAGGCCCTTCTAATGGTACTGCAGTGGTCTTATTCTGTTAAGTAGTAAAGAAGCTACGAACGAAAAGATGTGAACTATATGCAATCAGTCCATGAATATACGTAAAGTCACATGCAAATGCTAGTAATATATATATATTTAAAATGTACAAGTAAAGCGCTTTCCAATGATACCAAACACGGCGTATTTATCTTAACTTTATTTTTTTACTCTGTATGTTTTGTCCGCTAGTGGGCGCCACATTAGATTTTGTGAAACCCTATATAGCCTATAACCAGCGGACAATTAAGACGCTTCTAATGATATGTCATTTGTCGAATTCTGACAAGCAATTTAGAAGTTATGTGGAAACAGATGAACATACATACATACATACATACATACATACATACATAGCCTGTCAAAATCATAACCCTCCTTTTGCTTTGCCGTAGTCGGGTAAAAAAGGAGGAGGTTCTCAATTCGTCTGTATATATATATTTTTTTTTTTTATGTATGTTCACCGATATTTTCGTCAATTATAGACGGATTTCAAAAATTTTTTTTTGGTTGGATAAGGTTCACTTCCGAGGTGGTCCCATTTTCACCAGTCTCGGATCTGATGATGGGATCCAGGAGAAATCGAGGGCAACCTTCAAATTTTATAGGGACATGTACCGCGTTTTGCATATTATCTGAAGTCATATTGGCATTTGCTTCTGGCTATCATAATCTTATGATGCTGAGCTGATGATGGAAGGTCAACTCCTTAATAGTTATGAGTAAAAGAATAATTATTTCAATACTGTATACATATTAAGACTACTAGTTAATATCAGTAGCATTACAGGAGAGCTAAACAGTTAGGTTGACCAGTCTAGGATCTGATGATGGGATCCAGGAGAAATCGAGGGCAACCCTCAAATTTTATAGGCACATGTACCGCGTTTTACATATTTTCTGAAGTTATATTGGCATTTGCTTCTGGCAATCATAATGTTATGATGCTGAGCTGATGATGGAAGGTCAACTCCTTAATAGTTGGGAGTAAAGGGATAATTCTTTCAAATCTGTGTACATATTGATACTACTAGTTATAATATCAGTAGAATTATAGGTGAGCTGAACTAATAGGGTGTAAAAAAATGTAACACTAAAAAGGATGAAAAAAAATTGTAAACAAAAAAAAACCGCCTTCAAAAACCCAACTCACTAAAAATTACAAAATAATATAATACGAACATTAATCTGGGTATGAATTTGATATGTTGTTGAAGGCGGTGCCAATAAATTTTTTGAGGAAAACTGCATGAAATATAAACGGCACCGCCTTCAACAACATATCAAATTCATACACAGATTAATGTTCGTATTATATTATTTTGTAATTTTTAGTGAGTCGGGTTTTTGAAGGCGGTTTTTTTTTGTTTACAATTTTTTTATATTGATAAATTTGTTAAATTCAATGGAATATAAGCCCCAATATGTCGTTATAACAATATTTAAAGGTTGATATTCTGAATAACGTTAAGTATTCATGTTCACGTTACCGAGTTAAACGGAACAAAGCCTGTCTTCGTGGAAGTGGTTTAGGAATGATCAAAGACATTTTGTAATTTGTTGAAGGTAACACAGGCATATCAGGCATCGGGAGAGGGTAGAAGGGAGATTTTGATATGAAAAAAAATATGAAAATTGCTTATACTTGGAATATAATATGTACGTTTTCTTAGAAGAAGATATTATTATAGCTACTAAGTGTACGGTGATTGGATTCGACTGCACTAAAGAACGAACACGATTTGAAAGTACGCATGATAAAAAATGTTTGTGAAAAGACCTATTACAAATTACGTCTTTCTATTTTACTTGATTTCATATTTGAACGATTTTCGAGTTTTACAGTTGATCGATTGGAGTAGGTACATTTTAGTAGTTAATTTGTTTCACTGTCATTAATAACACGAATAGACATTTAATTTACTTTTACAAAATTATTCCTCTTTGCCCTACCTAGCCGCCCCACTAAAGTGGGGCGACTTGGTGGAGCAAAGTAGAATAAACCCTTCTACATACAATATGAAAGTTATCAGAATCAGAAAATATCATATAAAAAAGAAAATGGTTCTGGAGAGCAGGACGTACACGCCTGCAATGTACACTGGCGAGCGTGTTTAAATAAAAAAAGGTTTTGTATTTTTAAGCCGTTATTGCCCGCCGCCACGGTAAATACTATAACAATGGAAACTGTATTTTGTTTGTATGTAAATATTATGACTCATTTTTGGTACCATGTAGATATTTCATACGAATACTATTTCAATAATTTACACTCTTCATTTCCCATAAATTCTATGGTATTAAAATATAGACACTGGGCCTATTATGCGTAACAAGTCATCTCGCGACCAATATATTGTGAAACATATTTTTACAAGATTTTTTTCAATCTTTACTTCCCTTGTTAATCTGCAACATCTCCAAATTGCCGGAGTCTTCTCGGTAGAATCGGCGTTCCGAACCGGTGGTAGAACCTTATTATTAGTAATGTGACGATTATAAGTGCATTTTTAATTTTGATTTTGAAATCTACACATAACTAAGTTAATAAATTTATTATATTGGTTACCACGCGTAAAGACTGTAGGTGCTACATTGAGGTTTTTGGAGCATCAGGGTTATAGTGACGATTCTTGTAACCCATACACCCTATAGACAATCTGATCGTCTTGGTAAGGAGTAAGAGCCATCCGCTCCCGCGCAAGTCCGGTGATGATGACGAGGCTACTCCAAGCCACCATCGTATGTCAGTTAGGAAAAAAAGAAATCTTGATATAAATATTCTAACAAATGTGTGTCAAAAGCGACCTTTGATTCCAATCCATCAACAAGCAAGGAAAATTCATAATACAAGATCTCTCATTCAACCTGATTGTCTGAAACCCTCATTACATATTAACGTCCTAGTGGTGTTACGATACGCGCGCATTATACGTTCATTCATAGCTGTTTACTACAAAGCGACGGCTTCGCAACCCACAACTCGGTCAATAACTTATGAATGCGAACTAAGGCCGTTCAATTAAATTTTTCCATAGGCTATCCTGGTTCATTATGGAGCCTCCCAGGGCAGAATGGCGGACAATAGAGGCAGTTCAATGGGGCTGCGTGCCGGGAACTGAATTAATATGAGAATAGGTCGTGCTTATACGCCTTTAGACCTTTTAGAGTTTGCTGCAGGTATGTTGTTTGTTAGTAGACTTATTCAGTCATTATTGATAATTGAGTAATATCCAGCCTTTAGTTTCACCTATACTCTTATTATAAAGCTGAAGAGTTTTTTTGAACGCGCTAATCTCAGGAACTACTGGTACGAATTGAATAAATATGATTGCCGAGGAAGGCATTAGGCTGTATAAAGTCACGCTGCCAATTTCAAATTCTGCTTTGACCAATAGGAGCAAAGAAATAATAGAAAAAGTGTAAAAAACGAGGGATAACGCGAAAGTAGTCGCTGGCACAGCTAGTTTATAATATTAAGTCAGTAGTCCATCAAGAGCTATATTATTTTACTCGTGCTTCAATATAAATTAATCTATACGTACGTATATCATAATAGATTAAGCACCTAATAGACATGACTTGACAAAAATGTATTATTTAATATTACTGAAAAAAAGGGATATTTATGTCCACAAATGACTATACAAACTCATAATAATGACGGAGAAAACAAATCAAAAGAACATCCAATCACTTACCCTGCAAAAGCTGGTTAGTGGCGTAATCTGAAACAGAGAGAAAAGTAATTAAGTTAAGTAACGTTTATATTTTTGTTTCCACTTGAAATCATGTTATTTCTGTCTAATATAATTAATTCTCGGAACTGGAGTGAAACGGCGGTCCATTAGGGATTGACCACACTAGCGTTTGTGAGAGTTCGCATATTCCCGTCAGTACGTACTTCGTGGCTTTTGTATGAAAGCATTTGTATATCAACAACATTATTCATACATACAGAAATTCTAAGGTTGTGTAGTCGACCACACCGCACTTGGCCAGCGTGGTAGACTAAGGCCTTATCGCCCTAGTTTAGGGTAGGCCCGTGCCCCAGCAGTGGGGACGTATATGGGCTGATGATTCATACATACATACATAGAAGAAAGAGATCTCTTCCTTCCATGTGCTGCGATCCTGGCACACCACTTTCGCTTCTTCCACATCCATCAACCTTCATGCACCCTGTTCGATTACGAACTTTAGATTTAACCTTTCTTCAAGATGTGGCCTATTTGGTCACGGAAGGTCTTTCTTGGTCTTCCACTGTCAACATTTCCATTTAAACTTTCGTTTCGTTAATCGTCTTTCATTTATCCTCTCAACATGACCAAACCATCTAAGCATACCCTTCTCAACCTTATTCACTACATCTTATTTCACATCACAACGTTCTCTTATTATTTCATTTCTGAATTTGCAGTGGAAATACAAGTGTACACTTAAACAGAGAAAAAATACAACAAAAATACATGCATTTATACATTTCAGAAGTTTGATTAGAACCTTTTTTTGGATCAGCTGGGAAAATACCGGTGTAAAATATTGCAACCTGTCTGTTTGGTTTTGTTACAGAGATTTTTCAGATTTTAGCTTTGGTTGAAATACGATGCAATGGAAATGGAACATTTGAAACAATTGTTAACATATCGTCGTATGCTATGTTTCAATATTGCTCTATTGCAAACTATTTTATTGTGGTATGTACAGTTGCACACAGATCAATATGTGTATTGGCAATGTAACATTTTTATTTGTTTTTTAGTGCTATGTAAGCCCTCATGTAAATTTAAAAGTTCCTACATCTGGGTAGCTCAGTGGGTAGAGCAGCAGATGCAATATCTTATGACTGATGGTTGATGGTTCAAGTCCCCGCTAATATTTTAAAATTTTAAATTAAACATTTTCTATTATTCCACAATTATTTTATTTCGAAAATGAAACACTTAAAACGTGCAGAATTTACACGGTACAAACACAACGGATATTCATCACACAAACATTATTTTCATTTGGTTATCGAACCTACGTCTTCTTGAAGAGAGCACAAGGGCTCTACTCAATGAACCATTGAGCTTGTCAATCGGGCTGCACCCTCACGATCTTAAGATCAGACCTATTTCAATAACATACAGATTTACCATATTCTATCAAAACCCTTCACAGCTATTCAAATAGACAGGAACTGGGAAGAACCTACATACATAATTAATGTTATCTCAATGGCTTAGGGATTACGGAACTATCGTTTCCGTGACGAAAATAAACCATTATATTGAGTGATGGCGGTTCAGAGAATCCTCAAAGTTTCATGGTTCTATTTCCTATCTAGGGTAGGGATACGTTCAGGAACGTAGAATATCGATTTTTTTTTCTTTTTTATTCCACAGCGTTTCTTATGATTGTAGCCTTAGGTTAGTAGACTTAGGGCTGATTTTTCAATGCCTAGATAAAATTTACGGTTCATTCCTTACTATACAGATCCATCGCAATACATTTGGTGCAACTAAATAGTACCAAATTCACCGGAGGAATAAACTATATGACTGCAAAAATGTTACTTCTAGCAGAACAGTTACTTATTCAATTAAGTGTCTTTATTTTTGCCACTGATAAGTTTTACTTAACCAGAAAAATCAGCCGTTGATAGAGTTCATACTTTCAGCAGCCGAAAATGCGTCATTGGTATACTTCTGTTACTGTATCTTGGCACGCATATCAACAACATAATGTCTTTATTGTCATTATGTGGGAGTTCCCAATAACTTATTTATGATAAGTACTAGGTAAGAACACTAAGGTGTTACTTACGTTAATATTTAGGCATTCATGTGCTTCTATAATTTAGGGAAACTGTTAGTACTAAATAGCTAACGCATTATGTACGACCATCGTTTATCGATACTTAAACTGCCTACCTTACTACACTTACAAGTACAATGAAACATTACATTCAATATTAAGCTAAGTAAGGTTGAAAATTGCATAATATCACACATGTTTACACGTTATCAATATTCAGGCCAAACATATCTATCGACACGTATAATACGCATTGACAGTTCGTGTAGTACGGGGTTCAAAGGTGTATTCTATAGGGTGCGAGGCAGGGAGGAAGTTTAATAAATGCTGCCAAAGTTGGCGTAAAGTTTATTGAATAATTCGGGGACTTTCCGCGCGCCCAAGCAGAATTAATATGGTTGCCGGACAATCCTAATTTGTTTTATAGGTGTGTTTGAACACTTTGTAAGGGGATACAACATAGTGACGATGTTATCGGATAGATATCTCAGGATATCTTTCAGGTGGTTAAATGTTTATTATGTAGTGTATGTGTGTGTATGTTTTTATACGAATACTATTGCAACAAAATGTTGAATGATTGACTTTTGGTTAATGGCAGACTAAAATACTTTACATAGTGCTCTTCGTTGTTCTTTTACATATATATGCTCCAAAAAAATTCAATTGATTATTATTATGTTGCATCTAGAAACGTAGAACATTAAATTTAAAGTATATATTTTTATATGTGCACCAGATTCAAGTAAACATAACAAAACGAAATTGTCAAATGTACCGTGCACCGTTCGATGTGAGCCCGTAATTTGTTTTCCCGCACCCGACAATGTCGGTGAAAGCAAAAAAAAAAAACAAGAATTTCTTCTCCCACTCAGTCATTCGATTTACTCAACCGTTAATATCGCTCGCAATCCTATTAACATTTCGACTTCGTTTTGCTTACGGGTACACCCGTCTTTGCGTCAAGGGCACGAAAAAAAAGGGCAAAAAAAAATCACAGCATCACATACATTGATCTGATCCGGTGGTAAGTAGCTTAAGCACTTGTGTTACGGGTATCAGAATCAACAGTGAATACACAAATATACTTAAATATATGTGTTTAATAATAATAATAATATAATATTTATTGACCACAAAAAAAAACAAGAAAACAACAAGGAACACAAACAACATTTTTCAGTGGTCAACTAGGTCCCAGCCTCAGCATATGCCTCAACGACATGAAGCCGCTGTGGCGCTAGTATTCTGGCTGGAGCCTATACAAATATTTGTCTCGAGTGGGAATCGAACCCACGACTCTTGGAACCGTAGGTAGTAAACCTGGGTCACTAACCACTGTTCCACCGAGTCAGTCATTTTCATGCTGTGTTACAAAAGTCGTAGCACAAAAGGTCATAAACTAAAATCTTTCGAGATATTCCAATCGGAACACACTATTACCTGATTAAAAATGTTTATAAAAGAGAAAACTGGAATCGTTTTATTCTTTTGTAATTCAAAGTGGATTTACATAACATTAAACTTATCGTTACAATATTCATGACAATGAACTTTAGCGAAAGTGGTGTGTCAGGACCGTAGCACATGGCAGGAAGTGATCTGTGCCTACCCCTTTGAGAAGAAGGCGTAATTTTTAGTATGTATGAACTTTGTACCTAACAAAAAATAAGGTGGTTCAGTAGTTGTCTAGCACCCCAGTACGAAAATGAATTCCTACAACGAAAAACCAATCATGTCAAAATAATTAACTTTCCCCAAGGTGATATACCATTCAAGGCCCGAATTAACTACATTGCCTCATTTACAAAGTTTATAGGCACTAGAAAATCGATCACTCGAACTTGCGAACGGTTCAAGCCAAGATAGAGTTTGCTTTGAGCGCGGGTTCAAATACCTAAGGGTTGAAATCAGGTGAACCAAAACTTAACCATCAAATATTTAAACCTTTGGTGGTTACCAAATATATAAGAGCCCCTGAAAACCAATTCATTTATGACTGCCTGCCATATTGATTCAATAATTAATTGTGTTCTGAAAGCATCATTGGTAAAAATTTAGAGACACTTAATAAAACATAAATTATTACCTAAGGTCTTCTTCTTATCGTATGGTTGATGAACAACCTGGTGTCAGAGTTTAAACCGGCCGTAGGCCTCTGACATGGCTTCACACTCCGTTGAACGAACGATGTTTTCCTTCACCGTTAAAGCGTCGAATGATGGTACATATGAATTTCAAATTTGAAAAACACATTGGTACCTGGCGGTGTTTGAACTGGCGACCTCTCCCATGGCAAGCAACGACCTTAACCACTTGGGCATTGACGCTTTTTATTAACTTAGGTTGGAAATATTAAGATACAAAAAAGTTACAAATTTCTAAAAGCTTATATTGTCTGCAAAATTTCGTCAAAATTTTTCTCTATTGACACATATTAAGCAGCTACTGAAACAAATAGAGGTGAAAACTATAATATTCCCAAAGTTACGTGACCTTGATAAGTCGATCCGATAAAGTCATCCGATGATCTTCAGAAGCGCCCAGGGACCCCTAAATGCTTAATTCTGAGCCTACAGTGGAACCCTATTTTGGGCACACAAAGAGTTTCAGCAATAATGGCCAGGCTGGGGATTCATTGAATTTGCATGTTTGTTTTTTAAATTACCCCCGAGTGGGCCTCGAATTCGATTTTTATCGCAAACTGTACTGGATACTTTAATGATGGCTGACGTGAATAAAGTGCCAGAATAACGCTTAATATTACCGAAAAGTTTCGAGAATTACAATTGAGAATATTAAAGGTATCTCTTAGTTTACTTTGCCGGAGTTCAATTCAGTAACTGCTTTTGTATTTAACATTCTATTGCGAAAGTTTTCAAAGCTACCGACGCCTTGGTGGAAAATACACAGAACTGGAATCGAAATAAAAGCACCTTCGATTTCTCCATTAAAGGAAAGTTAACATGAACATTTCAAACGACGAGGCGTTCAAACGATTACTATAGGTATCATGGTAACAATCATCCAAGATTTAGGTTAATAACTATGTAATGCTGAACACTAATTAAGTTCTAAGATTAGAAGTGAATAAAGTTTGCGAGCTTAAAACTTTTTTTCTACTCGTATTATTAATAACGTGGTTTTGAGTAGCCACATCGCCACATAAAATAATGTCATCTTTGGATCATATATTATAAGTTATAATCAGTCCAAATCGTCTAGTGGGGTCAACCAATCTTGCCAAGTGCGGGTTGGTCGACTACATAACCTAAGAATTTCTTCATAGGTGTGCATAGGATTCCTCATGATGTTTTCCTTCACCGTTAAAGCGATTGAATAATACATATGAATATTAAATTCGAAAACACAGTGGCACGTTTGCAAAACGTTTGCAGTTTGTCAAATTATTAATAAGAATGATGAACAAGATCATCTGGTATCTTAAATCATATGAAAATGACAACTTCTCCTAGTATAAGAAGGTTCCTTAATTCTTAGTAACCGAATTATTTTATTTGCAATATTTAATATTAAAAATGTCAAGTAGAGTGTGACGCATCGATCAAACCAACGAGTGTTTGTAAGTCATTAGGGTATTGATTAGATTTCCTTGAATTGTTAGGTCATCATAGAACACTGGGCTATTTGTTGAACACTACTTGGAAACGGCAGCAGTCATTAGGAATGAAAAAGCCATACAGTAGACCAGAATTGTTAATGTTGCCGGCACAAAAGATAATGACGCGTAAGTAAATAGTGATGGACAAAATGATAAGGCCCCAATTTAGCTCATATCTAAAACTATGATGAATGATACACTATGTCGGACTACTAAATTAGTAATATGGTAATATGATTCAGATTCTGAACTTTTTGACAGAACCCCCATTTTCCTGTCTAATGCTACCATATTTTTGAACAGCACGCTATGTTATTGGGACCATGCGAAGTGGGTGGAGGGAGAAATGACGCTGATTGTCAAAAACGCATGTAATCTTATGAGATGTCCGTTGTTATTTCTAGCGGCGGCCATTAGTACTAATTTCACTCCGTAAGATTTAACGAAAGAAACGCCACCAAAATGAGGGCAGCACCGTCGTCCACGCTCCCATTATACAAAATTGGTCGAAACTGCTTTAATCTTATATAAAAACTATTGTACTAGAAAATTCAATATTGAAAGTAACAACTAATTAGTTCAACAACCGTGAAATTATTTGAATCCCGAAACATGGTTAAATTATGATGATAGGTCACAAAATATGTTGTTGATATTACAGCATCAAATTAATATTTCTACGAAGCGACGAATTAATAATCGTTTTTGTCAAAGTAAAAATTATAATGAACGTAGTGTTCATGTGATTTACTTTTATCGATTCGTTTAGCCTGAATTTTACAGTTTGATTAAATTTTGTATAAAATGAACTTAACTTATGAACGATACAAATTAGGTATAATTATAGCATATTAAATTGAGTTAAACATAGTAGACCACCACTCTACATATCAAATTTCCAGTTTATACCGAATTGTGAACTGTAATTTCATAATGTATATGTTTTGTTATATAACATAGTTGCTTTTTGATTTAAGTATCAATACATTTCATAAGTCAAATATATATGTTCTTTCGAATATGCTTTTCATTTTAAATATTTATAATGTAAAATGAATATTGTCCTTGTTCCGGGTGGGAATGGAACCCACGACTTTTATTGGAACCGTAGGTAGTAGTCCCGTTCTAAACCACTGTTCCACCGAAGCAGACAAATTCTAAAAAATATATTGCATAATATGCAAAATATAAAAATAACTAGATCTAAAATATTGTTCTTGTAAGTTTGTAGTGTTAAAAACTTCTGTGTGTTTGCGAAATGCAAAAAGAAAAGGGCGTTAAAATGAACTAGTCTAAGCAGGTTGGGAGTGTCAAACTCTACACAGTGAAATTTTAGTGGTTGTTTTACCGCATGAAAATGATTCAATACTACTATGTAGTACAATAGATTTGTGCATTTTTTTTATTCAAATAAATAAAATCTGGTTTTGCGCAAGGGATAATCGATACTCGAAAGCACGCTCGAACCGTTTTATTACTTAAAATATATATGTTCTTTCGAATATGCTTTTCATTTTAAATATTTATAATGTAAAATGAATATTGTCCTTGTTCCGGGTGGGAATGGAACCCACGACTTTTATTAGAGCCGTAGGTAGTGGTCCCGTTCTAAACCACTGTTCCACCGAAGCAGACAAATTCTAAAAAATATATTGCATAATATGCAAAATATAAAAATAACTAGATCTAAAATATTGTTCTTGTAAGTTTGTAGGGTTAAAAACTTCTGTGTGTTTGCGAAATGCAAAAAGAAAAGGGCGTTAAAATTAACTAGTCTAAGCAGGTTGGGAGTGTCAAACTCTACACAGTGAAATTTTAGTGGTTTGTTTATGAAAATGTAAATGATTCAATACTACTATGTAGTACAATAGATTTGTGCATTTTTTTTATTCAAATAAATAAAATCTGGTTTTGCGCAAGGGATAATCGATACTCGAAAGCACGCTCGAACCGTTTTATTACTTATGTAAATCATTCTGCTACGCAAAAACACCCACTCAACTAAACTACTTCATGCTTCATGTTTTCTTATGTTTAACGTTACTTAAATTAAGTCTAGATCATAATTATTTGCCGATATGGTATGTTCAGGTTATGTACTAGTTATCGCTGGATATTTCACTGATTTGTGTTCAATTTATGTATTTTATATCTTTACTAGCTTTCCGCCCGCGACTTCGTCGCGTGGATACCCTATTCCCGCGGGAACTCCGGGATAATTAGTAGCCTATGTGTTATTCTGGGTCTTCAGCTAACTGCAGACCAAATTTCATCGTTATCGGTTCAGTAGTATTTGCTTGAAAGAGTAACAAACATCCATCCACACATACAACCTTTCACGTTTATAATATTAGTAGGATTAGTAGGATGTGCTTAGTGTAATTATGTTTTCCAGAAGAAAAAAATCATAGTAAATTTATCTTCAACTCACCTCCTGCACTCTCCGGTGGACGGTCAGTTTGTGCCATTGGTGGTCGTCGAACCTGGTCTTGGCTGGTTTGATGTGCATCTCCTGCTTCCCGTTCCCGAGGCCCATGGTCAGGGAGACCCCGCCGTCTCGCACTGCCAGGTTAAGGTAGTCTGCCTCGTGACCTAGGGGTTAAGGAAGCTAGTTTAGTTACGGTGCAAATGACGACGAATCGATCGTTATCGTGAGCGAGGGTTGCAACGAAATAGAAATCATTCAATCGTCATCGTATTCTAAGTCATAAGTAGTAGTCATAATCATATGTAGTTACGGCATTATTTATATTACGTCCAACAAACATGTCTTGGTTCAAATTCAATTCAATAAACTTTGATATATTTCTTTTTTTTATTATTGATTGTCGACTTTCGTTTAAAATGACGATGTTATAAATAAATACTACACACACCACTCATCGATCTGATCGCGTGGTAAGTAGCTGAAGCACTTGTGTTACAGATATCAGTATCAACAGTGGATACACAAATATATTTGGAACACATCCAGACACGGAACAAACACCATCGGTGTTTCACTAACCACTGTTCCACCGTGGTCGTGCCGTGCCGTGTGGTCAATCTAATGTCAATCCCATACGTTTTTTTTTTCTTTTCGAACTTCGTTATCGTTTTGGTATTGTTACTTTGTCTACGGCTCCTGGTTCACGAATGGATCAACAAAGAGGTCCCAGGTCCCAGGTAAACAGTACTTCATGTACCCAATAAAACAAACATTACAGAAAAATCTATAACAAAATCACTCCGAACCAGCGCAAAAACACCAATAGAGCGGATACCTTCACAGCGCAAACAGAAAACTCTTAATTAATTAGCTTGTCGTAATTCGAAACTGATAAATGAAGACCTAAACAAACTCGGAAAACAGTGAAATGTAATAAATGATTGGCGAAGGAAGGTAATTACTCAAAGGCTGTGAGGATCGTGATGTCATTTGGATGGAATTACAATAAGGCTATTTCGGGAGAGTGTAGCTTTAATAGGGCTTGGGTAACACGATACAGTTGATTTGCAACATCTTTAGACGCAGGTGTTTTGTATGTGCGCTTTTACCTTATTATTTAGGAACATCAAAGATTTATCAAGCCTTTGTATCATACGAGTTTCAAACCTGAGTCGTACGAAAATTACGTTTACTACTCATTAAGTTAATTGAATTCTGAGGACATGGAAAGCACACACAAATATACGGTCCTGCGTAGTTACAATATATTATGTACCTAAATTGAAACTGGAACCTCTCAACAGATCGTCACTATCACACAAGAATAGTGCGAGAAGCTATTGCAATTAAGAAGCACAGAAATTTCAATAGGCATGGAACCCAGTGATTAGTAAGTGCATACCGCGGAAAGTTACGTCTAATATGAACCCGGATACAGTGAGTCAGACAAATGTGGGTAGCTGTACAAATGACATTAGTGCTGGTTCGGGGTTGGATCAAGAAATTCACAACCGCTGTGGCCGACGAAGACGGGCGGCGCCAGTTCGCTCGCGACCACGATTGGTGTAACCCAGTCGAAACGTCGGGCAGTAAGTAGCTATGTAATTTGCTACTCCTAATATCGCGTAGACCCATAAAGACTAATTTTAAGTGAAACTGGAAATTCCGAATATGATATTGATTCAGATCAAATCAAAATCAAAATTATTTATTTGCCTTTAAATACACTTACAAAACTACTGTTACGAGTTCATTTTAAGATGTAACTTCCGTTAACCATGCGTGATTGATTATTAACTGTACCTACTACAACTAACTTGCTACTTTAGTGTGTTGCGTTTAGTCTAATTTAAATAGAATCTTATAAATTGTACAGTCATGCTTAGGGGTGAGAACCATCCGCTCCCCTGCAAGTCCGGAGATGATGACGAGGCTACTCCAAGCCATCATCGTGTGTCCGATAGGAAACTGTCACCCCTATTATTTTTCCATAGACTTTACATTGCCATTTAAGTTAGTGAGTAAAAAATATAGGTAGTTTAAATTGTTTAAAATGATTAGAATAGTTCGCTCACCAGTGTAGAAGAGCAGTCCATTAGGCTGACGAGTCTTGAAGTAAAGCGTGAGCGCGTCCTGGGTGCTGACTATGGGTTCTCCTCCCGTTTGGGTCAGGTCGTATGAAAGAAACTCCGCTCCGCGAAAAGTTGCTTCTGAAGGCGCTTTATCTGAAACAATGACAAAAGCTGTAAGTAAAGCTTTCAGCATACTACTCCATCCGCCATACACTGTGTAAAGCATAACGCTTATAAGGCGTCCGATCTCAATGGAGATCAGCCAACTGCGCCGGACATATTATAGTGTGTGCAAACACAAGTAAACTCTTTGTTCCCTTACTCTCATAGTTAGGTAAGACGGCAATTCGACATGACCGATGAGAGATCGGGAACAGGACTACCGGCTTAACGTACTTTCCGAGGCACGGGCGTGCATACGTGCATACGCCAACTTCCGGACTCCGGGCTGAGTAATTTCTTTGCAGAAAAATTCACAAATTTGTAGTTTTTTTTGGTGATAGTTTGTAGCGGACAAACAGACATACAGATAGAAACACTTATAAAATTAGGAAGGTATTTTTCAATGTGACAATTATCTTAAAACTAAACAACTGTACGTACGTACATGAAATAAAGAACAAGTAGGGTTGTCTTAAATAATTATAAACAACCGAAGTTAACATAGTAACTAACACTAGATTTAAGTTGATCTAGGGAAGGAAACAAATAAGGAGAGATATTTATTTTCAAATAAAGGGTAAAACGTGAACACATATTGTTTACATTAACAATGCGGCTACAATGTGGCTTCTTTTGCAATGAAATCAGTTTTAAACAAATTTAAAAAAAAAATAAAGTCATCGGAAACGGATATTAAGCGAATTAAACCGCAAATATGATACAATTGAGGTTAATAGTGTCAAGCCGCATATTGGCTTCTGCGGGTTACATTATTGGTACACAAAATAATTAATTTGTACGTACCTATCAAATAATACCAATGAACATAATTCATGATTTTATCAGTGGCATCTGTAAATATTATATCAATAGAGTCTGTGGCGTTCACTGAACGAATAATAAATTATTATATCAATTACACTGGTCAACACTAGTTTTGGTGCCAATACACTGTATTTTTTTATTAACTTAGGACTGTATCCTGATTACATTAATACCAAAAAAAATTACTTCCTACGTGTACTTTTTTAAATATTGACATGTATAAAAAAAACAATTTTTTAAGGAAAAACAGCATTTATAATAGTATTATGTACATAAAAAAATTCTTTTTCGCGACTTTCGTGAATGAGATGTATTAGGACAATCCCGTTGCATACCCCAGCAGTAATCAGCCATCATATGACTATCCCATCGACCTTGGTACCTCTCCTCCATGGTTTTTAGGTCCTGGTGAAACCGCTCCCCTTGTTCTTCGCTATAGGACCCAAGATTCTCTGGAAATTGATCCAGATGACTGTGGAGGTAGTGTACTTTGATGGACATATTACATTTTAAGTTCTTAAAGTTCTCTAGCTATCTATTTACGATTTGTATGTAGTTATTTGCCTTGTAATTTCCAAGAAAGTTTTTAGTAACTTCAACAAACGAAGTCCACGCAGCTCGTTCCAAATCATTCATTGAACTTATAAAATCAGTATCTTTTATTAATGTTCTTATCTGCGGGCCATCGAAAATTCCTGTTTTTAACTTTTCTATGCTTAGACCAGTAATTTTTCTTGATATGTAAGAAAAACATTGTCCATTTTTATCTAGCGCCTTAACAAATTGTTTCATTAGGCCTAATTTTATGTGCAAGGGGGGCAATATAATTTTATCTCTTAAAACCAAAGGTGAGTTGATGACATTCTGCTTCCCTACCTCCATCGTGTCACGTACTAGCCAATTTCTTTTTCCCAGTGTTGATGCTTGGCACGACTATCCCACAGGCAATAAAAACATGGGTATTTAGTGTATCCACTTTGCTGCCGTTAACCCACTGTCTCAAGTGTTCACAGCACATTTTACAAGCAATTTGAGGTATCCAGGGCTTGTAATCATCCACAATTTTCAACTTGAAATAGGAAAAATAGGCACTTTTTACAAAATCTAGGTTTTCTATATTTTTTAACTGTGTATTCACCACAGATGTAACAAAACACATTGAGCTCATTTCCAAAACTTCTTCGCGATGAAGACATGATCTTAAAATAAACTTATCTTCAGAAATATACGATGAATTAACAAAACAAGCGCATTAAAGTACTGATTACAGGCAATATTCAAAACTGAGGGTAGATCAAAAACTACACGTAGGAAAAAAAAAAAAAATATTAATTTAGTGTTACCAGTTGACACTTAGTCAAAAACCCCTCACACTATCTCTGCACCAATTTATTTTTTTCATTTTGTTGACCAGTGTTATCAATTTGATTAAACAGGCGGGTTGATATTATTTTTAATATGTAATCTCGTGACTTAATTATTGCACAAACGAATAAAATATATTTTAACTGGACTGGAAACAAATGACAAATGGAAATAGCTGTTATGTTTTTTTTTTAATAAAAACTACGACTGACATATGCATAATGACCAGTACCCATTTAAATTTGGAACTGCTTGCGCTTGTTTACTTATTTAACTTTTTATCCATATTTTTTTTTCTAACTGACATACGAGGATGGCTTAGACTGTAGCCTTGTATCATCACCGGACTTGCGGGGGAGCGGACGGCCCTCACCCCTAATTTATTTTGCATAGACATTACATTACCATTTAAGTTAGTAAGTAAAATTTAAAGGTATATCAAATTGTTTAAAATGCGAATCGAATGCTATTTAGATAGATTTAAAAAAGTAAAAAACGTCTTTTTTTACTTTTTACTAATCCTTACTTATATTATAAATCCGAAAGTAACTCTGTCTGTCTGTCTGTCTGTTACGCTTTCGCGCATAGAGTACTGGACCGATTTAAATGAAATTTGGTACACATATAGTCCAGAGCCTTACTTTTTAACCGACTGCGCTATAAGGAAGTAATGTTTTACCCGTTAAACGTCTCTACGCGGACGAAGTCGCGGGCGGAAAGGTATAACCTAATAAACGTACTTCAATCGCAAAGATAACGAAAACCTTTTTTCCTATCGATAACTGATTTCTGATTCCCAAGCATCGTTCGTAATATTCACGCTAAGTTAATAAAATATCTGTGTTTATCTTATTCCGTGAACTAAGAGCGATCAAAGAATCGCAAGCCACTTCAATTAGCGGACGGTGGGAAGTTTTTAATTTATTATGAACTCGACTAATCACAGTTGGCGGAGTTGCCTCGATGTTCCTCGATATACCTCGATATATCTCGGTATACCTCGTTACGGTGTATGTAGTTTCACCTGAGGGAGAATTGATTAATCGGTCCAAGTTTGCTTCAGCCGCGGCGCCCATTTTAAACGGCTTGTAATATTTATGGCGGTTATAAACTGGTTTTAATTAAATAGCGTGCTGAGGAGCAATCTTTTGAGATGCTATTTGCGGTGGAGTTAAGGAACGATGCATCAAGGTGTGAGGTGGAATGCGGTTTCTTGTGTTGTGTTAACACAACTGCTGTTTACAACAAGTTCTTCTAAGCAGCGGATGCACTCTTCATGAAACAATACTCGTAGCAAACCTTGTATCTTATACAAACGACTTATTTGGCACTTACCACATTATTACAGTTAAGAATACGTGCAGCCTATTAAGAAACAAAAGAATAGTGTCATGTTTCATCTAGCCTTATATTATAAAGCTAAAAAAGGTTTATTGTTTGTGTATTTGAACGCGCTCATTTTAGAAACGAATGGTTACATAAGGTTACACTCGGGGTACGGCCAGAATACCAGCGCTGCAGCGGCTCTCGGGCTGATGCGGCATATGCTGAGGCCTGTACCTCGTTGACCACTCATAAAGTCCTTGCATATGTATTCTATTTCTTTGTGTGTGTTGTGTGTCTTGTCTATGTGTCATTGTTACCTCAAGTCGTGGTCAATAAATATTGTTCTTTTTTTCTTTCTTTCTTGGTTCGAATTGTAAAGTCTTTTTGTGTTGGATACAACAATAGAAAAATGGAAAATAATAACGTGTGACACGCAATAAATATTTTGAATTTGAATTTGAATTTGAAAATGTGTAAAAAATCGAGGAAAACGTGGACGAAGTCGCTGGCACAGCTAGTATTCATCCCCCTGCTGTACTAAATAAGGAAAAGCTAACAAAACAGAACAGCGGCCGAGTAGGTACTTAAACGACACTTAAAGCTATTTATTTGAGTGCTGACTTGCCGATTAATCAGATACATTTTAATTGAAGCGTCCTTATAAATTGCCATATTTTAAATTGTCCTGTCAGTATTATCTCGTGAGACATTTAATCAACGTGTCCTACTCAAACTGCACTACACCAGGCTATACGGGCCGAGTCTCGTCGATGCCAGCCCATCTCAAAGGGTAGGCTGAGTGCCACTCCAATACGACTATTGAATCATCTGTGCTAACGATAAAGCGTGCGGTTACAGAATCAATACCGTTGAGTCGGCTTTGCGAGAATTGCATGTGTGGCCAGTTTTATTGTCTGATTCTCCGCTTAGGATGTAAGCTAAATGAATTTTGAAAGTCTTCTTCTTATCGTATGGTTGATGAACAACCTGGTGTTAGAGTTTATAACCCGCCCGTAGGCCACTGACATGGCTTCACACACCGTTGAAAAAATTCTCAGGTGTGCTGGTTTCCTCACGATGTTTTCCTTCACCGTTAAAGCGTCGGATGATGGTACATATGAATTTCAAATTTGAAACACATTGGTACCTGGGGGGGTTTGAACTGGCGACCTCTCGCATGGCAAGCAACGACCTTAACCACTCGGCCATCGACACTTTTAGATAGGCACTTATACATTTTGAAAGTACAACCTGACTGATATTGGTCACAGTAATCGAACATGGCAGCTTTCTTTTGTGGGTTGGTGGATATTGTAAACATCTACAAAAGGAACCTGC
Organism: Maruca vitrata; assembly: GCA_039566165.1. Classification (NCBI taxonomy): domain Eukaryota; kingdom Metazoa; phylum Arthropoda; class Insecta; order Lepidoptera; family Crambidae; genus Maruca; species Maruca vitrata. The sequence continues at coordinate 13,024,445 of CM076928.1, read as the reverse complement.
TAATAAGGAAAGGTTATAACTTCTCAATATTGAAACTTGATCTTACAAGAAATTTCGTAACAAGAGAAAATTATATTCCAAATATACTGGTATAATTCGCAAATCGGTTTAAGAAAGTGATCCTAAAAATCTCGAAACAGAAACACAATGAAACCTTAATTTGAACTCGACTTTCCCAATAAAGTGACTTAATTATTTCAGTTCCCACGACTTCTGAGGTCTAAGCCGGGAAAATGTACAAATTTAAGCAACATTTCATAAAGAACACATTAAATTAATCCTCATTGTAACGAAAAAAGTGGGGACTACTTTTATACTCTTAAGAATTCTCGCGTTGAATAAACTTTGAGTCAGATTAGTTGGTAGAGGTCCCGCGGGCGTATTTCAGCTACGGGACTTCAGTCTGCATAAAAAAAGCCAATAAATTAAAGACTTATGATGTTCATTGGTGCCCTTTAAATTTTAAGGAATATCAAAATTTTAGAAAAGGTACGAAGTTCAAGGTTAGCTTGGTACGGACATGTTATGACGAGGGAAGAAAGACATGTGACTAGAAGAGTGATGATTAGGAAGGATAGTCAATGGATGTAATTGAAGACCTGAAGTAAGAAGACATGAATGGATCGTGTGAGAAATGATATGGGACTGAAAGGAGAAGACACAGAGCTGACGAAGGACCGGCTCGAGTGGAATAAATATACATGTTGCGACGACTCCACTTAGCGAGGGACAAGGGCAGGAGAATGGTGATGATTGAAATAAAAAAAAACATCAAATGTATGACCAGAAAAATACTTTTTTTAGAAAACCTTTCAGCATTTTCAGCCATTATAATAATGTAAAAGTCATATCGTATATGTTCGCGTATAGAAAATTAGATAATACGAAAGTCCAAACCAAATACATACAAAAAGAAATATAATCCCACATTTGAAATAGGCATGTGACTTATTTCTTTGTAAAAGTTTTTATCAAAACAATTTGATCAAAGTACCGCATTACGTATGCTTGATTTTAAACATATTTCATAATTTGTATAACGTCAGAAACCAAATCAAAAGTTTCAAACTTTTTCTGACCGCAACCCGCGACCTTTCCAAACTCATTACTCGTGTAAGGAAAATCGTGCTTCCACTCAGAAAATAACATTTATGGTCTTGAGTGTTAAAAATGCTTTACAGGTCAACGGTATATTTTTAACGAAGAGAATAATTAAATTACCACATATGAAACTCGCGCGTTTTGTTATTCTAAACATATTTAGAGAACTGACGTTTCGAGCTCTTTACAGCGCTCGTGGTCACGGGCGCGAGTAGATACAGATAAATTGAATTTACAAGTCAAATAGTTAAAGATTCTGAAATTATCGAATGCTGGCTGTAAATATTTGAGAGGACATTCAAAAAGGCATAAGAGCAAGAAGCTGTTTATGATAGAAAGAATAGTAACCAGCAAAAGATTGGGGTGTTCGCGCTAACGTACCGGACGCCGAAGACCTATATTGATCAATACTATAAAGTTACAGACTTTCGAAGTGTATCTTCAAATTGACGCAGAAAAGTCGCCAAGTCCTCGCAGCTAAAACCCTGGCTATTCGAGGACATTAATCTGCATACAGTTGTAATAATGTTTATTACATCATGTGGAGTGAGATCAATTTGAACGTTGTATATTAAAAAAAACATACCTTATCAACCAAGAACATTCGCAAACAAATTATAGCTCTCGTATTTATTTCTTGTACTCATCAATCAGAGTCGTAGTTTCACTCGCCCGTGTACATCGTTACTATCTAACTCCCACACCATATAACCACGCGATAGAATGGAATCCAATTGACGAAACTGTCGATTACATGCCTAATGCTCACTAGTAGATAACAAGCGAATATTGGAACTTTCTGAAACAAATATTACACAAAATCACATACTGTGAAGTGGCGTGCATTTGGGGGACCTATGTCCAGCAGAGGACAGGAATGGGCTGATGATGATGATGATGATGATGATCACATACATTGATCTGATCCCGTGGTAAGTAGCTGGAGCACTTGTGTTGCGGATATCAGAACCAACAGTGGATGCACGATATACTTAAACATTTTTAATACACACTCAGACAGGAAACAAATACCGATGTTCGGCATACAAATATTTACTCGCGTGAGAATCAAACCCACGTCTTTTGGAACCGTAGGTTCTTTGTCACTAACCACTGTTCCACGGAGTCTGTCAATTGTGATTCAGAGCGACACAACCTGCACATATTATTGTTCCACGGCTATTTACAATATTACCCAAGTCCAGTGCACATACAATTTGTAGTATTCCAAAGTTACACTAACACTAAAATATTTTAATTAACAAGACAGTATAATACCAGTATTATTATAGTTGAAAGCGTGGAACTACCACTACTATTTCAAGTGGAGACAAATGTGTTTAGTACATTAGTGTTCTACAATGTTTCGTAAACCAACTATTGTTCCAGTTTTGAACTTAGTGCGACTAATTAGAGTTTATCATCAAGGCATAACGTATATTATATTAAACCAACCCTACCGTGGCTTTTGTAATTAGTACAACATTCATCAATCATGTGTTCACACTTGGCTAGACTTGAACCTTCCCTCAAACCCATCATCACGCCCCTTAAAACCTCTCCCTTGGCTTTTTGTGGCAGTTAAATAGTTTCCAGCTGAAAGTTTGATTAATCGGTAACTGAACTTATTAATTTAACTTTTTTGGTTCTCAAAACTAATTAAGGTATGGCTGGAGAGGAATTCCAGATTCGAAAGATTGGTAATTAGGTTTACGTGAGCAATAAATAAAGGTAAACATGCAATATTAAAAAATTGTCTGTCAAAGCCTAAAGTATGGTTTATCATAGAAGATGTGAATCAAATGAGAAAACTTCGCTACTTAAACTCACTCAAACTCCACACATTAGAGCGTAAACGATACTAATATTCTATATCATAAGAAAATAAGTTTATAATGATTGTGAACAAACAAGGCCGACACTTTTTACGAGTACAAAGAGTAAATATGAAAGATAAACAACACCGGCCCTAAAACTGCTCCCTGCGGTAAGCCCTTAATGATCATTACATAGGTCGCTGCTTCTAAAAACGTTATGGAGCTCACTTTTTGTATAAACAATATTGTCTGTCGAAACTTTTTAGGCTTTCGGACCATAGACGGAAATACGGAACCCTTTTGTATCTTTGGTCTCCGTCAGTTTATCTCGTAGATTTAAAACTGACTAACTTATAATTTACCTAGCTTCTAAACACCTAACTATGAACTACGCAACTTTTCTCGTATAGCCGAATACAAACATGAGACTCGTCTCCATTAACTAGATTGAAGATGGCTTGTCAGTGTCGATCGATTTACATGCATTATCCATTAGAGCGAGCATCGTTTCAATATTTGATGTACTTGTGGTAACAACGCGTGATGTATCTTCTGCTTCTATTTTCAGATGGATCGCTTTAGCAAATTCACTGTGCTTTTTGCCAACACTATTTTGCTACAAGGCTCAAAAAGGAACAAACAGAACACATATTGCACGGTTTACGTTCGCAACTTTTATTACCTCATTGGCTCTCGTAACAGCGTTTGCAAAACTTTGTGTGTACACTGACGCCTAACCTAATTTAAATTTACATACTAAGCTGCTCTAGTCAGCAATGTAAGTTGAAATGAGCGATTGCGTCGAGGTGGCAGTTGATTATATGGAGATCGTGGTAGGAGGTCGTTCGGGAAGGTGAGGGAAGGCTGCCATATTGGTTTCGGGATAGGCGTGAGAAACTCAATTTCGAACCGGGAACGTGAGCCCACACTGTATGCAAATTTTGTTCGGCGCGGTTTATTCTAACTCCAGTCCCCTCCTTTAATGTAAACGACTTTTGAAAACTAAATTGCTTTTGTACTGTTTACTGTTACATAAAACATGTTGATGTTGGTCAGCTTTTCTGTTTCAGTCGAGAAAATGAACGGATTAATGGCTCAGATGATTCTCACAAACAAAGCATTATTTACATAATACTGGGGAGTTATGAATGAGTTGGGACTTATGGATAGATGGTTATGAATAAGTTGAGATATCTCGTATTATAAATTTAATATGAATTTTAGAACAATCGAAAAAGATATTTCTTATAATAATAACAAATCGGTGGTGATGATTAATTATCCAAAAAAAAAAACATTTGTAAACGTTAGGGAAAAGTATTATAGGGAACCAATGTTGAAATAAAAATTACAGAATTAAAAATACTAGCACCCTGTACAGACGATTATTACACTTCATCCATTTTAAATTTAACAAGTACGCTAATCTTGATTCTTGAAGAATCAAATTTATAATTAAGTTAGAGGCTCGGAACCTCGAAAGTTTCAAAGCCTAATCAAGTTTTGAGCTGAGGACGACTTTATAGGCGCTGATTCCGAACGAAAACAATTGCTTACTCCTGATTGTAACAAATTTTTTTAATTGTTAAAAATACAAGACTTTATAAAGCTTCATTCTGAGTGGTTGACCTTGGGTTTAGAGAGACAAAATAGCCTAATAATAAACAAACATTATACAATCTTGTCGCTCGTTTAGGTTGAAAGTGAAGACGCAAAAATAATGTAGATGTATGTTTATAATCTGACTACAAACATACAGTTATATGAAGGTTCAATATGATCCAGGCCATGAAGTAACAAATCCTTATAATTTATGCACACTGAGAATGTATGTCTATTGTGTAGTCAAAGCAATTAACTAAAACAGCTAGACCTAACAGCCGATGCCACTTCCTGAAAACTCCGACAACTACCGCAAATCCTTTCCATTAATTAACGCCATAATTTCCGGGGCTCATTCAAATAACAATCGAAGCGTATAACAGAAGCAATAACTCCACTTTATGGTCCCTTGGAGGCATTAACATGCAGATTGTTACCGCCATTCCGGTTTGAGCCGATTTGAGGCAGTTCTAACCGCAGCCAACTGGATTCTAATAATCTGTGATACGTATCTCGCCACTGAATTAATCACAGGCAGGGCAGGGACGAGTTGGAAATTCTTTAAGTTAACAACAAATGCCACTTCTCAATGTTATGTAAAGTGTCTATATGGATGAAATCACAGATTTCTTCATAGAACTTTCTAGAAAGTTATGTTGAAAAATGTTAAAATGACATGCTACAACTATAAATCGATCGTCTAATTACAAATATTGGTCTGACAAAAGCTCAGGACTATTAATTTAACTTCATAAAACAATGCAACAGCTCATTTTTTCCCTCCTTCCTATGATCCCGGGCTCTTCAGGCAGGGCGTGAAACGGCATTTAAGCAGGCCTTTAGAGTGAAGGCGACAGGCCCAATACGGTCTATTGTGACTGTGGATCTCACTACCGCTTACCATCATGTGGAGTGAGGTCATCTTGTTAGCATTTTATAAAAAACAAATCTCGCGAAAAAGTGGTTCGTAATAATGCTTTACTAAACAAAGTGTCCTACAATTTGACCCAAATAAATTAATATCTGGGACATTAAATACCTGGGACATTTCCATACACGGTCATCTGACCCCAAACTAAGCAGAGCTTGTACTATGGGCGTCAGATACTGATATACATACATAAATATATTTTCAAATACATAATCACACCCAGACACGGAACAAACACCGATGTTCATCACACAAATATTTGTCCCGAGTGGGAATCAAACCTACGACTCTTGGAACCGCCAGCCAGGGTCACTAACCACTGTTCCACCGAGCCAGTCAAATTATATTCGCAAATAACGCCACCCTTTAAACTTTTCACGCACAAAGCCCTGCGGTCATAAATTAGGGTTGATTCCGTCCTGCACCGTCCAGGCCAAATGGGTCAATGGCCGGAATGTAATTTAGAACCTGAGTCCTGCAAAAGGCACTACCAACATAAAGAAATTTGGTAGAAGGTAAATGTTTTCCTTATTGTTTCCTTTTGGCCGTACATTGCGAAAGTTGAACCGGAAAAACACATGCTTGAAACACGCATAGCGATAGAACGGATTCGTGTAATGACCTTTTTTATTAGGACGTATAAAAGGATCTAAACTAATTTAACTTGCATTAAAGTAAGATAATATATATTTTTTACACCATTGTTGTTATGTTAACCCCGGATTCGAACGGGGGACCTCTCGGTCCTAACGCAGCGCTTGCTACCAATAGACCAACGAGGCAGTCAAAAAATATAATTAATCATCAAATGCGGAATTAATAATGTATATTTACACACAAATGAAACTTTTAAATCGGTTACAGATATCTAGTTTCACAAAAGTGCTATCCTTTTTGCGACTGAACATAATACGCTTTCAAGAAGTGGCAAGCAAAATGTAGTGCCAAATAAATGATAATTTACTAAAGGAATCCCCGACCGAACGAGCTACGAAAGTCTGGCTTGCTTGTTTGCGCTACTTCATAAGTTTGTCAAGCCAAACGCCAATTATACAGAACGTCCCCAGGCAAATTTCACCCCTAGCCAGTTGTAACACGATTCACAATTGCACCCCGACCCAGGCATTAAACATTTACCCAGTATAATTGTCTGACTAAAAGCGCTTACATGCTCCTTATTATTTTGCATATGATATTTTGTTACGTCCTTTGCAACACTTTATTGCTGTCCTCCGCTTAAATGGTTCGAAAACATTATTCCCTCAACTTCACACTGTGTTTTTCCTAATTAAAGAATCTTTATTTTTCTGTGAAACCTCTACCCTTCATTATAATTTTAAACACTCATAATGAGGGTTAAGGTGTATGAGAAATTCACTAGATGGAAATACGTAGTAGTGAGGTCCAACTGCAGCATGATTGGTGAATATTGACATGTCTGTCAATGTCACGTCAAAAATATCTCAATAAGACGAAACATAGTTCATATGCTTGATGACAAAGCTTTAGCTTAAATACTATTAATACTAAATCCAGTCCATTTTTTATTTTTTTAAAAACTAAAAGTAGTCCCATCTCATCCATTGTCTTATATATTACTTAACCTAGATAAACCTTAATGTAATTACCCGATCAATAATCAAGTATGACGAAGCAGAGAATATATTTTCGTATTCACCACTCGCAGGCACTTTACAAAGTAATTTCCAGCGAAAACCCCTAATTCCGAAAAAGCTTGAAGCTTACACAAAAGGTGAATCGACGAGTTGATCGGCAGAACTTTTAAAGCGGCTATTTACCATAAACATAACTTTCAGCGTGATTCTTTTAGACGTGATTGCGTATTGACTCAGCTTAACAACTTGGTCCTTGGCTGTAGGGTTGGCAGTTGCTGAAATACCTATTGCGCCAAAGAGGCCATTTAGCCACAGAGGTGGTTTTGAGCAATCAGTCACATTTGTTTGTATTTAAGTCTGATAACTATAATAGTAGAATCAATTTTTAATGTTTTAGGTAGTCAGTGTTAGTAACTATGTATTTTAATGTGTCGTGCTCAACTGCAACATTTATTATCTTGTACTTCACCATGCAGGAGCGTGTAAGAGCGAAAATTAATCCTTACTATCCTTATTTTAAATACGAATGTAACTGTCTGTTGCGCTTTCAAGCAGTTAAAGCTTCTCAACCAATTAAAACAAAAAAAGTACGCAGTGGTATACAACCTGACGCTGGTCATTGACTACTTTTCAACCAACCGCGCTATCGGAATTCATGAAAGCTAGTGCTTTTCGATCGCGAGTCCGTACATTTAAATAAATAAATAAGATAATTACATCATAATACGGGATTGTTCATTTCATTGCCAATTTAGATATTTAAAGATGTCTGGAAAATTTTCCATGTTGTTTTAAAACGAGAAGGAAAGACATGTCGCGACAAAGCTGTTATTCTTTACTTTACTTAAGTTTTGTTTTAATGAGCTCTCGATATTTAGGCACTGTTGCGAGTGCCACATGTCATTAGTTTTCTAATGTAACAATGACAGTTTAAAATTGCCAATTTCTCTCAACAGCCCACACCCCTACAGTGAGTAGGTCATTAGCATAATATTGGAATCGCTCCCGGCAATTCCCGAGTCTCAGCGATGTGTTCTGCCACCGCTAATGGACTCGCGGTGACCTTTCGCTTTGTTTCGGCATTCGTTTGCGGGAAATAGTTTGAGTATAACCTTTTACTTACGATGTAAACGAGTAAATTTTGAATGTTTTTAATGCGAAATTAATTTGGAACTTTTTTGAAGAGTTCGAGAAAAGAATGCTACATGTTTTATATGCCTGAATGTAGCATTCTTTTCATTGCCTTCTTTAACTCTATCATTACACGTTTGAATTCAGAAATTAATACAAAATAAGTAATATCCCAGAAAAACCAGTAGTTGTAAAAAAACCAAGTCTCGCAACTTAGTTGTTCTACCGTAAAAAGTTGTGAGACCCGTGTAATACTAAGTCGATTATTAATTTATTCAGACCCTAGTTACCTTCTGTCCCTTTTTACGTAATTATCAAACCTAACAATATATTACAGTGACTTTTTCAATTCGTATTAAAAATCTTTAATGTTTTAAATTAATAAACTCGGCAATCTCATGAAAACTCATGGATTTATATTTCACAAGTAATAAATATTCTTAATTAATGGTTTAGTTCAGAAAATAATGTCTGCTGTTTCTAAAAATTGTACAATGTAAAAACACAGTCAGCACCAAATGCAGCTTCATACTTGTGACTGTTCATTTAAAGTTCGTATTAACAAACCAAGTTTACGAACACTCAATTACGTGTTGCATACATTTGAAGCCACCACAAGCATCTCGCTTTATACGGACTATATAAAAACTACGAAAAAGAAAAAAGTAAAAAAAAGCTGCCACGTGAAAGAAGTTTTTAAAATAAAATCACATTTCATGAAGTAACGTTTTTCCCCGGGCAGCTCACGGGCGGAGTGAAATGTCACAGGGTGTTGGTAAAATTGAATTTCCAATTAAACCGGGTATCGATCGGCACCTGCCTGCGCCCGCCCTGCATCCGACGCGAATAACAACAGTGAGACAAGTCGTTATGCAACGTTGAAGGGTTAACAAGTGACTGGCTCGGTGGAACAGTGGTTAGTGACCCTGGCTGGCGGTTCCGAGAGTCGTGGGTTCGATTCCCACTCGGGAAACACAAATATTTGTGTGATGAACATCGGTGTTTGTTCCGTGTCTGGTTGTGATTATGTATTTAAGTATGTATTTATAAATATATATGTATGTATAGCAGTCTCTGACACCCATAGTACAAGCTCTGCTTAGTTTGGGGTCAGATGACCGTGTGTGAAAATGTCCCAGATATTATTAGATATTAAGTGACTAAGTATGATGATCTTATGTTGCTAGTAAACTGCTAAATAAACCAAGGTTGCTCGTTTCTGCCACGTGTCATTAAAGCATAAAATGCCCTTCCAGCTCATTTTTTCCGTCCCACCTGTGATCCCGGGCTCTTCGAGTACAACACGAGTAATATAGGTTTTCCCATGAATCGCAATATAGTATGTTTAGGCGGAATTCTTGTTGGCTTGTGTTTTTCGGTTAAATGTTTGGCATCATACATAATCTTAATCTACATAATCTATTAAGTAAACTAATGCAATACCTGTTGTCCCATTAAATTTGACGTCTCTAGCGTCACTAAGCAGGCAAATGTAGTTAGTGGTGTCTTGCCTGTGACCACGAGCGCTGTAAAGAGCTCGAAACATCGGATCTTTAAATAATATGTAGAATAACAATACACGCGAGTTTTACTTCTACTTGTTCCTCTCCTTGGCCGAGTGAAGAGCATCATGTAGATTGGTGCCCAAGGTGCGAATCTGGTCCGTTCATCTAACCCGGCTGTGTCACAATATATAATCAACACAGCAACTAACATCTTTTACTGACGTCTCCCGGTCCCATCCTTACAACTGCGTCCTCTTGGTATCAATACTAAAGAGTAGTTATTAACAAAAAAAAACGTACTACTTCCATGTCCTCACGGGCCTATAATAAGTTACACTGGAGCATTATTCCGCGCGGGTGGACACCGGACATCGCTGGCAACGAGAAAATAGCCGGCCACACGCCCGCGGACCACGGGGCCGGGTTATTGCTAATGCGAGCACTCTACATTTAATGAATTGTGACGTCACTCGCTGCGAATGCGCACCGTTAGGTACGTCAGCTGTGATTTACTTTTTAACTGTGTGACTAGCAGACGTGATTAAGCTAAAATAAAGTACTTAACATAGGTACACTTACATTAACAACCACATCACATAAATAACACCTTTGAAAAACAAAAGGCGATCTCAAAAGAGTCCATATTCTTTTTAAACATGGAACGTGTCTCATTTCCGTCACCGCGCAATCGGCGCTGTGCTATCCACTTGAATAGGGTTTGCGAACCAATGGCACGTGACATAACACTTTACATAGGCACGTCGCCGATCAATTATGTGTAAAATATGTGTTAAGTAGGTATTTTATGACGATCGAACGTTTTCGTTATCATTATTTTCCAAATAATCAGGGGGCTTAGACAAAGTAACAATATCAGAACGATAACAAAGTTAGAAAAGAATAAGAAGAATAATGCGTGGTCAATCTAATGTCAATCTCATACTCTTTTCGAACTTCGTTATCGTTTTGATATTGTTACTTTATCTAAGCCCAGAAAGTCAAAATTATTTGATGGCACGACAATGACACATTTTAACTTTTTCAGAAGAAAATAGCACGTTGATACGTAAAGGTTCGCCTACCCTACACTACTCTACCATACGAACTTCGTTATCGTTTTGATATTGTCACTTTGTCTAAGCCCCCAGAAAGTCAAAATTATTAGATGGCACGTCAATGACACGATTCAACATTGTTCAGAAGAAAATAGCACGTTGATACGCAAAGGTTCGCCTACCCTGCACTACAGTACCCCAGAATATGCCGGGCAAGAGTGGTCGCGAATCGATCGCATCGTTTAATTGGAAATTCAATTCGGCAACAGACTGTGACATCTCGCGTCGGATTGTGTCGCCAATGGGAATTTGTTTTGCCGCGGACAAAAACCGGAATGGGACGTACATTGGTAGAGCTGTCTAGTGCTTGTCGGTTTAGGGATCGCTCTTTTGATTTATGGCGAGATCTTTGCTGTTGCTTTGGTAGTGGCGTTCAGAATGATTGTGGCCGACGTGGCGAATAAAGTCGATGTGAGTGTGAAGATTAATTGTAGAATACCTGTCGTACGCACTTAACTGTTCTACTTAACGAACTGAGTAAGGAATATTATTTTACCGTATACTTTTCACGATAAGGGAAACCTTTCATAACTTAAACTGACTAACTACACATACATATTAAAATAGCACAAAATAATGACAATATTATATGTATTAGAGGAGACATCAAGCACAAAAACAAAATCTCAACGAGGTTACTTAACTGCCTGGTATCTAAAGCTTGTAAAATATCAACTACTGCTACTTCTTTTCAGCCTAAATTTCAATATATCATTGCTCCCAAACAATTTTGCCACCGAACGACCAGCGTCATCCGACCGGGCGCACTCTCGTCGGATCTCACCGAGTCTCACCGAGTCTCACCGAGTCTCGCCACTGTCCTAATACGCAAACAGGGTGCCAGCCGACCACACGGTAACCGAATCAGCGCTGCGCATATATTTGTGGTCTGGGTCGGAATGAGATTGTTCTACTAGGAATGGGAATATATCTAGCGTAGACGGTAACACTGCTAAATATTGTTAGCTAAATCATTGGAGATTGCTAGACTTGTTTGACATTGAAAGATAAGTTGGGGTTGGGTAAAGGAGTTTGAAAAATGGATATAGTCTAAAGTTTAAAAGACACTGCTGGTCTGAAATGTAGATAGGATTATGAGAGTAGTTAAATATATTCTATAATATCGGTGTTTGCTCCGTGTCTGGGCATGATTAAGTATTTAAGTTTTTATTCATTACATATCTATGTATGTATCCCAGTCTCTGACACCCACAGGACAACCTCTGCTTTAGGATCAGATGGCCGCATGCGGAAATGTCCCAAATATTTTTTTTTCGAACTGATGTTGTGCCATTATAGGTATAGAACCTAACTTTTTCTTACGTCTCAAAAACTATTTTCTATAATATACACCGTGAAATTTTAGTGGTTGTTTTCCCGTGGCAGAACGACTTGCCTTTAGTAATACCATCAAATCATGCAAAATATGCCTCGAAAAAAAAATTTTTTTTTTCGATTTTTCAGTATAACAATTTTCCAACTCGAAAACGAGAGAAGCTATCGTTGTTTTTGAAGATGTGACGTATTCAGGTACTGCTTGCCGCATGAAATCGATGCTTAAAGCTAAAGAAGCTCTACACCCTAAGTCAAAAAGCGGTTCGAACGTGTTTTCGAGTTACGGTTAAACCTTTCGTAAAACCGGCATTTATTGATTTTACCAAAAAAGAACTGCACACATCTTTTGTACTACTAAGATAGAATCATTTTTCTGCGGGAAAACAACCACTAAAATTTCACGGTGTATATTCATAAGATAATATACTTTAGATTAAATAACAATAAAAAATATCATATTATCGAGTAACTCCAAACGATAGAACACAAACCGACAAATTATCACAAATCAAAGTAAAGGGCACGTCACTCAGATTTATCAATGTTATTACTTATTGAGTATGCTGACCCGAGCTTTGTGTGAGGTCGAATGTCGACGTTGTACCTACTGTTGTTATAAAAGGCTTGAAGCTATTTTATTATGTAGAACATAATAACTAAGTTATACTAAGTGTTTGTGTCCTTCGAAGAAAATTTGTTGTCGTACTGTGGTTGACAATTGCTTAGGCGAGATTTCCCACAAAATTTTATTTAGATGTGACAATGGGAAAATGATATTGTCTTTTATTTCCGCGAACACTATACATTTTGAATCAACTAAGTTTTCGTATGTTTAGTATAGATACACACGCAAGTATAATCCGTAAACTTAGTTTTACTACAACGGGAGAAGTTTTTTTCATAAAAGTACCATTATGATCAAATACTATTGAATCAATTAACAAACTACTGAACGTTTATTTCGACCGAGGTAAATCTTGTAGAGATAAGAAATACACTAGAAAATAATGCTTAACAATCTAAGCATTTTGACCGACTTCTATATTACGGGCTACAGGTTAACAGTAACATGTATAAAATTTTACACTTATGCTGCTGCTTAAAGGGATTAAGCTTGCTCCCCTTATCAACATCAATATTTAAAAGCTTTGACCTGTATCCGACCGAAACGTAAAAATCGTCACTCCATTAGATCCACCACGCGCTTATGTCCATCCTAATTACAATTTCGATTAAGTTTTTTTTTTCTTTTTTACTGTGCAACTCTACCATTGTTTATTATGCGCAAGTAAGCTAGGAAGAATCAACCGCCCCTTCATGACAACTGCAAATCACAAAAAAAGTTATTTTTATTATTAAATTAAAACATACCTAAGCCTACAACCATATTCGAATGAAATCGTTATTAACATAAAACTTGACACCCTTAAAGCGATATCGGTCAAAAGTACCCTGTCTTTTACCAGACTCTATCTGGGACATTTCACCACACACGGTCACCTGACCCCAAACTAAGCAAACGTGTCTGCGTTCGCAACACACGAAACATAAACATTATCAAGTACGTACTATGAAACCTACGCATATGTTAACGGGGATGTCATCGACGGAACGCTAATAGCCTCCTCAGCTATCTCCCATCCTTGGACCAGGTGGATTCAAATTTCCCGCCGGCGCTCGGCCATTTCCCGCGAGTCGCACGGTCGCGCGGGATAATGGCGCCTGAGCGGAAATGGTGCGATGACGGCGCGGGAAACTAGCGACCTGTACCGACGTGGCTGCGGTCAGGGTAGACGAGGTTTGTCAAGGGTGGCTAAGTTAAGGAAGACTTAATAAAGATATTAATGAGACCTGTCAAATCCACTGGTGGCTAAGTTTAGAAAGACTTAAAATGTAATAATTTTAGCAGTTTTAGTTATAAATAAATTACTCATTGCTCTTTGTAAGACTAGATTGTAATCAGATGGCGTATATTATCCATAAGGACATACGTCATAAATAAAAAATCCCTCCCAGATATTTATTTATTTATTAATGTGGTCCTCTTAGTTCAACCGTGATCATGGTGCTTGCTCGTGGCAAAATATCGGGAACTTGATAGTTAAAAGGGATATGGTAAATATCCCGGACGTATTTAGTTTCATAATGTGTGTAAGCATACAGTTTCAAATTATAAATCTGTCTATCTTATTTATGGACGCCCTTATCGGTGGAGCAATTTCCATTTCACCTTCAATATCTTAATTAGCTAAATATATGTCTGACTCTACCAATTGGCTATGTTGAGCTTCCACTCTTTTGAGCTTTGCTTAGCTGAGCTTTCTAAGCTCAAGCAAAACTTATACTACTAAATATTTGTATTTTTTTTCAATTACATTCGCCTAGCTTTATTTATGCTCGTATTACTAAATAAGCTCCTTTAATGTCATAGAATGCTAACCTCCATCGTAAATCAAACAAACTTTCCAACATTGACTTTTACGAGCTAAAGAAGTACTAAACATTTAGTAAAAACTTAATTTAAAAAATACTCCCTTTTAAAGTTACAAACACACAATTCTGTTTATTTCCAGAAACACTTACTATTCCCTCCTTCGCTTGAAGTTTAACTAGGTTCCCCGATATAAAGCGTTCTTGGGTTACTTTAAAAATAAATTTCCTTCGGATAAAATGGACTCCGCTCTTCTGTTCGTTATCTCCTTACGGTCCGGGATTAAATGGAAACGAAGTGATCATTACCTCCGTCAACGAATACCTGAGCTCTGGAGACAATTAATGGCCGATAAGAAGCTTTAAGATGAAGCAACGATCCAATAAGTTGCATTGGAACCTTATCTTTTAGTAAAGTAGCTACCTTAATCTAGTCAAATATCTAAATGCGAACATACATCGTTCAGATCGCTGCGCCTAAGTCAAAATAATACAAAAAATTACATTTTACAGAAGAGTAATAATTAAGGAAGAAATATTCATATAGAAAATAGTATTTCTGTACAAAAGGTTTGAATGAAAAACTAAAACTTATTTGATTCAATGTAGTGATGTTAGCAATGAATGCTAATGTAATCGTAGATAACAATAATTTATCTATGTAAAAAGTTCTAGGAGTAAATTCACAATTATCAAAGTACTTTCTTCATGCTTTTGCCTAGTACAATATATGGCAGAAGCAAAAATAAATAAATAAATCTGGGACATTTCCACACACGGTCATCTGACCCCAAACTAAGCAGAGCTTGTACTATGGGCGTCAGAGACTGATATACATACATAGATATTTTTAAATACATACTTAAATATATAATCACACCCAGACTTTCCAGGTGGGAGACATTTTGTCGACCGGTTGCTGTTACCACCATACAGTTGTGTAAAACCCGCCAAGTGACTCTGACCTCTCTTGGTCAGGTCGCGTTCCGGGATCAGCACTGTACGAACCGGAGCCAGGGGGGACCATTGTTGCGGCAAACGCCGGACCAGTGGAGTCTTAGCGGCGGTATTGTGCGGGCGGAGCGGGTCAGCCCGCCGGCCAGGGAGACACGTAGAAACGGGGGCCCTTCCGTCCGGCGGACTGGCCAACTCCGACCCGCACAGCTCAATACCAATGCGAGACTCCACGCCTTGTCTCGTTGTTGCTGCAGCTGTGGTCTCCTTTTTCACGGCTTTCAGGGTGAGTGCGACAGGCTCAATATGGTCTATTGTGCCTGTCGACCTCATATTTGGATCTCAATACCGCTTACCATCAGGTGGAGTGAGGTCATCTTGTTAGCCTCTTTATAAAAAAAAAAAAAATGGAAATGTATGTGCCGGGACCGTAACACATGGCAGGAAGTGATCTCTACCTACCTCTCTAGGAAAAAGGCGTGATTTTATGTATGTATGCATGTATGTACAGTAAATGAATAGTTGCCATGCGTTGTAATATTTAAAGACATGCAAATGGTATCTTTAAGCTAGTTCGTTTATACGAAGTTTTTTACTAACAGTTTTCCCTCAAGCCTGATAGATGTGCGTCGTTTGCGTTTTGTCGGAACAATAAATATGGTGGTCCTACCTAATGTGGCTGCTTCAAGATTAGTTGCGTCTGAATGCTCGTAAACTAACGCAACCCTCACGTAACGTTTTTACAAGATTAATGTACGTAAGAACAAGTATTCTTTAAGTACTTACATTATATTATTGGTATTAGCTATGTTGCCATATAAGTACTCTTTATATGGGACTGCTAATAACCTCTTGTTTACACGATATTTTTTGTCTCACGATTTATTTACGACTATAATACAGTCTAATGCGCCAAGGGTCGTGGCTTCGATTCCCACTCGATACAAAGAATTGAACAACTATCACACAGCACCTGTGTTACGGTTAGCAGACACAACAATGATATACACAAATAACTATAACTGCCTCGTTGGTCTATTGGTGGCAAGTGCTGCGTTAGGACCGAGAGGTCCCCGGTTCGAGTCCGGGGTCGGGCAAAATTTGTGTGAGTTTTTCTGTAATGAAATTACTCAGCCCGGAGTTAGGAAGTTGGCGGTTGAACGCCCGTGCCTCGGAAAGCACGTTAAGCTGGTGGTCCTGCGCCCGATCTCTCATCGGTCATGTCGGATTGCCGTCTCACCGAATCATGAGAGTAAGGGAATAGAGAGTGCACTTGTGTTTGCGCGCACACTTGTGCACTATAATATGTCCTGCGCACTTGGTTGATCTCAATAGAGATCGGCCGCCATGGTCGAAATCGGTCGGACGCCTTATTTTTATATATACACAAATAAACTAAAATATTTAAATAACACACCCCGACACGGAAAACACCAATCTTCATCGCGCAATTATGTGTATCAAGTGAGAATCGAAGCCACGGCTCTTTGTGCATAAGACTGGGGCACGGACCTACCCTCAAATAGGGTGATCAGGCCTTAGTCAATCACGCTGACTAAGTGCGGGTTGGTCGACTACGCAACCTTAGAATTTCCTTCATCGTTAAATCGTCGAATAATCGTACATATGCAATTCAAATTTGAAAACACAGTAGTACATGGCGGGGTTTGAACTGGGGACCTCTCGCATGGCAAGCAATGACCGTAACCACTCGGCCATCGACGCTTAAAAGACGTTTTTTAAGACTGTTGCGAATTAACTACGACTATATTATATACATACATAAAATCACGCCTTTTTCCCAGAGGGGTTGGGATCACTTCCTGCGATCCACTTTTCACCTCTGTGGGAAACGTGACGTGACGGTTAGTGGACCACGTCGCCGCCATTCTGTCTTGTGCATCTAGACACGCGGTAGCGTGTCAAGCCAAGGTTCAAGAAACAGAACTGGCGAGCCGCACCGTGTGTAATATTACACGAACCATTTGGAACCACTTTTGAACCCCTCATAAATCAAAAACTATTTCACATAAACGTATCAAATTTGGCTCATATATTGTGACTTGCAAGATAAATATGTGTTCTAAATTTCATAAGCTTATCTCAAACAGTTATTTAGATATTAATGTCCAAAAATCCTCATTTTTATCATTGACTGACTGACAGATCAAAATTCTAACCCAGTTCCAAATAACCTAGAGAGTTGAAATTTGGTATGCAGATAGGTAATTACATGAATACAAAGGAAAAAATAAAAAACTGGCAATTTTTTAATAATTAGGTTAGGTTCTATTATGAACGCTTAACATAAATACCTAATTAGTGCCTAATAACGCCTATATACCGGGGAAGGCAGAGCACTAAGTATATATTTAGGTATACTTACTTATTTACAATTAAGAGTAGGTACTTAAAGTCGGTTTTCATATTTATTACTTAGGGTAGGTACCTACATAAAGTCTAGTTTTAGTTTTGAATTTGTCCTTTTCAAAGGACCCACGGCGTTACGATGATATATACTTTTCTACAAAAAGTAATGATATCCAATCAAAAACATAAATGTGAAATGAGAGCCAAGTTCAATATTGCCTTGGTTGTTGACTTCAGCGACAAAAGAAGTGAGATGTAAATGGGTGCCAAGTTCAATGGTCAACCCAGAAATTTATTTATAAGTAACACTATAACATACCTATCATATCTTCTTATAACATAAGATAATGTATGGTAGTAGCCTATGAAGGTCTGTCTTGGCTAGTTTTCATATATGAATTATAGCCGTCGCAAGTTCTAAGCCTACAAGTATTTGTCGGTTTTTTTTTTTATAATTCCGAAAATTTGGATTGTTGGTAGAAACTAGCAAGCGAACATAATAATACGTTGGTAGGTTTATAGAAACTAGCCAAGACAGACCTTCATAGGCTACCACCATACATTATCTTATGTTATAAGAAGATATGATAGGTATGTTATAGTGTTACTTATAAATAAATTTCTGGGTTGACCATTGAACTTGGCACCCATTTACATCTCACTTCTTTTGTCGCTGAAGTCAACAACCAAGGCAATATTGAACTTGGCTCTCATTTCACATTTATGTTTTTGATTGGATTGTTTTAACAAGGACTATTATCGTCATTAATTCGTAAGACAAAAATCTTCATAAAAACAAGTGATGGCCACCCCTAAAAAATCTCGACAGCCATTAGGTAAACAAAAAAAAGTTCTCAATCATCAAACCGGTGCCTTTTGAACTGCGTGCGCGGCCCAACGGACAAGCTGCAATCGGCTCAGTGTGGATTACGTGCAGTTTTCCGCTCGCGAGAATTGTTTTCATTGGATGTGTGCAGCTCTATTACTAGTTTTATGTTATTGGAGAGGGGTAACACTTTGTTATCTGTGGGTTGTTTCGTGCGAGTACACGGTGTCGATTGTTTTGGACGAACAAGCAGTAGTTTATTAAGTGTTACGTTTGAAAATGACTCTTAGTTAATATAATAGCTGAATCAAGTGCATCCTACATTTTCGAGAATCTATAAAAATTTAAAAAAATGTAAGTGTCTATTTGTAATATTATGGATACTTACTAAATGCTGCGGCTGCTAGTATAAACTAAATGAAACAACTGCCATCGATTTCTTGCTTCAAATAATTATTCATGAGGCCGTGTAGTGACAGAGTTTCACTATTTTGAGTATCGTAAACCATTTTCAAGTACAAACACCCTTTACGAATCGCTTACACTCAATAACTAAAACTTTAAATGACAATTGTATATCACCTCAACAACTCTCCGAAGGCCATAACTTCCTTACTATAGTTGCATTAAACTAAAAATTCTATTGAAACTTTTCACCCGGGGGGTGTCACTCAATTTCTCGTCCAATAAATGTCATACCGTCCCCCCTCCCCCCTAGTCTACAGCGGAAACTTACTATATTGGACACTCACTTCTCTCCCTAAGGATTATGTAGATTTGCCGAGGAACCCCGCTTAGCGATCGTGTGAAAGGTAAAATTCTCATTTTTACTTTTATCGGGTTCTTTATGTTTTACAAGGCCGAATTGCACTGTGATATGTAGTTAGAATTTTAAATGAGAATGGAAGAAAATACGCCGGCTACGTAATTCGGTTTCGTGTCTTCGTTGTCCCGTTTCTATTTCGAATGCACTGACCTTGGCTCTAGAGTTGTCGAGACTACGGATATAACATCTGCTATACTAACCTAAATAAGTCTTGTTCACAAGTTACGTTAGGGATGGCATCTTTGAAAGTATATTGGAATAAACTGAATATGCCCGGGATATTTACCTTTTTCACTAAATATTTGTCTTTATGGGTCTACACGCGTTATTAGGAGTAGCAAATACATAGCTACTTACTGCCCGACGTTTCGACTGGGATACACCAATCGTGGTCGCGAGCGAACTGTCAGGCAGTAAGTAGCTATGTATTTGCTGCTCCTAATAACGCGTGTAGACCCATAAAGACAAATATTTAGTGTAATGGAACGCGAAAGTCTAAAATCATATATTTACCTTTTTGTTGTTTTATTTTAATAAGTTCCCGATATTCTTCACTGTTGCAAGCGCCATGACCTCGGGTCAACTGACATGTTCAATTTTGTAATGTTTGTAACCACGAAAGTGGTAAGTTATATTATATGAATAAGGATGCCATTTGAACGAATGCCGTGGTTATTAGACAAGTTTAATAATATAAGGCCGGGGACTTCTCAGACCTTACGCAGCGCTTGCTACCAATAGACTAACGAATCAGACAAATTTTACAATGTTTTCATAATTCAAAGCTAGAAATATTGCTTAAGACATCTTTGCTACTGAAATAATTATCAGGTTAGAAACGACCGTAAATGATTTGAGAATTTATATCATTAAGTTTAGAATTTTGTGTATCTAATTATCTGATTAGAGCTACAGTCAAATAAATAAATAAATATCTGGGACATTTTCACACACGGTCACCCCAAACTAAGCAGATCTTGTACTATGAGCGTCAGAGACTGATATACATACATATACATTTATAAATACATACTTAAATACATAATCACACCCAGACACGGAACCAACGCCGATGTTCATCACACAAATATTTGTCCCGAGTGGGAATCGAACCCACGACTCTCGGAACCGCCACTAACCAATGTTCCACCGAGCCAGTCTACAATAAACAAGTATCCCACGCAATATTAGACATTAAAGTAAATGCAAATGTCAATATTTTAAAATTTAAAATCTATTTATAAGTTTCCCAATCGACCGTGGCGCGAACCGCGGTGAGAATTCACCTGTGAAACTGATAACACTCCGTGAGAATTTCCAATGCATATATTAAAGGCTAAGATCCTTTGGAAAGTCTACAATCCAGAAACTAAACACAAGTTAATCTAGATCTTGGAGCGAAACTTTAATCTGGAATAAAAGTGGAGCAAGGCCTTTGATGAAAGTATCAAAGACGTATGTGATCACGGTAGTTCACTGGCTACTTGACTGGAACCTTGGACTCTTTTCACAGGTTATTTGGTATTAACTCAACTATGAATGAGCTTTGAAATGAAAATGTACATAGTTTGCCACAAGTTCAATGATAGCAACGTGGTGAAACTAGAATTTTATCATTAAAAGTACTTTTAATAAAAAAAATTACATTAAAAGTACCTACACTAGTGATCCGCCCTCGCTTCGCTTCAGGTAACTAAACATGAAAACCTATCTCTTAAATTCCTCTATCTATTGAAAATAAACCTCATCAAAATCCGTTGCGTAGTTCAAAAGATTTAAGCATACATACAGACAGACGCGGGAAGCGACTTTGTTTTATACTATGTATGTAGTGATATTCTACGAGTAAAACTTGTCTTGCATAGTGCGTCACGGTTAATTTACTTTATCATCAAATACATAAATAATATCTACATATTAGCATCACAAAGATTACTCATTCAAGTGGTTGAATACGGCATCGGTATCAATTTACGAAATTTCATTGCACTCTTAAAACTGCAATCTGTCACAATCGTCATTTCTTTTGAACTTATTTTAATTCATATGTACCATCATTCGACGCTTTAACGGGGAAAGAAAACATTGTGAGGAAACCAGCACACCTGAGAAATTTTTCAACGGTGTGTGAAGCCATGTCAGAGGCCTACGGGCGGTTTAAAAACTCTGACACCAGGTTGTTCATTAACCATACGATAAGAAGAACTTATTTTAGCCAAAATAAAAATTGGTTAGGATTAAGTAAAAGTAAACCGCGTGTAGGATTTACAAAATATTAACGTGTCTCCAAATCCAGCTTTAACATTACATACATTAGAAAACTGAAACTGTCCGGGATATTTACCATGTTGTTTTGTTTTAATGAGCTCCCGATATTTTGGCACTGTTGCAAGCGCCATGATCACGGGTGAACTGACTGAACTGAACTGTTCACCCGTGATCATGGCGCTTGCAACAGTGCCGAAATATTGCCGTTCATAATCGATGAAATGAATATTTTCATTAATGTTATTCATATGGTTTTCAGATCATTTATTGTGAGAATAAAGGACACTTTATATATGTGGCTTGATAATTATTTTGCTTCGATTTCACGTCAATGGCAAAATCAAATATATTCTGCCTCACCTGAAGCACCTATTAAATCAATCACTCATTAATTTCGCTGAAACAGGATTTTCTGTGTCATACCAACCAACCAAAATTCAATAAAAGTTCGTCAATGTCAAAAATATGGATGAAGTGACTGATTTTTTAATGATAATGTTAGAATAACGTTACGAAAATAATGTTGTCTTGAGCGAAAAGAACGAAATAAAGAAATGTATTTACTGGCTCGATGGAACAGTGGTTTGTGACCTTGCCTGGCGGTTCTAAGAGTCGTGGTTTCGATTCCCACTCGGGACAAATATTTGTGTAATTGTGATAAACATCGGTGTTTGTTCCGTGTCTGGGTATGAATATGTATTCATAAATATGTATGTATTTCAGTCTCTGACGCCCATAGTACTTAGCTTAGCTTAGCGTCAGATGACTGTGTGTCGATTTGTCCTAAGTATGTATTTGTTTATTATTTATTTAATTGTTATGATAACATTATTTATCTATGTAGATGATAATATCGTTAAAGGTAAAAATACAAAAGAGTACTACAAAGAGGAAATAACCACATCAGAAACGCAAATACAGCATTAACAGCGTCTCTGTTATATGTATCTGTTATTAGTTCCCAGTCCATTCCAGGCTGGTTCCAACTTTGCATCGAGTTTATTGCATTAGCTTCGTTACGCCGACCTTGTTTTGACTCCAACTTATTTAACGAGGTGAACTCCTTCGCCGACGTTTCGTTACGTACAACAAGTTTCTTTGTCTCATTATGCTGTTATCGGTATGCAGTTTGTTCTCTTAAATAACTGTTATTGGTACTGGCCATAATTTCCGTGAAAACTTTTTTGGAATATCATCTAACTTCTCTAATTTTTCTTCAAATTTCCTCTACTCTCTTCGGACTAGTTATTCAATAGTAGTTTGTTTCTTCTTTTCACTTTGTCCTCTTAAAGTATTTTAGAAAGTGGATATAGAGGCCAAAATAAATATTTAAGATCTTGTATTCGTTCTGCACAATTTTACTATGTGAAAATAAAAAATGGTGAACATTTTCGTGAGCATATATTCATACTTTAACACTATAAAATTTCCTTCAGAACAAACAAATGTAAACATGACTGATCACCATGCACATTGCTTGCTCTCGGTATTAAACTTCCAAGAATTCAGCATTCCGCTCCAAGAACTCGTACTGTTCAACAAAAAATATATCTTGACAAAACCAGTGAGACGAGACTAACTTTACTCTGCAAGCGCGCTTATTAAGAAGCGCCACTGAACATTCGAGTTAAAAATGAACTATATTTACATAAACATCGTGTCTTGCAATGAGACCATCTTACTATTGGGCTTCAAGAAAAAAAATGAGATGAGAAAAAAAGACAAAGCGACGGCAATTTGAAAATTTCTAACCGAGAGAAAAGATTAAAGAACACGTCGTCTACGCGGAAATTTCCGAGAAATACTTGGAGCAAGTCGCGATAGAGTTCAGGCGAACTTCGGAACATTCTTGTGATTTAACTGGCGCCCCTACTAAGGAAAGATTGCTGAAAACTCTCTGGAAATATTCGCTTAATGTACGGAAGGAATGGACGATAATATGCTTCTGGTGTCAAACGACGAAATTCTTGTCCGACTTGGCTGGGCAATGACGTAATTGTTAGATAGAATTGCAACGTTCAGTTTTAGGGAACAAAATGATATAATTTTTTGACAAAGTAAAAGAAGGTGTAGTAACTTAATGTATCATGATAACAATTGTGACTGGCTCGGTGGAACAGTGGTTAGTGACCCAGGTTTACTACCAACGGTTCCAAGAGTCGTGGGTTCGATTCCCACTCGGGACAAAAATTTGTGTGACGAACATCGGTGTTTGTTCCGTGTCTGGGTGTGTTATTAAATATATTTAAGTATATTTGTGAATCCACAGTCGTTTCTGATTTCCGTAACACAAGTGCATAAGCTACTTACCATAGGATCAGATCGATGTATGTGATATTGAGAAATATTTATTTATTTATTTATTTAATTTCATTACATTTTATCACCATAAAATAATTGATATAGATATCCCAAGATACAGTTAAATACTACACAAAAAGAAATCATTTGAGTTGAGAAGAAAACACTAACATTTTCATGGACGTGGTGTCCGTGAAACCTAGTTTCACCAAGGTGAAACCACAAATTGCAACAAGAAAAATTCAGAATGAAACTAACAGGGGATAAAGGGAAATTCTTATCCAGTCCTGTATGTTCCCGTCTCATGCAAAATGTTCAATCTTTCTTTGTAACTTTGAAAACTCTTCGTCCTCGTGTCCAAAGAAAATGCGAAATTTTGAATGAATCACCTTCGTCTTATACATAGTAGGGCTTTGTAAGGTGGGCAATATTCTTTAAAACGAGAAAACTTCTCAAATATTCCGAACAGAAATAAAACGGAATTTATCAAATTGAACTGCGAAATTACCCTGTCGGGAACCTCCGGTGTAATCCGAGTAATTTTCTAGAATAACTGTAAACATCTTAAATGGATGAACTTGCAAAAATGGCCGCTGAGAGCAAAATGGATGATCAAAAGATTATAGGAATTTTTTATCTGCGCTCAGCGCGTTGTTCTTTTCATTATCTTTTCTGGGAAATTGGTGTGCAACTAATACACCAAGATTATTTGATTTCTTGGTGAGATTTGGTAACTTCTTCTTATTAATATTCTCTACGACTCTCCATTATTGTCGCATGACTAAATATCTCTCTTCAATCTGGTCTCACAATTCTCTAATTATGATACAGATGATAAATCTAGCCAGAGATGTTTCAATCATTCGTCATCAGTCCATATACGTTCCTACTACTAGGTCACGGACCTACCCTAAACAAGGCGTTAAGGCCTTATTCAACAACCAACAGCCAACGCTGCTAGCTAGAGATCACAATGTTCAAATGTGATACAATGTTATCAGGTTTATTAATCAATTACTAACCAAGCTAAAGTGATCACAACGATAACTATCTGTATACAGCATTTCAGCGCAATCCGTTCAGTAGAGCTGTGTATTTGAGCTGTGTGGGAGATCAATCAGTCAACAGCGTTTGCACGCTACTGTATTATCTAGACAGATAAATTAGCGTATTCAATTTGGCTAATGTGTTATAGTTCGCATTATTTCTATTAACTAGCTTTCGCCCGTGGCTAAGCTTGTGTTGTATTTCCACTTCGTTTCACTTGTGTATGGCGCTAAATACAATTATAAGCAAAAATCGGTATTCCGCTATCACTTTTTTTTCAGGATGATTATTGAGATACCCTATGTCCTTCATCATACTCTTTCTTTATTACAAAGTATAAAAAAGTCGTGACCTTTGTTTGTCTGTCCACCCCATGTATCCCTCAAATTGAAACAACGCAACGGATTTTGATAAGTTTTTTTAATAGAGTGTTTCAAGAGGAAGATTTTTATTTGCATTCCGGTATATCATACAAATGATGATGATAAGATGTGTACCGTGCGAATTTTCAAGAAAATTTATTGCGTAAACTGAGCGTAAAGAGGTAACAAACAAACACTTTCTCATTTACAACATTAGTCCGCATTATCTATTAATAGGAGGGTTCTGTTATCACAACACGGTGTGCGTGATATTTTCGCAGTGGAGAGGTCGCCGATAGCCGCAGCCTTGCCCCTGCCCTGACCTTGGCGGCTGATCGAAACTATAATGGATCAGGTAAATAGCACGGCTACAAATGCCGATGTATCATTAGGTAGATATTAGAGTCTTTTTTAAAGGGCGAGGGCGGTTACTTGTTAAGTGGCACGGTAAGACGATGGCTGTTTGGTAAGTTTGTCATTTGAAACTGCAATAAAATGATTCCACAAATGTATTGTACTCATTACATTTTTAGATAAAACCTTTCTCTATTCTCTAGTATGTTATTTTTAATACGCACAATAATACGTAGTGTATTTCTGATGTACGAGTATTATAAAAATAGACTTTGGTACATAAATATCTTTACCATTTATTCCTTTTAATAATAACGTAAAGCACTAAATTATTTAATTCAATGATGATTGGCGGCGCCAGTTCGCTCGCGACCATGATTGGTGTGACCCAGTGAAAACGTTGGACAGAAAGTAGCTACGTATGTATTTGCTACCCCTAATAACACGTGTAGACCCATAAAGACTAATATTATTTAATTTAGTAGGCCTCATAAGGAATAGTGTATAAAAGTATCATACTTTCACTGGGCTACATGAATCATAGTCGCGAGCGAACTGGCGCCGCCAATCATCACTGAATTAAATAATTTCGTGAAATTTTACCTTATTATTAAAAGGAATAAATGGTAAAGATATTTATGTACCAAAGTCTATTTTTATAATACACGTGTATGTATTTATAAATATCCATGTATGTATATCAGTCTCCGACGCCCATACTACAAGCTCTGCTTAGTTTGGGGTCAGAATACCGTGTGTGGAAATGTCCCAGGCATTTATATATTATTTATATTTATTTACTCCATAAAGCATATTTTACCCTTCAACCGTGTCAAAGTACCGCTCATCGTGAAATATTTCACGTTATTTTTCTGCCGCGGGAGCGATGGGCGTGTGCAGTATGCTAATAAGCGTTAACGCGTATGAGAAATTCACTAAATGGCAATACGTAGGCGTCAGGTCCAACTGCAGCGGGATTGGTTATTTTTAACGTGACCTTGCCAGACGTGTCAATATTCACCAATCACGCTACAGTTCGACTTCACTCCTACGTATTGCCATCAAGTGAATTTCTAATACGCGTTAACGCTCATTAAGGAAGTGCTAGGTAACACATTCGACAACGCTGAACGTATGTAAATTGTCGAGTAAATCATTTGCTTCCGTTATGATTTTTTTACGCAATGCATATAGGGTTAATGCATTTTAATGCGGTGTGCAGCGTTTGAAATGGCAACGGGCAGGGCACCTGGTAAGTCGCGATGACGGCAGGTGGAGCAAATTGCTAACAGAACGGTGAACAAAGTTGGGTAAACGCAAAAAGCGGCCTCCGAACAGATGGGCAAGTAACATCAAGAAAGCCGCAGGAGGTCCTGGATGAGACTGGCGCAGGACCACGGTGCATGGCGTTCTACGGTTGATGCCTATACCCTGCAGTGGGATATCATAAAAGGCTAATGATGATAATGATATAGGTTTCGTTATACTTTAAAAAGCTTTGTTGACGAGCGCAAGCAAATTGTGCAAAATTTCCAATAAAAAAAAATTATACATACAGACGAATTGAGAACCTCCTCCTTTTTTTGAAGTCGGTTAAAAATAGGCAACACAAGTAAAATCTTGTGTTAAAAAATACTTAAAATCTTGACATGATTATGTGAAATATTTTTATTAACATTGTTTTAAAATGTATAATCCACTTATTTTATATTCTAATAAATGTAATTTAAATTTAAAGGCTTTATTCCAACTAACATACTTATACCTAGTTACAACTCTCTACGGCACATTTACATCATATACGTACGAGTAACTACATACATACAGCAATAAGTGTGAGCTTAGGCAAAATACTTTTACATACCCAATATGTACCTGAAAAGGCTTTACAATACGCTCTACCGATACTTGTAAATACCGACCTTAGGGCAGGTACCTAAAAAGAGACCTATGTAAACACCCCAAGCAAATAAAGATTAACTGAGGATAAAGAGTTTTAACGGTACTTTTATGGCATCGTTTAGGTTGAAGAATTTATAATTCAACGTTTCTGTGAAAGGAGTAACCTTCGGAATAGGTTTTCATGATTAAACACAGATGAATTGCAATATAGAGCAGCGTCGTGCATTTAGAATTTTAATAATTAATTTAACGACGAAACGTACCCAGAACAAACCAAGAATTACCATCATCAAAATCCAATCCTTGAGCTCTTATGTGGCACTTGTCAGCTACGATACTACGATAAAACTTCACTAGTTAGTTACTACTAAATACCAAACCTGTATTGATACTACTTACCTATAAGCATATTGCAAACCTAGTTACATTTCACAAATACCTTTCACTTTTTACTATATGGGACAAAAAGGAAAACCGTAACATAACGTCCCTAACACTGCTAGATATTGCATCGCATAAAAGAAACAGGTATTTAAAGAAAGAAGAAAAGAAAAGAAAGAAAACATTTATTGATCACATACATTTACAAAGTTTAACAAACACACATACAGTAGATGTGATCAATAGGTTCTGCCTCAGCATGTGCTGCAGCGGCTGCTAGGCCGCTACAGCGCTGATATTCTGGCAGAACCTTTATAATTAAAAAAAATATAAATACATATACAAGATACAAGAACATAGAAATAAAAGTCAAGAACAAGAAGTTATAGTCTAACAATACAAATATGTATACATATAATAAAAACAGATAGAACAGAAATATATAATAAAAACAGATAGAACATAAATATATTTAACAGAAATCCCAAATGGAACCCGGGAGTGAAACTGGGGCTAATTGCCGGCATTCCAGTTTTTGCTCACTATTAATCTAGCTCGCTCTGACTTGCCAACGACTACGTACTATCTACACGGTGACGTATGCATTGGAGCTATAATAGAGAAAGTTCATGATTTTCAGTAATTAGGTACCTTTGACGTGTTTGATAATCTGAATCGGCATGAGTAATTAGTTTCGACATACAACCAAAATTGAAAGAGTTAAACGTGTTGAAAGTTCTGATCGTTTGCACTTTTCATACAAAATTAACGTTGTGATATGACGTCACACCACAACATCCAGTACATAGCAAAAAATATTTTTTCGTAATTTTACGTTCTAGAATATAAATTCGTTTTACAAATACATTCAACGTCTCAATATATAATGTCCCATTGTGAAATTGAGACAAAGTAACATTCTCTGTTCTCTCGGACCCGCTTAAGGTGACATTTTCAGAATATTGCAAATAAAATATTATAAAGCTGAAGAGTTTGTTTGTTTGTTTGTTTGTTTGTTTGTTTGTTTGTTTGTTTGAACGCGCTAATCTCAGGAACTACTGGTTCGATTTGAAAAAATCTTTTTGCGTTGTATAGACCATTTATCGAGGAAGGCTTTAGGCTATATAACATCACGCTGCGACCAATAGGAGCAAAGATACAATGGAAAATGTGTAAAAAACGGGGGAAACGCGAACGAAGTCGCTGGCACAGCTAGTTGCAAATAAAGACGGACGCAGTAGTTACGTCACGTCATGAAGCCAAACCGAAATAATTAAAATATTGGCCAATTCCATACAATGGAAAGATGACAACTTAGATCTAGACACTAAGTTAGACATTTTTAGACTTATTTGCAAGCGGTGTATACCTTCAAGTGATTAAGCAATCAGCTTGAGTATCCTTGCTTGTATTTATTTTAATTATTGTTGTATTAGTCGATGGTGTACCAAATAAATAAATAAAATGATTGGCGTGGCCCAGTCGAAACGTCGTTCCCATAATATTTTCTATAATTAAATCAATACAGAAAATATTTGCTACTGTATTTTTCATTCCGTAAACCCAGTCCAAAAAAATAAATGTATCTGTCTAGATACGATAACTAATCCACAGCCCAAACCGTGTTCTTAAGCCCTCGTCCAGACTCGCAAACCATCCGTCAAATGATTAATTATAGTCCGGGTTTAAAATGTTCCTTCAGGCACCTGCAGGTCGCAGTAAGCTAATTGCGCTGTGCTGCACACTGCAGTTCTTACACCATTAGTCTGGCTCACTAGTCCCGGCTGCGATTAATATGAACGGGCGCGCGCTTGCACTTTTGCTAATGAATGCGTTGTGAGTGTGGCGAAAGGGAAACTGACTGAATTGATATAAATATCGTTGGGAATGTTGTGGCCTTACTTTTAAGGGTGAGGGCCATCCGCTCCCCCGCAAGTCCGGCGATGATAACGAGGCTTGGAGTACCATGCCATAATCGGATGTCAGTTAGGAAATAGTTATGTCCATACTAATATTTAAAATATTGCATTGAGCAGAAGCCTAGACAAACGGTAATAGTGTAATAGATGTAAAGAATCAAACATCATAAAATCCGCAACGCTACAATAAAATAATCGCAACGAAAATAGAGGACACCGGTTTAACCGACTGCTCTTTAATAGAGTCAACGAAAAAACGGTTTCGTTCTTTGAAAATCTTACAACAAGTTACATAAGATAAGTAAATTCACAAATGATTTGTTTCCCCCAAGATACGGAGTAAGTGTCTATTTATTTCAATAAAAAAAGCGTCGATGGCCGAGTGGTTAAGGTCGTTGCTTGCCATGCGAGAGGTCGCCAGTTCAAACCCCGCCAGGCACCAATGTGTTTTCCAAATTTGAAATTCATATGTACCATCATTCGACGCTTTAACGGTGAAGGAAAACATCGTGAGGAAACCAGCACACCTGAGAAATTTTTCAACGGTGTGTGAAGCCATGTCAGAGGCCTACGGGCGGTTTAAAAACTCTGACACCAGGTTGTTCATCAACCATACGATAAGAAGAAGAATAAAAAAGGAGTGCAAAACCTTAACTACATTATATACCGATTTCGCGTAGCAGACCTCAAAGAAAACCTAGGAAAAGAGTCAATTAATAATAATAATAATATGTTTATTTCAAAATAATATAATAATATAATAGAGAGGCATTTGGAGAGGCCTATGTCCAGCAGTGGACAGGTATGGGCTGATGATTTCAAAAAAACCTTAAAAGTGTGTACTAGACACAAAGATATCATACGGCCGCCACACTAATTGGCATTGGCTTGTCTCGCAGCGGCCACTTACTTTACAAAATTCTACAACAAGTTTCAGTGAAACGAACTAAATTCAACATTCACTGAAACACATGAAGTAATAACAAGATATCGGTTAGCCGCAAACCGATTCCGGCCACACCGAAACATTACGCAATATTTCGAATTGCGCCGTTTTCCGTTCATTAAGTACAAACAAAGTAGAACTAATTAAAAGCAGATAAAGTCGTGTCTAAGCCGCGCGGCGCGTTAGCGTGATATTAAACTGGGACGTTAACTTGTGAACACAGCCGCGGAACACAGAGCACATGTGTGTAAAACAAAGATGGCGGAAACCTACCCATTCGCTTTATGTCCCTAAGCTAGCTAGGTACTTAAGGTTATGGTATTTTATTAGAACACATTAGCTTGCTCTGCCTTAGGATGATGGAACGTCAATATGGTCTATTCAGTTGTCGAGAGGTCCATATTTGACAGTTACCACAGACCCTATTGAGCCTGTCGACTTCACCCGAATATATGTATTTCTACGAACTATTGTACCTGATCGATTTACATTGCTTTTACTTAAATAAACCTTCATCATCAGCCCATATACGTCCCCACTGCTGGGGCACGAGCCTACCCTAAACTGGGGCGATAAGGCCTTAGTCGACCACGCTGGCCAAGTGCGGGTTGGTCGACTACACAACCTAAGAATTTCTTCTTAGGTGTGCAGGTTTCCTCACGATGTTTTCCTTCACCGTTAAAGCGTCGAATGATGGTACATATGAATTTCAAATTTGAAAAACATTGGTACCTGGCGGGGTTTGAACTAGCGACCTCTCGCATGGCAAGCAACGACCTTAACCACTCGGCCATCGACGCTTTTTTAAATAAACCTTAATTAAATAAATTATTAAACACCATTAATCCTTTGTGTGATTATCATATTATACGTACGTATGCTTATACTCGTATTTTGAAGTTTCATCAAATCAATTAATTGGATTGAGCGAACTATGAATGTGGTTCGACACAACAGATTAGTGTCATACCTATCATAGCTAGAAATTGTAATTATTTTAGCGTATCGTAATATGTTAACATAATATGATTACCTTAATATTATTCCGACACACGTTTTGCGTAAAACATTACAGTCTCTAGAAATCTCAGATCTGAGTAGGTACCCAATATTTTTTTTAATATTTTTCCCGTCAGTTCAAACTACTTTCATACATTTTATAATACTAGCAACTGCCTCGTTCGGACCAAGAGGTTCCCGAAGAGAACGGAGAGTTCATTTGTAAGTGCGCACACACTTGTGCACTATAATATGTCCTGAGCACTTAGCTGATCTCAATTGGGATCGACTGCCATGGTCGATATCTGTCGGACGCCTTATTATTATTGTGAATATAGGACGAAATTAGTAAGAATAAAAATGTTTGTTTGTTTGTCTAGACGGCTAATCTCAAAAACTACTGATTCGAATAGAAAAAGCTTGTGCTTGTGTTGGATAGACCATTTTTCGAGAAAGGTTTTAGGCTATTTAACATCACGCTGCGTCAAATAGGAGCCAAGAAACGATGGAAAATGTGTAAAAAACGAGGGTAAACGCGGCATAGCTAGTTTGTTATAAATCAAGTACGCCTAAAACACAGTTCACAGTGCTAGTACAATAACTCTCGTACATGACAAACAACCCTCAGAGAGCTGTAAAACTCTTAGTGCTTATAATGGAACGCAAATATCGTCGCGTCTCATGTTCCCGGAACAAGCAATAGTAAACTGGGACATTAAACTCGGGACACTGGCGCGATCTCGTCCGGTTGGGGGTGCCAAGTTTAATAACAATATCTCTGAGATTATTGAGATGAATGTGTTAATCTGTATCGTTAGAGGTCGTTCACATGGCCTATGTTTGTCCAGCATACCGTAGAGATTTTATTTGTAGGTGAAAGCCATCCAATTCCCCGCAAGTCCGGTGATGCTAACGGGGGTACTTTAAGCCATCATCGTGTAGGGGTAAGGGGATTTTACTGTCGATCGTAGTAGAAAAACGATTAATTCACACTGATCAAATGAAAAACAGTCTTGAGACCGTTCAAATTTTAATATGTTATGTATACTGACATATACCTATTTTAATGTAGGATGGTTGTTGCAAGGAGCTTAAAACAGAACTAAATGATTGGATATAGTCAAGCTATTACCAGAAGCGAAAAGAAAATGCTTAACAGTTTGTCTGCTGAGTATTCAAAATTAATATTTATTATTGTTCTGAAATCTGTCACCTACGTCATTAAAGGGGACATTAAAGGGCTTAAATCATTACATGAAATCACTTCACAAGTTCACACACACAGACTACAAACCTTAAACATCAAAGACACATCACAAAAACCTCTTCAAACAACAAAACTCGAGAAAATCTGAAGCCAGATAATTTAAAAACCTCTGTCTCTATTAACCAGGCACGAGGGCGTTCAAAGACATTAAAGTAATGTTGTTATAATTAAGAGTAAACACCGTAGACACGTGATGTTGACAAATAACAATACACTGGAACATTTAACACGGAAACACGCCGTGGAACGCTCGCATCTGTAGGGGTGGCGAGCCGGGATGAAACTGAGGTAAACAGAATAAAAGTAAATTGTTCTATTAGTACTTGTTGTTCTAAGACGTGGAAGGGATTACTGGTTCACTGAATATCTACACTTAGGTAGACTGATAAAGACGTGCAAAAGTATTTAAGATCTGAGACATTTCCACACACGGTCATCTGTTCCCAAACTAAGCAGAGCTCTGATATACATACATAGATATTTATAATTACATACTTAAATACATATTCAAACCGAACAAACACATATGTTTTGTTCGGTTTGAAATATTAGTAGTAGGAATCGATCCCACTACTCTTGAACCCGACAGCCAGGAAATAATAAGATAATTGCAATTTCCTACAATAGAAAATTCCTTGATAAATAAAATTCAGATGATTAATTACACTAACGAGTTTGTGTAACCAGAAAACGTACTCTAAACCTTCTCCTCAAATATCAAAGCCGGAAAATTTATAAAAATAAGACGTATTAGAAGCGAACTCACGTATCCCATACCGAGTATAATCACATCCTCGCGTTTCTCGATTGCGAAAATTAAATCTATCTCGGCACAGAACGCTCTCCAACTTCCAGAACAAATTACGACGCGTTTCACATATGATTAATTGACAACCCTAGCAGGGGAGGCCAACCCGGCAATCCGAGGCGACTTATAATTAATAGCGGCGTGTTTGCCGAAAGTTGAGCGCGCCTGCCTTAAGACAGGCTTCCGTTTCTGAATTGCGGCTTTGCACATTGACTTTCAACGGAATTGAAGACTGTCTGAATAGTAAAGTTATTACTTGGTCATCCCTGCATCGCGAATCTGTTGAATCTGCGATATAGTTGTATGTAAATAGCTTTAGTCAAAAGAAAATAATAAAAAAATATATTAGCACCATAATACGCACGCATCAATCCATTTTGCCATAGCAGGCTTAGAATAATCTCTCTCTGGTAATTAAACCTACTACTCGGATTCCAGTACAAATAAATAACCGCCAATCAATCTCTCCTCAATCACGCCGCTCGTCATGCGAGTGACAGCAACTGTCAAAGTTTTTCCCGCCAAAGCGCACGGCGGCCATTTTGTGTGGCACGGGAATAGCCGCGAAACTTCCAAACGGGTCGGCAATAATGAAACCTCCGGGATTGGAACTAGAATACAAATTAGGAGCGAATTTGTAAGGTGCTTTGTTTGAGACTGCACGTGAGCTCCGACTGGTAATTAAGGGCAGTGGGTCGCTCGTGAAATACAGATTCTACGTCTCCTGTATCAGCAAGTGCAGGAGCATTCGTATCTTAGTTTGTGAGAACATTTTCCAGCTATATTGAAAAGGCAATCGAAAGATATTGTACATTTTCAACAGTAGTTGTCCATAACTTGATCTTTTGTTTTTATCTCCAAATTTGTGTGGGTTCTATGCTAATAAAATAGTATAGGATATTAAGATATCATCGCAAAGTCATGAAATGCCTTGGAAAATGCACAACTGTGGCACGTAGCTGCGAAAGCACGTAAAGTCGGTGGTCCTGGGCCTGATATCTCATCAGTCACATCGGATTGCCGTCACACCGAACTTTTACACCTTATTTTGCTGTCAATGCAAATAACTTTAAGGTTACATAAACTAACTGTGCCACGTAATTATTCTGAAAGTCCTCTTACAAAAATCCGTTGCAATGCCAGCTTGTGATTGCAAAACAAATTCCAACCAACCTTTCATGCAGCTTTAAATATTTATTCTCAAATCAATTTTCACGATCACCAACGTTTTGTGAAATACTTTTAAAATGGTACTTATCTCAAAATGTTATTCCAATAATTCATATTCAACTTTCGAGACCAGCTCTGTGATGCAAATTTAAAATTTACGTAAACTACAACCTTGTACACAAAATCTTCTCGACACAGGCAATTCGCTTTCAATAAGAAATATATGAAAATGTTTTAAAGAAAAGATAATTTGCTACAATTATTGTATTGTATATTCCTAATGCTACAGATGTTTTGAACAATTTTTCGTGAACCGTTAAAACATATAAAGTTGCAAAAAGTTACTTTTGTCCAATACTCGTGCAACTAACAGGTTTTAAAACTTGATTTTTTTTTTTTTTTTCAATCTCATCTTAAAATCAACTTTATACTGTTATTATCTGTAACGTTTGAATCATAACAGATAGATAAGTTTAATTCACATGTCTTGTTTTTTTACCAGCGATTCTCCACTGCATAATTATCTTTAGAAAGGATTTGTAAATCGCGTGCTCCAAAAACATTGTAACCTGCACTATACTCGAAAACTGACTTGAAAAGCATTATTTATAAATTCAACTGAACATATTTTGTACCGGACACCTGAAGGTCAAACGTTAAACGGACAAAGACCTGTCTGGGAATATGAATCGGTATCTTTTTATGGTCAGGTAATTTGAGTAACGTATATAAAATTGTATATCTAAGTACTTAAGTAGCAACTGTTACGAAAATTTGAATTTAAACTTTGTGGAACTTTGTGAATTAGATGCAAAAGTATTTTTTTTTCTTAAAGTCTTAACTTCGTTGAAGAAATTATGAAATATCGTACCTTACTTTGGCAAGTTACGTGGGTCGACTCGGGTTAATGTGGTACCTTCGTCGTACCTATTTACTTATCAGGTAACATATACCTCTAAAATTTGGGTGATCAATGCAACGTTATTCCAATGGATTGCAAATGAATCGGAATAAAGGTAACCAATAGTAACCATATTTGATAGTTCTCAATTTTTTGGCAGATATCTGCCGCTGCCAAGAATTATAGTGTCAGTTTATCAACCCTTAATGAGTACATTCCACCTAAAATCCACACATAGAGATTCCACCTAAAATCTAGAATCCCAGTGGTTATACTGATCCTTCAGTAACTCGCAGTTCTAAGAAATGTTCCTACTAACTTCTCTAAGAGCTGGTGCAGATGGAATTTGCCAGCAGGTACTACCGGTTTAATGGATCCTTAAGCCAGCTTAACTTCATCATCATGAGCCTATATACGTCCCTACCCTGTAGGGCGATCAAACCTCCCTTCACCGTAAGAACGTCAAAAATCTTTTTTTTTTAAACTGGCTACCTAAGGCGATGGCCTTAACTCGGCCATCGACGCTTACACAACACAACTTGAATGTTAGGGGTCAGAGCTAATCCCCCGCTGATCGGGAGATGATGACAAGCCATCATCGTAGTCAGTTAGGAAAAAAAATAACTTTAAAGTAAATAAATGTCATTAGTAAGATTTTAGACTTTTGCGTTCCATTATACTTTATGACGAAGACCGTCGGCGCCAGTTTGCTCGCGACCATGATTGGTGTAACCCAGTCGAAACGTCGAGCAGTAATAATCCTTACATTGCGTGTAAACCCATAAAGATTAAATGTCATTTCTATCACAAGTTCAGCGCTGCAGTGGCTTTCGGGCTAATGTGGCATATGCTGAGGCCCGTACCTCGTTGACCACTTTATAGTCCTTGGCCATGTGTTATTTCTTGGTTTGAGTTTTTGTGTCTTTTGTATTTATGTCTCATTGTATTTGTTATTTCTATGTCGTGGTCAATAAATGTTTTTCTTTCTTTTTTTCTTTTCAAGTTCACTGACCTCTCTCGCAGAAGGCGCCCTCGTAGTCCCCGTCTCGGCATTCGCAGATGGGTCCATCGTCGGTGCTGATGCAGACTCCGCCGTGCTGGCACGGGTCCCGTCGCTCGCACGCGTCCCCGCTCGCGTTCCCAATCCGGGACGACTGGAACAAACGTTGGAATTAACATTCCACTTTCTTTTTAAACTCTCCAAACAATGTAACTTTCACTTTTTTTATAACTCTTCCAATTTGGAGCTGGCTGGCAAGAGCCAAAGAATCAGTGTTGCCATGATTAAAATTGCGCACAGTGGTAGTAATAATACGCTAATTAGCTTAAATTTATAATTAAACCAAAATGCACAAATAAACAACAATGTTGATCACAAAAATATTTGTTACGAGTGGGAATCAAACCAACAGCTCTTGGCATAAGAGCCAGAAGCAGTAGGTACCAATTGCGCCATCGAATTAGTCAAAAATAGATCGCTTTAAACATATATTTTTTTAGCGTAATCAATAACAAACACAAAATGTGATTATGTGGTATTGAAAGCACAAAATATATAATTTCCTAAAATGTTTTGAGTATCTTTGAACTCACAAGACCCGAAAAAGCGTATAGAATTTCCAGGTTATAGCAGCGTATTTTTATTCCCATTTCATCAGATCTATTTCGGCAATTTGTGGAATTGCTTTTGCGAACTGGAATATAGAGCTAAAAATAACCCCGATAGTTCAGATTAGGCCTTGCGTAAATTAGTTTTTGCCGTTCAACCCTGCACTACCCGTGTTAACCCGAGATTACAGCGCAAATCCTAAACTCGGCTTACGGGTGCCAATCAGACCTGAAATGCTGGAATAGATATTCAACGAGTTTTTTAGTTTCCATGAAATGTGTGGGAATATTTATTAGGACTTTACATTCGTTTTATCTTATTAAGAATCATGATTGACACGAGTTACTAGCTTCATGGTTACTAGTTTACAGTATGAAGCCTAAGTTTATCAAATGTGATGACAAAAATTAAAGAACTTCTGACAGAGTCACCAATTTTCAACACATTAAAAATTCTAAACCTTTGTATAATATGACATTTAATAACTACAATAAAAACAAATTCTAAAAGCGTCTCCAATTTCTAACTTCAAAATCACAATTTTCGCTCTATCTATTGTATTTTCACTCCGCCAAACAAACTACGTAACTATAAGTCCTGTCAATTTGCTAGTTGATATAATTAGAAGATTAATTGCATCCCCCCACCGGGTTGAAGCCGGTTCAAACCGGTTCGAGCCGGGAGGTTGCCGATCCATTATCTGATTACGCGGCGTCTAGTCCGAGATTAGTGCAGCTCTGAGGAGGGAACGCGTCACGCGATTAAGTGGCGAGATGAGGTAATGATGGGGTTTCTTGCGATATTACAAACACTTTGGTTGACGACCTAAATATTTAGGTAATACACTCGTTCGTACATCGCGCGTCAGTTTTGCACTTTGAATGCATAGAACGTATGCTTTACGTTCGTATTTAAAATCAAAATAATTTTACGAGATGAAAGTGAAAACGATGTTTCATATAATTATTTACAGAATTTGATTAATTCACTTAGTTACTTTTTTACTTACTTAATTTTTTTTATTATTTTTTTCTGGTATAAATATTTAGGAGTCTGTATTGTTATCGTAGTACAAAAAATACTAAGATAGAAAAAACAGATTATTTATCGACTAAAAATGCAATCTTGCTGAGTGATAACCAAAAATATGGACATTTATGATTCATGAATTTATTGCCTGCTCAAAGTATAGCAATAGTTCATAGAGTGCGAATAAGAATGTTCGTACTTAAGTATTGTGTCACATCACTTTTCGGAGCCCAATTTAAATCAGATAAAAATGGAATATTTCTATGTACATCATCATCATCATCGGCCCATTTCTGTCCACTGCTAGACATAGGCCTCCCCAAATACACGCCACTTCTCTCTCTCCTCGGCCACTCGCATCCAGCTCCTACCAGCCGTCCGATTCTATGTACACGTGTATTCATTGTTCCAACAAA
The DNA here is from genome assembly GCA_039566165.1 of Maruca vitrata. Classification (NCBI taxonomy): domain Eukaryota; kingdom Metazoa; phylum Arthropoda; class Insecta; order Lepidoptera; family Crambidae; genus Maruca; species Maruca vitrata. The sequence continues at coordinate 12,985,207 of CM076928.1, read as the reverse complement.
AAGCTGGTTAGTAAAAGGATTATAATTAAAAATAAACCTTTCCTTACAATACGTTTCAATTGTTTCAATTCCAACGTAGGCGTTAGATTAAAGCCTAAAAGTCACGAAAATACAGACGGAAAATATAACGAACTTTCACGTCTTTGTTAACATCAAGGTTAACAGTGAAATAATCCGGCCCATTAAGGCGAAATTTTTCCCGGAAAAAACCAGTTTTCGGCTCGTTTTTCGGGATTAATTAAGCCCTTATTACTGGTATTACGCACTTGTACGACTTGAGATGCCTGAGGCTATTTACATGTGTACGTATAATATAAGTATATTATACAGGTGTATAAGCGAAGTTTGAAAATCTACGGGAAACGAAACTTGAGTAATCAGGAACGCTTTCATAAGAGGGAGCTTTTTTAGTACCTGGTTTCATTTTGGTTTAAAAAATTGTATTTACTTAGGAAGAATGTTAACGTTTTTTTATCATCAACGCATACATTTTATTTTAATCATGAAATAATATTTGTAGCTACTTGGGAATACACCTGGAATAACTTTATTGTTTTTGATTCATTTTTAAAACTAACAAGTGGGATGAACATTTCGATCGCGTCGAATTAAAAATTGTAATCACCGACTGACATTTTTCTGACCCATTACTGGTACTTCCACAGTTATAAAAACTGTAACTGTTTTTTTAAAGCTCAAATGTAAATTTTACAATTGAAAAAATTCAGTCAAATTAAAAATATTAATAGGTCCTAAATATTTACCATGTACATTCAAAATTATTCGGCGCTTTAACGGTGAAAAAATAATCGTGAGCAAATCTGCACATCTACGAAGCAATTCTAAGGTTATCATCATCATCATCAGCCCATATACGTCCCCACTGCTGGGGCACGGGCCTACCCTAAACTAGGGCGATAAGGCCTTAGTTTAGGCTTTAATTCTAAGGTTATGTAGTCGACCAACCCTGATCGCCCTAGTTTAGTGTAGGCCCGTGCCCCAGCACTCGGGGCTGATGATGATCACTTAAAATTATAAATATTAATTTCCCGTATTATTACATACTAATGTGTGTAACCATGACAGTTTCAGGTTATGTATTCAGCAAATGTAGTATTTGCTACTAAAAAAACAGTCCAGGGCCCAAATGTGGCACCTGTTCAATGGTGAAACAAAGCAGCAGCCGTAATGTTCGTGTAGCAAAGTCCCTCCCCACGTGAGAACACGCTAGATTGTCCCACGTAAAATATGAAATGCAAACCTTTGTCCTAGCACTTTCTAAAGATACCCTGCACAATGTATTGTTCCGCGTAGCTTGATAGGAGCCATCTCAATAATGAGGAGAGGAGACTAAGTAAGGACTTTGGTAAGCCACATGCAGGATTACTTGACAGTATGATGAGTTATATACATTATACAATTCTGACAAAAAGACTGGCTCGGTGGAACAGTGGTTAGTGACCCTGGCTGGCGGTTCCAAGAGTCGTGGGTTCGATCTTCACTCGGGACAAATATTTGTGTGATGAACATCGGTGTTTGTTCCGTGTCTGGGTGTGATTATGTATTTAAGTATGTATTTAAAAATATATATGTATGTTTATCAGTCTCTGACGCCCATAGTACAAGCTCTGCTTAGTTTGGGGTCCGATGACCGTGTGTGGAAATGTCCCAGATATTTATTTATTTATTATTATTATTAATTATAAGTAACTAGCTTTCCGCACGCGACTCCGTCCGCGTAGAGACGTTTAACGGGGAAAATATTACTTCTTTATAGCACAGTTGGTTAAAAAAATGCCTAAGTCCTCAGGCTTTGGATAGTCCATCTGAACGAAATTTCATTAAAATCGGTACTCTATGCTTGATTGCGGAACAGACAGGGTTACTTTCGCATTTATAATATTCAGTAAGAATTGAAGACTTTCACGTTCCATTACATTAAGAACGGTACCTAACGGGTCTGCATGCGATAAAAAGGGGAGCAATATGTAGCTATTTAATAATTGAGACGTTTTGACTGGATTGCAGATCACAATTACAAAAAACTAAAAGGAAATTCAAACAATTGAAAATCTGACATCAATAGGTATGTATCTTGCAAAAGACTTCGTCATAATTGTAGGTAGGGCTTCAGAATATAAAAGCTACAAAGGAATCTTGGATGATCACTATCTTGTCCATTTATTTGTCTATTCGTCTGTCAAGACCCTTTTCCGCGGGATTCATTCATCATTTACACGCAAGTTTTTCCGGTACTCTTTAGGGCGTGAGTTTCCTTGCACTTGGACGCCTTCTTTTGGACGAAGATTATGATTTGACTTTTACAACACAATAAAGTCTTTCACAAGCAGTGAGTACGTGCAGTATAGGTATAATAAGTCAAAAAGTTAAAGTATTGTGTACTTTTTACGGGAACACTAATGGGGCTAAAGTTTTAAGCTCTTGACAGGGCTCAGTAACGTAAAGACTCCTTAAAATAGCTCAAAACGTCGTTTTATTCAAGTATTTACGTATAGATTTAAATTACACGCCAGTTTATTTACAGGGCTCGTGGTACCGGCGAGACTCCTGTATAGAGCTGAAAACGGCGGATAATCTAAATATTTTTCTTTGATTTAAATAACACGTGAATCTATATATAAATCCGTCAAATTAGTATATCAACAAGTTTTGTAACAGTTAAGTTTTAACCTCCACTTGTAGTAGCAAAGTGAAAAATCTTATCCAGTCGAGAATCCAGCGCGAAGTCATTATAGGAATTGATGGCAGTTCTCGGTGAGAAATCGGGACATTTTACTCCTTAGATTCCAATCTCTACGACTTATATGCACTAACTATAGGGGTGTCTGTTTCATAAAGAGAAAAGTGGTTTTTAGTATAATTTACGGATACTGATGGCTGACTTTGTCCAATAATTGCAATAACATTCAAAAGCATGGGTAATGAAAAGCATTACTTTTACTGCAGTCCAAGTGGTTGCTACTCAAACCGTAGCATACATTTTAACAAAGTATTTTCAATATATAGCAGTATATACCATTTCATTATCAATTCTAATTTATTCCGTTCCCAATTTTTTTACCAAAGAAACTCCCTAATAATAATTAAAGCCATTGCTAATTTCTCTTTCATATTGTTTCAAGAGAAGCCATATCGGGGTTTGGGTTTCTTTTTGATACGTTTTGATAAAGATCCTTACCTTAGATACCTTGAAAAAAGTAATGGCAATGTAGCATAATGTGAATATTAAAATAAAAATTATCATCTACTAAAGTAACATCAGTTACAATATTTCAATCGGTAAATACGCAATACCAACCAACAATAAGACATCAAACCGATTTCGGCCATGGCGGCCGATCTCAATTGAGATCAGCCAAGTGCGCAGGACATATTATAGTGCACAAGTGTACGCGCAATCACAAGTGCACTCTCTATTCCCTTACTCTCATAATTCGGTGAGACGGCAATCCGACATAACCGATGAGAGATCGGGCGCAGGACCACCGGCTTAACGTGCTTTCCGAGGCACGGGCGTTCAACCGCCAACTTCCTAAGTCCGGGCTGAGTAATTTCATTACAGAAAAACTCACACAAATTTTGCCCGACCCCGGACTCGAACCGGGGACCTCTCGGTCCTAACGCAGCACTTGCTACCAATAGACCAACGAGGCAGTTACATACAGCAACCAACAATACCAACCGCGTGAAATTGATACTTTCGTTATGTTCTGAAAACGCAACGGACAGAAAGTCAGGCAAAGTTACTTCCGCATTCATAATACAAGTCTTTTTTTTTTTATAGCAGCAATATAAATACATCATCCGTGAAGATGTCAACTGTTTCGCTATCACCATTCTTGAGATACAGCCTAGCGGATGTACGAGCGTACAGCAAAGCCTTATAATCATTCGCTACTAACATTATCCATAGTCTATTGTCACGAGACGCCATATTTGTTTACAAAATAGGACAAGTCTTAACAAACGGACTATAGTAATAGGGTCCCTTTACTTTTGTGTACGGAACCCTAATAAAAACCACAGCACATGGCAGCCCTACGTTTGCCCGTGGCGCTCCGTGACCGGGATTCGGGATAGGACGATATCGCGCGGGACATTTTTCATACGAGCACTGTTGTATGCGGTGGGAGAAGATTAATGCACGCGCGTACATTGATTAGAGGGATTTATTTAGATGTATTTTATTTGCTTTTTAGGGTAACATTTTTTATGTGAGCTTCTTTTTTCGAATGGCCAGTTAGGAACTCTCGTTGAGCTACATTTATAACATGAAATTACTGATATACAACGCTTTTGGTAGTTAAGAGGACACAAACGTTGTCGCTTACTTGACAAGGATAATTGACCTTCACCTACCATAAGTCGAAAAAACATGCATACTCACTGTTGTGTTTCTGTTATTTCATGAATACAGTGCTGAAATAGTGCCCAAAGGAAAAAAATAGTGCTCTTATACTTAAGAAGTTAAAGCGTACTATAACGTTGAGTATGCTAAAAGAAGGGTTCGCCTATACTCATAACCGTTTGGGAAATTTTTGTATGCTTCAAACACATTTTATACCTCAAAAATAGTGTCATTTTGTGCTCCTTAAGAAAAAATCCTGCTCCAATAACACTAGAGTTAAAAGAGTCAGAGTTAAAAGAGGTAGAGTAAATAGCATCATCAGTATCATTACGATTGCCCCTCAATCGCGATAATACTGAAATATAAACGAATTCAAAAATTTTTGAACGACATGTGATTAAATACGAACCACCACTCATGAGACATTAGATCTAGATACACCATTCAAATAATTTAATTTCAGCAGATGACGGCTAAAAAAGTATAAGAAAAGAAACAGCTTTCCGCATTACTACGCCGATGGGTCCAAAATCTCAACGGAAAGTCCCATTGTCTCATTGTCGGGCGCGCGATACAAATCGTCGAGCGCGTGAAGAGGGTAAGGGTGCTTGTTGACCTTTGATTGCTTTAATGTTATTCCTTTTGAGGATTGTATTTATTTTTGGTACGGTGGAACAGTGGTGACTGACCTTGGCGGTTCCTAGAGGCGTGGGTTCGATTCCCACTCAACGGGACAAATTGAGTGATGAACATCGGTGTTTGCTCTGTGTTAGGGTGTGAAAATGTATTTAAGTATGTATTTATAAATATATATGTATGTATGTTTTTCAGTATTAGTCAACAACGCCGGCCAAGTGTGGGTTGGTCGACTACATAACCTTACATTTCTTCATATGTTTTCAGATTTCTTTACAATGTTTTTACTTGAGCAAAAAGTGGTTAAATGATTTCTCTCTCCCAAAAGCCTAATTAGTAGACACTTCCAAAAGAAATCATGCACGTATAAGTAGTTTAAAAAATCTAATTGGCTTTAACATCAACGACATTCTAATAGCAGTTCCAATTCAGCTCACATACTATAAAATTATTCCATAATACCATTTGTCACGTTTTCGTCATCATCAGCCCATATACTTCTTTACTGCTGTGGCACGGGCCTACCCTAAACTAGGGCGATAAGGCGGGTTGGTCGACTACACAACCTAAGAATTTCTTCGTAGGTGTGCAGGTTTCCTCACGATGTTTTCCTTCACCGTTTAAACAGGTTTTCGTCATGCTACGGTTAAATCATTCGCGCTATATTTCTGACTCCCACTCGGTATAAACTCCTACACGGATAAGTATAATGCATCCCCGAAATCCACCCACACCGAAAAGTAGCACTTTCATAGAATAGAATTCCTAGGTACAAATTCACAATGCTAACTGAGGGCGGGGCGTGGGTGGAACAGGCCCACATCTGAGCCTGAACTAACAGTAATTGTATTATTTTTGAATATACAACATACCGCCTACACTTCGTTTGTTGGAGAACAGAGACCAGGCCCCGTAAACGAAGTAACAATATCGAAACGATAACGAAGTTCGAAAAGAATAAAATGTATGGGATTGACATTAGACGCGATAAATCACGTGGTCAATCTCATACATTTCGTTCGAACATCGTTATCGTTTCGATATTGTTACTTTGTCTAGGCCCCTGGTTAGGTACGATTGTCGCAGAATATCATAAGCGTGTAAGATATGCAGCGGAAGGAAGGCTAGTCCATTTCCCGCCACACCGCCATAAGTAGTTGCACCGCGGAGTTTTGGTGGGTACACCCCTGGGTCACCTTCTCAGGAGCAGCCGCTGAATGTACCAGTCTTCAGCGATTGGGGGTCCCACCCATCACTCCTGGCAAACCCCTGCCCTGATTGACGGTGCATCACGCATTTATGGCGTCAAAAAAGCGTGTACGATTTACTTTGTTCCATCAATGTATACTGAAGAAATCGCATATAATCTGCAGGTAATAATCTGCAAGAAATTGCTTTAAAATTTAAGTGATTTTCAGTACATAAACTTCAACATGTAACTGAGCGAAATATTTTGAGAAAATTGTAAATTTCCACAAAATGTTTTTCACTAAAATCTCCAATAATCGTGCACAAATAATACAGAGTTTCAATACTAACTTATACAATTTCCTGTAATACTGCCATACATTCACTTAAGCGAAACTGAATCTACTCAGAATTTCCTATACAACTTGTGCCTACCAAGAAAACTTTTCCTCAGAATATTGTACCGTGTATTTACCCTTCAATGGTTTCGATTTACGCCCACACTCTCCCACGCAACTCGCCCACCCAAAATTATTAATTGGTAATTGAGCATCCACATTAATCGTTTCCATTTTCTTCGAAACATCCATCCATCATTCAAATTGGCAATGAATGTTTTCATAATTCGGGCTTACATTCGATATTGAGAAGGTACACTGAACTATTTTAATAAAAATGAGGCTGCATTAGCGGGATGTGGGGATGATTTTTCTTCGTCTATGCTTGTCTATGTCTTGTAGAACAGGATAGTAGGTACAGGTAGCTCGAATATTCACTGCCGTCTCTAATATAGCCTAGCCTTAACGGTGATTGAACGTCTACGTACTTGTTATATATTTATTTATTAAGCTATTGCATAGCTTTTATCGCGGGCTTTGAGCGCGGCGACCGAACCAAGAAATTCCGTAACGAAAAAAACCTCACAATCGTCTTACGTCGTTTTAGTTCGGCAGACTTCGGCACGGTGTTTGTGTGCGTGCGGTTAGACGTATTGTACGACTCTACGAAACTCGCACGAATCGAGACGAGCTGCTCCGAAATCGGACGATGCTATGCAATAGCTATACCTCGACAGTCCCCGAGTGAGTACCACACGTCTTTTTATTCATTTATGTCACTCATAAAAGTACAGTTTATGAACCCTGTAAGGTTGTAGCAATCATCTTATATCTAAGGTTATACAATCAGTAGCATAGCATATGGTTCACTTAATTACTATATTGATAGTGGTATTGTTAGATAATATTATTGCGTTGTTTAACTGTAATGTTTATTTTACAAAATAGTTTTTATTTCAGTTGACTTAAGGTTAGTCGCAGACTTTCCTCACCGAATTAAATATTTCTTCAGATTATCTTTTAACGTACGCTTTACGAGGGTAATACTCTCAATTACCTCTAAAAGCTTCTCAAAAACATGATGACTTTAACAAACTGTAAAACAAAGAACAAAGGCTAAGGAAGAGTACATTAATTTAAGTTTTGCGTAAGAAAATGCATGAAATCTGAAAAGCAATGTTATATTATTTGTATGTACTCCATTTGAAAGAAATAAGGTAGCATTAATTGTTCTACTTGGGTAAGCATATTTTTGCGTCGGTTTTTCGGACGAACCAAGACAACAGTCCGATAGTGAATTCCAAGTATAAGATAAGAAAATTGTAATCTCAAACTTAGTTACTCAACACGTAACCCGGTTAAATCCAATTTTCTTTCAACTTTCAGCTTTATCAACGCAAACCCTTTTAAAGAACAAGCTTTCTTTGAAAAACATCACTTTATATTCCCGATATTAGACCAAGTTAAGTCGTTACAAGCGACACTTGAACCCTCGCCGTGCCAAAGGTCATCTGATATCGAACAATAAATTTCCGAAATGCGGCGTGATCAAGATTTCCCTAGCACTTAGATTGAAAAGGGTTCCGACCGCTTGTGTTCCAAGTAACGTAATTAAGTAATCATAAAAAATATAATATAAGCACACGCCACATACAAAGTTCAGAGGTGGTCGCGTTCTTGATTCGGACTGATATGGCTTGAAATATACGCCTGAAAAGCACGGTATACCTACGCTATATTTTTGGATATTTGAATAGAAATGTGAATCTTATGTGTTATTGGAATAAATAAATAGGTATTATAAATCTTAAATATTATTCTGATTTCATGATAATATTTTGTTTAAGAACACGTGTAAAGGCTATCAGAAATAACAGTAGTACCTATACAAAAATATGGTTAAATATAGAAATGCCTAACACCCCCAGACAAATATTAAATCAAGCACTCGTATTTTTTTCTAGCCTAGACTTTTGAAAAGCTCTGACAAAGCTTTTATAGATTATTCGAGCTCTTGTGTTAAATAGGGCCCAGTGTGGCACCAAAGGTTAATATGTTTTTGTCTTATATTTTATTTAATACTATTAAATCGCGTTTCAGTTGTTAGTATGGTTTTATACTTAACGTATAGATATTCTTTGCTCAGTTAATACGTTCAATGTCATAGACATTTTTGTTTATGAGTAAATCAACCGGAATGATCACATATGCGTTGAATATGTTCCTCTAAAGCTTTGTAGCACCGGGTATTTTTCGGTTTTCCTATTATCGGGTATGCAGCTGGCGTTTCCTCATGATTGACACAGTGGCCGCCATCTTGTGACGTGACGTCATCGATGACAGCTCAATTTGAACGTCGACAGGGATATTGCCGGCAAATTGCGTCAACTACAGACTATCTTCGTCACTTTTTGCTGAGAATAGCGATGGAATTGACAGTAGTATTCGATGGGTGGTAATAGGAAATGCTACAAGGAATCATAAACTTCTAAACATTTTGTTGGCAAATACGCCCATAGACCCGTATTTGCATCGATTTAGGATACGAATGCTTTAATTTTTTATAAGTTTATTATCTTAATGCCACTTTATCGCTTGCACTTTTTTAATTTCACAGAAATTCGGGAGTTATTAAAACCATTTTTGTTACCCAAAATAAGTTCACTTTATCTATCTATTTATTTTTGTAGCTATCAAAAGAGTGCATTCACTTTGACTGACGGCGTGGGTATCTCCACAATGTCCCGGCTTCAACGTCGAAACGTGCCGTTTATCTATCCGTTTATCTGCAATGATGAAAGCCTTTCTCTTTTATTTCGTACCCTGATAAAGCGGAAGCGGGGGAGGAGGGGCCCCACAAAGGACACACGGCCACAAAACCTGGCCCCATTCGGAGTAAAACGAAGTGCCTTTGAAATGGAGCTCAGAACTACAGAATCAACATTAAAATTTAATTTCGCAGACAGGGTTTGCTCGCTTTATTACACGGGAATATCTGGCTTCTGGACGGTTATGTCTAGAATAGCGTTGAGCAGCTTAAGAGCTTAAATTGGGATTTAAATTTATTATTTCGGTAATAACGTGTGTACAACGGGGTATGGAACGAAAACAACTGTTTACGTCACCTCGCAGCGCTCGATCCGACAGATTTATTGTATTTACATTTAATATAGTTTTCCATTTGTTGCCAGATTAAGTTTTAATGCCGATGACAACAGGTGCATATGTGGTACATTTCATTGTCGTTATGAATGACTAAATTTATTGAACTTTTTATGTGCGTTGGTTGGTTCTTTTATGACACGGCATAAAAAACAAATTCACAATTAATAGACCAATAAAATATAAATTAACATTGAAAATAGCTGTGGATTGAACTAACTGGTATATCATACAGACCCAATCATAAAATAATAAATTTCCCAGAGCAACATTTCAATAACCCCGCATAATAAAGACATCACTACGGCAACACCGCATATTTATTCCGCCCAATAGAAATCAAACGATACGACAAGAAATTGAAAAAGTGTATCCGAAAAACACGATATTCGATACCAAGGAATATCCCGAAGGTGAACCGGGATCGACCATAAAAACAAATAGGGCGGAAGGAGCGGGTTCCTTTGAAAATAATACCGTTCAATAAACACGCGTTTCGGACAGAGGTTAAATTACTGAATTAGTAAGGGTGAGGTTGGGGTTCTAATGATATAAATATGATTAAAGTTATTAGAGAATATAAATAATTACGTTTAATTAGACGGGAATAGTTTGTAAGAGATAAACAAAGCATATGGTAAGTAATACCAGGGCTAACGTCTACGTCAACTGATAGTGATAAAATAAATAAATATCTGGGACTTTTCCACACACGGTCATCTGACCCCAAATGAAGCAGAGCTTGTACTATGGGCGTCAGAGACTGATATATATAAATATACATCCTTCAAAACATATTCACACCTAGGCACGGAATAAACACTGATGTTCATTACACAAATATTTTTTGTGGAAATCGAACCCATAACTTTTGGAACAGCCAGCCAGAGTCACTAACCACTGTTCTACCGAGCCAGTCAGTCAGCCAGTTATTTAAAAGTTATTTAAGGTGCTTAGCTATTGCGATCCATGTACTTGGTTGTATACAGATAATAAACCTCCAATGTTCAAATTACTACTATATCCGTCTAGAAGGTAGGTGATAAAATGTTATAATGGAGTTACATTATTTTACATGTCACAGGAAATGTGTGAAATTCAGTCCTTAGTTTAACGCTGTTAAGGAATCGCATAGATTTCCTATCGAAAATTTAAACGTCTTGAGGCATTTTAACATGCATATCCAAGTCATCGCATACAATGACTGGTCTCCACACATTTCCTGTAACACATATATGTAGATAGTTCCCCCTCATTTCACAGATAGCCGATGTTTTTTCCCGACCCGGACCCACATTCCTGCAAATGACAGGCAAAAACGCCAAGCCTTTTTCGATGACACGATGAAACGCGCGACAATTCACCCATCATGGCACACGTATGTTAACTGCAACTGAAATATTAACGAGTTTTTTTTTACATTTCGCTATTAATCGTAACTGGTTTGCGCGCATACTATTGTGTTCTCTGATTTGTCCTGCGTAAATACGCAACCAAATGGTTGGATGCCCTCTATTATCATAAATCAGTCGGATATAAATTATTATAAAAGTCATATTTATGACGTAACGCAAACGTATTTTAATTGTTTGGTTATGTTACCAAATGTTTGATATAACTGGATCCATAATTTACTTTCTTTCTTTTAAAATGAATAAAAGTATTTTAGCAAAGATTAACTTCATTTTAGACTAACCATTTACGAGTATTAGCAGTGACACTTGATTGGATTAAACATTGCCTCTTAATTTAGCATGTAAAATATTTCTAATCTTAATTAGTTCAGAATCGAAATTTCAATTGATATTCTAAGTAACGCCTACTAAAAAACGAATAATGGATTAGGAAAGATATAACGTCGAAAAAGTCTGTGCTGGATTACACCTAATCTCTCATCTTTTTCGATGACACTGTATCCGGTTGAAACGCGCGACAGTTCAACCATCATTGCACACGTATGTTAACTGCGACTGAAATATTAACGAGTTTTTTTTTTACATTTCGCTATTATTCGTGGCTGGTTTGCGCGCATACTACTCGTATTGTGTTCTGTGATTGGTACGCGCTGTTGGATGATTTCAATATTCCGAAATTGCTTGGATATCATTTAGTTTAATATAATCTCGTTATCAGAGCTGTTTTTATTAATATTATGATACTTACTTGAATGCCTAATGTATGTGTTCTCATTTTATATAAATAAACTAGCAGTGCCCGCGACTTCGTTCGCGTGAACTACAGGATGTTGAATTTTTATAACTTAAAAGTAGTCGTATAAATAAAAGTAATAAAAGTCCCGTCAAAATCTTTTCTGCCATTTAAAAGAAAATCATTTTGTTTCATCAAAATCAATAAATAAGTATATTACACAAAATCACATTTCGCACTTGTTTTAATCAGAACAGTGGTATTGACTTAAATATTTAAATAGCATAACCAGACACGGAACAAACATCGATATTCACCACAGAAATATTTGTGGTGAGTGGGAATAGAACCCACGACTCATTATGTGGTCTGTGAATTGGGATAGTCGTATAAATAAAAGTAATAAAAGTCCCGTCAAAATCTTTTCTGTCATTTAAAAGAAAATCATTTTGTTTCATCAAAATCAAGAAATAAGTATATTACACAAAATCACATTTCGCACTTGTTTTAATCAGAACAGTGGTATTGACTTAAATATTTAAATAGCATAACCAGACACGGAACAAACATCGATATTCACCACAGAAATATTTGTGCTGAGTGGGAATAGAACCCACGACTCATTATGTGGTCTGTGAATTGGGATAAAAAGGCCAAGTGCACGACAGACTCGCACAGCGCGATTTCTTTTTAGAATTCTCTGTGTTTTAGGACGTTGCTTTATTCAAAATTTTGAGATTCTGAATTCTTCGCAGATTGTAGTTCCCTTTGCGAGTGTCGAAGTTTGGCAGCATAAATGGCTGTTTCTTTTGATTGTGTTGGCTCAGATGAAGGGACAGTAGACCTAAGTATTTTATGTTACTTTCAGTTTGATATTTCCTCCTTGATGTTTGGTTATTCTTTTCGACGTAGGAAATCCTAATATCTAAGTTTATAGTGAACAGCTTCCTCACATTGAATAGATCATCTCCAAGTAATCCTAATTGTTCATCGATCAAAGTGAAATATAGGACGACCTATTCCAAAGCCAGGTAGCAGTCTTTATGGTTGGAGAGGGAAAAAGCGTCGATGGCCGAGTGGCTTAGGTCGTTGCTTGCTATGCAAGAGGTTGTCTGTTCAAACACCGCCACGTACTACTGTGTTTTTCAAGTTTTAAATTCATACCTATGTATGATTATTCGACGCTTTAACGGTAAAGAAAAATATCGTGAGGAAACACACACTGCACACCTACGAAGACATTTTAAGGTTGTGTAGTCAACCAACCCGCCTTTGGCCAGCATGGTTGACTTAGGCCCTATCGCCCCAGTTTAGGATAGGCCCGTGCCCCAGCAGTGGTGACATATATGGGCTAATAATGATGATAGTTGGATTTATACTGTGTGCTTGAATCATGTTCTTTCTGAATCCCCGGCAAAGCCCTCATTTACTCCTTTCGAATTTAAAGCTTTACCAAATAAATATGCTGATGCTATACTTTTATATAGAATTTTCATATTATTTTTTGAAATCGATATTGAATATTTAATAGGTTGGTGCATACAATGTATTAATCTTATTGTGATAATCTCTTTCTTTTGCTGATACCAAACCCTTGAGGGTTATATCAATGTATTTTTTGACAACCAACCTTCTTCAATTCGGTAATTATGGAAATTTAAATGCTTTCGTAAATATTGACAGCTTAAAAATATGTCAATTAGATGTCACTATTTTGTTAAATTAAAATAGAAAAAATGCAACAATTAGAATATTGTCGATACATGTTGTCGATTCAGAACCCTTCTGGTAATTTACGTAATTTAATGGCACTCGAAATTTATCAATTCCAAAAGACAAACTTCACTTATTTGACGAATGGTATACCTACCTACATACAGACTTTCCTATAATATAATATCAAAGTAATACGTAAAGCACAGTGCCATCTTTTGAAAAACCAAAAAACTTATCACGTACTCATGTTATATCAAACTTGACAGCATTTATGGCATGCTGTACAAAGCACGATGCCATCTATGGGTCATTATATGAACAATCTTGCCCCAATTTTAAAGGCATATTTTTATACGAATTAAAAATATTGAAAATAACGGTTTAATTTTGAAGTTCTTTTTAAATTCACCTGCATCGCATGATTTCATGATTTTTTCAAATAAAAAAGGTGAAGCAAAAAATATCAGTTTAAAAAAGTGGTACCACCAAGATTTGAACTTACGACACTTATACTTTTCGCAGCGCATGCGATATAAGGATTTTTACATCTTGCGTGACATATTTGGGTTTTCCGTACGGATCCCTACTTTTTTTGAAAATGTAATATAGCCTATAACCTTCCTCGATAAATGGACTATCCAACACTGAAAGAATTTTTTAAATCGGACCAGTGGGTCCTGAGATTAGCGCGTTCAAACAAACAAACAAACAAACAAACAAACAAACAAACTCTTCAGCTTTATAATATTAGTATATATAAATAAATAAATAAACTAAAGTATTTTACCAAACAAACCATTCAAATTATTATGAACTTAGTTTTTTTTCGTGTTTATTCAATATACATTATCATAAGTTGAACAATTCATGTCTTTGATATTGTAATTAACTAGCGACCGCCTGCGACTTCTTCCGCGTTGAATAAATAGTAAATTGTTATTTATTTACCAATTTTTTGTAAACACAAATGGCAACCGAGACTATTCCACAATTATCATCTAACCTAATTGAATTTACAGCTATATGTTGTTCCTAACCTTATCAAAGGCATTAATATGTAAGTAAGTATATTATACCAAAATGCGAGTTACCCGTGTAAGGAGACGAAATCTCCCATTCCAGTCTAGCACAGATACATTAGAAGTTATCGATCGAACACCATTAATATTTCATCGGCAACCCACTCCACAAAACAAATGTTTTTCACACTCAATAATTCACAGCCCCGACACTTAGCGCTTTCTTCGGCCGATTGAAATTTAAAAAATAAAAAAGGATTTAGTACGAACGCGGAGTCTTGATCAATTTATTTATTTATAGTTGACCCGACCTCCTTGGAAGCCTGAAGAGTTGGACTAGTTTGAAACCTGCATGGTGCAACTAGCAATATAATATACGTATGTTTTCGATTCATCTGTATGCCCGCTTTACGTTGCAGCTTTTAAATGGATTGGAATCATATTTCACTTTATTAAGAGCAATCATTTCAATTGTTTTGTAGCGCCAACTGTTTTACAATAGTACAAAGAAATCTTTGTTCTGTAATAAACAAATAATTATTAGAATTACAATATAAATAAATAAGTATTACTCAACTTCACAAACATTTACCAGATCCCGTGGTAAGTAGCTTAAACACTTGTGTTACGGATATCAGAAACAACAGTGGATAAACAAATATAATTAAATATTTAAAAAATAACACACCCAGACATGGAACAAACACTGATGTTCGTCACACAAATATTTGTCCCGAGTGGGAATCGAACCCACGACTCTTGGACACGCTGGTAGTGAACCTGGGTCACTAACCACTGTTCGACCGAGCCAGTAACATACAGACAAACATACGTTATGTTAATCACATACAGATTTCATCACAACATGATTACAAAAAAAAAGGAATCTATATTTCTTAATAATTTTATTTGAACCAATAGCTTCATGCGCTAAATTGTAAATTATCCACTAAAAGCCTACTTTAAAAGGAAGTAAAATGGTGCTATAGCCTATTAATTTCGTTAACACAGACGTTCAATTAGGCAAAACCATTTCCGGGGAATTTTCAGCCGTTTTCTTCGCTGTCCACGTCACAGACCGTATCTCTAAAGCATTATAATTAACCATTAAATAACTAATTGAAAGGAAAAGCCACCAGTACACGTTATATTTATTAGTGAACCCACTAAAAGGAGAACAGTTGGGCATATTTAATAAAGCTACATAATATAAAACGAAAGTATCGCTGTACGGGAGCATTAAACTTATTTTAGTGTCGGTCCATAAAAGACTTAGATTGTGCAGTTAATAAACCGCGAGTGTTTGAAATTTTGTAACCGTCCACAGTGAGATGCGAATCAGTAAGTCCCCTTATAGGGGTGAGAGCCGTCCGCTCCCCCGCGAGTCCGGTGATGATGACGAATCTACTCCAAGCCATCATCGTATGACAGTTAGTAAAAAAAAGAAATACTGCCTATGAAAGTAATATTATTGTGTACATAAAAAACTTTAATTTGTACGACATACAACATACATGTTTCGATGAAAATACTTTGCAATTTAATCCTTTTCGCACCTAAAAAAGCATTACATTTTATTTATTTTTCCATACCAGTTATTCACCTAATACCCGTAAAATCAACAATAAGTAGTTTAATTTGACAATTAGTTCAATCGAGTTCCGTAAATTTTTGAGCAATTGTAATCGTTTATTTCAGAATTTTAGGTAAACTTTTCTTCTAACATCGAGGTCAAAAGTAATGGTATATCATAATTTTCTCCGAAAGAATAAGAAGACATGTCTTAAAATCATAACTGGACCGGTAGGTACCGAATACATTTTTAATACCTATTGCAATAGATGCAACTGTCACAAACCGAAAACATAAACTCATTAAAAATCCATTCGCCACGAACTGAATTTGATGAACATTTTTAAACTCCATAGTGCCGGCACTAATTGAACAATTGGCACATTTATCGAAACGGCTTTATATTTATTTTACTTTTTAATGTCCGGTATTTTAACGCAGTCAAATTTAAATAGAACTTCTCTATTTTAACACTTCGAATAAGTATAATTTAACTAACCATTTATTAGACAGTGGACATTCAATTAGATTAAACATATAACTCTCAATTTAGCAGGCTTTTACTATTAGGTATGTAAAATATTTTAGTTTCTAACTATCTTAAAATTGACACTCCAACTGGTATCTTAATTAACACCTACGAAAATACTTAAAATGGATTAGGAAATGTAGTAAAAGTCAGTGCTCTATGTATAAACCTACTTTGTTAAATGATATTTTTTGTTCCTTTAACTATCGCATCCTCAGCCCACATATGCTGGGGCACGGGCCTACCCTTAACCAAGGCGATGAGGCTTCCATTAACCACGCTGGCCAAGTGCGGGTTGGTCGACTGCACAAACTTAGAATTTCTTCGTAGGTGTGCAGGTTACCTCAAGATGTTTTCCTTTACCGTAAAAGCATCGAATAATCGTACATATGAATATCAAAGCACAGTGGTACGTGTCTGGGTTTAAACTGGCGACCTCTCGAATGGCAAGCAACGACCTTAAACACTCGGCCATCAACGCTTTCTTACAATCGAAACTGTCTAATACAGTCTTATTTACTTCTTTTGTGTTTTAGACTTTTTTCTGCAGTCTGTCAATAACTTACGTCCACATACTAAACTAATAATTTGAATTTTCAACGCTAATTTGCTTCTAAATTGAAGCGTCGCTTAAAGTTTCCAATATTCAATATATAAATTTACTGGCTCGTTGGAACAGTCGCCTACTTAATGCCCGACGTTTCGACTGGGTTACACCAATCATGGTCGCGAGCGAACTCCTATCTATGTAGTCCCATAGTACCTGCTCTACTTAGTTTGGGGTCAGATAGCCGTGTGTAAAAATGTCCCAAATATTTAAAAAATAACAAAAATAGCATTATCAGTAGCACGGTCGTTACTCTTGTAACTTGTCTCAACGTCGATACAATTTAAAGCTTAGGCGAAGTACACAAGCACTGCATATGAGGTACACGCCTACATTAAATATCCATTACAGCGGGTGCATACGAGATGGCTTTTTAATCTTGTTGCAGCCGAACGGCACGCTATGCCATCGCCAGGTAAAGACCTACTCATTTGGTTCGCTAATGTGTTCGCAGCTTATGATTGATATCTTAAAGTAATCGATAAGTTTGTTATGTTTCTTGGAAGTTTAATAAAGTACTTTTGTTTGTTATAAGAATAAACTCTTTGATTACGTTAGCTATAAAGCCATTGATGTGTTTAAGATGGATAATGTCTTGAACTACTAAAAGGTTCTAAAATAACTCATAAGTATTTCATCGTGTGGATAAAAAGTAAGTAAAATACATGCTTGTATTCATGCATGCATGAATCAATATAAGTGGAAGGAAAACCTACGCTAATATTGATAAAACCATGTTTCTTTCTTTACAATATTTTTTTTCTGTCTTTACTGTTAATTTCTATTAGAAAAACAATAACAATTAAAAATATATTAAAATTATCCAATGAGAACCTAAGAATACTAACTACGTAGAAGGTACACAAGAAGACAATGACATGCAACATTTGAATTCAAAAAGTTTTTAAATCTCAAAGACAAGAGAATGAAAAGATATTGCAAAACAAACGGCGGCCAAAGATAAAACAAACATGTCCCGAGTCCCACATGCCGCTATAGACAACACTAACGTCAGAAAGGGAAACTTTTTGTTAAACTTGGATAAACATTAAACAATAGTTCTGCAAAGTCTTCCTTATCGAATTTACGATGGCCGCAATCGATCTTTTTTTTTATAAAAGGCTAACAAGATGACCACACTCCAACTGATGGTAAGTGGTAGTCAGATGCACATATGAGGTCGACAGGCACAATAGATCATATTGAGCCTGTCGCACTTACCCTGAAGGCCTGCTTAAATTCCGTTACACGCCCCGCCTGAAGAGTACCGAAATCATAGGAGGGAGGGAAAATATGAGCCGGAAGGGCATTCCATGACTTAATGACACATAGCAGAAAAAAGGAACTAAACCCCTAAATATCTCGATCTCTGTACAGAATATGCCACGCCATTTTTAACCGCCTTCAAAAAGGAGAAGATTATCTATTCATCTGAATGTTGCTTTTTTTTGTTTATCACCTATTTGTAAAGTTCATGAATTACTTTTAACGTATCATTGCATCATCATTAGGAAACAGACACAGATAAAAGCTATTCTAATTTAAGTTTCTTGTCGGTATCTTTCCTTGGTTGTAAAAGTAGGTATCCGAACCAGTGACTTACCTATACAAACGTAAGAAATTAGATAAGATATACCAAAAAAGTTGGTAGTTGGTAGTTGGTTGGTTGGTTGGTAGTTGGAAGTAATAGGTTAAAAAAAATTGAAAACTGAATTATGTTCAATTCCCGGACATAATTCAGTCATTTATCATGTTGTTTGCCGTAATCATGGGTCAACCTGAAGTTTATATGATATTCAGTATTCTAATGTGCGTAACCATGACAGTGATATTAAAAAAAAACTCTGTTGTTTATCAACTCCATATTAATTAGCATGCATCGCACAGTGGTACAACTAACAAGCCTGTCCGGGCCGCGCGCAAAATAAATTGTTTTTAAACTTATTACTGGAGAGACAACCACTGGGCGGGATTTATACCCGCTGCGTGATCTGGATCGCTGGCGGCTTACGCGTTCCGCTAAATGAAAATGTTTGCGAAAACTTCTGAGTGCAATACTGCGAATGCACTGTGCAGTGACGTCATTGTAAGAGCTGTGTATTAAATTTTTCTTTTGCAAGAGCGTGATGGTGTTGACATTTCGTGGTACCGTGTAATATTTTGCAATAGAATCTGAGCTTGTACAATATTCGATAAATAATAGCGTTTTCAATATGTACTTTACCTACTAGTGTTTAGATTCAACTATTTTGAGTTTTTAAGTTATTTGTATGAATTTTAGTATCACCATATCAGACGAAAATTATCGTATAAAAACATTCAAAATAGCCATAGTTCATTATTACACACGTTACCAGGAGTCTTAACATGTAATAACATCACATACTATATTAGTGTCACTTTACTACTTATTCTCCATTGTATTATGTTAATGAGAGATATGTTAGGTAGTAACTTTATCATTAAAACATCACTGGCTAGACGGTATTATTATAAAACTTAGCACTGTGCGCGAGTCGAGTACTTAAAAACGATTTATGTGAGGTGCGTGATTCGGGTCTTGAGAGACCGAGCGAAACATAAAGTAAACGAAATCAAAGTTGAAATTCTACAACAAGTAAGTGCCTCATGGTTCTATGTTATTAAGTACCTTATACTACATTATTTGTAGTTATTGTAATGAAATTGCATGCTTAGTTTGAAAGACGATAAGTCACTTCTTAAAAAAAATTGTTTGTTCATAAAAAATAAATTTCCTTAATATTACCAATCGCCGAAGTCTAAGATTTAAATATCAGTTCAGATTTAACGGCTATCACATACGAAACTTTTCGGATTTCGCCATAAAAATAATTAAAATCCGCGCAACACAAAAGAAAATCCGCCTACATCCGCCTTGCACTGCACGAAACTAATTTTGAACTCGTAAACCATTAGACTCTGAAAAACTACGGCCCTGCCTCGCATGTTGCGCCTACCGCCTGCATATTGCAAGGATTTCGAAGAGAAACTTTGGGGACGCGGCCTGAGCATCGGCGGGTAGCAGAACGGCTAGCGGGGAGATTCTGTTCTGAGATTTTAAGCGCTATTGAGATGGCTGTGTCTTGTGTATTTTATGTATCATCGTAACTTTTCGTGTCTATGTCGTGGTCAATAAACATTTTTCTTTCTTTCATTATTTCTGTGTTCTACTCTCTGACTCTATTTAAGTAATCAAACTTGAAAAAACGTTTGAGTCGAGTTAAGAAGATTAGTACAGTTAGTTGGTCTAATATAATTATTGCAGGAAGCTTCGAGTTTGTTGTGCGTTCCTGTCAAAAGGATACCTACCACACAAAAACTCTCACAGTACAGCTATTTTAGATAAGAAAGCCAACACACACATTGGCTTTCAAAATCTACCTGCCTTATCATTGTCTGAAGTCGCAAGATTATTAAAATGCATATTAATAGTGATACAAGCTGTATATATTTATATTCTTCGTACAGCTTTCTCATCACTGCCCGCTGATCTCAAGACCACGGCCTGTACCGTATCACTATTGGGGGTAAAAGGGGAGAACGTATAAATGCAGCTATTATTTTAAATAAACATTTGCTGCGGACTGTTCAGGAGTTGTGTGATTGATGACCAGAGTTTCGCTTTGCAGCTTTTCGCTTCGACTACACCTAATATATAATAGCAGGAGTTTCGACTACACCTAATACTCATTTGAGCTTCGCCTGCTAACTCTTTAAAAATGTAGAGATTAAATCTCACTTATTTCTTTTGCATTTGTAACGAAATGTGTGAAGTTGAACGAGATTTAAGGTGAAAAGAACTATTTAGTGCATACCTCGTGCATTTGATTAGTTGGCTTCAGTTTTGTGTCACTTCTCACGCGTGTGTGTGTGTAAAGGGGTCATTAGTTTATGTCAGTAATTGGTATAATTATTTTGTAATATTCAATGTGTTATGTCTAATCTCAAGCTCCAAAACTTAAAAAGTGGTGGCCAAACTTGAAGGAGTAATTAAAATAAACGGCCGTAATAATCATAATGCAGGTCCATTTAAACTCAAGATGGATGACGCATATGTAAAACAACTAAACTTCCCGAGCTCATTTTTTTAAAACTTCCCCTCTACTGAAAAATAGCCTGGCGACATCAAGACAAATTACATTTTCTCAACATTAATGGCTAACTTGAAATTATAATTAATGGTTCGTGAGAGCGTACGCTGAGTAGCTAATAATAATAGGTAAGTAAATTAATATGCAAAAAGGTCGCAGGTTCAGCGGATGCAATCGCGTTTTTAATACTTCAATAAACTTAATTAGACGGTACACATTAATGTGAGTTATGGGCGGGCCTAGCTTACGTAAGCGAAAGTTCATGTTTTTCGCGTTTCTTACCGTCACTTAGAAGGTATAAAGAAAATGGATATTGCAAGTATAAGAGAAACGTTCTTTTTTTGCTTAAAATTTTAAAAATTAAATAATTTCCTGTATTTCTTTGACACGAAATTACAACTTTACTTAGTTCTGTTTTAGTATACTCGTATGTACCTACATGTTTGAAGTTTTGAAAGCATTATTTCAACACGAAATAACACAACACAACAATTATACTTTCTTGAACTTAAAGTAGTATTTCTGTTTTTGACACGACTAACACGTAACCAAAAGGAAGGATGTATACCTATATGCATGTTACATACCTATGTATGTTATCTTAACTAAGTTACCACCATAATCTGCATCTTATTACAAACTGTAACTATACACTCGCCTACAACAAGTTTCTAACAACGCCCGATCCAATAAAGTGCTACGTATACAAGCAACGTCTTGCGAAAAAAAATAAAAAGTATCCCCCCTTATCCCTTGTACACTTTGTTACACCCCCTCAAAGTCAATCGCTTCTTGAGGCCTCGGTAGAGCTACTCAATATGATATTCGTAATATCGATAGTCTGAGTGATAAGTAATATTCGGATCTTGGTAACTGTCACGCATAATTAACTGAAAGTATATAGGATCCTCCTATGATCCCTCTTCAGGCGGGGCGTGAAATTTTTATGCAGGCCTTCAGGGTGAGTGCGACAGGCGTAATATGATCTATTGTGCCTGTCGACCTCATATTTGGATCTCACTATCGCTTACCATCAGGTGGAGTGAGGTCATCTTGTTTGCCTATTATAAAAAAAAAGGAATATATAAGGCGTCCGACCGATTTCGGCCATGGCAGTCGATCTCAATGGAGACCAGCACTGTACGCAAGCAAGTGCACTCTCTTTTCCCTTACCCTTATAGCTCGGTGAGATGGAAATCCGACATGACCGATGCGAGATCGGGCGCGAGACTGCTTAACGTGCTTTCCGAGGCACGGGCGTGCATCCACCAACTTCCTGACTCCAGACTGAGTATATCGATTGTGTTATTTCGAAGACAATAAGTAGCCAACATTCCAATATGGCGGATAGACAATCCCCTAAGTATATCGGTAGCCCGACATCGCTGATGACGTCACGGTGACTCGTCGATGTTTTCGCCACAGTCTCAGCATTACCGGTGTATTTGCTTTGAGTCCTGTTCACTGGAGATCGAGAGCATTGCAAGTCATCTCTTTGTTTACGTAGATTTCAAAAAAGCTTTTGTAGAGCCTGACAGTTTTGTATGTGGGTGGGTAGAATAGTATAACCTCGATTTTACTATTAACCTCATAGTTTAAGTTTAGGACAGGGGCATATTAATAATAAATAAATTGAAATAAAACTAATTTTACGGATTGAACTGGCGTGTATTGGTATTCTAAACATTATTTAGAGATCCGACGTTTCGAGCTAAATAATGATTAGTTTTATTTCAAATGTGTAGTGCTCGCGCAAATAAAAATAGACAATACTAGAAAATTACTATTTCTTTTCTTAACAACGTAACATAATTATTAACAGTTTAATTTGGCATCAAACGTTAACATTGTGAGCTTAATATGACCTTGACCTGGTTACGAGAATGTTTCATAGGTCACAAAGGATATGCCCATATTATACGTAAATTGCATATGATATAGTGCTTCTTAGAAGATATCATAAAGGGTAATAAGGCCGATAACTGATACAGTAAGAAATATTTATCTTCTATTAAGAAGATTACGGACGGTTCTAAATTCAAACTTAAACAAAAAGACGTGTGGCACTCGGGGACTGCCGCGGTATAGCTATTGCATATAGTACAGGATCCGTGGTGTATTTTTTCACTTGATTACTATCAAGCTAATTTTCCGTGAGTAGCTTCATTTTGATAAGACGCCCAAAAAATTCCTGTGCGAAAATTTTTGATTGTGGTAGCTAACAGAGGTAGCAATGATTAAATATTTAGGACCGTAGGACCGGGACAAAGTACCACGGAATTTGTAGGACAATATGACCGTTACATTATATAAATATTAACTAAGTAAAATAATAAAAATCAGCTGGTTAGTAATCATTTTTGGTGATCTCGTTATCGATACAAGTTGGAGGGGGAGGAGATCACCAAAAATGATTACTAACCAGCTGATTTTTATTATTTTACTTAGTTAATATTTATATAATGTAACGGTCATATTGTCCTACAAATTCCGTGGTACTTTGTCCCGGTCCTACGGTCCTAAATATTTAATCATTGATACCTCTGTTAGCTACCACAATCAAAAATTTTCGCACAGGAATTTTTTGGGCGTCTTATCAAAATGAAGCTACTCACGGAAAATTAGCTTGATAGTAATCAAGTGAAAAAATACACCACGGATCCTGTACTAATAGCATCGTCCGATTTCGGAGCAGCTCGTCTCGATTCGTACGAATTTCGTAGAGTCGTACAATACGTCTAACCGCACGCACACAAACACCGTGCCGAAGTCTACCGAACTAAAACGACGTTAGACGATTGTGAGGTTTTTTTCGTTACGGAATTTCTTGGTTCGGCCGCCGCGCTCAAAGCCCGCGATAAAAGCTATGCAATAGCTTAAAAGTAGAATCAAGTCACTTACCGTCCGTGTATCCTACCCCTCACATCCGTTCAAACATCGTTGGCTGTAGCCACTCAACTCGTTCTCATTTTGTTTACAAATTCCACTCGCATGTAATATTACATTCCGGCCGTTCCAACCCTTCCCTGCTCGATATCGGGACACGAATCGTCCCGATGCCACTTCTGTTTGCGTTTACGCGAGCTTCGATTTGTCTTCATACAGTGAAAGGTTGACAAGGGTCACCGGCTACCTCATTATACTATCGGAACTCGAATGTATGCGTTTATTTTCGGCAGATGATATATAGCTATAAAATTTACTATAACGCCAGTAATCCTCAAAAGGGTAGGTAATCTGCAGAACCTTATTTCCTTGAACCACTTCATGCCGATAATTGGGTATTAATGAAGATGATATAAAGCGATCTATGGCTGAACATTCTTCTCTTGAAACTATCCGAGACGATTAATTATTTGTAAGTTACTAATAAATGCGGGATAGCAAATATTCTAACCTAGTTCACAAGTTAAAACTTGACTCTATCTATTTACCTGTACTGAAAGCCCTAAACATTCTGAATTTCAACAAAACCTCTATATGTTTATTGGTATACCTATGTATACCAGTTAAAATGTATGTTGCTCTACTATGCATTTACTTAGTGCTCTAAAATGAAAGTAGGTTAAGGTACATACCGTTAAATATGTTATTTGTAAAAGACTTTCAGCTAGTTAGTTTAGCAAGTTGGGGATGTAGGCAGCTCTGCCTTTCCAAAGGTCAGCTTACATAAGTCAAGATATTCTGGGATCACTAGAGAAATGTTTTAACTTCATATGAACCGGTATATGTATTTCTTTATAAGTAAATGTATAGTTATATCATAAATAAACTTAGCAAGTATAACATTATTTTCTGCGCTATTGTAATTACTATTGGACTTTGAAAAGCGTACGAATAAACGTTTTCCTTATTTACGCAAAAATCTTTCTATATCATAACAATCGTAACTCCCCAAAACGTGAAATGTACACTATATAATACACAACATACCAAAAAGATTATTTGAAAAAATATAACCTACTAGCTGTGCCAGCGACTTCGTTCGCGATTCCCCCGTTTTTTTACACATTTTCCATTGTATCATTGCTCCTATTGGTCGCAGCGTGATGTTATATAACCTAAAACCTTCCTCGATAAATGGTCTATACAACGCAAAAAGATTTTTTCAAATCGAACCGGTAGTTCCTGAGATTAGCGCGTTCAAACAAACAAAGAAACTCTTCAGCTTTATAACATTAGTATAGATTTAGTTTTTAAAATGATTTCTGGTGGACTTTGACCTAGGTCAGCCACAATGTGATAATGATAAGCAGATCACAACAGCCGACCTCGGCGCCGCACTATCGCGTTCTCAACCACAACTTGTCCAAAGTGCCGCCCCAATATTGTATTTCCCTCTCAAACTTCACTTTTAAGCCGCTGCATCCCCCAACTTAAACCACAAGGGATAACCCACGCTCAATGGAATTTCTTAGTCAGATTTACTGAACAAGAACACAGAAATAGCAATCTTGTTGTAAACATAATAAGGCTTCTTTCCTTCCGCAAGCAACTGCATTCTGCGGCGAAGATCTACCAAATTGGGACGTTTATGAAATATTGTCGCGAAATGTTGGAATTTAAAGTTATCTTAGCGTTCAGTTGAGCAAGCCAGCGACGCATTGAAAAGATTTGGCCCCGTTTCCCAGCGCTGGGTATTGAAATGCCACACAACCGCTGTCGCTGGCAGAATGCAAGTTTGTGAAAAGATATATGGGTTTTTAACCAGATGCTATCCAGCATCGGCAAACTTGAGAAGATGAGCCAAGAAACATTTTGACTTGTTTACTGCTGAGAGAAAATTCTTAGCTGCCTTATCTTTATAACTCTACCCATTGACTTTGTGCTATACTAGCACTCTATTTCATAATCACTAAACTGCAATTTTGTAAAAAAAAATAATTGAATCCTCAGTTTACAGGCTAGAAATAGACTTATAAACTAAACGGAAAAAATATGGTTGTGTCCTGTAGAATCGTCGCTCCAATACCTAAAAGGATAAAATTTTATTTTCTGCGTATTTCAGAAACAGATTCGAATTCGGGAACAATGCTTTATCTCTGTTATTACGTTTAGATATAGAGTACTGATTTTCCGAATTATAGTATTTTCTACGTGTAACGCTTGGTTATACGTAGAAAACCACACCACATTTGCCACAATCAGAACTGACTATAGTCTTTTTCAGCTACGATCATCTTAGGTGAAAAAGACTATAGTTTTAGTTGTCTTAAGAATTTAAGAAACATTCTGATGATAAACTGACGGATAGCCAAACACAGACAGAATTCTTAGTAATAGGATCTCAATTGTACTCTTTAGGCACGTAGCCCTACAAACTGAACCAGTTGACTATAAAAAAACCATCTATCTCATAATACCGCTCACCATCAGGTAGAGTGAGATCATCTTCTTCAAGTTAGCCATTTATAAAAAAAGATAACTATCAAATTTCATTTTCTACCAAGGCTTATCAAAAGACTAGCCCCTAATCTTACTCCTACATTCAGGACTCAATGATCCCAAAAGACTTATTTCCTAAGGACCTACCTTCAGGTCTCTTGAGTGCCTGAGTTCCTGGCGCCGCGGAGGCTGCCCCGGCAAATCCGAGTAGACCAGGTTTCGTACGGCGCCCCGAAATTTGGGCTCGAAGATCACCGAGGGCAGTGCTAGCGTCGTCAGCTTGGAGTTGTACCTGATGAAGAAGAGTCAGGATATCAATAATCAATACAAATTAAATAAAATTGTTGTGTCTGTTTTCAATTTAAATAACGACCTTTTACTACATGGGTATGAATCTATATCAGGTACCAATAACAACAACACAACTATTAACATTTTTGTCTGTCTGTTTGTTCCCGCTAATCTCCGAAACGGCTGGACCAATTTCGACGGGACTTTCACTAATACAAAGCTAATTTTTTCAAGGTACATTATAGGCTATTTTAATTTCCGAAACGTAGTATGGGAGAAATTATAAGTGTTTATGGATTTTTATAGGTATGAAGGTAGCTCTGGAATAACATAGAGGCTACTTTTTTTTTAATTCAACCCCCATGGGGTTTACCGTTGTTGTCGGTCAGTTGTTAAAACTTGGTATGGAGGTAGCTGGCACACTGGAAAAACACCAGCGCTACTTTTTTTTTCAAAATTCGCCCGGGGTGGGGGGGAACGTACTATGGGAGAACGTTGACGGAACTTTAACAGCTATTTTTATACATCATTGCTACTAAAACCCATTAATACGCGGACAAAGTCGCGGGCGGCCGCTAGTATATAATATACGTATTAATAACACACCCAGATAGAGAACAAAGTCATAGGTCAGCATAAGTAAAGCCAGGAAATAAAATTTATTGTTCTATTACAGAAATTGAACCTGAAAATTTATTGTTGTTTGAATAAAACATGTTCGCGTCCGCGTCCGGAGGGTTCAAAATAAACATATATAAATTTGTCTCAGGCTGCATTCTGCCCCGAACTTGACAGGCTTTTAAAAACAAAAAGGTTTCACTTAAAATCCAATGCCAGTTCCTTAAACTACACTAAGAATAGTGCTCCAATTTCTTATCCGCCAGTGTACTTACTTGTACAAAGTAGCCGTACTCGGTTACACAAAACAGAGAAAGATAAAAACCGGCCAAGTGCAAGTAGGACTCGCACACGAAGGGTTCCGTACCAATTATGTAAAGAAAACACGTTTATTGTATGTCCCCATAAGATAAGAAACTTTATTAACCACAGCACAGGAAAAAAGTACAAGATAGTTTATATAACAAAACAAGAACACAAGACAAAAAATTAAAATTAAAAAAAGACAATGTACTGTGGTCAACAAGACAAAGCCGCAGCATTTGCTGCAGCAGCTAAAGCCGCTAAAGCGCTGGTTTTCAGGTTTCGCCATAACATTTTAATTTTATGTATTTGCAGCAACGAAAATACATCAATTGTGAAAATTTCAGCTTTCTAGCTATCACAGTTTATGAGGTACAAGTGCTTGGAGACAGACAGACGGCAGCGGAGGCTTAGTAATAGAGTTCCGTTTTACCTTTTAGATACAGAACCTTAAAAAGCGCTTAACGTTTCCCATCGCACACTCGACACAACCTAATTTAAGTTAGCGCAAGCAATTTTAAAATAACCACTGTCCTCGCGCCGTCAGCGCTGAGATATTGCGGACCACGACTTAATAGAAAAGGACGCAAGATAAATTGTTGTCAGCTTTCCTTGTCGCGCGGAGATGAATGGCCGGTGTTGCAGAAGGAAATTGTAAAAATTGAAGTCATATTTTCAAACAGATAGGTACGGATGAGTAATGGCGGCGGGCCACTGTGCGGGTGCTGAAGCGATCGCTCAATTTACAATTTATTCGTTTGATATATTTCAATTTTTATTGATAATTTCAATGGTGATGCTAGTAGAATTAATTTTATTCAGATATTTTTATGTATTAACGTATAAGCGAGCAAGAAATTTAAATATTATGTATTACACATTATACAGAATGCACTTTTGCTCTTTAGTGGGGAGGTAATCTCTCTTAGTTAACTTTAGAATATTACTTAACTAAGATATATTATACAAAAGTTTTCCTGTCGCAAAACTTCTGAACATTTTCCAAAAGGCCACAGAACACACTTTATGGAACTGGTTAATTAATTTAATATTATTAACGGGGAAATTATTTCCCACAGAGGTAAAAAGTGGATCGCTAGAAGTGATCTCTGCCTACCCCTCTGGGAAAAAGGCGGGATTTTATGTATGTTATTAACGGGGTCTTGTCGCGATAACAAATGCAGTAATACAGCAAATACATAGTTTCATAATGCCCGACATCACTACTAAGTCATACATGGACCATGGTTACGAACGAAACAATGTGCGAAAAAGCTTAAAGCTTCTTTCGTATATTCGTATATTTTTTTAAATATATTAAACCCTAACGTAACTTTGGAAGAAAATGGCTGGCTCGGTGGACCAGTGGTTAGTGACCCTGGCTGGCCGTTCCAAGATTCGATTCCCACTCGGGACAAATATTTGTTTGATGAACATCGGTGTTTGTGCCGTGTCTGTGTGTGATTGTCTATTTATGAGTATTATTCATTGTATATGATATATTTCATAGCTCTGCTTAGTTTGGGGAAATGTCTCAGATATTTATTTATTTCTTAGAAAAATCACATAAACATCTGGCATCAGCTAAATCTTGTTACATGGTGTTAAACTTTCACATGGCTACAACATACATTATACATACTCGTAACTAACCAAGATCAATTACCAAGGTGTGAACACCATCACCCCAGCTAAGGGCCTTATCTGTCACTATGTTCCCTTTCCGGCCCTTAATAAGATCAGCGAAGAGTCGTGCAAGGTGACTTAATTATGTACTATAATTTGCAGTGATAACGAAGTCAGACACAGTGAGGGAACTTTTAAGTGTCTAACTCACAATGTTAAAATCGATAGGAAAGCTTTCTATAAATCAACTGCTACTTTTGATAGAGGAACACAAGAAATCGAACATGACATGGAGTTTATACGTTACAGTTTTAAAAAATAGCTTATAAACTATAAATTTGGTTTTTCCTAAAGCATACAAAGTAACTTTATCAGCATATAAATTATCGTAGAACAATTCATTATAATAGTTATCTTCATTTTAATCTATACTAATATCTATACTAATATTATAAAGCTGAAGAGTTTGTTTGTTTGTTTGTTTGTTTGTTTGAACGCGCTAATCTCAGAAACTACTGGTTCGATTTGAAAAAATCTTTTTGCGTTGTATAGACCATTTATCGAGGAAGGCTTTAGGCTATATAACATCACACTGCGACCAATAGGAGCAAAGATACAATGGAAAATGTGTAAAAAACGGGGGAAATGCGAACGAAGTCGCTGGCACAGCTAGTTTGTAAATATTCTTAGAGTAATTAAAAGTAAAGTATTTTTATTTATAATTCAGGGGCTTTTGATAGATTACAATTCAAACCCATTCCCGCAAAATCTTGAGTCATGCTTAGCAAGTAAATACACGGTAAAGCTCTACTCAAAGAATCCCTCAAAAGTCCCGAACACGTCGTAATTAGAGGCTCATTATTAGCGAGGTGCGACTCGGGCCGCGAGTCGTAGTTTAATTACATTAACGCCACAGCTTAATCTGTGTCCAGTGAAGATGTATGGCCAACGCTACAATACGCGGACACGGTTTCATACAAAATTCCCTGCGACGATCCACTTTTGTATATGCTCGCTGAACGCAGCAAAGTCAAAGTTAAAGTATTTATTGCCAACTAAGTGTGAGGTATTTACGAAGACCTTATTGTTCATACATAGAACATACTTAGTTATTCTTGTCAGGCACTGCAATAATGAGGGCATTAGAAAAACTATACAATCTAAACTTGTTGTTGTTCGTACATGTAAAATACAGGATTGAAATTTAATATGTAATATCTGGGACATACAACTGTATGGGTCAGGTGGGAGACATTTTGTCGACCGGTTGCTGTTACCACCATACAGTTGCGTAAAACCCGCCAAGTGACTCTGACTTCTCTCGGTCAGGTCGCGTTCCGGGATCAGCACTGTACGAACCGGAGCCAGGGGGGACCATTGCTGCGGCAAGCGCCGGACCAGTGGAGCCTTAGCGGCGGTATTGTGCGGGCGGAGCGGGTCAGCCCGCCGGCCAGGGAGACCCGTAGAAACGGTGGTGCCGCTGGCCGCCCGCGGCATAGTACAGGGGCCCGACGGAGACTAACCACCTCCGAAGGTTGCCCCACCAAGTCGCGCATAATCCCGGAGCGGCTCGTCGTGCCGGATGGTGCTCGGAGTGGGACGCGGCGTGTCCACCTCCAGGGGGGTACGGGGGCTTTTCCGTCCGGCAAACTTGCCAACTCCGACCCGCACAGCTCAATACCAATGCGAGACTCCACGCTTTGTCTCGTTGTTGCCGCAGCAATGGTCTCCTCTTTCACGTCCCCCTTACCCTCTAAAATCGATGGCAGTAAAACCAACGCAACATCGTCCTAGAGCGGCACCCCAACTCCCCACCCCCTCGCTGTTTGAGGTGGAGTTCACTAACATCCGTGGACTCCATGCAAACCTCAACGCCGTCCACCAACACCTCGAGACGGCGAGGCCTGCGATGTTGTTTCTGACGGAGACTCAGATTGGCTGCCCTGCCGATACGGCATACCTTCGATATCCGGGCTATGAGCTGGAAGAGTCCTTCCAGCCCAAGGCGGGTGTGTGCCTTTTCGTCAGGGCGGACGTCTGCTGTGTCCGTCTTCACTGCCTCGAAGACCCATCCCTCTCCATCCTTGGTGTGCACGTGGATTTAGGCTCTGTGAGCAGAGTCTACGTGTGCATATACCGGTCCCATAAAGGTGACACCGAGACAACTCGACTCTTTGACCATCTGAGTCAGGCGGCAGACATCGCTCAGGCGCGGTTCCCCAATAGCGAGCTGGTGTTTTTAGGGGACTTTAATGCCCACCATGACACCTGGTTGGGCTCCCTTAAAACAGACCATGCTGGCCGGGCCGCCCACGCATTTGCTCTCACGCATGACCTGACACAACTGGTACTCCAGCCCACCCGGATGCCTGATATTGTCGGTCAAGCGCCCTCCCTGTTGGACCTTCTGCTGACGAGCCACCCATCGGGGTACCTAGTGTCGGTTTGTGCCCCACTGGGGTCTTCCGACCACTGCCTGGTGGGTGCAACAGTGCCATGCACCGCTCCCCCACAACCCGTGGAGGTGACGCGGAGACTGTGGCGCTACTCGTCGGCAGATTGGGATGGTTTGCGTGAATACTTCGCATCCATCCCTTGGGGGCAGAGCTGCTTTGGAGGAAGTGATCCCACGGAGTGTGCAGCGGCTATTGCGGGTGAGATCAGTATTGGAATGGAGTATTACATTCCATTTACTGATGTCACCAGCGGTCGCAAAGATGATCTCTGGTTCAGTCGTGAGTGCGCCGCAGCCGTTGAACTGAAACGGACGGCGTACCGCAACTGGGCCAGGGCTCATGCACTCCGGGATCCTAATATTACTTCAATCAAAGCAGCCTATAACAAAGCCACCAAGGCCACCAAAAGGGCCTACATTAGAGCAGATGCCCAGCGAGTTGCACGTGTTGGCCAGGACCTCATTAGGCATCCCACGGGTAGCCGCTCCTTTTGGCGCCTGGCTAAACATGTGCAATCCAACTTCTGTCTGGCTTCGTAGGCCCCGATGGAATATCCTAACGGTTCACTAGCTCATCAGCCGCAGGAGAAGGCAGATCTGCTTGCCAATCTTTTTGCGGCCAATTCCTGCATTGATGACGGTGGAGCACAGCCGCCTAAAATTCCAGATTGCGGTGCTCATATGCCTGAGATCCGAATCAGGCAATGTGATGTACGTGCTGAGTTGCAGTCACTTGATGTAAGGAAAGCTAGTGGCCCAGACGGTATTCCAGCGTTAGTACTTCAAATTTGCGCAGCGGAGTTGTCTCCAGTACTCACACGCCTGTACCGCCTCTCATATACCTCGGGCATCGTGCCCCGGGCTTGGAAGGAGGCGAATGTTCAGCCTGTCCGCAAAAAGGGGACAGGTCTGATCCTGCCAACTACCGGCCCATAGCTATAACCTCAGTACTGGGTAAGGTGTTTGAGCGGATTATTAACGCCCAGCTCATCCGCTACCTAGAGGATCACTCGCTGCTGCATGACCGTCAATACGGTTTTAGACCAAAACGGTCCACGGGTGATCTTCTAGCGTACGTTTCGCACCTCTGAGGGAGGCTATGGAGAAGCACGGCGAATCTATGGCAGTTAGCCTTGATATCGCTAAAGCGTTTGACCGTGTATGGCATCGTTCGCTTCTCTCCAAGCTCCCGGCATACGGTCTGCCACCTCGCTTATGCGAATGGATTGCGGGATTTTTGGAGGGGCGCAGGATTCGTGTCCTCTGTGACGGACGCACTTCCTGTTTCCACCCAATAAATTCCGGTGTACCTCAAGGTTCCGTTCTGTCGCCGACATTGTTTCTGCTGCATATCAATGACATGTTGTCACTAGGCAACATTCATTGCTATGCAGATGACAGCACTGTCCACGCACGTTATTTTGGAAGACCTGGGGTAAAGCAGACCGAAACCGAGGAAAAGAGGAACCTTCTTGTCGCCGAGCTTGACGGGGTCTTGGACCGCATTTCCGAATGGGGCTCATGCAATCTTGTCGAGTTCAATGCCAAGAAGACACAGGTGTGTGTTTTTTCTAGTAAAGTGTCTCCTTTCCTTTCCCATCCTACTCTTCAGAGCACCCTCTTACCAATACAGGATAGCCTTAGCATCCTTGGCATAGATGTTCGCCGCGACCTGAACCAGCGGGATTACATCGAGAGCGTCATTAGAACAGCCTCCCGCAAACTGGGGATCCTGAACAGAGTGCGGCGATTTTTCACACCGGTGCAGCTCTGCCTTCTTTATAAGGCACAAGTTCGCCCATGTGTGGAATATTGCTGTCACCTCTGGGATGGCTCCGCAAAATACTTGCTCGACGCTCTCGATAGGTTGCAGCGACGTGCTATCCGTATTGTCGGTGATGTAGAGGTGTCCGAAACTCTGGAGCCTCTACAACTACGTAGAGACATTGCCGGTCTTAGTGTTCTCTACCGTCTCTTTAATGGGGAATGCTCTGAAGAGCTATTTCAGCTAATCCCTCCCTCCCCTTTCCACTCCCGAACGACACGTGCAGGACAGCGCTGCCATCCACATACAATGCAGTCGCTGGTGGCTCGGACTAAGAGGTTCAGCTCTTCATTTCTGCCCCGTGCCATTAAGGCATGGAATGCCCTTCCAGCTCATGTTTTCCCTCCCTCCTATGATCCCGGGCTCTTCAGGCGGGGCGTGAAACGGCATTTAAGCAGGCCTTCAGGGTGAGTGCGACAGGCGCAATATGATCTATTGTGCCTGTCGACCTCATATTTGGATCTCACTACCGCTTACCATCAGGCGGAGTGTGGTCATCTTGTTTGCCT
This sequence comes from Maruca vitrata, assembly GCA_039566165.1. Classification (NCBI taxonomy): domain Eukaryota; kingdom Metazoa; phylum Arthropoda; class Insecta; order Lepidoptera; family Crambidae; genus Maruca; species Maruca vitrata. Next base: position 12,950,799 of record CM076928.1, on the reverse strand, counting down.
ATTATAAAAAAAAAAAAAAAAACATTTCCAAACACAGTCATATGACCCCAAACTAAGCAGAGCTTGTACTATGGGCGTCAGAGACTGATATACATACATAGATATTTATAAATACACACTTAAATACATAATCACATCCAGACAAGGAACACACACACCACACCACATGTTCATCGCATAAATATTTGCCCCGAGTGGGAATCGAACCCACGACTCTTGGAACCGACAGTCAATTTTACTAACAACTGTTCCACAGAGCCAGTAAAATTTCTAGGTAGACTGGTAAGAGGTAGCTAACTATACCAGTAAGTCGGTAAAGTCATATAACAATTTAAAAAAATAATGAAAAACTACTAATAAATATCTGCGGTATCTATTCGTTTTTAACCTTAAATATCTGATTCTATCCCACTAAACATTCAACTCTCATAAATATTCTCGCACATCGTACGTGTTCATCCCTCGTCATTCCCCTGCCTATGTCACTTTGACCTTTACACGGGAACGAGCCTGCACTCTGATCTAATTAGTATTTCAGAACATATGAGTTCAGACTGGTGTGTAAATAGACCTCTAGTTTGTGAAATGGCAAGCCCGCGCGCTTACCAGTTTTCACGGTAAATTGTCCTTCCGCGGCATATTACGTCATTTTGCAGCTTAATTATAACTAGCAAATCAAAATCGCAATAAACCAAGTACTGGATCCTCTACGTCACTTAACAAATTTTGGCTTGGATTAGCCTCTACATTAATTAACTAACATGGATTAGATGTTTAGATACATCTAAGTTTATATGCGCACTGCTATGTATTAATCGTTTTCTATAGTATTCCACCTGTTATTAGAAGGCTTCTTGACATGGGATGTGGATACCACCACGTTTTCCTGACAAATCATATACAAAACTTTATACCTTATAATAATTAATATATTATAAGTTTAATAAATAGATATGTAAACACAAAGCATGCTGTGTACACTGTTTAGTCGGACAGTAAAGTGATCTCATCTTTAAGTTACGTTAAGTTACGTTTTTCCTATTAATACAAGGAACCTACCAATTAGACGTAGAATGTCTTGAACGTTTAAGAGTTATCTCTGGGTAAATCTTACAATAATTCAAAACAAAAAATCAGTCGGCAAAAGTCGATCGTAAAAGGTCCCCCGTTTCCAATTCGATCTTACAAAAATAAATAAACGTAACATCGGCCGTCCCTACACCGCCCGAGAGCTGGCTAATGTCAAGGAATTTTATAACGACTTCAAAGAGTTCTCGAGTAAATGGACTTGTTCTTAGCAAATAGAAATTATGCTCTCAAGTATGAGAAACCAGACTCTAAGTAGATTACATTCGCTGCGAGTTGGTGCTCTTTGGGCGAGCGCTAGGCGACGGCATATAAATGTTGGGGAAGTCTTTTCATAATGCATTAATTCGCATTCGCTGAGGAAACTATTTTAAGATTATTTGAAATCTTTCTTCAGATTTTCTTTAAGACATAAAACAAATCCTCAGTTCAAATATTCCTCAAGCGTAGTAACAAGATTTTATAAACAAATCATAAAGTAAAATTCAATTTGTTTACCGTAGCTGATAATCAAACTTTTTGATTTATTTTCTTTTTTGACAACTACGGATCAGGTAAACATAAAAATGATATTTAGTTAGGATAAAACACTTTAATTCTATCTAAAGGTTGTTTGATTATCTATTTCCCAAATCAATAACCGGTTTTTACACATTTTCCGTTGTTTTTTTGCTCCTATTGGTCGCAGCGTGACGTTATATTATCTAAAGCCTTTCTCGATAAATGGCCTATCCAACACAAATATAATTTTTCAATTCGAACCAGAAGTTTCTGAGATTAGCGCGTTCAGAAAAACAAACTCCTCAGCTTCATAATATTAGTATGGATAAACAACACAATACCATAACTAACTAGATTGTCGCAGTGGCCCAAAATGCAGCAAGTTTCATATCAGTCAAACACCCTTTAGCGGAACAGAAAACATTCAGCAAAATTAAATAACGGATGTTCAAGGAAAACGTCCATAGAGACGAACGTAAAGTCGTCACTTTTGACAGTCGCTCGAGGAGGTCTAGTAAATTTTCAATCTTGTCACGCATCCGCAGACGCCCGCGAGTTTATCTGCCTCCCGGGATGCCTGCTAGCCACGTGTATCCGAAATGTAGGTTAACAGTTAATATTTCCTTAGGAAAGCTTCTAGAAGCTTCCTCATCGCATTTAAGGTTAATTGTACAAAAGGACATTTTGAAACTTTACGATACTGTATAATTAGTAGTTGTGTTTTTAGTTTGTGTTTTTTAGTAGTGTAGTTTAATACTTAATCGTTTTAATTAGTCTAATCATATTAGGATTTCCCAAAATAAAGTCACAGATGATGAGCTTTAGCTTTTGGTTTATAGTATCTAATAAACTGACGTTATGTGCATGAATTTATAAAATTCATCGGTTTTCACATATGTTACAAAGATAATATTACTAATTGTAATTTTAATTGTTCACTTGTCATTCAACTTTTTAATCGTTGCCTGGAATAAGAACTATATATTTCTTACATACATTCCAACCTTACATCACATAAACTCCAACACTAGAATCAGAAGTATGTATTTCATACTCATGTCTACTCTACATCGCATACACTCAAACAGCAGGCCAGACACCATGTGAGCTCTACTCGCTGACGCGCGCTGGGAAATTAATACCACGCTTTTCCCTCGGGACTCAAGACACCAATTGAAAACAGGATGATGCAGTGAAGCCGAAATACTGGAAGACGGGGATATGTTAGCGGTTTCCAGCGGAATTCTTTATGTACGGAGGAAATGAGTCCTTAGATGGTTGCGGACATGATAGCAATGCACGAAAAACAAATCTTATGCGAGGCATTTGTTAGCTAGATCCTTATTTGGGTAATGAGCTAATTATTTGACACGAATATAATTGCTTCAAATAATAACAAACTTCCTTATAAGGCGATCCAATATTCTTATTTAAGAAATAAGTACGGTAACGTTCATATTTTGTAACATTGAAGTCGTCTTATCACGAGTTTCGTGAAAAAAGCACTTACAATTATTAAAACGACATCTAGTTTAAAGACAGTTATTATCCAGTGAGTTTCCCGCTCAACCTCTCACATCACAATGCCGACTCCTCGTAGCGTAAAACTATGGTCCTTCGAGCCGGACAAAAGGCCTCTCTGCAAAATTCAAGTTGAGAAAAGGTTCAGTATCTCTTGTTAACAAAAAACGCAAGGCCTTCTATAAATCAAATGCGATTGTTAAGAGTAGTTCTGGTTATATCGACAAGTTAAGCGGGCGGCATCCATCTCCGACCCAATAAAACTATCCCGGGAAGTGTAACGTATGAGGATTCCTGACTAAGTGATATATCAAGTACAACCTCTTTTAGGGAGAGGGCACACTTGTATGGCAAATATCACGGTTAATCGATTACCACAAATGCTTTTTGGTCATACTAATGGCGGAAATGTTACCCAGTACAATCATGTGTTATGTTGGATAAGTGACAATTGAAACCAGTTCCATACAAACTCAAGAACTCCGATTTACTCGACTCGTCCATAAGTAAGACTCATGTGAGCTATGTATTGACCTCACAAAATAAATCATTTTATCTTTTATATTAAAAGTCAATTAAATAGTAAGCTCTGTTACAACATGACCATCTACTTGAATTCAAGGTGAACTTAAAAGTACTTTGGAAATATTAGTTTTTATATTAAAAATTGGGTTTGAATTTCATTTTGGTTTAAATATTGATGTGAAATGATTATTATCACCATTATATGATTAATTTCTTATCTCGGCCACTAACGAAAGAGTCGTCATAAAAAGTCCACTATCTTATCACAATTGCAGTAACAGCATACTAAATTGCAACAATGTATCTTAACACAATAAAATGGCGTCGTACGCAATAAAATCCGAGTGTGTGCACTCGCCCTGTGCTCATAACCCGTGACCCGATTTCGAGCTCTTTCTTAGACGAAAGAAAATGGAATAAAGTCGTAGATTCAAGGCTAATGGATCTTGCTAGTCGTCTAGAAAATCCACCACCGAAATTTCTTTCAGTAGAGTTGGTACGCGCTCATAAAACCGAATATTCTTTTTGGAAAGCTGTTCGATTGTGATAGGTCACAATCAAGAAAGTTATTTGGCAAGTTTTTACTTCTTGAATTAATAATGAACGTATTATTTATTTACGGCCAGTTAAACGATTAGCACTTTGCTGAGTATTATCATGACCCCAAACACTGGTTTCCACTTTATTCTTAAACTAGTGACCCGCCATCGCTTCACTTCGGGTGAATTTACATAAAAACATTCCTCTTGAATCCCTTTATCTTTTAAAAAACGCATCAAAATCCGTTGCAAATTTTCAAAAATGTAAGCATATGAGATAGAGAAAGCGACTTTGTTTTATACTATGTAGTGAAATATAGTAAAACTAGATCCTACAGTGTGAATTATACATTCACTCATTGAAAGCGGAATTTAGAGCCAAATGCTTGCAATTTTAACAGTCACATCAAATTAGCTGGGCCCTAGAGTAGCGTGCATATCTATAGTCATATAAAAAGGCAAAAGTCTATTTCCAGTTTTATTACATGTACCAGTATCGTTACACGCAACGCAAATCTAAGCAAGCCTAGCCTTCCAGACCCGAGTCTAGACCGAATTTCATTACCCTTTCATAAGTAATGCCCAGCTTGGCCCCGTTTTTTATTTTCACTGCAGATATGACTAGTGTTGCCAGCTCATTTTCTTATTATTGGGACGCGAAAAAAGGTTATCATCGTTCTAAGATCTAGTTTCCCTGTTCTTTGGGCAGCTTTTTTTTATTTACTCAAATTATCAACAGCTATGTATAAGCATTAAGAGTGAAGTGTATGCGTAATACATCAACATTGTACTTGGAAAACTGTTCTTACTTTATAAAAGACTGTGTTTCTCAATATTGGTTGTTTGATATATAACCGCTTTAAAAAAACTGAACTTCGAGTGTCCCACTTATGCCGCTAACGGGACGCCTTCTAAGCTGAAAAGGGACGACTCTTTAAAAACTCGAGCTACACTAATAAGACGCGACTCCTGCAGATAAGTTTTAAGAAAATATTTAGCTGGAAAATGAGATTAAAAATGAATTTCGCTAAGCTCATCTGGTTTGGGTAAGGCTAACAAATTTAATGTAAACTATCTATTAAAAAATTTAAAACTGAAACTTATCTAGTAATTACTTACCTCTGCATTAAAAAAGAACTCTAGCTCTTCTTTCTGATTCAAGCAAAATAAGATGTTCGTCTATGCGAACTCTATAAGGCTTTAGATGTTATTAATATACATACATACATACTAATTGGGATAGAATATATTTTAGATTACAACTAAATAGCTCATTGATTGACGTGATATACTTGACAATGTTGCAATAAACTAACTAAAGTCGAACTAAGTTCGTCAAGATAATTAGAGTAGACGTCCCAATGAAAAATCGACGTTAACACCAAAAGTTAAGGGCGTTCATCCTGAACTCAAATCCAGGTACCGATCCAAAAACACAACAAAACGCAAACACTAAAACCTGTGCATAATGAATTAAAAAGACGACCGCGGCTGGAACGTGACTGCAGCGGTCGTAACGAGCCAAAACCGGCCGGAACCGGTCCAAACCGGTCCGGACCGGCAACTGGGTCACGCAGGAGGGTAGTTAACACTTGAAACTAGTTTTTACTGGAATTTACTGTCCCCAGGGCGGATTGTTCACGCCCGCTTACAAGTGTTCATGCTTACATTGACGATGTTTGCGGCAACTTTCAGCTGTTATCGTTATGTGTTGGAATTGGGGAAGTTATGCATATGCGTAACTGGGGTTTTTAAAGCTTATTTCTTTATGTGTACTTTGTTACGTAAAGTTTATGTAAAGATAGTCGATTAGTCCTGGAACTAAGTCAGTCCATGTTTGGAAACTGAGAGAATCAATGAAAACGCTTAAGCTCCAAGAACCAAACTCTTAAAGTTTGAAACGAAATCGGATAAAAAAAATTGGTAATTTTAGTTGAAAACTTGATCAATATGATGACAAAACTTTTTGCATCGGTTCGATTGAACCATTAGGAATCAGCTTTATGAAGAAGACTAGCAGCTTGCTCAAACTCTGAGCTAGTTTAAGAAGTAATATCAAGAAAATCGGATTAAGGATTTAAAAAATCACAGATGGAATTTCATTGAAATGCAAGGAGAACTCATAAAACGTCGAACAGAAATCCGCGCGATAAATTCCCAGTATATAGTGTTAATAATGTTTGAGGTTCGTATGTCATTACTAGTATTAATACCAATAAAACAATTTGAATCCGAGCAACGGTACGCGACAGAGTACCGTTTTATTGCGTTTCGGGTGAAAAATATCCATCGATATTAAACATTCGCAGAATTTTATCTGGAAAATATGAACGAGTGAGAATTTTATGGGTGGACGCTTATTCTCGAAAGTATTCTAAATTTGCCTCAACAGAAAGATGTTCAAGCCAAAATTTAATATTTAGACGTAATATTAAAATTCAAAGCGAGTAGCGAGCACGGGTCCTGCCGGGACAAAGGAGCTTGGTCGAGCTTCACTTTATGGACTACAATGTTTATTTCGAGGTTCTGCGGCTCGTGAAATTGATTAATCTCTTAGAAATGTTTTATTTCACAATTGTTTGCGCGACCGTTCGAACGGAACGGCCTATAGACGTTTGACAATGCGGTGAAGGGCTTAACTCTTAAGAAAAAAAATGTTATCATAGGGTGATATACTAGAAATCCTATAGATTGCTGTAATAGGTATAACATACCTTTCTCTCACTGACTTACTCGTCACTGCAGGTTTAAAGGTGCATTTCATAATGTACCTGTCTTATACGCCGACTCACTCATACGATCAAAGACACAACGAGAAGCTTATATTTGTTACACTACTTAGATTTACATTAGAACCTCTTAAGTATGTTTTAATGTTTCAAAAATTCACGTCAAACCTAATAAATGATAAACAAAGAGTTAGGAAGTACACTAAATAAAACAATTTCAATAAAACTGCTATATTTGGATATAATACGTTATTTGTCCCGTTCATCTTTCATGTGTAAACTCGTCAAAGCTTGAATCACATTTCGGCATACAATGACATATGTTCTGATGTACCAAATTAGACCAACAAAGAATTGACCGAGCGTAAGTTTATGCGAGAGTAATTATTTCCCTTTGATATTAAAAAGGGCGGACCCTTTTGTGATTGTTAAATCGGGTGTTTCCGTTCGCTTGAAGACGAGGTAAACGGTCATAATAAATATTATGTCCCTATTTTAAACCTACACATTCACAAAACAAAATTCCTTTATGTTTTGATGAAAGGATGGAAGTATGCTAAGTGATTTAAACTTAGCATACACTTAGCATAGTTTACTCGTTGTTTATAAGCCTGATGTCTGTGATCTAAAATCAGATCTATCTTTGATTTAAATGACAGTCGCCCAATTGCGTAATCCTAACATCTTAAACCCTGTATTTATGCATTCCTTAAGTAGGTTACACATTTGCAAGGAAATTGTTCCTTTCTTAGTCTATAGACTCATCAGTCTCTAGTTTTATCATGAATGCACGACAGACAGACAAAGTTACTTTCAGATTTATAATATTAGCAAGGATTATAACATTGTATAGTAGTTCGTTAAATCTTTAACTTTGCGTTACCAGGACAGGCAATCATAGAACCCATTACGTACAATTCACAAGCAAATCCGCTTTCAACGCGCAAAAAATCAATCCCGCGCACGCGGACACATCACACACATTTCTGCAACTTTTAAATATTCGTTAAAATTCCCCAGTTTTACAATGTACGTGGCGTGTTCGCCGGTTTTTTGTGGCAATGCATTTTGTTGGCACACACTCGCTACCGTACGGTCGCCTATTTCGGACGTAAGGGAAAAACAGCGGAATTTTTATATTAATGGCGCAATATTTCGTGGGCCATCTTGTTTCGGGCTTACTAATTATGCGGGTGAAGGTAAAAGATATGAGCGGTGTTTTGTATGTACATATATGATAAACGGTTCCGGTCGGGTTAGTGAATATGAAAATGCATAAATATGTCGTAAATTATTTAGAGAAGAAGCTTTATCAAATAAAGAAGATGGTACAGGTGAACCGAAATAGTACAGCAAATCACTTGGAAAAAAAATAGTAATTTCATAGAAATAAAACATCTTCGAAGTCATTAAAACGGCCGATAACTACTTATATATCACTTAATAGTAATAATATTAAAATATGAGTACTCATTACTGTCAGCCATATGTTGCGCTACATTTCACGCCGTAAGTAATCGATATAATGCAAACAAGGTCGCAATCGAAGCAACAACACCCGCCTAGACAAAGTAACAATATCAAAACGATAACGAAATTCGGAAATAATAAAATGTATGGGATTGACATTAGATTGACCGCGTGGCCAGAATACCAGCGCTGCAGCGGCTCTCGGGAAGATGTGGCATATGCTGTAGTATATACCTCGTTGACCACATTCATATTCCTTGTCTAAGTGTGATATTTTCTTTGTTTGAGTTGAGTTTTTGTTTTTTCTATATTTATGTATCATTGTTACTTTTCGTGGTCCATGTCGTGGTCAATAAATGATTTTTTTTCTTCTTTCTCGTCTTCTTCGTCTAATGTCAATCCTATACATTTTATTGTTTTCGAACTTCGTTATCGTTTTGATATTGTTACTTTGTCTAAGCCCCCAGTCTTCGTCACCGCTAACACCCGTGCCACGCACCACACTCCCAACAATGGGGACTCAATTAAAATTCTCGAGACGTCGCCATCCGACTTTTATTGCAGTAATTTCGTGAAAAAGACAACTTTCCATGTCTCCGACTTTACGCCGGAATGTTGATTTTGTCGTAGCTAATTATACAAGTATAGTCACCGATCTAATACAGGGTGAAATCTTTTGTCAGTTCCCTAATTTACATTGTGTGTTCCTGCGAAAAAATGATGACTTACCATTAATGTTTTCTTAGCGTTGGCTATAACACAAAGAATGTGAAAAATACATATATACAATTCACACAAGGAAATGCGACACATTTCTAATCTAGACACGCGGTAGCGTGTCAAGCCAAGGTTCAAGAAACAGAACTGGCGAGCCGCACCGTGTGTAATATTACACGAACCATTTGGAACCACTTTTGAACCCCTCATAAATCAAAAACTATTTCACATAAACGTATCAAATTTGGCTCATATATTGTGACTTGCGAGATAAATATGTGTTCTAAATTTCATAAGCTTATCTCAAACAGTTATTTAGATATAAATGTCCAAAAATCCTCATTTTTATCATTGACTGACTGACAGATCAAAATTCTAACCCAGTTCCAAATGACCTAGAGAGTTAAAATTTGGTATGCAGATAGGTAATTACATGAATACAAAGGAAAAAATAAAAAACTGGCAATTTTTCAATAATTAGGTTAGGTTCATGTGTTCCTTCCTAGCGGGGCCCCCCGAGCTAGACTTGTAAAACTAATGGCAATGCTTCGGTGGCTCAATGTACCTTTCGAGTTTATCAACAGAATTGAATATACCTCCACCGTTTTGGCAGAAATTACGATAAAGTTACTGATCTTCCCAGCTGGGCCCTCGTCTGTTTAACGTTCGAAATACCTGAAAAATATACTGATCTAATATACTTCCAATGTACCTTCCGATTTATGAACCATATTCAAGGAATCTTTTATAGAACCGAACAAATTATGCTTTAAAGTTCTGTCTTCCCAGCTTTTTTTATTCCTTTTTACTTTAATTACAGAGGGCCCTGTAATTCAAGTAAAAAGGAATAAAATATACAATTTTATGTTTTTCCAATGTACCTCTTAGTTCTTCGCAGTTTACCAAATTTAGATGCAAAATAATGATTTTGGTAAAAAACAGTACACGCTTGGTAAGGTAAGGTCAGCAATATTATATTTGCAGCAATGAGGGTAGCTGTGAATAGTTTGTTATATTATTTCATCATCAGTTAGAAACGTATCACTGCGTTATAAATATTTATGTGAAACAAAAAATAAACAATTATGGGGAAAACCAGTGCAGTTTGTGTTTTAGAACAAAAACTTATTGTATTTGTTTACATTAAAGTATGTGTTTACAAAATAAAAGTATTAGATGTATATATTTGTAATTTTACTATTGATTCTGATATCCGAAACACGGGTGCTGGAGCTACCTATCTCGGAGTCACATACATATAATAATATTAAAAGTAGATAACTACGTATTTATAATTAAATCAACATTTTCCTAACAAACAACCAGTTTTCATTTAGTTGACACACCTACTTTTTATTTGCTAACCGTACTTACCAAGCGTGTACTGTTTTTTACCAAAATCATTATTTTGCATCTAAATTTGGTAAACTGCGAAGAACTAAGAGGTACATTGGAAAAACATAAAAACTGTATACTATTTTTATTTCTTTTCACTTTAATTACAGAGGGCCCAGCTAGGAAGACAGAACTTTAAAGCATAATTTGTTCGGTTCTATAAAAGATTCCTTGAATATGGTTCATAAATCGGAAGGTACATTGGAAGTATATTAGATCAGTATATTTTTCATGTATTTCGAACGTTAAACAGACGAGGGCCCAGCTGGGAAGATCAGTAACTTTATCGTAATTTCTGCCAAAACGGTGCAGGTACATTCAATTCTGTTGATAAACTCGAAAGGTACATTGAGCCACCGAAGCATTGCCATTAGTTTTACAAGTGTAGCTCGGGGGGCCCCGCTAGGAAGGAACACATGTTAGGTTCTATTATGAACGCTTAACATAAATACCTAATTAGTGCCTAATAACGCCTATATACCGGGGAAGGCAGAGCACTAAGTATATATTTAGGTATACTTACTTATTTACAATTAAGAGTAGGTACTTATAGTCGGTTTTCATATTTATTACTTAGGGTAGGTACCTACATAAAGTCTAGTTTTAGTTTTGAATTTGTCCTTTTCAAAGGACCCACGGCGTTACGATGATATATACTTTTCTACAAAAAGTAATGATATCCAATCAAAAACATAAATGTGAAATGAGAGCCAAGTTTAATATTGCCTTAGTTGTTGACTTCAGCGACAAAAGAAGTGAGATCTAAATGGGTGCCAAGTTCAATGGTCAACCCAGAAATTTATTTATAAGTAACACTATAACATACCTATCATATCTTCTTATAACATAAGATAATGTATGGTGGTAGCCTATGAAGGTCTGTCTTGGCTAGTTTTCATATATGAATTATAGCCGTCGCAAGTTCTAAGCCTACAAGTATTTGTCGGTTTTTATTTTATAATTCCGAAAATTTGTATTGTTGGTAGAAACTAGCAAGCGAACATAATAATACGTTGGTAGGTTTATAGAAACTAGCCAAGACAGACCTTCATAGGCTACCACCATACATTGTCTTATGTTATAAGAAGATATGATAGGTATGTTATAGTGTTACTTATAAATAAATTTCTGGGTTGACCATTGAACTTGGCACCCATTTAGATCTCACTTCTTTTGTCGCTGAAGTCAACAACTAAGGCAATATTAAACTTGGCTCTCATTTCACATTTATGTTTTTGATTGGATATCTATATAACTCAAAGGTGACCGACTGACATAGTGATCTATCAACGCACAGCCCAAACCACTGGACGGAATGACTGAAATTTGGCATGCAGGTAGATGTTATGACGTAGTCATCTGCTCAGAAAGGATTACCTGAAGCAAAGGTATAACTTAGTAATAAATGAATGTATGCGTTGACAAAGTAATCATTGCAACAGCATCGAAATATGGCGAGCTCATTAAAACAAAAGAACCTGCTTAATTTCATACCAAATAAATATTTTTTTCTTTCTTTCTTTCCTTCTTTCTATAGTCTTACATTAACTTAGTACTCAGGAAACGCGTGAAAAACTATTCCTTGCTTCAGGAATGGGTTCCTATAAATCAGATGCTTAGAAGATTTGGCTACTGATAAAAACTTCATCCTGTATAGATCGGGACGCGGAAACTGGGAATTCCCCGACTGGATGGAGGGCATAATTGTTACTTTAAGGGAACCGTTAGTGGGCCGCGGTGTGACAAATTACAAATGGATTTAGTTCTTAAGCCGCGAGAAGACGATGCGATGCTCTTTGCTTTCCAAAAAGCGGTGAAAACTTCTATTGAGTATGGCTTGTAGCTTTCCGCCCTCGACTCAGTCCGAATTATGTGGTCATCACATTACTACCTTATAGCGCAGTCGGTTAGAAAATAGTCTAGCCTTCCTCAAAACTGAGAATATTTGTGTTACAAAATATAATTTTAATCGGTGCAGTAGTATTGGCGTAACTGACCGATAGTTACTATCGCTTTTAATAATATTAGTAAGGAAGTAAATATATCCTTACTAATATTATAAATGCGAAAGTAACTCTGCCTGTTACGCAATCACGCGTAGAGCACTGAAACGATTTAATTTAAAATTGGTACAGATATAGTGCAGAGCCTGAGAAAGGACATAGGCTACTTTTTACCCGACTGCGCTATAAAAAAGTAATGTTTACCCGTAAAACGTCTCCACTATACTACTATTTACTACTAGTATTATATATGTAACGATAATTTGTGTTCACGTGTGAAAGGGCGTGTATATATTGATTTATGTATAATTGCTACTGTAGAGTAGTGGTTACAGGGCCGAGTGTCACGAATGCCATACAATTTGTAATACAATTATTGGTCAATTATTTATACACGTTCTAGCTAAACATTGAGTAGCTATTAGTTGATAGTACCAACTCAGTAGTTCACTTAAGTGTCAAACAATTATTTTTATTATTGTGATTGGTGCCGTTACTTTACTTTAATTTATAAGTCCACCGCTTTCCATAAAAATAAGTACTTAAGTATTATATAACAAATCCAGTAATAAACGCCGATGTTCATCACAAAACTATTAGTTTGAATGGGAATAAAACTCACGAATGAGCGCAAGACAGGGGCACTATCCAATGAGCTATCGCGGCAGACATACATACATTAGATATTATATAGTCACTAGATGTGCCAGCGCACCGTCCGCGTTTTTTTCACATTTACTACTGTTTTTTGCTCCTATTGATCGCGGCGTGATGTCATATCTATAGCCTAAAGCCTTCCTCGATACTTTTTTCCGCCCGAACCAGTAGTTCCTGAGATAAGCGCGTTCAAATAAACAAACAAACAAAATCTTCAGCTTTATACTGCTATTACGTTAATAAGGCTACTTAGGAATAACTGAAATAAAAATCGAATTAAAGCATTTTCCACGCGTTGACCTTCAACGCTTCAATAGGTAATGGGAAAATAAAGCCTTCAACCGAGTGTTAGCTTAGGACCGACACATCATTAGCGGATAACGAACGGCACGATTTAGTGTTTACGTTTCTGGAAAAGTAAGAAATAATAAATGTTAATATTGAAGATTATTATAAAGGCGCACAATGTGACTACTATGCTACCTCTTAATACGTGTACCATCTTAGTCGGGTGTGCTTCCGGTATTGTGAAGGCTACAGGTATTAAGGGGTTATCGTTGCCATATGAGACACACATATTTTTTGGTTATCAAAAATGATTAAGCTATTGCATATTAAGCTATTGCATAGCTTTTATCGCGGGCTTTGAGCGTGCCGACCGAACCAAGAAATTCCGTAACGAAAAAAACCTCACAATCGTCTAACGTCGTTTCAGTTCGGTAGACTTCGGCACGGTGTTTGTGTGCGTGCGGTTAGACGTATTGTACGATTCTACGACTCGCACGAATCGAGACGAGCTGCTCCGAAATTGGACGATGCTATGCAATAGCTATACCGCGGCAGTCCCCGAGTGCCACACGTCTTTTTTTAAGCCTTTTGTGGGGTTTCAAAAGGGATACCTTACCTATCCGATTCACTAAAGCAACTGATTCATTCCTGTACTTATAAATAAACGTAAACCATAAAACAGTGACTGAAGCTGCTTTACAAATACAAATACAATACAAATACAAATATTTATTTCAGTAACTTAGTCTATTACAAATATTAGATGTGGGAACTCCTGTGATGGGTATGTTGTTATAGGTATATAAATGGAACCTATTAATACATATATTCAGTCTTTATACAGCATTCGGTGTTATCATTTCTCTCCCTAAACGTCCTACCTGTAAATGGCGACCCTGCCGCCGTCGCGCCGGTAACAGGAGCTACGTGTGTTCCATTTACCGTATTTAGTGCAGCGCTTGGACTGACCGTCACTAAATAAAATTCAAAATGATTTTTCGAATCATTCTATCGCTAAGCGACGTAACGACGTATTGTGCTTTGAAGATTACGAAAATTATTATTCATAATGGGGTCTTCGCAAACTAAAGAAGAAGACAGGGTGATCATCGCGCAGAATGCAGCTGGCGGCGAAAACTCCTCGCATTTGGAGCAACTAAAGGTGCACGCGAGCGCCACAAATATATTATTGTTAGTCATCGTGCTGGTGATGGGAATTGGGCTCCTCATAGTCATCTATAAGACGTACAGGAGATGCCACAAGAGGTTGGTTCAGCGGGAGCTCAATGAAGTCTATCTACGAAGGTTTGCGAGCCTTCTCCGTGGTCGACAGCAAATGGAACTCGACGACCGCCAGCCTAAAGAGGTGTGAAAGTGCGTAAGAATCAGTGGTGCGGCTATAGTGCGTAATAGTGTCGGTAACAAGAGCGGTAACGTAAAAACATTATTTTATAAATGCTTATTTACTCAAGTCTAAAGGCGCAGTGTATTAAGCGCTAATGTATTTAATCTTATATCCATAATTAAGTAAGGTATAAACACTTCTATTATGTGTACTAATCATATTGTCATGACGTAATTAATTTGATGGCCGAAGAATTAAATGTTATTTTTCAACAGTTAAAGTCGATAAAAACTTATCTGATAAAGATTGGCCCTAGCAGAAGGTCGGGAAATATTTTAGAAGTTAAAAGAAATGAAGCGTTAAAAGTATTGGTAAAGTATAATGATTATACTTCCTTATGTAAAAATAAAATATCTTTAAAACAAATTAGTGACAGAGAAATATTATTAATTAATAAAATTTGTGAAGAATTTCATAGCTTATACGACGATATTTTAAAATTGTGTTGTGTGAAAGAAGAGGACTCCTCTTCCAAATTAATTGACAATATGGCTAGTGAAAAATTTGATTTAAAAATTGCTTTGAGTATTTTACCGATTATGTCAAACGATATCGACAGTATTAAAAACTTGATCGAGGGCATAGAATATTACAGCTCTACTTTAAAAGAAACGAGTTGTAAAACCAAATTAATACAATTTGTATTAAAGAGTAGGTTGTCACAGCAAGCAAAATTGCAGCTGTCACAGCAATATGATACTATTGATGAGTTGATAAAGGATATACGGCGCAATTTATTGCCACAAAAAAGTTTTACAGCTTTACAATCTAAGTTATTACATTGCAGACAAAATAACAGGACATTAGAAGATTTTGGGAAAGAAATTTCCGAGTTATTTGCAGATCTGACTATTTCGCAAGCCGATGGCGATTCCGAAAAGTACAAGGTCTTAAGACCGCTAAACGAAAAAATGGCTATTAAAAGCTTCAGTGACGGCCTGCGAAACAGTCGATTAAGCACCGTGATAACTGCCCGTAATTACAGTTCCCTAATAGATGCCATTCAAGCTGCAAAGGACGAGGAGGTCAATACTCCATCCACGTCGGAAGGCATCATGGGTATGTACAAAAAATCTTATTCTAGATCAGCTCAGCACAGGTCCCAAAGAGGCCAAAATACAAGGCAGCGGAGTTTCCGAAGCTTCAATAGGTCGCGGGGATATCAGCGGCCATACAGTCAGCAAAATCAGGTATGGTCTCCACAAAATAATAATTATCGCGGTACAGGTTATCGTAATAACCGAGGGCGAAATTTTGGTCGTAATCGCGGACAACCAATACGTAATAACGTAAACTACTTGGCAACAACGGTCAATGTCCCCCCAGAAGATTCACATTTGGAATCTATGAATCATTTTTTTCGAGACTAACTATGTATTTACATGTAATAGTTTATGCAAGGTATCTAGTTTCATTGACAAATACAGTCGCGATTGGTTAATTGACACGGGGGCATCGATCTCTGCTGTTAAGTATCAGTGTATCAAAAGTTTACAAATACCATTCCATAAAGATGAAGTGAACGTAAAAGGTATTGGCGGTGATGTAGTTTCTTTAGGCTACGTACACCTTAACTTAAACTTTAATAACAACATTTTTAGACACAAGTTTTTCGTCTTTGATACCTTACCATGCCAAACTATAAAGCAAAATTAGATTTCGAATTAAACACCATAGATCTTTACACAGAAAACGAAAATTATATTAACGTAAAGTTTCAGTATATGACACCTATGTCCGGTTCATACTTAATCGTGCCACCAAGGTCAGAGTCTATCCATTTTATTAGTACAGACGAAAAATCGGATTGTTTTATACATTCCCAAGAGTTATGTGAGGGAGTTTACTTAGGTAGTACATTAGTAAGGCCCAAGGAAGGGAAAATTCCAATTAAAATCCTAAACACCAGAGAAAAAGAGATTAAATTGAGTTATTTTAAGGTAAATACAAACAAGTTAAATGATTACATTATCTGTAACTTCGAAAAATTGATAATGAATGCACAAAGAGTCAAAGAATTACTTTCGTTATTAAAATTAACAGGATTAACTATTGAGGAACAAAAGTCAATTGAAAACATTTGTGCGAAATTTCCGGATGTTTTTTATCTATCGGGAGATAAATTGGCAGTCACAAATGTATACGAACAAACTATTGATCTAAAGCCAAATACCTCACCAATTTACACTAAACAATATAGATTGCCATATGCACAAAAAACTGAGATAGATGATCAAATTCAATCCATGGTTAATGACGGTATAATAGAAGTTTCAAAGAGCCCGTGGTCAAGTCCTTTACTATTAGTTCCCAAAAAGTTAGATTCATCAGGAAAAAAGAAATGGAGAGTCGTTATAGATTATCGTAAACTAAATAACCAGATTCAAGACGATAAGTTCCCCCTCCCTAACATCACTGAAATTTTAGATTCCTTATCCGGTGCAATGTACTTCACGCACCTAGATTTATATCAAGGATTTTTTCAAGTAAATCTAAAAAAAGAGAGTAGGCCCTGTACAGCTTTCACCACAGGGAAAAATCAGTACCAAATGACTAGGATGCCGATGGGTCTCAAGTCAAGTCCTAATAGCTTTAGCCGAATGATGACTATTGCGATGTCGGGCCTTAATTATGATAAATGTCTGATTTACCAAGACGATCTCGTAGTTTTTGGAAGAAATTTAAACTTTCATAATCAAAATCTCATGGATGTTTTCTCTAGATTACGTAAAATCAACTTAAAGTTAAACCCTAGTAAGTGCACATTTTTGCAAAAAGAAATGTTATACTTAGGTCATGTGGTTTCAAAAGAAGGTATTTTACCTGACCCTGAAAAAATTAAAGCAGTAGTTAATTATCCCACACCACAAAGTAATGACGAAACTAAGAGATTCGTAGCTTTTGCCAACTATTATCGTCGATTTATTCAAAATTTTGCTAAAATTGCTAATCCTTTAAATAAATTATCTTGTAAAAATGTACCTTTTATTTGGACAAAAGAATGTGAAAACGCATTCCAAAATCTAAAGTCAGCTTTAACAAAGCCACCTGTCTTACAATATCCCGATTTTTCTAAAACAAGTGAATTTCTATTGCAAACTGACGCATCAGGTAAAGCCATAGGAGCCGTGTTATGCAACAAGGATGGTCGGCCTGTCGCTTATGCCAGCCGAAGTTTAAATAAGGCGGAAACAAGATATCCAACTATTGAAAAGGAGCTCTTAGCAATAGTGTGGAGCGTTAAATATTTCCGACCCTATTTATATGGGAAAAAGTTTAAGATACAGACCGACCATAGGCCTCTTGTCTATTTATTTTCCATGCGAGACCCATCGAGCAGGCTTATTAAATTCAGATTATCACTAGAAGAATATAAATTTGAGATAGAATACATAAAAGGACAATCTAACTCGGCAGCAGATGCCTTGTCGCGAATTAATATCACATCTAATGATTTAATAAACATGAGCGAACAAATAAATGTAATGACTAGAGCACAAGTTAGCAAAGCTAATGATAATAGGAATATCGGAAGTACTTGTAATGTTTCGGTCGATAATATTGACACTAACTCCAGGCCTGATCAACCGAGAGTAGTGGAAATAATTAAAAAACCAAAACATTTCACAGAACTGTCTATATGTAATGGTTTAAAATATAAAAGGTTGTTGAGAGAAGAAATAGTAGAAAAATATAAATACTTTATTTATGTGCCCAGGAGCTCGAAAATTTATTTAAATGCAATATCTCGATCATCGATTACGCGAGACGAATTGATGAGAGAATTGTTAATTATATGTAAAAGATATAAAATAAGTGAAGTATGCATACTTAGAAATGAAATAAATAAAGATTTTATTAATGGGCTAATAAACGCGATTAGAGACTACCCAAACTGGGATAATTTACGCATATGCATAGTGAATAATGCGCAAAGAGTAAATAATTTAGACGACAGAAAGGTCATATTAAACGATTTTCACTTGTTACCTACTAGTGGCCACGCAGGTATCAAGCGAATGACGAATAATATTAAGAGGTTTTATTTCTGGCCGAGTATGGAAAAAGATATCATTGAATACGTTTCCAAGTGTGACCAGTGTAGCAAACAGAAATACTCAGTCGGCACCAAGCAACCCATGGTAATAACAACAACTGCAAACTCTGCTTTTGAAAAAGTATTTTTGGACATTGTAGGACCATTATCTAAAGATTTCTCTAACTATAACTATATCTTAACACTACAATGCGAATTGACAAAATTTGTTGAGGCGTATCCCTTAGAAAATAAAGATTCGGTAAGCGTTGCCTCAGCTTTCGTTAATAACTTTATTTTAAGATTTGGCATCCCTAGCGTAATTGCAACCGATCGCGGTACCGAGTTCATAGCAAGTACAATGAAGGAAATATGCCAACTCTTAAAAATAAATCAAATTACCTCCACAGCATACCATCATGAGAGTATCGGAGCTTTGGAAAACACACACAAAACTATGGGTGCGTATTTAAGAACTTATTGTGAAAACAAAACAGGTCAATGGAGTGGCTGGTTGCCGTACTGGTGCTTCGCCTACAACAACACGGTACACTGTGAAACGCAGTACACACCACACGAGCTGGTGTTTGGTAAGCGGTGTAAAATACCATGTAACTTTGATGGCGTCATCGTAGATCCTTTATACGCTCATGATAGCTATCCATTAGAGTTCAAGTTTAGATTACAACTAGCACAAAAGGATGCTCGAGATAATCTCATTAAAAGCAAAATAAAGCGAAAAAGTCATTATGACGTAAAAACAAACCCTATTAGTTATAAGAAAAATGATTATTTACTTTTAAGAAATCCTTCTGATAACAAAATGGATCCAATATATTTAGGACCATACTTAGTGATACAAGATTTGGAAAGTAATGTAAAAATAATAAAAAATGGAAAGGAAGACATAGTGCATAAAAATAGAACGAAATTGTACAAACCAAACATTGTTAGAATATGAATGAAACATTGTATCTAAAAATAGACGCGAACTGTTGTCAGCTGTCGTCGTAAGCGGTTTCGTATTACCTGTATACTTACTCGTAATACTAAGTATCAATGAACGTTTTATAATCACTGTTATTATTGTCATGTGACTCAAGTACTTACTAATAAATATGTACTTACGTTTGTAATTTAAATATATTATGAAAATTGTACTTTTTATAAAGGGGTAGATGTGATGGGTATGTTGTTATAGGTATATAAATGGAACCTATTAATACATATATTCAGTCTTTATACAGCATTCGGTGTTATCATTTCTCTCCCTAAACGTCCTACCTGTAAACTCCCTTTTAGGCAAAACATCGCCTGTGGTAGGAAGAACCGCTCTTTCGCCGATCAATTACATAACTAAGTTACATTAAATTGAGAAGTTTAATTAAAAATAAAATTTATAATCTATTCTAGCAATTTTACTTGGTTTATATAACATTCTAATTTTCTTACTGCTCATATGTGTGTGTGTGTGTGTGTGTGTGTGTGTGTGTGTGTGTGTGTGTGTGTGTGTGTGTGTGTGTGTGTGTGTGTGTGTGTGTGTGTGTGTTCGTGTATGTGTGTGTATGGGCGTGTATGTGTGTGTGTGTGTGTGCGTGTGTGTGTGTGCGTGTGCGTGTGTGTGTGTATGTGTGTGTGCGCGTCTGTGTTATCTTGTATCATACCTCATCATATGTATTGTAGTCATTAATTATGCAGTTGTAATGTTAATGTTTAAGCAATAATTCTGTCTCTGCATAACTTAACGATTTTAACCAATCCAAAACAGTCTTCTTGCATTTGTTTTTATTAAGTGGGTAAATGTTAAGATACTTATTTATTTTATTATAGATTGATGCAGACTGCGTGGAGTTTAAGCAAACAATGTACAAGCAGGTATGTGATGTAATTCATAAAACTATTCTAGCTAGGGAAATCAATTCCTAAAGGACATAACAAATATAAAATTGACTTTTAGTCGTATTCAACTTTTATATTTCTTTAAAAGGTCATGGTTGTACACATTAGAAAACTGAATATGTCCTGGCATGTGCTATGTTTGGATCTCAAGTTTATAAATAAATACTTTACTACTTATTATGGTCCAAGATCCCAGAGCTGCCAGATGTCACTTATTTTCTAATGGACAAAATATATACTAGTGAGTAGTGGTGAGGTGTACTATGATCATATGACTAGTAGCTACCTTGACCAGACGGCCATTTTTCAGGAATTAATTAATCAAGATATTGTGGGAAATATATGTTAAAATCAGCCATCAGAATTTAAGTGAGGTGAGCAGTGTTTCTATGTACCTTGATTAATTGATACCTGAAAAATGGCCGTCTGGTCAAGGTAGCAACTAGTCATATGATCATTGTACACCCCACCACTACTCACTAGTATATTTTGTCTATTAGAACATAAGTGACGTCTGGCAGCTCTGGGATCTTCCTCTATTACTTAGGTAGGTATGTTACTTAAATGCTAAATTACAATTGCGGTTATGACCACCGCCAGTAACATTGTGAGAGACTGGTCTGATCATAGATCTCATATCGCTTCAAACAGTGTCGAAATATCGGGAACTCGATAATGTAAGGAAACGTCCCGGAAACATTCAGATATATTCATTCTGAAGAAATGAGTTCTTCAGATGCAGAATAAACAAGGTTACCATGGTAACAATACGTCACCGTCTAATAGAGCAGTCCGCACCGTCATTATCGCTTATTAGTCGCGAGTGTAAACAGTAATTACGCGCTGGGCTCAACGCCAACATCCGCCCCTGGCCCTTCAGGACAAAGCTGGGCAAGTGTGAGTCAGGATATCGGTCATAGCTATACACCGTGAAACTGTAGTGGATGTTTTCCCGCTGTAAAATGATTCTATCTTGGTAGTTCAAAAACAAAGCGTGGCCGAGTGGTTAAGGTCGTTGCTTGCCATGCGATGTTTGTGTTTTTCAAATTTGAAATCCATATGTACCATTATCGACGCTTTAACGGTGAAGGAAAACATCGTGAGGAAACCTGCACGCCTATGAAGAAATTCTAAGGTTATGTAGTCGACCAACCCGCACTTGGCCAGCGTGGTCGACTAAGGCCTTATCGCCCTAGTTTAGGGTAGGCCCGTGCCCCAGCAGTGAGGACGTATATTGGCTGATGATGATGATGATCTTGGTAGTTAAATAGATTTGTGCAGTTTTTTTTATTCAAATCAATAAATACCACTTAGTCAAATCAATGTATGTGACTAATCTCGCGTGTATTGTGTATCTATCTATACTTAATATTAAAAAGCTGAAGACTTTGTTTGTTTGTTTAAATGAGCTTATCTCAGGAAGTAATGGTTCGAATTGAAACATTATTTTTGTGTTCAATAGACTATTTATTGAGATCGGCTAAGGGCAATATCATAACGAAGCGACAAATATGAGCAAAGTAACAGTAGAAAATGTGTAAAAAACGCGGACGTCCATGGCAAAGCTAGTATATTTCTCTATGTAAAATAACTGTTCAAACATCTTAGCACTTAAGTATGTTATGTAAATATGTATAATTTCAAACAGTTGCTACATTTCTATCTTAGACCAACACAGGACGAATTGTTAGCGAAACAGCCGCGCTCATTACGCGGTCGCGGAGTAAACAGTAATTACGCGTTGCCTCCTCACCAACCTCGCACGTCCTGACCTGTCCCATTCACTACACACACTACTCGACAGGACCACTACAGGTCAAGAGCGAGTCGGACATGCAGAGGGTTCTGGAGGAAATGAAGGCGTATCTTTTCTTTTAAGCTATTGCATAGCTTTTATCGCGGGCTTTGAGCGTGGCGACCGAACCAAGAAATTCCGTAACGAAAAAAACCTCACAATCGTCTAACGTCGTTTCAGTTCGGTAGACTTCGGCACGGTGTTTGTGTGCGTGCGGTTAGACGTATTGTACGACTCTACGAAACTTGCACGAATCGAGACGAGCTGCTCCGAAAACGGACGATGTTATGCAATAGCTATACCGCGGTAGTCCCCGAGTGCCACACGTCTTTTATATACATTTGTTACATTGATGAGAGCAAATCTGAAGAGCAAAAATATTTTTCTAACCGACATACGATGATGGCTCGAAGTAGCCTCCTCATCATTACCGGACGAGCGGATGGGTCTCACAACCTAATCCTTACTAATATATGAAATAGTAACTCGGTCTGTTACTCTTTCACGCCAATAGTTTAAATCCTTAGAAAGCTTCAAGACAGACTTTTTAACAGACTACTCTAAAGATAATACTTTATTATGGGGTTGCAAATCACACATGATCCAAAGCTGCATAGCTTCTAAATGTCAAGCATCGGGTGAACATATAATACACGTGGCTACGTGTCTTGCTTCGTTAACGTTTCGTTGACGAGCACAAAACCAGCAAGAAGATATGGAGCAGTCCGTAAAGACGAGCATACTGCTCGTCCCTCCCTCCCTCTCCCTCTTGAGGACTTTCAAATCAAATCAAATCAAATCAAAATAATTTATTTGCATAATACAGGTAGGTATAGTACAGGTAAAGGTCTTAAATTTACAGATGTTCCACTATATTAGGCCTAGTATAGGCATGCAAAATTTGTAAGGTATAGCTTAGTCAAATTAGTAAAAAAAATAAAACATCAATTTAATTAATTTTGTCAGAAAAAAAATCATTAATCGCATAATAACATTTGCCAATCAGGAATTCGGCCATTTTCCATAATTTCGTATTGCTACAGCGGATACATAACCCGCTGTGTGCAAAGGCTTTAGTAGAGCCGTTCGCATTATCACCGAGTTTGCTGCCGCCGCAACTCTACACAGTGTAAACAGTAATTACGCACTGTGCTCTTCACGTAGCCTCACGTCTTCATATGCTAGGACTTGAGGGACGAAGTAGAGGTCAAGTGTGAGTCGTACAGTTAAGGGTTTTATTTTTTAGTCAAAGTCAGTATTTTGTAGCCTATTCTTTACGTAACACCTGTATGTAAGCTCTGACTTTGACAAATCTTATAGATTGTTTTGGAATAAATAGATATATCATTGTCATTGTTTTAATTTCTATAGTATGAAATTATTGATAATCAAAACTTAGACTGTTTAATCAAATTCATAGTACTGAAAAGATTTGAATATCTACATTTAACACACTATAATGAGCTCTCAAACAAATAACATACATAAAATCACGTCTTTTTTCCAGAGGGGTAGGCAGGGATCACTTTCTGCCACGTGCTACAGTCCTGGCACATCACTTTTGCTTCTTCCAAATCCATCAACCTCTTCATGCATTCTCGTCGATTACGGGTACTTTTGATGTTACTTCTTTTTAAGATTTGACCTTTTTGGTCCTGGAAGGTTTTTCTTGGTCTTTCCTTATCGACATCTTTATTTATAAACAAGTAAAACATGAACATTTCACATTATTTTTCAAATATCGTTGTTACACCTCTCACTCTTAATCCAGAATGAAATACACGGACTACGAATATTAAGAAACTTATATTGAAACCAACTTGCAATCCTAACATTCAATCATGATGTTAAAAATGTTCAGTCAGCCATTTCAGAGTCGCTGGGAGTACCAGGAGCTACGGAGGAGGGTGAAGAGGGCTCCTACTTCCTTTGAAGTCGAAGCGAAGGATCTACTTTGAGTCAGCCGACGCAGTAAATAAACATCCGGTTCTCAATTCAGAAAATTTAGAATATTTTCAAATGTAACGGAGCTGTTATTGAGAGGCCCTTATAAGTAAGTCTGCGTCTGGTTATAATACACACATTAGAAAACTGATAAATGTCTGGGATATTTACCATGCTGTTTTGTTTGCCGAAATATCGGGGGCTCATTAAAACAAAATTTGCAAACATTAAAAAGAAAAATAAATTGAAAACATTTCGTCATTTAGTGAAAGCTCATGGTAAATTTTGGGTTTGGCAATAAATTATTATTTAATTTTGTTTGTTGTCGAAACTTTCTTTATGATGGTCATTGCGATTAAAAATTGTCTTACCTGAACTAATAAATTTGTAAATTATTTATTCGTTTTTTTTTCTGACTACCAAGGTTATTCCAAGCTATCAGCTTGGAATAACCTTGTCATCATTACCGGACTTCCAGGGGAAATGCGAATAGCTCTCATCCCTAGTTTATTAGTTCAAGATTATTTTTGTGCTAAAAAATCTATTAACCGAAAAAAAAACTTTTAACCAACGACTATATATAACTATAACATCCATCGAAACCTTAAGGTTAAACCAATCACAACAATTTACGCAGGTCGACATCACAGTACGTAACCAATCGCAAAACAAATTAGCGGATAATTCCTTCACCAGCAAACGTGACGACACAATTACCGGGCATATCCCGGGTCCTCCGGTTTCCTCCCACACGAGCCCTCTATAAATAACGTCCCTAAATCAAGGGCTCGGAGGTAGCAATTAGGCAACGCAGGTAACTAATGGGGATATTTTGACGCGACCACGACGGATTCAACGTGACCATATTTTATGTCGCTAACCAGGACGAATGGCCTGGATACGGCACGTTTAATTGAGCCTCATGGTCTCTCTGTGCACCTCAAACATGTGTAACCTATCACAGAAATGAATTTCTGTGATAGGTTACACATGTTCTTCACATTCATGAAACCTTTAGAAGTTTGCAATGCCAAATTCGCAAGTGTACGGCTAGTTGAAATGTGCAAAATTGGGCGTATGTAATATGTGTCTGAACTACACAGCGCGTTTAGACTGCCTATATGTTTTGCGTATGAGTATAGCATATACGAGATTTTATCATCATGAAAAGTTATACGTTAATACATACATACATAACTGACATACGATGATGGCTTGGAGTAGCTTCGTCATTGCGGGGGAGCGGATGGCTCTCAGCATTGTGTCACTTATCAAGATATTCTTTAGTGCCACAAGATAAAAGTCGACACAAACTAATCCTGGCACACCACTTTCGCTACTACACTACGGAAATGTTAATGATTTTGACAAATAACAATCTAATTGAAACATCAGTCTCAAACTTGTGAGTCCATCAGAAAAACATCTGAAAAACGCACACCGATGCAAATCAAGGGTTACACGAAATTGAATTAAGCCAGTCTCTCGGCCCATAAATATGTAGGCTCTATTAATATTTATGCCGAAACTTGCCGGACGCCCTGGAGAGAGCGCCTCGCGCGGCCGGTTCAAGAAGCTTGCCGTCAGAACTAAATCCCATGGAGGGTCAATAATAAAGAAAGAAGTTTCTTAACGCTCCAAACTTCATCCTATCTATACATTATGTATGGACAATAGTCCTGCTTACGACTACTATATTGTAAGTATTATTAAATTGCTTAATTTATTATGATATACAGCGGACTATTTTGTTAATCAAGATATAAAAAGTTAAATTACTGTTATTAAATTATTTGAAGCGTTTGTAAAGGATAAATGTTTACTGAAGACAGCGTTACTAAAATTTAAAAAAAAATATTGCGTTAGATAGTTATCCGAAAATCCTGTAAAACACATCATTAAAAAGTCTTGTATCGTCGCTATGTTATCTAGCCGTTTAACACACATTCTAGACGAGTTATTAGGAAAAAACATGATAAAAGTAAATTCATGTTTAGAAAAATATGTATTTCGGAGAAAAAAGGAGCCTAAAATCCTAATTTCGTAGGAGACGTAGATAAGAGCGCAAGATCAGCGAAAACTGTGTTTAGCTTGTATTAGGCGTAGACTAGATTCTATACACTTGCTTGTATTAAAAGGATCAGTTTATCTAGATTTTTATCTTGTGGCTGATGACGAAGCTACTCCAAGCCATCATGGTATGTCGTTGGAAAAAAAACCTTTTAATCGAAAGTGAATATATAGTAGTTATACCATCGTATGACAGTTAGGAAAAAAAAACGTGTGGCACTCGGGGACTGCCGCGGTATAGCTATTGCATAGCATAGTCCGATTTCGGAGCAGCTCGTCTCGATTCGTGCGAGTTTCGTAGAGTCGTACAATACGTCTAACTGCACGCACACAAACACCGTCCCGAAGTCTAACGAACTGAAACGACGTTAAACGATTGTGAGGTTTTTTTCGTTACGGAATTTCTTGGTTCGGTCCCCGTGCTCAAAACCGCGATAAAAGCTATGCAATAGCTTAAAAACCTTTTACTAGAAAGTGTATATCTAGTAGGTATATGATAATGAACATTTCTATTATTTGAGAAAAAAGTCATTTCAAACAATAGCTACTAGCATTATCTAAATTCCAGCTGAATTATAAATGAACGACAAATTCAGAAAATCCAATCCTGCGGATGAATTAGATAAATCACGATTGTTATCCGAAAATCCCCAAACTGTCACATTGATTTTCGTTCTTCCGGCGTCTCAACGGATAATGGTTAGAGCGGAATTTGAATGAAAAACAAGAGGCTTTTGCTGATCCTCCACAATAGCTGGCCAGTTTAAAGGGACCTCGGGTGGATCGCCAAGTAACGAAGCGATTCGGTGGGAAGGGAGATCGTGTGTGGAAGATGTTATGGTTCCGTAGATAATTATGTTTTTGGGGCTTGGGTGTTCGCAAATCTTTAAATGAATTTAAGATTTTTTTTTTGTATTGACAACTTCTCAATGTTCATGCCTATCATACATAAGTATTACAAAAAAACAAATCTATTTCAGTAGTCTAATGTTAAGGGTATAATTAAATATTCTACATTCATGAAACATGGCCCAATCATGGTCGCGAGAGAACTGAGTTCGCTGGGTGATGATTGGTATAACCCAGTCGAAACGTCGGGCCGTAAGTAGCTATGTATTTGCTATTCCTAATAACGCGTGTAGACCCATAAAGACTAATGTTTAGTGTAATGGAACGCGAAAGTCTAAAATCATACTTAAAGGTAATACAAATATTCGTAATCAAATTAGTTTTAATATTTTTTACACGAAAATGAACCATTTTTAATTTGTCTACTACATACTCGTATTTTTAAATATCGTCATTAAAAAGCATCATTTAGCTGAGTGCTTACACATACAACATATCACCAGAGGATGATATTTGATGCCTGTCCAAGCATTAAAAATCTCCACTCGAAAAAAATGGGTCGTGCCTCACATTTTTTGCAGAGCACACGATATTTTCACGTTTATTTATTAGTACGTAACATACGAACGCATGATACGTATAGTAGAATGACTGATAGCTGACTGACTTCGTAATTTAAAATGTAAAAGTTGTTGATACGCCTTCCTGGGTTTAAGGTTTGATAAGTATTTCACATAAAATAGAGAATTTTATTTACGTTTCTCTCTTCAGCGATACACCTGTTTTCTAACCATCTCTTCAAGTAATTTTTTTTTAATAACCAATGTCATCCCACTGCTGGGCAAAGGTATCCTCCAAATTGGTCCACATCTCTCTATTCAAGGCTTGGCCTTACCAATTCCTTGATAGCTGGACCAAACCTTAGCACCATCTCTCAAGTAATTTATAAAAATGAAAATGTTCGGGATATTAACCATGTTTCACTGTTTCTAAAAAATCGCCATGTTAGGTGACATTGCGATTATTTAAAACCCGTACTAAACTGTTTCGAATAAAAAAGTATAAGGACAACGAACCCCAAATACTGACTAAATTGAAACGTATACAGGGCACAATTTCTTTCGAATAAGCTCCCCTCCGCCATCGACACGAAATAACGCTTGTTAAACAAGAAAAAACTGTATTATCCAGGTTCGTATCCCGGGCAAACACAATATCGCCTTGCCGCAAACAGGGGCCGTCTAATATGTAGCCACTGGGTACGTGACTTGTAACAGCTATTGGATCTGCGACTTTTGGTAAGTGGGAAATGTGACAGGTGACTTATGCGCTTTGGGTTTTAAATTGTGGCCACGTTGCGTCGTGCTGTTTTAACAAACTAGCATCTATCGTGTATACGTACTGTTACTACATTAGTTTTTTGACGGCCTCGTTGGTCTATTGGTAGCAAGCGCTGCGTAAAGACCGAGAGTAATTAGTGTAAGTTTTTCTGTAAAAAAAAATTACTCAGCCCGGAGTTAGGGAGTTGGCGATTGGCACCCGTGCCTCGGAAAGCACGATAAGCCTGTGGTTCTGCGCCGGATATTTCATCGGTCATGTCGGATTGCCGTCTTACCGAACTATGAGAGTAAAAGGAACAGATAGAGCACTTGTGCTTGCGCGCATACACCTTTTAACATTAGTTGTTTTATGTAAGCTACTACATTACTAGTTGCTACATTACTGTTTTCTACAGTCTTGTCTATACACTACAAAACAGCTAATGGAGCAGTTACTTCAGTCGAGTATGAAGTGTGATCGTAAAATTATGTTCTCCGTTCACAAATAGTACACTTTGCGCTTTTAACACAGGCCATAAAGCCTTTTATTCCATTCTCATTTACCTTTCTTAACTTTATACTCATCATCCTTATAAAATGGATTCGCAAAAAAAAAGATTTTTAACAGAACAAACCTGGTAAAATATTCCGGTCACACTCAGTTTAATAGTCAGTTAAAATAGTGTTGTATTTCTTTTAATACACGTAGTCAGTAAAAATAGTAATATTTCTTGTCTACATTGCAATGAAGTGTATCCTACTTTTCGCTCGCCACCCTTCCCACACACTTGGCTAGTTTAAGAACTCGCCAGGGTTGCCTTAAAATACTTATCACGTGTGGCCCGGCATCGTTAACTAATCAACGCCCCCGGATCAAAGGCGCCGCTCCGACCGGCCGACGTAAGAGTATCTATCGAGTAGACGACAGCCTTAACGCGCTTTTGAAGTAACCGGGGCCTTTGAAAGGTAGTGTTGAGAAGTTTCGGGAAGACGGGGAGGTAGTGATCGATATTTGAATGTGTTTTGATTGCGATGTGTGTTGTCATTTATAGTGGTCCAAGATCCCAGAGCTGCCAGACATCACTTATTTTCTAATGGACAAAATATATACGATTGAGTAGTGTTGGGGTGTACTATCATCATATGACTAGTTGCTACCTTGACCAGACGGCCATTTTTCAGATATCAACCAATCAAGGTACATAGAAACACTGCTCACCTCACTTAAATTCTGATGGCTGATTTTAACATATATTTTACACAATATCATTAAAAATCAGGATTCATTACTCCCAGACACATGCGGTCGGCGGTTTTACCTTACAGACGCTTTAAAGCTATGAAAAAAATTTTACTTTTACTTATTTTCTGATGCTTGATTTTTATATAATGTTATTCAAACAACTAAAAAGTGCTCATCTGACCGCAATAATTATAGAATTGTTCCTTACAAACCATTTTATTAGAAAAACTTAACTAAATTCAATTTGAAAAAAAAATCAAAAACAGTTGGGTCTGGTGAATGTTTGGCCCCTTAGATCGGTCTGTCCGTTTGCAAAACGTTTTAAAATAGTTGTTTGAATAACATATATAAAAATCAAGCATCGCTAAATAAGTAAAATTAAGTAAAAGTAAAATTTTTTTCATAGCTTTAAAGCGTCTGTAAGGTAAAACCGCCGACCGCATGTGTCTGGGAGTAATGAAACCTGATTTTTAATGATATTGTGTGAAATATATGTTAAAATCAGCCATCAGAATTTAAGTGAGGTGAGCAGTGTTTCTATGTACCTTGATTGGTTGATATCTGAAAAATGGCCGTCTGGTCAAGGTAGCAACTAGTCATATGATGATAGTACACCCCACCACTACTCAATCGTATATATTTTGTCCATTAGAAAATAAGTGATGTCTGGCGGCTCTGGGATCTTCCTCTATAGGTATTACTTTGTTCGAAAAAAAAACATTTAAAGCAATTTTGGATATCAGTATCCATGTTGTGAGTTTAAAGGTAAAGTACAGAACATTTACATATTATAGACAAAATTTCAAATTACTTAAAACACTAGGTTTACAGTACAAGAAATGAAGTTTGGCTTCCCCAGCTCTTTTCAAACTCTTTAATAGTTATGATTAGTTTGACTATTTTCCTTCTTCAGGAATTAATTATTATTTTTTTTCTCTAAAACTACAAATATTAAACGCTTGCAATCTCACGGAGAGACGGAAAAGCCCAGTCGTGTTTCCCACCTAACATGGGCCACTGAAAGAGGTCTTCAAACGGGCATTATATGTTTACATGTTCCTTATTTCCTTGATCACAGGTTACATTTTCGCTTGCACCGCTGCAGAGGGCTAGTTGCCTCGGGCGAGACTTCCTTGAGAAAGGAATACAGTCCTTTAAAAAGTACACGAAGAAAAGGGCGGGGCGGAAATGTCAGACTGAGGATGACGGGCACGTGTGAAATACGGGAAGACAGCGCCGGTCTTTATGTAACATAGCTTTGAGACCATTAAAAGAACTTACTATTAGTTCAAGTCGAATCCCGAATCTATTTCCGCGTCCTATCTTAACGGTAAATAGACCAGTGAAATTAGCTAAAAAGGGGTCAACCTCGGAATGAAAGATAATAAGATTTTCGCGTTCCATAACACTAAAATTAGTCTTTATGGGTATACACGCGATATTAGGAGTAGCAAATAACATAGCTACTTACTGCCCGACGTTTCGACTGGGTTACACCAACCGTGGTCGCGTGCGTGGAAATGGGAAAAACCTTTGTATTGTCGCCCTAAATATTATCTCAAAAGTCACAAATGCTATCGCGTCCGCGAGCGGATTGCGTTGGAATCCTATAGCTAAAGTAGTAATTAAAATCACCATAACATTACTACAATACAGTACGTCCAGTGAATTGAACTTAATGGTATTTTATCAACGCTCGGGTACGACACTGAACGTAATCTCATTTGCTAACATACTCGGACTGTCATTTTATTAGTGTTCCCTAAGCAAATACCAAGTATGAGTAGTGAATATCCCGTGTGTGCATTCCTCCCGGTTCCCGGTCAGGCCAGCAAACAGCTGGCTGTTGACTCGGCTCTTGTGCAGTTTTGTTTAGAAACGCAAAACTTCGTGATGCACTTCGCCTGTCGACGGTTTATGTTCCTTATACATATACTTTATTGGCTGTATGTATATGTACGTATAAGTTTTCTTGTTATAGTTGCTGTGGTATCGTCGCCTGTATAGTTGGCCTATTTGTCTTGCAACTTTTAAGTCGTTCCTACCAAATATAAGGCGCCTCCCACACTCGATGATAATGAATCAGGGCAAGATTCAATACTGCTTCAGTCGAAACGTAAATATATAAGAGTAAGATCTACGTATTTACCAAAAAGAGTAGATTGTACTCTTATGTGTGATTTTTTAATACGGGACATAATTGAGAGCTACTTATAACGTATCATGTTACGTTAATTGTAAAGTACCAAATAAATGATGCTTTTTACTATAAAATACAATCTACCCACTAGCTTATTTAAGAGTGAATTAAAAAGCACATAATTTTTTTTTATTAATAACAAAACTTAAAGATAAATAAATCTTTGATAAAATCAAATATCTAAAGATCTCTCACACCAAAATACCTGACTTTGCACGCCTGTACATCCCTAAACGAATCATCCTCATTACATTGTACTGAGCCAGTACTAAGTAGCACTAAAATAGCTTAAGCCACTCGTACTCCACCCCTTCACTAATAAAACACGCGAGCAAATGCACTCGATTATAAACGTAAGCGGGTAAGGCAATAAAGCCGTCGTTACACCGCATTCGACGCATTACTGAACTAAACGCAAACGCAATATCCTTTACGAGCCATGTGGTTGCGTCGCACGCATCATCGCGTCGTGTGAGCTGATGAGCTATTATGGATATTACAACAACTGTTCCCGTAATACTTTTCTCGACTTCGTTTTTCTGACCGCGATGATG
This sequence comes from Maruca vitrata, assembly GCA_039566165.1. Taxonomy (NCBI): domain Eukaryota; kingdom Metazoa; phylum Arthropoda; class Insecta; order Lepidoptera; family Crambidae; genus Maruca; species Maruca vitrata. The sequence continues at coordinate 12,918,054 of CM076928.1, read as the reverse complement.
GCTTGGAGTAGACCTTTAGAGTAGAGTAGAGATTGTTCCCTCGCCGGACTTGCGGGGGAGCGGACGGTTATTAATAAACTAAACTTTAGTACGAGCTTGATTTACTTATTGATAGGATTCTTGCATCTCTACACCCTAACACCCCCGTGTATTTATGACAAATGTAGACGCGCGCACAAGATGAATTAGAAGCCATAATTAGAGCAATACTTAAACTGCCTGCTGCCAATACTTAAAGTAGATCAAAATCGGTGGCAAGCGTCTCGCAAAGACCGATGAGTGTTCGGTCCGGTTAAGCCATAGTGTAAATTTTTCTATTGATATATTAATCAGCTCAAAGTTAGAAAGTTGCCGGATACGCCCCTAGCAAGAGGGTGCGAAGTTATAAGCGAGTAATATGTTTGCTAGTGTCCTCAATCCTGTATTTGACTACACATACTTTACCAAACAAAATACACTCGCGACACAAATATTACAGAGCACAAGAACAGGCAATCCGCTAATATAACCATAAAGGAATCGAGGACGGCCGTAAAGGCGGTTTACTGCCGACCGGTATTAATAGACGATTGTGCCTTTCCACATACGTTTGTTTGTTATGCCGAGTTGACGCCGCCCTGGCGAAGAAACACGCTGCTAATATTATATTGTGTACCACCACTAGTAATTACTTGAGAGCTCGCGCGCCCTGGGATATAAAAATAATGTATTAACGGTGCGACATGACTCGTACGTCATAAAAGGCGATTAGTATCATTGGATTTGCGTGAAACATTAGTTACTTTCTCCGTCGAGAAAAAGGGCTTGTAAAATTATCTGAATGTATTAACTATAAAATTAAAAATATTTTTAGTTTAATTAGGCAACATTGTTTTAATGTGAAAGAGTAATAAACATCTATTTGAATTTCACATTTTCAATATTGGTTCATGTTTTTAACAAAAAATAGTAGGTTCAAAAAAATGTTTCACAATCAATATGAAAACGCATCGCTTGGTTGAACTTAATTTTGCAGTCGCCGTCTAGCAGTTTCAAGAATAAATAGAACTGCTCTGAATTTGTATGAAAGTCTTGAAATAGCTTCCGTTTACTTTCACCATACTGCACAACGACATTCCGCCCGATCTACGGCTTGACAGCCTTGAAACAGCAGCCAGTTTCGTGGCCAATAAAATTGTAAACGGTTGAACCAATACTGTATTCATAACGGCATGCGATTGTAAACCGTATTTCAAGATAGGTAAGAGCGAAAACGTAGACTATTTCAAGGATGACCATACACGACTGACTACTGTCAAGGCTACGCATTCAAAACGCAAGGAACAGAGTTATTCTGCGTCTATTTTCGGAGTTGGTAACTTCATGAATATGGATGATTGATGCTAACTATTCCGAGGATCGGTAACGCGGTGTAATAATGACGCCCCAAAAAGAGGTTCCGCCGGCAAGGATATATTATAGACTGGCTTAATGGTGCATTTGGTAGCCACCGACTTTAGCGTCAGAAGACGTGGTTTAGATCTCCTCACGGGATAAATATTGTGTAATGAACACCTGTTTTTTCCTTGTCTGGATGTGTAATCTCTTTCTGAATATTTGTGTAGTGTAGTGTCATTTGTCATTTATAAAAGACAAAAGCCTTAACAATTTGTGTGAAAATCCTGCACTACACATAAACGTATATTATATTTTTCTAACTACGCTTTACACATTTGTCATTATATCAGGCCCTGCGTATATCAGTCTCCTAGAATAACCTCTCTGTGATGAATCCTCGAGTCAGTGCATCAAATAGAACAGCCAATCGGCATCACCCGAGTATATTCGGGGATGCCAATCAGATGCCAACGCAAGCATTCAACTGCACTGGCAACGCACAATTGGCACGCAGATATAAGATAGCTCGAGAAGCGGGCCTCGAGGGCTTAGCCACACTGGCTTTATTCATCCGGCTTATTCTGCTCAAAACATTCGCTATGAAAATGAATAGATATACTTGTTGATATATATTTGTGTTTGGTTTACCAAAAATGCGATACATCAGAACACATCCCATATATTGATCTCGCGTGGGCTACCACGCGCTTAAACTATTAAGCACTTGCGTTACGAAAATCAGTATCAACACACTCGAACTCATGTAAAGTATCTCATCTGATATGCATGTTTAAGAGCTTTTATAGGTAGCCTACAGGTAGCCTACAGGTTGTTATAGGTATTTTTTGAAATACCTGAAAAAGCAAAAACAGGATACTACTCTCAAAACTCACTCTACTCTCTAAAGAACATCACGTAGAATAGGGAAAAGTAAATGATAAACATATCTATCATATATATCTTATCCGTAACATAACTTATAAATAAACCAGACATTATCATTCAAGTGGTGTGATTGTAATCAAGTGCATGTTAAGAAGTGTCTGCTTTAATTAATCGTTTACGCTATCACACTGAAACGCTAATCCGTAACATGCTACGAATCTTATCAAAACTGAAAAAACTCCACGGTCAATCGCTATAACTGACATAGTTAAAGATTAAGGGGTAGTTCTGTCGCGTGACACAGCTCCCATATCAATTACGGGGCACCTTTTGAAACATTCACGGGGCTTGTTACGTAAGCCCCGACTGAGAGGCGTTTAGGGGTTCATTAATAAATTATAATGACATAAATCCGCGGTCGCGTGCACCGTCGCGAACCAGATAACATAGGGGTTGCGTGATGTAGGTAGCAATATTTTTATTGACAATACCTAGACGGACGGCGTTCTAGGGTTGTGTAAAAATAAATAATAATAATAAATAAATATACACATGACAGAAACTGGCCGGCGTTGGCCGCAGATCGAGAGCTCTGGAGTAAAATGGGGGAGGCCTTTGCCCAGCAGTGGGACAGCATAGGCTAAATAAAAAAAATAAAAAAAAAATATACACACGGTCACCTGACCCCAAACTAAGCAGAGCTTGTACTATGGGCGTCAGAGACTGATATACATACATATATATTTTTAAATACATACTTAAACATATTATCACACCCAGACACGGAACAAACACCGATGTTCATCACACAAATATTTGTCCCGAGTGGGAATCGAACCCACGACTCTTGGAACCGCCAGCCAGGGTCACTAACCACTGTTCCACCGAGCCAGCCGAGCCGAGTGTAAAAGTGTAGAAAGTTAGATGAATGCGGTTTTTTTTTTAAGATCTAATTGAAAAACATGTTCGTTCCATGATCATCATCGTCATCCTTAGCCTGTCCGTCAATCCACTGCTGAACTTAGGTCTTTGTCACTCCGGCCTGTTCTCGATCATTCATATTCAAGAAACAAAATGTATTTAATCCTTACCATCCCTCTTTCTCTCAACTAGTCGGAACCGGATGCGAAAAGTCTGTAATGTGTTTTTCCTAACCTAAAGGTACGACAGGAAATTGGTAATAAGCGAACAGGAAAATAACTGACTAGAAAACTTTAAAAGGCGCTGTTCAAAGTAAAAGTCAGAAAAAATAATTCTTCCTTCAAGATAACACTCGCCGAACACTTTGTTGTCACGTAACACAGTCCACAAAAATGTAAAATGTTGATTTGTAAATGCGCTTTTGCGAACATGAACTAGCTCATATTTTATGAATTCTTTTCTTTTTAACCGACTTCAAAAAAGGAGGAGGTTCTCAATTCGTCTGTATTTTTTTTATGTTTGTTGTTTTTTGTTTTATTTGAAAACTAGTGCTTCCCGTTTGGTCCCGTTATAACAATGGCATTCATGAATGATGGAAGGTCAACTCCTTAATAGTTAGAAGTAAAAGGATAATTCTTTCAATACTGTATGTATATTCAGACTACTAGTTATGATACCAAATGAAACACTAAAAAGTATGAAAAAAAATTTTACAAAAAAGAATAACTGCCTTCAAAAACAGACACACTTAAAATTACAAAAAATATAATACGAATATTTATAATTATCTGAGTAGGAATTTGATATGTTTTTGAAGGCGGTACCAAACAACATTTTTAGAACTCGAAATGTATTGACATCGACACATTTCGATGTTGGAAACGCCTTCAAAAGCATATCAAAATCCTGCCCAGATAATTATTAATGTTCGTATTATTTTATTTTGTAACTAGTGGTCCCGGCGAATTTCATACCGCCAATACTGATTATTTTTCTATATTTCATCCATTGAAACCTTCCCTGGACTACGACGAACATTTTAAAACCAAAATTACCTAAATCGGTCCGGGCGTTCTCGAGATTTAGTCAGACTAACGAACAGCAATTCATTTTTATTCATAAGATTTTTAGTATGTCAGCTTTTTCTATTGGCAGCCCTGGTTACAGACGAAGCCAGATATGGCGTATCAATCAATCCATTATTTTATTTGCTCCAGACAACGGGCCAAGGCAGTAATATACTAGTGTATATGTATCGTTCGTTACGAGCGTGTATGCCATGAATTATTGAATGTGTATCCTCCGAGGCGGTCACAGGGCAGGTTAAACGATAAATACGATTTACCTATAGTATACTATTGTGTATGTTCGGAATAACAGATATTTGTTTCGCCGTTATTTAGGAAAATGTACCTGAGTATATTTGATGCATTTGGGCGATTTTTGTATTCGTTCTCGGCTCGGTGGAACAGTGGTTAGTGTACCTCGCTACGGTTCTAATAGTTGGGGGTTCGATGAAGCCCTGATGAAGATAACTGGTGGATAATTGACATTAAGATCTACGATATACTTAGCAAGTCTGGTATTTTATAATCACCAGCTCATTACCTAAACCAAGAAAGAAAACCATTATTCATAACTATGAAACGTTTTCTCCCAGATAATACGCAAAAATACGTTCTCTAGTTTTAACCTTCAACCTTTGCAGCTTAGGTACACTAATCAAAGATGTACCAGCACTCCAATACAAACAATTTGTTACGTACAAACATAAAAACCTATATATACTTAATCCGTAATCCCACATTTTGCCCTCAGGTCCGTTTATTAATCAGAATAACCTTGACCTCGAAGAAATAGATCTAAATGATTAACCACATCGATAAAGTAAACGCGATACCGCCCCGTCGGATTTGGGACTTTATTCTTATACACTTAAGCTTTTAATTGCTTTGAATTAGGAGAGGCTAAGCCGATTAATATGGTTAGGTCTAGGCGATTATATGTTGGTCACGATTTAGATTTAGAAAAATGGGTCTGTTATTCGTTTAATTACCACGTATTATGCCTTTTAACATATCACTTGCCCTTCGTATTATCGTAAAGGGCGAGCTTTTACATAAGCTTACTTGAGCTTATAATAAAAAAAAAAATTATTATTTCACAACATCACATACATTGATCTGATCACGTGGTAAGTAGCTTAAGTACTTTTACAGATATCAGAATCAACAGTGGATACACAAATATACTTAAATATATTTAATAACTCTTCACTACATAGTATGAAGCAAAGTCGCTTCCCGCGTCTGTCTGTCCCTATGTATGTTTAAAAGATTTAAAACTACAACAACACGATTCTGATGTGGCTATTTAATAGCTAGATGCATTTAAGAGGAAAGTTTAATATAGCCAAAGCGAAGCGAGGGCAGGTCACCAGTAATGTAATACGTCTTCCAAAACTAACCTTTAGCATATGATCACGAAATTCAATTCTCCAACTATTGTAATATTTAAAAAACTAAAGCCACCTCCACCTACCAATAAATACTTGCAAGCCGGTCATGTCTCAATATCTTTAAACTTTCGCTGTCCCTTAGCGGCACAACGGGGTATGAAATTTTACGGCGTTACGCGAATTTTGCTAACAGCACCAATATTTTCAATACAAAGTGGTGATAAAGGTTCCGGGGCGTTAGCCCAGGACGAGTAAGGAGGTCAACGAGGAGTGAGCGACCTCTGAGGCTCGCGTCCCGACAGTAGGGAGGTACGGCAGAGAGGTAACTTTGTTATCTCTTTTTTTAATGAAGAATAAGTATTCTTCAGTCTCACATTAGGAGTAAGCTAGGTTAGGATAGGGAGATAACTTTGTAATCTCTTTTTGAAATTAAAAATAATTAAATTATTTAATGATATAAAAAGAAAATGGTAGGTTAATTAAAGAGCTCATTAGACGTTTCAATTCGATACAATGCTAATGCTAATTACATAAGGATGGTATAAAATCTAAAGTGTTACTGATGGCTGATGCTGTTCATCAAAAAGATTTTTCACATTGAGGTAAGTATCGTGTTATAAGATCTACATATATCAATCGAATTCTACCAGGATGAAGTATGCGTATAATTTATGTACGCAAGACAAAAAATGTGTAAATAGTGAACTACACAAAGTTCTCTCTTAAACTTTTTTATTAAAAAATACTAAAATACTTCTTCCGAGACTAGAACGAGACGACCAAGTCAACTTTAATATCCCATACACAAATCTGTAGCCAGTTTACCGTCATCCTCTAATGTGTGCCGATTCGGCAACATAAATAACGCTTATAGTCCAGTCAAATTAGGAAAAAATCTCGGAATTCGAGATACCCAGCTGTAAGTCTGTAAATACGTAGATATTGACACCCTAAAAGTTGTCTCAAAACCTACATATTGTAGGGTGTACGCAACTATAAAATTTTCAAGGTCAAATGTCACAAATATCAGTTTTATGAACTTTTAAGCAAAACGGGACGTTTTATCATAAAAGTGTGTAGGAGAAAATTACTTTTCTTCTATTTATCTATAAAAATTGTCTGTACGTTTTATTCCTAAGATTCACCATTTCAGAGATACAGCGATGCAAATAGTTGAAAAAGTTGTATTTTCAAAAGCTTCCAGGCCCACGTGCGATTATGCTAGACAGTTAAAATTTTCACGAATGATGTATTTTAGTAGCCTCTATGACATCTTATACTAGAAAAAGCTTAAAACCAATGTTTAAGTGGGTTCTCATACAAAAATTGTGTTTTTTTTCTCTTACACTTAGCCGGTTTTTAACGTGGTTACCCCAGTAAACCTATTCCAGACGACACCTTTTATACATGAAGAACACGTTGTTTATAAGGAAGCCTAGTTAAATAATTGTTTTGTGTTGTTTTCAGTATTCAGAAGATTTAAGATTTCTGCGTTTCATTAAATTAAATTTGGTTAATATGGATCTTCACGTTCATAATAGAGTTAGATGGACAGTTAACATTTTTAAAATATATTTTTTTTAGTTATACTTCAAACAGAAATTCTAATAATTGGTTATTTCGTACTTTTTGACCCATAATAAGCAGTTTAAATGTACTGAAACGTATATGTATAGTACTAAAAACAACATAAAACAATTATTTAACTAGGCTTCCATATAAACAACGTGTTCTTCACGTATAAAAGGTGTCGTCTGGAATGGGTTTACTGGGGTAACCACGTTAAAAACCGGCCAAGTGTGAGAAAAAAAAAATCCATAGTTTTTGTATGAGAACCCACTTAAACATTGGTTTTAAGCTTTTTCTAGTATTAGATGTTATAGAGGCTACTGAAATACATCAGTTGTGAAAATTTTAACTGTCTAGCACAATCGCACGGGGGTCTGAAAGCTTTTTAAAATACAACTTTTTCAACTATTTGCATCGCTGTATCTCTGAAATGGTGAATCTTAGGAATAAAACGTACAGACAATTTTTATAGATAATTAGATGATAAGCAATTTTCTCCTACACACTTTTATGATAAAACTTCCCGTTTCGCTCAAAAGTTTATAAAACTGATATTTTTGACATTTGACCATGAAAATTTTATAGTTGCGTACACCCTACCATATGTAGGTTTTGAGACCACTTTGAGGGTGTCAATATCTAAGTATTTACAGACTTACAGCTGGGTATCTCGAATTCCGAGATTCTTACCTAATTTAAGCTTAAATGACTGGACTATTAGCCTTTGTGCAAGCGAACGCATGCGGGCCGGCTATTTGCAGACCATTTGACAGATTCCGAAAGTTCCGCCCAGAGAGCTTTTGAACCGTTCAAACTATTCGCGTAGTAGAATTAAAGAAACGCTTACAATAATGGCTTATGTTTAGAACTAGTGACCTGCCTTCGTTTCGGGTAGATTATACATAAAAATCTTCGTCTTAAATCCCTTTATCTATATTTAGATTCCCTCTTTATATTTTCCTATTCCTATTAAAACCGAATCAAAATCTTTTGTGTAGTTTTAAATATTTAAGCTTACATAGGAACAGACACGACAAGGGAAGCGATTTTGCTTCATACTATGTAGTGATAGACAGATATTGTTGGTTAATAAAACACACACGACAAAGATTAGCCAAACAAGCATTTATCTTTTTTTTTTCTTTGTCATCTATATCACAATATTTTTCCTATTCATTGACGTCTGATAATTTTTTGTGGCAAATTCTTCATCATATTCATGTATGGAAACTTTACCAAAATAGGTAACTATTACGCTGAAATTCGAAACAGGAGCACCAAAGTGAACTCGGATGAATAACTTAGTAGATATCGTGAAAACGCAAACATACATTGTGTTTTGCAACAAAGAAGTCCCCTCTTTGTTTCGACGAATATACAACAAACTATAATATCGGGTGAACACAACTACTATCGTCTGCACTAACTCAGAAGCTTCTTGTAACCAAACAGCCAACTATATTTCTATTCTAGTCTATTCCCCACAAAGTTATTACTAAAGTTCGCTGTAAACTTCAATAACACCACTTCAATACTACATTTGCAATGCAAAGGTTGGGTGGCACGAAGACTGCGAGCCAATAACAATGTCGATTTGTAACACTGAGTTTGACGTACAAATACAATACAATACATAAATAAAGAATAAAAATAAATTATCTGAATTGTTTGTTTATTTTAGCATATCTGTGTATACTACTGTTCTTATCGTATGGTTGATGAACATCCTGGTGTCAGAGTTGAAACCGCCCGTAGACCTCTGACATGGCTTCACACACCGTTGAAAAATGTCTCAGGTGTGCTGGTTTCCTCACGACGTTTTCCTTTACCGTTAAAGCGTCAAATGATGGTACATATGAATTTCAAATTTGAATAACACATTGGTACGTGGCGGGGTTTCAACTGGCGACCTCTCGCAAGCAACGACCTTAACCACTCGGCCATCGACGCTTTTATATCCCTTCGCTTCGGGTAAATTTTACATAAAAACCTTCCTGCTGAATCCCTCTTTCTATTAAAAAAACTTCAACAAAATCCATTGCGCAGTTTTGAGATTTAAGCATACATGGGGATTTAGGGACAGAGAAACCGACTTTGGTTACACTATGTAGAGATAAAAAAAAATTTTTTAAGAACGAACCCAATAACTGCAATCTGGTTTTAACAAGAAAAGTATTATAATACGCTAGAAAAAAAATGGAACTAGATAAAAATACAACTTATTTCATTCCCCGTATAAAGTTCAGTCATTTTTTCTGTGTTAACTGCCACTCAGACAAACATCCAGAGTCCAAAGTCTGCATTAACTAAACAAAGCTATGTTTAACAGCTGTTAAGAAATAGCTTAGCTTGATTACAGCGCTTTTTGCGCTCGCGCCATAACAACTCAGAGTAAATCCAAATTACTCGAATTTATCACGAGGCGAATTCGCACAAGCTGATAACAATTCGGTGCATCGCATTTTGAACCGGAAGCACAGGAGTTACGGGCGATTATAGCTTGAATACGGTTTCGGAAGTAAAGCTAAATACAGCGGGTGTATTCTAACAATTTACGACTGCATCGATATGGATAAACATAATTGGGCCGGAATGGGGACAGTCGGACAGATATTCGGCTCATAATTTCAGAAGCCGGTTATGAATTTATACATACATACACAGTTCGAATGTATGGGTGTATTCTACCAGAATTCAGCGCTATAACTGCCTTTATCGACTTAGTCCGGGTTGTGGTCGCTATTAACTCACGGACGTGTCTTGTGCCTATGTTTGATATGTGACCCGTGATCATGGCGCTTGCAACAGTGCCGAAATATCGGGAGCTCATTAAAACAAAACAACATGGTAAATATCCCGGACAGTTTTAGTTTTCTAACCTATGTTTGATGTCTCCTCATGTTGTCTGTAATGATTTTCATTGGTCTATTGAGACTTAGAACCATGTAAAGACCAGACCCAGAGTTTGAACTTCAGGTTGAACCAAACTGAGTTAACCGTTTCTTAAGATCAGGCGTCACTGGAGATTTGAGTCCTAGTTAGAGTCAAAATTTAGCTATTCGTTTAGTAAGGTATACCTATTGGTATAAACTTGATCAAACGATAAACACTCAAATTAGTAATTTAGTGAGATCAGTAAATTCTAGTAATCTATGTTAATTAATACTACCTATTAGTACTTAGTTCGGTTCACAAATCATTGAGACGATGAATATTAATAAATTTATGCAAAGCTAATCAAATCTAACTGTCATAACGCACAGCCAAATGCGATAAGATTACGGTAATATTCACATAACTTACCACTTAATCTGATAAGAGAAAAATACAGCGCAAAATATAGACTAAAAGCTATTTCAAGATGCAATGAAAACGTACACCGCGCTCATTTATCAAGATTCCCACATAATCTCGCCACTCATCCCGAGATAAACTCGCGTCTAGTCGTAAATAAAGTAAAACACGAGGATGCCGCATCCAGCTGATAAAAAGAGCATAAATCGGTGTAAGTGACGTCGATGTTTTAATTTAAAATGTTGTCGTGTGAAGTTTGCTGCGAGCTTTGAGGTTGCGCCGGACCGCTCCATGAAACTACGGACGCACTCTTGGCCACAGGGCTGGCATGGTATTTTCAGAAGATAATTATTTTAAAAAAAAATGATTCAGACGATTCAAAAGACTTTCTTTTGTTTTGACTGTTGATAAGACGGGAGTGGCGAGCATTTGGAGAGCCTGGGAGTGGACTGCGATGGACTGATGATGAAAATACTTTCTTTTGAAAGACGCGACTTGAAGTAACCTCAGCACGGATCCATACATACTCGTATAGTATTACAATTTACCACAAGATGGTTACTTTAAATAAAGAAGACTCTCTAAAAGAAAGAATGTTCACAAAACAATATTTTGTTCTACCAATGTAAAGATATATTTTGTTTTTAAAATGTAAAGAGAAGGTATTTCATAACCATTAATGAACCACAAGTAGTCATTTTATTTGCCAAAAATGTGTTACAACTGTCTTCATTGTGTAGGAAAAATTCAAAACTTCATTCACTAACCAGTTGGTTTGTTCGACAATCCAAGAATCCAACTAACTTCATAAAAGTTATTGGATAATATTTTTGGCTACTAGATGTAGGTCAAAGTTTAAAGTCATTATCCTTTATAGTTTTTAATATACTCGTAAGTACATTTTGTGGTAACTTATAATTGTTTTGACATTGTATTTACTTCAAAATTTAATAACTGTAATTAGAAACTACGTGACGCGACCAGCCAGTTGGTCGATATTTTCACCGTAAAAGAAATGGCATATACAGAATAACCCTTATGGGTTCCACTCAAAATAGGAGACATGAAAGGGTTTAACCAACTATGCACTAACATTAAATTGTTTTTAATTTGTATTAATTTTTTTTCCCTGATTGACTACGATTATGGCTTGGAATAGCCTTATCATCGTCACCAGACTTCCGGGGGGGTACGGATGGCTCTCACCGTAGGTACAAAAACTTTGAATCGCACTCATACACACAATCACACCCAGACACGGAACAAACACCGATGTAAACCATACGAATATTTTTCCCGAGTGGGAATCGAACCGACGACTTTTGGAACCGCCAGGCAGGGTCACTAACCACTGTTCCCCCGAGCCAGTCAAAATGTTGTGATTATAGTCTCTCCTAGTGCCAGCCCTGCAGGGCAGCAACACACAAGTGTTAGCAGACGTGTAGGATTGCTCTTTGAGCGCGTATAATATTAAAGGACCGTTTTGAAACTGTAATTGCTTTTTTAAAGTGATTCGTACACAAACAAATAAACATTATTACGATTACTACATTGGAGATTCTCTCTATGCATTTCTGTCAAAGGCACAACCTTTGAGACAGATTTAGGTGAAATGTAAAGGGGAAGTTAGGAAATTTTCTGGATACATGGTTATGTACATTATCTTTATCAATCTCACTTTTTATTATTACAGAGGACTTTTTTGTAACTAAATTAGTAATTAATTAACAGGATACTTACCTATCCAAGGAAGTTTCAGTGACCTTAATTGCACCCTGTAGTCATATCTTATAAAATATTGTTTGTAATAAAAACTTTATTTTTATTACGTGTTATCGTCGCAATGATACTGATAGGAAAGTAATTTTAAACTTCGTAACAAAATCACTCATATATGATTTTAGACTTTCGCGTTCCATTACATTAAATATTAGTCTTTATGGGTCTACACGCGCTATTAGGAGTAGCAAATACATAGGTACTTATTGCCCGACGTTTCAACTGGGTCACACCAATCGTGGTCGCGAGCGATCAGTTCGCTTTTGCTACTCCTAATAACACGTGTAGACCCATAATATTCAAAACTAGCGGTGCCAGCGACTTCATTCGCGTTTCCCCCGTTTTTTACACATTTTCCATTGTATCTTTGCTCCTATTGGTCGCAGCGTGATGTTATATAGCCTAAAGCCTTCCTCGATAAATGGTCTATACAACGCAAAAAGATTTTTTCAAATCGAACCAGTAGTTCCTGAGATTAACGCGTTCAAACAAACAAACAAACAAACTCTTCAGCTTTATAATATTAGTATAGATCACTCATACTTACGAATTCGAAATAAGAACAAGCCAAACAACGCACTTTAAATAAGGAAAAATAAAATTTCCCAAAATACGAAGATACGTCATCGCTACTTTTCAATTAATTATATTCTTAATTTCTCGCATTGTTCTGCGGTGTATTGCTCGTGTGATAAAATTCATTAATCAGTTGGAATCGTTTTTAAAAATAAACCGTATTTATGAACTGCCTCTCGTCGTCGAAATTAATTTCTGTTTATTGAGGTGTTAAGTTACGGATGTTCGACGTGGATGATACGGCATATAATAGCCTCAGAATGGGATAGTACAAAGTTTAAAGACTCTAAGATATTATTAGGTGGTTTATAACAAGCTTAGCTTTTTAAACGGATTTAATCATGTGATAAATTGGTAAGTGTCACGTTAAGAAATATATATATTTTTTGTATCAAACAGTATTAAATAAAACAAAGGTCTCAGGTAAATCAATTACGACCAAATACTCTTGAAAAAAGATTCAAACAGTGTAACAATGTACCTAAATAAGTAGGAAAAGCACTAAAAGACCACTAACAGGATACTGTTCCGATAACATAAAAACTAAAATAATCTATCGAATCCTGAGAAGAAATCTAAGTTTCGGAATATTCTCGTAAGTCTTGGTCCTTCGAGTGGGATGCCGGGCGCCGTGTGCAGGCTACGACTTCTGTGATGGATGCCGCGGGCGTGCCCCGACCGGCGGGACGGCGTCTCGAGACTGTGTTTTATAAACACTTGCTCTCCACAAAGGTTTTACTGTGTTGAAGTGACACTATGGTTTAGATGCAGAACTGGAAAACGCGAACGCCGGATCATGGTGGCGGTATGAGACGAGAACTTTTAGTTTTCAGTTTTCATTGATGTATGAAGTCTTCACTGCAAATACCTGTTCAAAATTGGCCATTTATACTATACCGAATGCGTCACCTGATCTAGGGATTATTATATCCACTCATACGTATACAGCCTTCACTCGCAATACTCTTTTAGTATAATATTTAAAAAATATGTAAAAAAAAATAAACTAAGTAGGTTGTATCCGTAAATGTGTCAACCAACTATAATCACAATTTTTTTTGAAATGATCTACCTATGTATGATGTACGCTTGATAAACAAAAAATTATATGGCTATTATTTTATGGCTTAATACAAAGATGTTTATACGTGTATTCTCTGTGCCTTCTCCTCCATAGTAACCACGACGAAACAGCCAGCCGACACGACCGGAGATAAATCAGGTGCAACAAGGGCTTAACGTGCTTCCGAGATCCAGGCGGAACATTCCCGACGTCCGACTCAAGCTATTACAGACTAATTCCATGGAAATCATGGTCACTACCAACATAGGATGTAACTAATTGAACACGTTTGATTGCCCTAAAATTTCAATGATATGACATTCATATCGCGACTTTTTGAAACAACTGCGAGAAGCTCGTATGAAGACAGTATTTCTGTAAAATTATGGCTATATTTTAGGGGATACGGGTCGTAAAAATTGCGTAACAAGATCCGCAATATTCGTTGCTCAAAATAAATAAGAGAATGCGTGGAAATAATAAAAATATTATATGTGTGTCCCAACTAACAGACTCTACTAACTCCATCTTACTAGATCTATAAGTATTATTAAGACCACACCATTAACTCAATCGATTACCAATTGCCTATTGTATCTGGCATTGGCAATAAATACTGCAATAGACAAAATACATCAAGCATACAACATCGTGACGTAACATACGAGCTTCAAATATGATGTATTCTATGATGAGACGAGGGTCCGTGAAGCAATCTGCGTTTGTGATTGCCTCACAAATCATCTCTTTACAATATTCTAGAGAGCGTCAACTGTGTTCTTGAATTGTTATTAGGTTAGGCCGCATTTGACGGCCCGTTTAGTATTAGGGTCTATTGGGAGACGGCAATGATTTGAAGTGCCCATTCGGAGAAAGAGCTTAGTTGTGGCAGTATAGGATCGCCTAAGGGCGAGTATAGAATGGAGCATTTACTTGTAACAGAACAACGCAACGCTCCATGAAATGTTCAAGTGTATCATGCGAGCCAGAAGCCGCTTGCCATTTCGTACGTATTTGTAAAGCGTTGGAAACAGTATAAATGTACTGAAATTTCTACTGAAAACCTTGGATATATTTGCTTTTTATTCTCATCATTTTATCGTTTATTGCTATTTCACGCACACGCAACTTATCACGAAAACAGATCAATGTATATGATTTTGTATAGTTACAATCCTGTCAGGCACATCAAGGTAGATTGCAAATGTACTCATTCTGTTCTACAGTAGAAAAAAAGTACAGAATAGGTACACTTGGAAATTTGAATTCTGGCAACACCGAGTATCATGGTTCGCACCAGCATTGGCGCTTTTATGCTAGCTTACTGTTGGGACATGGGCGGTGTGGGCGGAAGGGCAATGGTGAGACAAATCGCCAGCGGACAAAGCTTGAAAGCGACTCGTCAGCTGTTTGTTTGTTTGCCTTTCGACCTCATTGTTGAATAAGGGTTGGAAAGGCCGCGTTACGGTTTAGGGAAAACATGTTGTAAAGTCAGCCAAAATGCGAAAAGAATTTTAGTACATGCTCTTGTATACAAAATTCTTGACGCCTCGTGTTTTTGTCAGCGGACAAAACATTTTTGTTAATCTATAGTTATATCTAATTTTAAAACAAAAGAAAATAAGTGTTTTCACTTCTATTAACTATTATTAACCGTAGTATTTACTGAAAAGGTAAAAAAGTATTTACTAATCTATAGACATCCTTACATAGTATAAAACAATGTCGCTTCCCGCGTCTGTCTGTCTCTATGTATGCTTAAATCTTTAAAACTTCGCAACGGCTTTTGATGATGTTTTTTATAATAGATAGTGGGATTGAAGAGCAAAAGGGATTCAATATACCCGAAGCGACGCGAGCGTGGGTGACGATATAATATAATATAGTCTCTACCACTCCTATACATATTTTAAGTTTTTTACAAAGCGATTATTACAATAGACATTTCAAGCACAGTATCTTCACTACTCCTAACTTTTATTAGCCGTGGCATTTGCCGAAAAGCTCAACTGTAACCGATATCAGCGTGACGTCACGCGGCGCCCGGCGCGTCTCGCGAGACATTTATGACAAAACCAATTTCACGCACGCGGGCCCGCTAATGCACTCGTAATGTCGACTCATTATTAGCGCGCGATCTCAGCTACTAGTGATAGACGGTAGACGGGTAACTAAGACGGTAGATCGCTTTATACCATACTAGCGGCTGCCCGCGACTTTGTCCGCATATTAATAGGTTGTAGTAGCAATGATGTATTAAAATAGCCTACATGCCTTGTAAATTTGTTATTTATTAGTGAAAGTTCCGTCAACGTTCTCCCATACTACGTTTCCATAAATCGGTTCAGACGTTTGAGCGTGAAAGAGTAACAAACATCCATCCATCCATCCATACATAAATACTCACAAACTTTTACGTTTATAATATTAGTAAGGATCATCAGCATAAGCCCATATGCTCACTGCTGCATCATCATCATCAGCCCATATACGTCCCCACTGCCGGGGCACGGGTTTACGAAACTAGAGCGATCAGGCCTTAGTCAGCCACGCTGGCCATGTGCGGATTGGTCGACAATACGACCCTAGAATTTCTCCATAGGCGTGCAGGCTACAGGTGCTTAGGAAAAGACGCTTCAATACAGAGTTTTGGAATTTTTACTCTGAAACCTACTTGATCCACAAATTAGCGCTCAAACATCCAATTAATGTTTTAGTATAAGTAACGGCCGACGTTATGCTTTTCTTAACGAAAGATACATAAAAAATATGAAAGATAATCTGTTAAGGCCCATTTATTGTGCAAGAATACTGTGGTGTGTACGTATATAGTTTTACAAACCGTGCAAATAGCACAAAACAATAAAGAGATAACGAGTACAATCACCAAACCTAATAGGTTGATAAACAGGCGAAGTGACAAGTAAAATAATTCTACAAGCAATAATAAAGTGAATTCCAACGTCTGGAAACAACAAAAACTTGTCCTTTTATCGATATCGAATTTTCAAATTACAACACTAAAGAAAACTCGTTAAATATTCAGTGTCCGGGATTAAAGATCCGCCCCAATATTATATCTTGTTGATTACGTTGTAATTATCATAAGGCAATATGTGGGATCATGAAAATTTCATAAGGCCGAATTAAGTTGATACAAATAACATCATATAAAGTAGAGATCAAACGGTATGGGAAGGACCTATAAAGGGACCAAAGTAAATTTTCCTTTGAAATTTCATAACGTGATTCATTTCGTAGCCCTATGTCGCTCTGGTACTTATTTTTTGTAAACATTGCATGTATGAAATCCGTAATTGTAAGTTTACAATATTTCCTGTAATACTGTACTTCATAATACTTTCGCCATACACAAAATTAACATTAAGCTAACGATTTTTAAATGGATACCCTCGAATTTAAAAAATATAATTAAAATCAAAGTCATATTTTATTAGAAAAGTGAAGTTATTTAACCCGATCATATATTTCTGTACAATATGGTAAGGTGTCTTACGTACCTATGTACGTTTCATTACGAAAACCCCTACAAATTGCGCTCATTCGAACCATTTCACCCACTCAGGGCCACCGAGCAAATCTGTGCACAAAACAACAAATAAATAAAGCTCATTATTACCCAGCAAGCGGTGCAGTGGTATCGAACGGGAGCGACCTCAATAATAACCGATAATAATAGACACCTTGACCCGAGCACAATACATAGGCTAGTTTATCCCCTACAGTGGTTAGACTTTTCCGCAGTCCCACGCAAACTGGCTACGAACTACTACGATGTGATGGAATTGATTTTGCGGAAGTTTTTCCTTATTGACCATCGATAAAGGCTTTGGCCCAACTATACAATAATGGGTTGACATGTATATGAAACTATACGACTTTTACAATAAAATATTATACAATAGTACTTATTTTGATTTAAATTTAACAGCAATGAGATTCGTTATGGTCTCATAAATACTTTATCTTTGACAACATTTACAAACTACATTTGAAAAAACATTCCTAGCATGTCAGGGATGTTGTTTTTTTGTTGTTGTTAACATTTGCTAATATGAAAAATAAAAAAAAACATCAAACTACATTGACTACTAATTCAACTATCCAAATTAGGGCAACTGAAATTCGAGTTAGGAATCAACTTTAAAAGGCCTAAACCAAACTTCAATGACAGGCTTGAAACACTCACTGACACTTATTACGCTCAAAACGAGCTAATGGAGCGGCCTAGTTCGTCCGCAGTAGATGCCGCATCAATCATTCTTCGTAAACAATGTACACGTGCCGTCATTAATCTGCTATTCAATCCGTGCCAAAATACTTTATTGAAATTTTAGAGAATATCGATTGGCACGGTTATGATTCGGGTTATTACACTTTACGCCATTGACTTGATCCTTCAATGGCGAAAGTGGATTTTTTGATTTATTAGTCAAGGGGTATTGAAAGGTAAGTCAAACCGCATATTACGGAAATTATGAAGTGGTTTAGTTATTAACAAAGAAGTTTAATGACGTTATCACGGTGTGTTACGGTGATACTTTTTATGATGCAAAAATAGATATATTTTGTTTTTTACAATAACATCTCATACAAGTTTGCACGAAAGCTAACATACTTCTATCGATTCTTTGTAAAGAAAACAATAATTCTAGTATATATTTATTGACTTAACGTGAAACGTACACACCTGACAGCAGGTGCAGATAATGAAGAATGTGAAAAAATAGAAAGTAGAACTATCAGATCTAAAACAAGTTATATCATTGTAAACAAACCATTTCAACAGTTATATCATTTTAAAAATAACAACATAATAAAAGCTGGTTTTAACTAAAACATATAGTTGCATAATCTTAATAAGTATTAACATCTGGCTTTGTATGCATAGCAATCTACAGCAGGTCCCTAGCGTGTCTTTACGACAAGCTCGTTCTGCCAAAACTGCCGCTCGCAAAAATGCTACTCACACGCTCGGAAGTCGTAACGCCCGTAGCGCGCTACTACGCGGCCCGCTACGAGCTACGATGCTACGATGCTACGAGCTACGCGCGTAGTAACGTTCCATGTTGCAGGCAAGATCGATTGCACACCGATTGTATACGATTTAAGACCGGTATGGATGACTGAGCATTATGGATGACATGTACACAATCCAAGGTTTCACAATTTACAACTAGTACACGTTTCTCGTACAAAGTGGCCGACAGTAAATCAGATTGATTGGTTAGATTTGATTTCGTGTTTTATGTATACTATACGGTGTATGAATGTTATTTAATGCAATATGCTGTCTGCGATAGTATAAGGCTGTAACCAATGATTTTTACTGAGTAAGCAGATCAATTTTCCTAAGATTTAGCAGAAACTTACATACACCTTGCTTAATCAGTACAGCATTATCTATGAGAATAAAAAATCGGCTATCGCAGCCAAACCATCGACAGTTCCCCAACCCTACTACTATTGTTACTCCTCACTACGCGATGAGTGCACGCTGAGTGCAGCCATAACTCTCACTTGGCCAGAGATGTGCACTGTGCACTAGCCAGGTGAATATTTTTCCAGTTTGTGTTGCGATTTTTAACGCTTTTGTTGGATCGTAAAATGCAGATTTACAACGCTACATTGTCTTGAAATCTGGAAGATAATGTTTTTAACGTACGTCTTAAGTAAAGTACTAATAAAAAAATTCTAATAATTGCCTGAGATAGATATTAATGTAGAGTATTATCAGAGAATCAATGTAAGAATGTTTTAATGTAAAATCTTAGTGTATACATTTTTAGAGAACTGTGGTTTTTTTTAACAACAAAATTAAATCCATTGTACGGAATCTAAAATTTGGTAGCAATGTTATGTAAGGTTATCTAAACCTAACATATCTACCAGATTTTCTAAGTTCACATTACTACTTGAATGTTTGTAGTTTGTCGTCAACAACCGTGGCGCTCGACAAGTGGCAACATGTTATTATTATAAAAGTTGTACTGCGGCTAGATATCACCAATCCGGGACCAAACACCATTAATAATGGAATAAGCAAGCAAATTTAGACCGTATTGGTCGCACGTAGAATAGAATTTTAATTGGCTGCAGTGTTGAAAAGTAGGCAGTTGTCGCGTGGTGCGAGAAACGAAGGAAATGCAGTTCTAATTGAAGCGAGAATAAAAAAGTTTGCCGAGTTTTAACTGTCGTAATTCGAAGAATCTGTGATCGTTTAAATAATTCGAAGTCGAAAGAGGAAACTCAGAAGTGATAATCCTCAGAAAGAAAAGCCTCGGAGAAAAATACTAAATTAAATGTTGTTATTAGAACTTCACGGGAAACAGAGTTGAAAAGTGGATCGCTGGAAGTGATCTCTGCCTACCCCTCTGGGAAAAAGGCGTGATTGTATGTATGTATGTATGTATTAGAACTTCTTCTCAGGCGAAAAGGCTAGACTTACCGAGATATTATTACAATAATTAATGGAAATGTAACAAAATGACTTATTCTTTTTATAACAACTAAAGCTAAAGATAATTTACATTTTCGAAATGTCTCCCAAAATACTATCAAAGTCTGCTAAATTAAACGCTCTTTGAAACGCCAGGCGTAGTAATGGAAAAATGAAGATCTTTACAATATTACGAAGCATTTCTCTCCGCCGGCCAACGCCCGCTCCTCCAAGTTGTGACTTAGACCCCGCCCCAGTCCCAACACGCGAACCAATAATTATTATTTATTTGCTTTGTAACACTTTCCGCGGCGACCGCTCCACCCGAACCGGCTAGAATTCGCTCGGCGTTATTATGCAAATCGCCATTATTGCACACTCAGCCCAGATCCGACTCATAAAACAGGCTATTTAAACTATAATAATTCAAGTCGGCTACCATAAACAGGACGTAACGTCGTGAAACACCAAAAAGTAATTGTACTGCAATGTTTTTCGTTTTAAGAACAATTTTGGAATTGTTTCCTAAATAAATTACTAGTTTTGCTAATTTTGTAGACTATTTCACTTTGCATGTCATATAGTCATAATTTGATACAGTCATATAACATCTCAAGCAATTTTTATTCATTAAATCTTATTTCCTATTGTTGATAAAGAGAATTAATAAATAACCTTGTCATCATCACCGCACTTGCGTGCGAGCGGATGGCTCTCACCCCTAAACGATAGAGCTATGTGTTACAACTTTACAATAAGAAAGCAACCTCCCTGGTACTAGGAAAACATGACACTCGTAAAACCAAACGACCCATTTGTCCCCGCTTGTATCAGACAGCGATCCAAATTTTTCCAAAGAGGATTAAGTACTTCTAAGAAGCTAGATTTAGACCCAGAACACGTATAAGCACTAATAGCCGCCTGTGACCTGGGCGCAGGGACGGTGCGTTGAATATCAATAAAAACTAAACGTGACGCACATTACTGAGTACAGCCCTTTGCCGAAAACTTTGTCCTTGAAATATCCTCATTACTATATTAAGGGACTTTGCATCAGCGTACCGTATGCTTTGAGGACGGAGTAAGCACTTGAAATATGTAAGGCGACATAACTTACATACAATACCTACCCCAGGAAATCAAAGCCCACGAGGTAATACCAATATTTAACGGCTTCGATAACTGACTTTTGACTGACGTGTATTTCCATTTTACAGATGTACTGTGTCAATTGAAACCATTTAGCCTTGCCATTGAAAAGGATTTTAATGTAAATATCGTCATTTTCCCTTTTTCGCTGCGACAGTAATTTAATCTTAATCTGTTCACTGTATAGGTTGTTTTACAATATAAAACAAGCAAAAATAAACTTTACGTTTCCGCAATTCACAGGAAATGTTACAGTAAAAACAAAATCAAAATTACATGCCGAACATTCCAACCCTAAGTAAGCTTAACTTCAATCAATTAAGTAATTATAGAAAATTACTCTCCCCCTTCGGAAATTAAAGTACACACGACGGGATTATTAGAACCCCCTTTTATACATAATTTACGAAGTTGCTAATTGCTTTTTTAATTTCACAGAAAGCAGACATTGTAATCCGAATAAAACATTAGCCGTTCTTGAAGTTTTTATCGAGTGAGTGAGTGAGTGAGTGAACGAACAGGGAAACCATTTTAGCGGCGACCTTGCCAGTGAAGCGAGAGACATGGATTCACTCTTATATTATTTTACAACCACATTTTATGAGACCCCTTTGAACATATAGGTCGCGGAGGGGCTAAATCCTTAATTGTTCATTGATATACTGTTATTAAGCAACAATCAGTCAAATTGATAAATAATGTGTAGAAAGATAAGTTTGACAGTGGTTACCGTGCCTAACCTACGTGGGTTCGACTCCCAACCGGGACAAATATTTGTGTGACGTAAATCTGTGTTTGTTCCGTGTCTGATTGTGTTATTGAATATATTTAAACATGTTAGTGTACCTATCCACTGTTGATTCTGATATCCGTAACACAAGTGCTTAAGCTATTTATAACGCGATCAGATCAATCCAGGTGATGTGTTGATATATTTATTTATTTTGTTTATTTATTAGTCCAATATTTTAAGAGCGTGCGTGGTATGTATTGCTATTATTACCCTTTACCCGATCTTTAACTACCTCAAAGTAGCTTTCTCGCAGATTTAGTACGGGTTGAACTAATTATCCCTTGGTAGAGTTGCTCTCCGATCCCAAGGTCCCGCGGAGTTAATGTCATTGTCGGAAGAAAACAGCGGTCACTTCGACTTGCGTAATTACGAGAGTGTAGAGTACAGGCGCGGAGAAAAGGGTTTTGGTGGGCATTTTATCATTCAGATACGCATTGAAAATGTTTCGTATTTTTGTTGTGTATCTCAGACTCAAATGGGTGGGTATACGGTGATTATATATTTTTAAGACAAATAACTTATTTTTCTAGCTAACATTCTTCGAACAAAACAGAATACTCATGTGTCCAGGATATTTACCATGTTGTTTTATTTTAATGAGCTCCCGATATTTCCCCGATAGTAGAAACGCGATCATGGCGCTTGCAAAAGTGCCAAAATATCGGGAGCTCATTGAAATAAAACAACATGGTAAATATGCCGGACATATAAGTTTTCTAATGTGTGTAACCATGAAAGTTTAAAATTAGTCTCATTTATTTAGCTGTTAGCATTTTTTATAAATAAGAAAATAGAGTACTTCGTCTACCGTCCACACATTCTACGAACGTATACTAGGAAAAATATTTGCGTAAAGACATTGTATGTGCGACTATACTCAAACTGTATTTCAATGTAAAACTTTGTGAAGGAATAAACCAGGCCAGTCGGTCTCGGTACATGTCCGAGCAATCTTCAAGTGTAATTAGTCGAGTTTCACAACAAAACTAATTTGTGCTTCGTTAACAGTTTGTATAATGTACTGCAAACGATATTTAAGCACCAAACAAAGCTCTCTGCGGACTTTCTGAAGGTTATGAAAGTAATCTCTTATCTAAGTTCCAAGGGTAATTGCTTACGTGTGTACCAAATAAAATTTACTTTTTATAAGCACAAGTTATTGTGTTAATTAGGAAAAAAGCAAGCACCACGGCCATTTGGTTTTTTTTTTTTTGTAGTTAAAAAGCCAACCTGTAATAAAGTGTAATGGTTTTCATCAAAAATATTCGTGTTTCTCTCATTACTTCATTTCGCACCTACAACGTAGGCTACTTACAACTTTTTTTATGACGACCAAAATGGATTATTGCGCAAAAAGGTAGGAATCCTAAATTTTTTCGACAATAACTTTCGACCCACGCGAGAAACTTTTCAATTGAGTGTCGGAACGGCTGTGAATACTGAAAAGTTTGGAAATGATTTACACAAAACTGCTGTTGCTGCAAACACTATTTGTTTCCGTATTTCGAAGACGAGGTTTACTGATTGTTTTAATAACACGGAGTGGAGGAATGAATGGAGGTAAATATACTCTATGGATTAGATTGTGTATCATCAGCAATATGGGTTTGACAAGAAAACTGCGAAAAAAGCTTGTTAGCTGTTTTCACTTCCTATTGTACAAGTACACAAGGACAAAAGTCTAACTTTCAAAAGTAAGTCCTTATAAGATTAATACTTTAAGTAACCGCTTTCAATCAAATGGTGTGGTCATCTTGCTAGTCTGGTATATTTACAAAATCTACAATGAAGGTTGTTCAATTCTTATCCCTGCCGTCCTCATATTACAATTTCCTGGCAACTTAAAAACCCTACACACAAGTACAGAAAATAAACTCACGAAGGCGGTATCCCCCCGACGAACACGTCCGAGTTGCTGTTGAACTTGCCGAAGACGAACTCCTTGCCGCGAGAGCTCTTGCTCTGCGTCGCACCGTCCACCGTCAGAGACGTGTGCTCGTCACGCCGGGCCACCTGTAAAAGGGTACAAGTGAGCGCTGGAGGGAGTGTAAAGCCTGAGCGGCCGACTCTGGTCAAGTGAGTGCAAACCGTCTCTGATTTGATTTTGGGCAAGGCGGCCTATCTCAATGGAGATTAGCCCACAACATATTAAAGAACAAGTGCACACTTGTGCACTATAAGGCTGATTTTAGAGTCGCGCTGACGGCACGATGATCTTCGGCGACGATAGATTTTTGTACAGGGCGTCGGCGCCGACAGGTCAACGTTACTTAAAAGCGGTCCCTATATCTCTATGCATACTGGACCTTCAGCGCTGACATTCAGCGTGCGGTCAGCGCGTCTCTAAAATTAGCCTAAGATGTTGTTACCTACTATAAGATGTTGCAAATACAAGTGCACTCTGTTCCCTCATTCCCATAGTTTGCTTAGACAGCAATCCGACATGGCCGACAAGAGATTGGGCGCAGAACTTGCAATGAAATAAATATGCGCCACTTTCATGAAGAATGAAATGAGAGTACTAGTCGTCTTAGGTTTTTACAAAGTTTTCGTGAATAAGTCTTTAACATTAACAACGTTTTGATATGTCAAAGAATAAAGTCTAACATTTAAAAGTTGAAAAAAGTTCAGTGATTATAAATTTAACGATCCAGTTTGAACTTTAAAAACTAATGAATTAACTAAACCAATCGATATATGAACTCCTAGACATAAATATTCTAACTTACCTGAACTTTATGCCAGTGTCCATCATTGAGGTTGCTCCCGACCGTTATAATCTGAGCTCCACCGCCCAAGTTATACCTTAGCCTCAGAGCTCCATTAACCAGCTTGAGTTCAAAGAAATCGTACGTCCCTCCGTCATCTGTGTAGAGGAGCAAGCCGTTCTGCTGGTCCGTCTTGAACTCCAGCTCGAGTGTTCCGTTCAATCCGGCGTTCCATTTCCGGAACTGGGAGTACGGGTTCTGTTTGTCGAGTACGAACGCGAGGTTCCTGTTGAGCGACAAGGACAGCAGGCAGAAGAGCACGTAGCGCATCGTGGCAACGTCTTCGGACATGGCGTGCGAGCGAGACGGCCTGACGCCACTATGCGACGCCGGTGGTGGGGATACACCGTTTCCGTTTCATTTCTTGGGCCCTGGAACAAAGGAGGGGTTTAGTTGCTTGTCACACGAATAAGCTGAGAAAGCCCATGTACAGGCAATCAGCGAGAGTCCCAAAATAAAATCTGTAGATATTTTTGGGGTGAGAGCCATCCGCTCCCCCGCAAGTATGGTGATGATGACGAGACTACTCCAAGCCATCATCGTATGTTAGTTAGGAATAAAAAACATGTTAATGTTTGGTGAGGCGGCAATAAACATAAAATTTTCAAGACTTAAAAAAACAGCGGTGAATTGTTGTGTCGGAGGCTAAGATCTTCAGGTCTCAACAGCATGGTAATAAATAAAAAAATACATCCGAACTACAACAATCTATGGTCTTTTGTAGCTTTATACCGCTCTTACAACTAACAGAAATGAAAAATTGTAAACAAAAAAAAAACCGCCTTCAAAAACCCGACTCACTAAAAATTACAAAATAATATAATACCAACATTAATCTGGGTATGAATTTGATATGTTGTTGAAGGCGGTGCCAATTAAATTGCCAATTATATTATTTTGTAATTTTTAGTGAGTCGGGTTTTTGAAGGCGGTTTTTTTTTGTTTACAATTTTTTTCATCCTTTTTAGTGTTACATTTTTTTACACCCTATTCGTTCAGCTCACCTATAATTCTACTGATATTATAACTAGTAGTATCAATATGTACACAGATTTGAAAGAATTATCCCTTTACTCCCAACTATTAAGGAGTTGACCTTCCATCATCAGCTCAGCATCATAACATTTTGATTGCCAGCAAATGCCAATATAACTTCAGAAAATATGTAAAACGCGGTACATATGCCTATAAAATTTGAGGGTTGCCCTCGATTTCTCCTGGATCCCATCATCAGATCCTAGACTGGTCAACCTAATAGTTTAGCTCATCTGTAATGCTACTGATATTATAACTAGTAGTCTTAATATGTATACAGTATTGAAATATATTCTTTTACTCATAACTATTAAGGAGTTGACCTTCCATCATCAGCTCAGCATCATAAGACTATGATAGCCAGAAGCAAATGCCAATATGACTTCAGATAATATGCAAAACGCGGTACATGTCCCTATAAAATTTGAAGGTTGCCCTCGATTTCTCCAGGATCCCATCATCAGATCCGAAACTGGTGAAAATGGGACCACCTCGGAAGTGAACTGTATCCAACCAAAAAAAAATTTTTGAAATCCTTCTATAATTGACGAAAATATCGGTGAACATACATAAAAAAAAAAAAAATATTATACATACAGACGAATTGAGAACCTCCTCCTTTTTTTGAAGTCGGTTAAAAATACATCTTCGTTAAAAGCATGAAAGTATACGTATATGTGAAACGTGTTACTTCTAACTTTCGTAGTAACTACCTAATCCAATCAAAAACATAAATGTGAAATGAGAGCCAAGTTCAATATTATGATAATTGCCTTGGTTGTTGACTTCAACGACAAAAGAAGTGAGATCTAAATGGGTGCCAAGTTCAATGGTCAACCCTGAAATTTATTTATAAGTAACACTATAACATACCTATCATATCTTCTTATAACATAAGATAATGTATGGTGGTAGCCTATGAAGGTCTGTCTGGCTAGTTTTTACCAACAATCCAAATTTTCGGAATTATAAAATAAATACCGACAAATACCAAACTAACCAAGACAACTAACTAGACTACTAACTAACTAACTAAAAAAAACTAGCCAAGACAGACCTTCATAGGCTACCACCATACATTATCTTATGTTATAAGAAGATATGATAGGTATGTTATAGTGTTACTTATAAATAAATTTCAGGGTTGACCATTGAACTTGGCACCCATTTAGATCTCACTTCTTTTGTCGTTGAAGTCAACAACCAAGGCAATTATCATAATATTGAACTTGGCTCTCATTTCACATTTATGTTTTTGATTGGATATCATTACTTTTTGTAGAAAAGTATATATCATCGTAACGCCGTAGGTCCTTTGAAAAGGACAAATTCAAAACTAAAACTAGACTTTATAAATATAAAACAATTGAATCAGTTACTGTATTTTCCTACGTTTACGGGGTATAACCCTAAGTAATAAATATGAAAACCGACTATAAGTACCTACTCTTAATTGTAAATAAGTAAGTATGTATACCTAAATATATACTTAGTGCTCTGCCTTCCCCGGTATATAGGCGTGATTAGGCACTAATTAGGTATTTATGTTAAGCGTTCATAATAGAACCTAACCGCAGCAGTGGTCTCCTTTTTCACGGCTTTCAGGGTGAGTGCGACAGGCTCAACATGGTCTATGGTGCCTGTCGACCTCATATGTGGATCTCACTACCGCTTACCATCAGGTGGAGTGAGGTCATCTTGTTAGCCTCTTATAAAAATAAAAAAAAAAAACCTAATTATTAAAAAATTGCCAGTTTTTTATTTTTTCCTTTGTATTCATGTAATTACCTATCTGCATACCAAATTTTAACTCTCTAGGTAATTTGGAACTGGGTTAGAATTTTGATCTGTCAGTCAGTCAATGATAAAAATGAGGATTTTTGGACATTAATATCTAAATAACTGTTTGAGATAAGCTTATGAAATTTAGAACACATATTTATCTCGCAAGTCACAATATATGAGCCAAATTTGATACGTTTATGTGAAATAGTTTTTGATTTATGAGGGGTTCAAAAGTGGTTCGAAATGGTTCGTGTAATATTACACACGGTGCGGCTCGCCAGTTCTGTTTCTTGAACTTGGCTTGACACGCTACCGCGTGTCTAGATAATATACGGTAATTGTTCCCTCAATTTATTATCCAATTTCCATGGTTCAGTTTTTATAACGACGCGAATCTTACGATATGAAAGGATCGAAAATGGAGTATAAAGTAAAATATTGGATGGTCCGACTTTCCGAGCTTATTTCCCTACCAGTTATCATAAATTATTCAGATGTGATATAGAGAATAGCTTGGTATTTGATTCTAAAACGATCTGGTCCAAAAACCCTTTAAACCAACAAAGTAAAATGGCTTAGTTTTTTTATTTTTTTTTATTAGGCTAACTGGATGACACGATCCACCTGAAGTATGCAAACTATATAGTTTATGAATGGAAATAACATGAACTTTTATTACGTTTTATTTCGTGTAAGTTATTGTTTAATCCAACTTAATGTCAGCTTTTTAAACATAGACACTATAGAAAATTGCCAACATACAAAACGCCGACTAAAATAGGAATTTATCTTATTACTTAATCTGTAACTTAACTGTAAGCAACATATCAATTATCTAGTATAATTACAGCCTTTTATAGCCTGATTGATGACCCGGTATTCTCGATAATGTGAATTTACGATCTCGTCCCGACGACGCGAAAAGATGCCAACCTACTAATGAAATCAATTAAGATAACTGGAATGACACTTAATTAACTTGCACTCGCCCTGAAAACAAATTGGTTCAATCAACTTTTATAACCTAGACCTACAAGTTGATAACGAGGTAGTCTTGAATGCCCTAGGCGCTTCGGATCAGAGAGTAGGTTGAAAACAGGCCAAGGGCGAGTCGGACTCGCGCACTATGGGATCCGTACTAATAATGTATGAGAAATTTTCGCTTTGGGACCCCCCTAAAAAAAATTTTTTTTTTTGTGTTTGATTTTATCGTGGCAACAGAATTTATAATTTGTGAAGCTTTCAGCTATTCTAGAAAATGCGTTATAAAGGTACAGCCTGGTGACATACAGGGTGGACAGACGGACAACAGTAAAAAATTAAAAAAAAAATTCAGAAGCTCTCATACAAAAACATGATTTATTACAATATTGATTGGAAGTCAGACTAGCAATTGGCCGGTTTTTAACCCTTAGGTTGCGGGATTGGCAGTTGTTTTGCCGCACGGAACGCTAAAAACCGTCTCAGAGCCGGTAGAAAGCGGTCTGAATCGGTAAAAAGCGGTTGGGTTCGGTAAAAACCGGTTGGCAGTGCCAAGTTTCCGCTGGGCGACTGGGCCCCTCCCGGGCGGAAGTCAAGAGTGCCGAACGAGTGGAGGCGGCATCGCTGAGTTGACGATAAACTGCTCTTAGCGAGCTAGTTGGGTTACGCCATAACTAGACTAATGGCGTAAACTTGATCTGTAACGGGAAATACGGTTTGGAAGATGTTTATTTATTTTGATATCGTTCAAGCGGTTTTATGAACATTGATAATAGAAAAGCTGTTTAACAAGATGACGAAGAACAAAGAAGAATTTGCTATCTTTTTATAATTAACTAGCTGGCCCGAAAGACTTCGTCCTGTTAAAAAAATGTGAAAAAGAAAAGGGCTGTTTTTAGGGTTTTCCCGGCAATTTCACGCTTACCAACACATTATGCGATTCATTTTTATATTATAGATTCATTCTATAGAAGATGTTCATGCAGTACGCAAAATTAATAGTAAATTCTGTAGAAATAACTACGTTAGAGACATGATACATGATACATGATTTATTCTCAAACTAATAAGAAAAAGGACCCAAGCAGTTCGCCATTACCACTAACCAGTGGGCATTATCTTCAAAACTTTCAAAGTAACAGGATAGTTTGATATAATCACAGTACACTCAAATTAATGTGTCTTCCCACGTTCTTTTATGATTGATAAAAGTAAAAGCTATGTAAAGCTAAAGTATAAGCTTAACAGCATCAAATAAACGGACTAGCCGTTCAGAATTTCGTCTGAACCGTTGCATAGTTTCGCTAATGAGCGTAGTTGATCGATTATAGGTTGAGCTGAGCGTTGTTGGAGCTTATGCTCATAATAAGTCTTGTGATAAAAGCGTTACGACGTCCCGAGATCAGCTCATCTCAGCGTAAGCCGAGCGAAGTAAACGGGGAATGTTTGACGCCACTTTATGTAATGAAATTTCTCTATTTTGAGATGGTGTTGGCGTTCCTTAATTTTATGAATATGAAATAATATTTAATAATTGACGTTTATATGCACCCTGTGTAAATAAGTACCTTCATAAATAACGTGTTATGTTTTGCCCAAATATCTAAGGACATAAGTATCTGTGAGAGAATGTCTGAAGATGGAAGATAGCTCTAACATAACTCGTAATGTATTGTCCAAATGTCTGAGGATATAAGTAACTATGAGAATGTAGATTGGCTGAAGAAGTTAGATAACTCTAAACCGCGCAAATGAATAATCATAATTTGTTTTTATAATATTGGTAAATCTAATAAATCATAAGAATATTTATATGTTTACCTATATATATTTTTTTTTTTTTTTTTTTATTTTTTTTATTTTTATTTATTTAGGTAAACCAACGATAGTTACAACAATACAATCACATTTTGCACACGTAAACTTAAGCTAATTGCACTATCACTTAAAGGTCAACACAGCTATCTAAACAACAATTGTTACTTAGTGATTAATTGAATACATTTGATTTAAAAAAAAAACAAAAACACAGAATATAAATACAAAAAACAAAACATATAAAAATTTACCTTCTATATAAAACGTCGGTTGCTGTGGCCTTGAATTTAGGTAGGGACATAAAATGGACATCCAAAGAATCGCTGCACTTATTGTAAATCTTACAGATTCGCGATACAGGTGAATTGGCGCCTAAAACCGTTTTACGAAAAGGGCGAGAGAGTGGTTCGATTGGTTTGCGAGGTATTCGTGGAGGGATCTTGAAGTTAATCTTCGCTAACAATGTAGGACTACGTATGTGGTGTCGCAAAATTTTGTACAGAAAAGTAAGGTCGAGTAGGTCTCTACGGTGCTCTAAGCCTTTTATTTGTAAATGAGCAATGATATTGTTGTACGAGTCCTTTCTTCTGTCTTTAAAATGTGAGAACACCAGGTGTCTGACTAGTCTTTTCTGGATCCGCTCTATGCGAAGTATGTGAGTAGCATAATGGGGTCGCCAAACCACGCTCCCAAACTCAAGAATGGATCTTACTAAACTATTAAATAATATTATTTTAGTGGAACTACGCTTAAATACCTTGCTATTTCTGATAATAAAACCCAGCATTTTGGACGCCCTGCCTATAATCTGATCCAGGTGAGGAATAAATGTCATTTTGCTGTCCATGTAGACTCCTAAATCACGCAGCACTGTCTTTTCCTCAAGTTCGGTACCATCAATAGTGTAAGTGGATACAACAGGGTTTAACTTTCTTGTGAGCTTTATATGAACGCATTTCTTAACGTTAAGTTCCATTCCATTATACCGACACCAGTTCACCAACGCATTGAGATCGTTCTGAAGTAGTAGAACATCAATTTGTGACTCAACAACTTTCCAAATTTTGAGATCATCAGCAAACATTGAGGAGGACGAGTGTAAGATACAATCAGGCAGGTCATTAACAAAAATGTTAAAGAGAATTGGACCCAAATGAGATCCCTGGGGAACACCAGCAGCAACACATCGCAAACCAGAGCGATACCCGTTGGCCACGACATAAAAAGAACGTCCAGATAAATAGTATATATATATATTTTCTATATCCGTAACACAAGTAGGTACAATGCTACTCAGAATAAGAATAAAACATACATGTAAGTAGTGAGTTAGATAAAAACAATTATTATTAGAGACCCACACATTTACTTCAATAGAACCGGCCAAATTGCAAGGTGGACTCGCGCACGAAGGATTCCGTACCGATGATGTAAAAAAACACGTTTATTGTATAGGGACCCCCGAAATATTGAATATTTTTTAGTATTTGTTGATATAGCGGCAAAAGATAAGATAAGATATTTATTCTGATACCTTGCACAAATTTAAATATAAATGCTTGGTCAATCCCTGAGTGGTTGAACCAACTTGTTGATTATTTTTATATAATATGTTTCATTAGAAATTTCGTTAGTATTAAAACTAAAACCACTTCTTGTATTTTAAACTAGATAAAATTTAAAATGTCTGTTGTCTGAAATGCATGTAGTTGTCACCTATAATTAAGTTTGCGTTTATCTAAATGTTCATCTGGTCATGTTACTTATATTATATTGTTAATGTAATCTTGTTGGTGATCTTAAATAAATAAATAAATAAATAAATAAATAAGATAAGTAAGAAATACATTATTTTTGTAAATTTCAGCGTTCTAGCTATCACGGTTTATGAGATACAGCTTGGAGATAGACAGACGGACAGACGGACGGGGGAACCCTAAAATAAAAAACACAATGATACCGAACCTTCGTTTGTGCGTCCTACTCACGCTTAACCAATGTTTCCGAGCACTAAGTACACCAAATGTGTCACATCCACGGCTCCACGCTCCGGGGCGCCCTACTTCCCCGCAGTCTTTTGTCGCGCGAGTGCCTTTTGCTGCAGCAGATAGCTCTCTCAAGACAGGTTACTCGTTTTTGTGATGCATGTTTTAATTTTACAACCAGATCCATTGTTTTGACAACTCGCTGCGCCGTTTGGCGAGTCCATATCGGACAGAGGACCGAATGAAACGATTAAATCTTTTTTCATACTAGCGCCCACGACTTCGTCCGCTTAAAAATGTGGAAATTAAAAATAGCTTATAATGTACCTTGTAAAATTGGCTACGTATTACAGAAAGTCCCGTCGAAACTGGTCCAGCCGTTTGAGAGATTACGGGAACAAACAGACAGAGAGACAAAAATGTTTTTAATTTTTTTTGGTTGTTGATACCCGATAGATTCGTACCCATTAAGTAAAAAGTCGCTATTTTAATATTACTAACAGATACTGCAATTATATTTAGTTGTATTGAAAACCACCGTTCGCTGGCGAGTCCATTTTGGACAGAAGAATAAAACGATTGAATATTATATCGCAACTGTTATGAAATATTTAAATTCATTAGATTATTAAGTAAGTTCCAAATTCAGGAATAATTTACAAGTTTGAAATTCAGAATCTTATTAATCGTTTAAGTAAAATGGTCAAATATTTTAATAATTGTTTCAGTAGAAAACTGAGCTGAACTGTTATAAATTGTTTCAGTACTCGGCCGTTACTTGAAGAACTTGCTTAAGATGACGTAGTTTAGTAGAAATTTAATAAAAGTATTTTAATTTTAAACTGTCATGGTTAGAAAACTGAAAGTGTCCGGGATATTTACCATGTGTGCTGAAATATCGAGAGCTCATTAAAACAAAACAACATGGTAAATATCCTGGACACTTTCAGTTTTCTAAAAGTATTTTACCTTATCGGAGGCATAGTTTAACGATTATTAACAAATTAATTATGTTTGTATGCAAACCATCAATTTATTATTGAAATAGAAAAATACATATAACACAGTATAAAACAAAGTCGCTTTCTCTTTCCCTTTATCCTTAAGTATGCCTAAAACTACGCAACGGATTTTAATGCGGTTTTTTATTAGATAGAGGGATTCAAGGGGAAGGAAAGAATTCACCCGAAGCGAAGCAAGGGCGGGTCAGTAGTACTTTTTTATGTTTAACTCTGAAACAATATTAATGATAACTTGAAAGCATCACAAGAATACATACATACATAAAATCACGCCTTTTTCCTAGAGGGGTAGGCAGAGATCACTTCTAGTGATCCACTTTTCACCTCTTTGGGAAACGTGACGTGACAGACAACGGACGGATGAACAAGACTACAACCTCATAAATGTTCATATACTTATTAAAATACGCTATCTTGTGTCTTAGAACACTTTGATAGCTAGCACACAAACAGGCCCTAATACCTACTAAGCACTGAGGCAATCTAGTGTAAGTAATCTGGGGATTAGTCGCAACTCATACCTACCTACTGCGCGAACGGCTGTGCCCTGCCAAACGCCTTTATGACAAAGGAACAAGGTCCATATTGCAAAGCCGTTTCCATCAGGGTTCACTGCAACCTTTGATTATGTCATTGTCTTAATATAGACTGAACGGGGTTTGGCTTGCGGTTTTCATTACCTCGCAGCAGTGACTAAATTAATGACGCGATTTTGACTCTTACCCCTAAGGGTATACAGCGCATAATTGTAACGTATGTCTCCAGCTGTGGAAGGCGGATGTTTGTTAATACTGAGCGCTGCGATAGTAGTTTTACTTATGTTTAATCGCTAGCAATTTGTATGACATGGTTAACTATAAAGCACATTCTGTTAAGTGATAACAGCGAGTTAAAGAGGGGTGAAGTTGTGCTGCGTCAACGCATTGAGTTAACGCATTTCACTGCGATATAAAGATATAACTAAACTAACTAACTAGATTTGCGCAGCGACCCAAAACGAGTTTTTGGCCTCCGATAATAAGGACCTCCACCTAGGGCGATCGAACAACTAGCGATATAAAGATATGGTTTGTTAATTTTTATTAACGATATATTCCATACCGAGCTGTGAACACATGCACATTGCACATCCACCGCCTGAACGGGGTCTTGAACTACCGGTCTTCCGATATCGCGCCGGCTGCTCTTACCAACTGAGCTATCCAGGTGTTTTTTTATGTTTGTAATTTACATGCTTTTCATCTTTTTATTTGTTGCCTTGTAACTCTTTTGTGAGTTAAAAAAATCATTAAAATAAAACATGTTCTGGGTGGGAAAACAAACTTTAACACCGACTCCAAGCGAATGATATAGGGATGATGTCAAAGCGCTTTCAAGAACACAAAAAAAAATAATCAATAATATAAATAAAGTGAACAAAGCGTCGGGCATGAAATTAAATGGATTTTAGTTAAAATAAATTTCAACGTTAGTAAAACCACTTAGTGAAACGGAACGCTATTCCAACTGTCACTTAACTTGGAAACTAAACGCCATTGATTCGATACTAAACGCTGACTAAAGTACTAAGACCTATTATAGAAATCTTCATATATTCATGACTTCGGTAAACAACAAATAATTTTAACACACCCACATATTTACTGTATATATTAAGAAGTTGAATTGTTTTTTTCGTAATATGTTTTACGGCACAATATTGAGCGTTAACCCAATAACAAAACGGAGGAAATTGCATCTGTGACAAACGCGTAAACGTCAAATAATATTAATCAGTTGGCTGTCAGCGCTCAGAAATCGGTTGCTTTTCGGAAATTTTCCTTTCTCGTCCTACTAAATATTATATTCCCTTGAGTAAACCGTATCCAATAAGCAAATAATTCACTTTCATCTCCGTAATAATTCCTTCGGCTTCAATTAAACAGGCAAAACTTCAAATAAGCGAAGTAAACACAATATCAAGTTGAAGATGAAGCTTCGAAAATACGTTGTTAAAGAAGAATTTAAGGAGTTTCTTCCCCTAAAGACGGACTTTGAAATCGTTGAGGAGCCAATTTCCGCCTTAAGACCTGGTGAGTTTCTGGTCAAAGCCGAATTTATAAGTGTGGACCCGTACATGCGATCCTTTGCGATCGACTTTGACGTGCCCTATGACCAATTCGGGTTTCAAGTGGGCAGAGTAATAGAAAGTAAAAACCCCGATTTCCCTCTAAACACCCACGTGGTGTCTCATTCGGGGTGGAGAGACCACGTGATACTGGACGGAAGCTGTGACGAAATGTTCGGCATGAAGCCTTATGCAGCCGACGGGAGCATGCCGCTATCCCTGTCGATCGGCGCTCTGGGCATGCCGGGAATAACCGCATATTTGGGACTCCTCGAAATCTGCAAGCCGAAACAGGGCGAAGTTATTTGTGTGACGAGCGCCGCGGGCGCCGTTGGCTCCTTAGTGGGGCAGATAGCGAAGCTGAAAGGTTGTGTTGTCATCGGGTTCACAGGCTCTGATAGCAAAACGCAATTTCTAAAAGACGAGTTGGGATTTCACTATGCGCTAAACTACAAGAGCATATCGAACATGAAACAGGTTTTGGCTTCGATCGCGCCGAACGGTATTGACTGCTACTTCGATAATGTTGGGGGAGCGTTAGCGGCTTCGATAATGGAGTGTATGAACGAGCTCGGGCGGGTCGCGGTCTGCGGCGCAATCAGTACTTACGGGACGGATTACCCGCGGCAGAGGAAGCCGAACACACGCATATCAGTGAACGTGCAGTCGTTCAGTTTTACAGAATGGGACTGGCAGCGGCAGCTCGAGGCGTCGGCACAGCTCAAGGACTGGATCCTGAAAGGCTCCGTCAAAGCCAAGGAGACGGTCGCTAATGGATTCGAAGCACTCCCGACCGCCTTCGTAGCCCTGTTGAACGGAGAGAGCATCGGCAAAGCAGTCGTTAAAATTTAATGCCTATTCCCTGAACAGTAAAATTCAAAATAGATTAAGATTCAAAAATTGTTACCAGAAATACCTACAACAATATTGTTGAAAGGGTTGTTTTATTATTAAACAACCGAGCAAAAGGTTGTGTTAGAAGGAATATAATGTAAATTTACTTTTAACTGTTATTGTACATAATTTCCCAGGTATATTTGTATAGTAAAACAGTGTTTATTTGTAAGGAGCCTCGAGCCTCTGTGTTTTCCGTTAAATAAATATTAAACAAGTAAGTACTATTATGTAGGTCATTTCAGGCACACGTTATAACTAATTTCGCTACTGAATAACAGGGCGACGTTTTAATAAGCATTCTGCTATGATTACTTAATTACCACATCATTGCCATTGACGTAATAAACATAGCTGTATTTCTAGTTCAACCTAATACTTACAGCTTAAATGTAAAACTGAAATACTTCAGTTTTTTTTCTATTATACCATCGGCATTGGGCTTGCATGCTTTTAGGATTCGTAAATAAATTAAAACTCATTCATAATTCGAATTTAAATAATAACTGCGCAACAAATAAAAAAAAATACTTTAGCCTTATGGTATATTCGCACAAAATATGAGTAGTGAATTAAATAACATCAGAATTTAATAAAATCTTTGAGAGGTGTGATTTCGTAGCGCACAACACATCAGCAGTTATAGACATTGTCGTTGACACACTGGTTTTACGTATTTTTATGAAACTCCTTCCTAAGCACGCACATGACACTAAACCTAAACTAGTGGTAAGTAGCTTAAGCACTTGTGTTACAGATATCAGAATCAACAGTGGATATACAAATATACTTAAATATATTTAAAAACACACCCGGACACGGAACAAACACCGATGTTCGTCACACAAATATTTTGTCCCGGGTGGAAATCGAACCCTCTCGGAACCGTAAGTACTGAACCTAGATCACTAACTACTGCTCCACCGAGCCAGTCATAATTCAGTTAAAGAAACCAGCAATGTCGCAACAACATCTAGTTATGGCAGCCGGTTGTCCTACTTACTTACATAAAATCACGCCCCTCTTCCCAGAGGGGTAGGCAGACATCTCTTCCAGCGATCCACTTTCACCTCTGTGGGAAACGTGACGTGACGGGTTGTGGACCAATTCGCCGCCATTCTGCCTTGTGCATTGTTTTAACAAGGTCATTGCGTTCCCACGAGTAGCAAGGATATATAACTGGGGGAAGGAAAAGGGGAGGAATGATACGGTTGTCCTAGGCGGAGATAAAACGCCTTGTTTATGGTACGCAGCCTAACTGCGTTTCCGCACCGACGCCCGTTGTCCTCGCAACTAATTGGAGCGTAGTGTGAATTGTTTACGGTCTTAATTGGCAGTCATCTCAGCCCTTCAGATCTCACTCTAATTGGGAATCCGCTAAATGGGGGGAGGTCCCCCCCCATTAGTACTCGTGCGAACATTTAACGAGTCCAAAGGTTTTACTTTAGCGTTCCATTACACTAATACACGCGATATTAGGAGTAGCAAATACGTCAGTTGGTACGACCATGATTGGTGTAACCCAGTCGTCGGGCAGTAAGTAGCTGTATTTACTCCCCTATAAAGACTTATATTTAGAGTCTAAAGGTCACGTAATTCATTGAATAATTAATATCGTGAGTTAATTATATCGTGAGTACAGGATGTTAGTAGTTAGTTGAGAAAGATGTTGCCTCGGAAATTTTATATTTACTCGTATCTGTTCATAGAAATAAAGTTTACATTTTTAGCAGAAACCTATCTATCACAAAGTTCTGCGGATTTGGCTATTCGGGCCCAAAAATTAACTAAAGGTGATGTAAATTATAATTATCAGTACGTACTTCCTTTGTAACCAACAAATATTTTTGTAACTAAATCATTACTATGATATCGTTTTTTCAAGAGCAAAGTCTTATCATAATAACTAATTATTCTTAAAACATGAAAACATAAAGTCATATTATACTAAGAAGATATAAAATAACATTTACCGATTATTCCTGACGACTCTAATCAGCGAGCTTTTGAAAATTAGAAAGCCAAATTCTGGTACCGGCCAACCCAACACGTTAGCTAAAGCAGTAATACCGGGATCACATTTTGATTACGATTGTACACAATGCGTAAGACGGGTGTTGTGATGTAAGGAATTCGTTTAGCAGTTATGCCGGTGTTTCGTCGTACCTTCCGTTTTTCTAAGCCGGCCCATTTGCGTTGGAGATATGTGGACGTGGGTGTTTAAGTATATGCCCATTCAATTTATTGGGGTATACCGCGTCACCAGGTTAAGTCTAAAATACCTTGGTTTTTTAAAGGATGAAATAAACGGAATAAGTTACCGCGATCGCTGTAAAGTGTTCCTAACTTTTGGTTCCTAATAAATATGTTTTAAAATATTTTATCATAGATTTTATCTGTTATGAAAAGTAGTATCATTAGGCTAGACAAAAAATTATAATATCCAATTGAAAGAATAAGAACGACACATGTTTTATACATTAGCATTGTATACTGCATTGCCTACATATTAATAAATAACTACAAGCGTATTGCTCACTTCTAAACATGTAACAATTCGGTAAGTTAAAGCACGGACCATTAAATGCATCTCAAACATGTTCGAAGAAAACGCTAAGAAAATTCCTATCAAACCATAAAAGACACCCGGTTTAAAACAACATAGAATGCAGCACAGCTCACAAGACAAATAGACCCAATTACTTTTATAACAACCCTTCCCGTTTATCTGGGAACGATAAGCAACAACCGCCTCGCAGTTTCCTATTCGGTTGGACAAACGTCTGAATTATTCAAAGTGGTTCCTGGGACTCCTGCCGTTCGTCACGGGAGATGGTATCAGCCCTGGCTTTGTACCTGCGGGATGCTGGGTAGGTATCCAGTGTAACTGTTACATATGCCTACTGTTTACGAAATACAAGAAACGGGTAGCTCCTACAATAAGTGTGTTCAATTGTGCCTACAAATTACATGGTAATAGAACTATTTTGTTACAAGGTAATAGAACTATTTTAAAAGTACGATGAAATTCTACGTATTTATGGGCGGCAAAATGAAAAATTACGTAATTACGTAATCTTATAAATAAAAATGAATTGCTGTTCGTTAGTCTGACTAAAACTCGAGAACGCCCGGACCGATTTAGGTAATTTTGGTTTTAAAATGTTTGTTGTAGTCCAGGGAAGGTTTCAATGGGAAAATATAGAAAAAGAATCAGTATTGGCGGTATGAAATTCGCCGGGACCACTAGTTTTAAATACAATAATACCGTAAACGTTAACAGCAATGTATTTTTAATTTAAATAAAAAATCAAAGGTACGTTTATTAGACGCGTTTACGGTAAATGAAATCATCGCGAGGAAACCTGTACACATACACATTACAAAGGTAGATCAGCCCCAGAATTAGGTATAACTATACACCTACGAGAAAATTCTGGAGTTGTGTAAAGTCGACCAACCAGTGTGGCGGACTTCTGATTAAGGCCTGTAGCGTTACCATGAGTTAGCTATCGAAAACTTACGTACGTTAAAAACCTAACGGTTTTTTTTATACTACCGATTTTAGTTCTTAGCGTTACCGCTGTACATTTCTTCATAGGCATTCTTTACATAGGCGATATCGAGTCTATCACTTTTAAACTCATGGTATGGTAGCGCTACTGATGGCTAATAGTTTAGGAAAGGCCCGTGCCCCTCGCTGGGGACGTATATGAGCTGATAATGAACCATTTTCACACTGAAACTGAAATTTAAAAACAATAATCATGTTATCTCTTTATATTACTGCTCCCTCTTAAAATGATGTCGTTTCTTAATGATACATGTTTACATTACAAGAGCAACCAACTAGTTGTTATTAGCTACAAATCAAAAAGCTACACGCAGCACAGTCAACAAAGACCACTAGCTTAGATATAATTGAAACTCGTTACTGTGTTTGTTAGATACGATAACGGCTTGCCAGCGAGTTCTCGACTTTATGGCTATCTTTTCCACCGTACAACATTATTTGTACTTTTATTTTATGTTCCGTTTTCTGTTTTCCGAATGTAATGCTATTTTCAATTAAATCTGCAATACAGCTTTTTGCTATTGGAATGATACATTTTTTTGTACTTATTGGTAAGTAGAAATACGAATAGGTAGGTAAGTGCGATGACTATATACGCTTAAAAGTAATATTTTCTCCAATTCTAAGGTACAAATGCAAATTTTTCTTAATTTATGCAAATTATAAGATGTAGGTCACAGTGTTTCGTTAAAATTAAATTCAAAAGGACGTAACATATAATTAGGCAAACTAGCAATTATACAGCTACTTCTTGCCAACGTTTCGATTGAGTTACACCAACTATGGTCACGGCAAGTTTTTAAAAAAGGCAAAGAACTGTGAGGGTAAGGGAATAGAGAGTTCACTTGTGTTTGCGCAAGTGTATACTTGTGCACTATAATAATATGTCCGGCGCAGTTGGCTGATCTTCCTTGAGATCGGCCGCCATGTCCGAAATCAGTCGGAAACCTTATGTATAAAGGAGGGTTGTTCTATGTATTTATGTATGTGCATTTGATGTAATATAGTTCAACTGCCACGCATCTAGCAACTAGCAGGCAGAATCCGTATATCATCCCTGAACATAGATCGCATCTCAGACTACTAGTTATGCGGCGGTATATCTCAGCAGGTTGCGCTGTGCTACATACGCAGATATTATAACATACATGATGTCATAACTTCTCTTACACGAATACTTAGTTTAGAAAAAAGAAAATCGTTTAGTTACGTATAAGAAAAGAAGTTACAAACAATTAATAAGTTATAACAAATATCCCTTTTTGAAGTCGGTTTATCTCACGTACTAATCTCTCTACGTATGGCTGTAAGCACTCTCAATGATCAGGAGGTCCGTGGTACGAATCGCAGGTCTGGCCAAAATTGTCAGTATCTCGGAAAGCACTTTAAGCCGCTGGTCCTACGCCAGATCACTCTTGTCCTATTGGATTGCCGTCTCACCATCAATGAGAGTGTAGAAACAGAGACTACCTGTGTTGCGAACACACTTATGCACAAGGTATAATGTCCTGCACAGTTGGCTGATCTCCATTGAGATTGGCTGCCGTAACCGAAATCGGTTGGGCCACATATTACTATGACATCGCTGCAATATATTATGCGTTATTCGTGCAGCATTGCAACAAAGGTAACAATATTGCGCATCAATAACAATGGTTGGACGACTGAGGAGGCGAAATTGAAGATAAATTGTGGATACAAAGCGCATTTACATTGTTATCTTTGTACGATTTACCTATGAAACTTTATGCTCTAACGATTTTATGAATAGGAAGAGGTGTCTTGCGGTTTTCATAAAAAGGAATATAAAATGTGTTTGTTATTTTGTCGTTAATTTTC
Organism: Maruca vitrata; assembly: GCA_039566165.1. Lineage (NCBI taxonomy): Eukaryota > Metazoa > Arthropoda > Insecta > Lepidoptera > Crambidae > Maruca > Maruca vitrata. The sequence goes on along the minus strand of CM076928.1, from coordinate 12,875,922 downwards.
TTACTCCTTTCATTGCCAACACTAATACACAGAACTTATCTTCGAAAATAATTTTATTGTGATGACAAGAACATTATTTTCAAAGATTTTTTTGCTGGGATACGGGCCTGTCATAAACTAGGGCGATCAAGCCTTGGTCAACTTATTTTACTTGTAAATTAATTATGTACTTGTTTGTAAACAGTGCAATGGACGTTTAATAACATGATATAAAAATATAACAAAAAGGTGAATTGATTCAAATCCAAAGCCTTACGCAATTCATACGATACAAATCTGCAAATACATAGATAACTAAACCTAAAGACCTGTAGTAATACCTACTAACCTGCTCCCTACCCAAAACTGAACTGATAACAAAAAACTTAAACAGAAAACGTTGAACAGTCATTCAATAATACAATCAATACGAGTAAGAGTCCAATCGGGCTTCGCCGTCCGCGGCCGCCCGCGCCCCACGTAATTACACCAGTCAATTAAATTCAAAATTGATGTCCATATTGTTTGTTCCCAGTGTTTTTTGACTCGGAGTTTATACGAAACCCATATAACAGCCCGTTTAATAACGTTGTTCTTCGAAATGAGCGGTATTACTTCCTTATTGTTGGAAGTGGAACGGATGCAAACATGGTTTTTCAGCGTATAATTTTTAAAGCAAGAGTACGACAGATAATATATAATAATAAAATACAATAGATATACATATTCGGCGAGGGAGGTGACAGTTAAAATCCAACGAATATTAGATACTTACTAGCTTTCCGCCCGAGACTTCGTCCGCGTAGAGACGTTTAACGGGTAAAACATTTATTTATTTATTTATTTATTTAAGGATAGCCAACAAAGCATACACTATTACAATGAGATCTTAGTAGTATAAAATACATTTTGAAGTGCTGCCTTAATTAAAGGCTACCACGGCATGCAAACAGTTGAAGTTATACATTAGAAAGCAATCAAAAAACATTACTTCTTTATAGCGCAGTCGGTGAAAAGTAGCCTATATTCTTTTCTAGGCTCTGGACTACTAGTATATCTGTACCAAATTTCGTTTAAATCGGTTCAGTACTCTATGCGTGAAAGCGTAACAGACAGACTGACAGACAGAGTTACTTTCGGATTTATAATATTAGTAAGGATAGTACAGTACATTCACACGCATAAACGTTTAACGGTATTAAAGTTCGTTAAACATCAGTCATGCTACCGTGGCATCAAAAATGTACAGTAACAAATATTGGATAAATCCTCAAACAAACAAAGGCAAACAAATAACGCAGATTATTCCGTACAAACCACATTTTGTTCGTTACCTTTCTATTAGCATCCGCTGTAGTATAACCAAAAAATGGCGAGTAAAATCAAACATGGCGGCCGCTAAGCGCATTTGGATCCATTAAAATCCGCAAACCTCCGCTCCGTCGGTATCGGAGCCGAATCACACGGAGGTGCAATCCAAACGGAACTCCTTTCAGCCCCGGAACAGCTCCTTTCATCGCCTTTTTCCGATCTCGGACCAAACTGAATTTTAGTTTAACCTTTTAGTTCAAGATTCTTTTAGTTCGCCGAGTCTTAATACGGTGGATTCGTCCGCTATCGGCTCTTTCGTTAACTAAGCATTGGATTTAAGTAAACATTGGATTTGATACCACGAGGGGAATCAAAATGTTTTTTTTTTTTTTTTTTTTTTTTTTTTTTTTTTTCTCTTTATTTGGGTAAAAAAACAGTGACAAATTAAAAAAATTCTTAACATAATATTAACATTAAACAGTTATGAAACATTTGACACCAACCTCATTTACCACAGATTAAGTACATGGGTTTGTGTTAAAGTTTAGTACATTTAAATTTGTTAATTACTAATACAAGTTATAATTAGGTTCGAACAGTTAGCAAAAGTGATTCAAGCTGATACTGATACTGAGTTAATATTATAGGTACTGAGTTAATTGTTACATGTATTTTTTTCTAATGTGGACAAAATTGATCTCTTAAATGCGGCAGGCTGTGCCGCTAAAATGTCGACTGCATGAAAATTCTCATTGAAGCTATTCATCAAGCGAAACATTGGTGAGCGTTTACCAGCATTTGTGCGCATACGCGAGGTGGCAAATAATCGGGAAGCAGTCCGACAATGTGTTCTCGTGGGTACTCTATAGTTTATTTTGTTAATGATGGGAACACAGTCGTATTTATTGTGACACAGGTCATAAAGTATGGTTGCCTCAAGTTGCGTTCGTTAGATGTGTATGTATAACTTCAAATGTTAGTCAATTAGCAAATACTGATCTAGTATTATGAAGTTAATTCGCCTGTATTCAAATTGTTTTCGATTAACTCTGTTAAAATGTAATTTTTTTCGATTAACTCTGTTAAAATGTAATTTTAACAGAGTTAATCGAAATCTACCGCTTATACAAAACGTATGAACGTTATATCTTGACTAATCCTTACTAATATTAGGATAATTGTGAAAGTGAAGGTAACTGTCAAACGTTGGCTTTTTTGCTAACACTACAGAACCGATTATTATAAAATTTAATACACACAAAGATAATCTAAGTAGAGGCTGAAAAATGATACAGGCTATTTTTTACCGATTGTGCGCTGAATACAGCAGTAGGTAATGTTTAAGCTATAACCTTTGCGGGGCGCGAATCTACACGGGCTGAAACGTAAGGCTTATGTATAGTAAAGTATATTATATACTAGCTTTCCGCCCGCGACTTCGTCTACGTGGAAAGCCTGTTCCCGCGCGAACTCCGGGATAAAAAGAAGCCTGTGTTATTCTGGGTCTTCAGCTACCTGCATACCAAATTTCATCGTTATCGGTTCAGTAGTATTTGCTTGAAAGAGTAACAAACATCCATCCACACATGCAAACTTTCACGTTTGATTGTAGATTCAACGTAATTGTCATTTACTTCCGTATAATATCCTCACGTTACGGTCTTACTACTCAAAGACAGTATAGTTATGAAGAGTAATTAATATACGGCTTGGGATAGACGGGCGTCCCAGTATCTTAATTGTGTTCGGCTTATCTTGGCTAAACGTCTATTTGGGACGCACAGAAAAACGCGCGGGATTAACGCCTCGCGTGATATATAGAGGGCGGTAGTGTCGTCGTGGCGATTTATACCGGAGAATCAAGCTCGACTATTAACCGCACACTAGATCGTAAAGATGAGATATGCTTGCCAGAAGCTAAATATGATATTTTTGTACGGTTATCATCTTACTTCAGGACCTTTTCTGTATCTGTGAGGATCTATGCTCGCTATGATATAATATGTAGTATTGACTTGGTTTATGCATAAACCAGTACAAGGAATGCCTTGTACCAAGCCGCTATGCTGTTATAACGGCAAGACCTTTCCTTGTAGATAAAATATCTTAAACAATTTTTCTATAAAATGTTTTTAGTAAAAATATCCCCGAAATGTATGAGCATAACTTTCGCACTACTACACCAAATTGGATGATTCTTTCTTTTTGTGTTTGTTATTTTTAAAAGAAAACAAAACATTTATCTTTTTCACATAGAAAAGATACGCCGGTAGATCAGCTAGGGAGTAATAATTTAGTCAAAGCTTCTAAGCTAATCGGTCCATGTAGAATAGAATAGTAGATCTTCACAACTTATTGTTTAGTTCACAACCACACTACATGAATGTCCGAGATTATCTCGCCTGGCTATGTGAAGGTCACTGTCGAGACATGCGAAGATTTATTATGAACAATGCCCTTTGTCCACTTAGGAGTTAATAAACGTCTTTGTGAGTTCTCATCCACTTAAGCCCTTATTAATGAAGCCTTATTTAGTCGCCACTTTCTATTGATTCGTAGTGTTAGTGTTCACGCGAATAGTTGCTTATTTTGCCTCAATATTCTAGTACCTAGTACCTTCTAGTAAACTCCTCCTTCTAGTAAGTTCCTTCATTTAAGAATATAGCAATTAAACATTAAGAAACATTAACATAAATTTATATTCCACACCCACTGACGCTGAATTATGTAAAGTAATTAAACAGTTTATAGCTATACATTTGTCTACTTAATCTAATTGCGTTAAGAATCAATGTAACATTTTTAAATTAAATGAAACGGGAAAGGTTATCTGTAAAAAAAGTTAATCTTGGTTTGTATTCAAACAATTGTTACGTTTGCCGCACTGACTGAAATACACGATAGATTTTAATGATAGTAATATTTATTGGCCCAGCAATGAATGTCATGTGATCGAGTGAACTGTCAATCGCAACAATGTTCCAGCGGAAGGACTAATCTCGTAACAGTTCATAAAACGCCATTAGGTCAGAGGCAATTTGTCAACGCGACAAATCGACTGGTCGATCGTGGTTTGCGCTAACCTCCTCAGCCTTACCCATTCATCTCTTAATACGATGAATGAAGCTAGTATAATAACTAAATTATTCACTTAGAAAAGTTTATTTAACTGAAGAGAAAAAGCCTCTGGGAAAAAGGCGTGATTTTATGTATGTATGTATGTATTTAACTGAAATTGTAAACTGCATGTGTGTAGTAACCCTATCAAAGAATGTACAGTCAACAGCACTGTGGGTGTAACGCCGACAGTTCAATATTAATCCGTATGATCACGACATTAGAATGATATAAATCCAACAAAATATTACGTCTATCAAGCTGTTGATATATACTCGTAAACAATTGTGTTTTAGATAAGGAGTTATTTTTAGTACTGTTATTTCTTAAGTTAAAACCTTTAGAATCCAATTATGATCAAATTCGTTATTAAGTGGTAGTTTAAAGGGTAGGGTAGACTTAAGCCCCTGATAGGGGATATATGTGGGCTAAATAAAAAAAAAATACCTGTCATATTAAAAAGCGCAATGCCTATATTACAAAATAGCAAACATTTTAGACTTTCGCGTTCCATTACACTAAGCAGTTCGCTCCCGACCATGATTGGTGTAACCCAGTCGAAACGTCGAGCAGTAAGTAGCTATGTAATTTGCTACTAATAACGCGTGTAGACCCATAAAGACTAATATTTAGCAAAATAGCAAACACTTAACGAGTTTAAGACCAAAATTCGACTAACTACCGAACCAAAAAAATGTTAACAGTCAAAGTCACTCCCCTCACCTTGACCAGCCTGCGCTGAGTCTAGAATCTAGACTAGATCCAGACGTCCCTCAACTACCGGCCTCCGTTAATTGGTCACGTAACTAAGGTCTAGCCTTTCTTCAAACTGACAGCTCGTAGCACATTTTATTTTTGGGTTGGCCCGCTTTAGGATGCCCGATGGAAAGGGTTTTTTTTATTTAGCCAGTTCAGTCCCACTGCTGGGCAAAGCGCTACGCAAACTTATTATGAACCTGTAAATTTTTTTTATTTTATTCACTAAATAGAATGAATAAAAGCAAGTTTCAGGCTTTGAATATTAGGAAATGAACGGTATTTAGCCTGATGTTGGATTTCAATAAAATTACCATCTCTAAGGAAAATCAATAAGACGGCAGTCGATAGTTGAAAATAGTTCCTCGATAGACCCAGAAGAAAATTGTTTCAGTTTTCGAAATTAAAAATACTAACTGACAAAATATCTGATAGAGTAGACCAGCACTATAGAAATCGGACTCATTAGCGAAATCAATTATGGCAACCACATTCACCAGCTATATGAGTTAAACGTTTAGCTATTGGGGCATAATAATGAAACAGCAGAGTGGATGGACTATACTACTGTACAGTTGACGACAGAATTGGATGGTTATTTCTGTTCGTGTTTTGTAAGCCGGGTATTAAAAGGGGATTAAGAAACAGAAACGGTAATATAACGCTTTTGTGGACACGTGTATAATTTAATGACAAAGACAAATTTTAGAGCTAAATGCAGTGTGATGGATAGATATCTGTACCGAATAAACAATATTATTCTATTATATTGTTAATGAAATCGGTATTTGTTGGCTAACAACTTTGCTTCCCTTCTGATAAAGAATAAGGTATTTGTTATCTGGTGTGTGTTTGCGATTTAATATAACGGAATAGAAACGTTATTTATCGTTACCTCGCCCTCGCTCGAAAGATATCTCGCCGACACCGTGACTGAATAAATAAATTGTTTATGGTTCCTTCTTTTTCAGAGGTCGTTCAATAATTTTAATTTCACGAAGATTTAAACAAATATATAATAGTAATAAAAAAACACATGCAGAAAAATCAAGAAACTCCTTTTTTTCGGTTAAAAATTAGATTAAAAACTGCCAAAACAGACAAAAGCATCCCATTACAACACATCAACTAGTGATGTTCGCGGCGAGAGCGGTCACCTCGCGACCGCGGAGCCCGGACGCCGACCGTCCGGAATGCAATCCGGATTCCGGGTTGCTCCGACCCGCATACCGAGATCGATACCACCGGTAACACACTACGGGAATGGATTTCACATATTTATAGCCAGCTAGAACTGGCCGGTAAGAATGCCAAATAAGGGGGATGACAATTGTTTTGTTTTAAAAAGGAATCTAACAATGGCGGCCTGGTTTGTGTCGTGATTGGTTGACAATTGGACGATCTTATTGGTCGATTTGAGTAACATTGAAAAATAAAAAGGTTGCCCTGATCGAACTCAATTACCGCCATAAATTAAACGTAATACACGTTTGTAAGGGTGAGAACACAATTGAATACCCCTTTTTCAGTATACCAATTATGTAGTAGGTATTTTATCTGTGGCAATCCAAATTGTATTTAAGTTCTCTTTATATTATCCAAATAACCAAAAAAGATGAGTGAAATACGTTTCTGACTGCAAGCAAAAGTACAATAAACTTTCAGAACGAAATAATTCTCGTCAAAGGCACAACATTTAATGTCTCAAATGCGATGTTATTTCTTTTTAATGAGAAATCTATTTTTAAATCCCTTTGATTTTACAAGTCGACAAACCTATGTAAAATAATGAGAAAATGTTAAGGACATTGAAAGTGGTTGCAGACTCTTGATACTCAAAAGGACTAGGTTTTCAACAATTCAAATACGCGCAAAGGCCGTTTGGGTTTCTAGTTAGTTAGATGTTTATTTTATTACCCTGTGTCGAATTAATTAGGGTATAATCGGATCATGTAGGTATGTTATTCATTCATTATATTAGCAGTTCAAAATTTATGAATTGAACGAATATAAGCGGAACTGATTTTTACTGTTCATAATGTATAAACGTTACATTTCCTTTGGCGTTGAAAATTGACAGACAACCTTGTTTTCAACAGTGTTTTTTGACGAGTAAAGCGTGTTTTCAAATTCATACTCGCTTTAAAGGTGAAGGAAAACATCGTGAGGAAATTCTAAGGTTGTGTAGTCGACCAACCCTGTTGACTAAGGCGTGATCACCGAAGTTTAGGGTAGGCCCGTGCCCCAGCAGTGCATGCATATATGGGCAGATGATGATGCGTTTTATAAAAATAATTAAATGTTGTATCCTTATTTCTTTTTATCTATCTTCTATCCTGTAGTGTCCCACTGCTGGGCAAAGACCGCCCCGAACCGTTATTACCTATGAAATATTGTTACACACCAAAATGTACTTTGTGTATAACTCTACCGGAACAAAAAACCGTTTACCATAAAAAACATGAAAGATCCGGCGAAAAGAATTGCGTCCCGGATTCCGCGTCCGCGCGGAATGCAATACCGAATTGTTTCCACCCATGCTGGTTATATTGAACCCTATTGCGTTGCAATAAGAGTTATATGTATTCGCATTCCCGTGTACCCGCTGTATGGAAATTACTTCCGTTTGCAGCATCACACTCGCTTATTACCCAAGGGTTTTATACTGTTCCTATACGGAGTATGTTTGACATATATTTTTGTTCTTAGGAAATCAATACTTAAAAAATGTAACAGATCGCTGCCTGTACAAGGATAATGTATGATAAAAAATTAATTGTTTTAGGAGACATTCATCAAAGCAGTAGTACCGAAAATGTATGTCTGTTTATACGTTCGTGCACGATAATCGTGGTAAGCCATGGCTTATTCGATGTACATGTGTTTTTAGTAATATATTAAAGGTTCTACTAAAAATGTAGTCTTTGTTTCATGTCAATCGGTTCATAGACATAAATGCTAATTAAAAGAATAACGTCAAACCTGCTGCGCGTTTGTAGACGCGGTTATATCAAAAGATTTTTAACAATAACCGCAAATGTGTCCATTTACTATACATTTTTTAAATCTCTCGATCACAAAATATACTAACACACAAATACCGGTTTAAGTCTTACATTTTCGTATTTATTGTTAAATGTTACCCATTTTCCACTTACAAGCAGAGTAACAATGTATGACGTAATATAAAAAAACCTTAACATAAGAGATAACACAAAAACTTTACCTTCATTAAAAAAACAATAACAAATGTAACTACGAGAAAAGAGCTCTCATATAAGCTTTCGTATAATAAGCAATAACCATCTGTATCGAATATCGTCCACAATATTGCGCCCAGAAAATTCAAAGCAAGAAAAATGTAAGCGCGAAATTAAAACAAAGCGCTTTCGTCGCGACAACACCTATGCACGCGCCATTTGCTTTCCATTGCACTTTGCACAAACATTTACTCAGAGTTAAGAATTTTACACAATTTCCTCGCGTTCAAAGCGAGCGCCTGTGTTATTGAACAAATAATATTTGCAACTATTTTTGGTACACAGCGGTTTAAAGGCATAACGGTCTGTTATGCCTTTATACCACCGAAAAACGAAAATTGGCTTAACGGTCTACGATTAATAAGCAAACTATCTGGCTACAATCTAGCCTTTGAAGGGCGTATTTTCACGAAAAATAGTGAAGATTTTTCAAGCTTTCCGGTTGGTATCGCGATGTTAGATACTAACCCACTATACTTGATAAATGGAATACCTAACTGCACATGTGTGTCTACGTTCTTCTACGAAATTCGGAATGAACTAATAAAAAGTATGCCTGAGACTCAGCCACAAATTAAATAAAATAATATTGGAAGTTATTGTAAGAGCACCGATCTACAATCTCTTTATTCGTCTTATCGTACGGATACGTACAGTACACGTACATTAAGTCACGATATATGTGATACTGACAGTTCGTTTATAATGCACATACCCAGGATATAAGGCCAGCACAAAGTCCAAAATCTTACCCCTGATGACTGTACTGATTAGCAGATAAATACTAATAAAAAAAACCGGACGCGTTACTCGCGTCCGAATGGTTCTGTACCGATATAGGAAAAAACACGTGTTTGTATGGAAGCCCCTCTATATATTTATATTTAGTATTTGTTATTATAGTGGCACTAAAATCTATAATTTGTAAAAATTTCAACGGTCTAGCTATACCAGTTCTTAAGATACAGCCAGGTGTCAGATAGACGTACGGACGGTCAACGAAGTCTCAATAACGGTCCCGTTATTACCATTGGGTACGGAACCCTGTAAATTGCAAAATGGGGAACAGTTGTAATTATTCCCGCGAACTCATTGAGCGAGCATAACGCAGCAGATCTAGTTAGCAATAAACACATCTCGCTGCGTCCTCATCGCGTCTGGATTCCGCGCGCATTCCCGTTGCAACGCGGGATTGTTCCCACGCCGCGGGATTTTGCCCACACCGCGGGATTGTGCCCACACCGCGGGATAGGGCTGGCTACTATTGCATTCTATATAATATGTGATGCTTTACGCGTTTACGAATAGACATTGTTCTTCCTCTTTACGCTATTTCCATTACTCAAATTTCACATTCACATTTAAATGACTTCCCGTATTTCACATTTTGTACGTAGTAGCGAAAAACAAACGATTGGCGCGAAAAAGATTTTTGTTTTAATATCTTAGCTTAAACCAAGTTTACATACCAAATCATTTTTTTATAATATTAGTCTTTATGATTCTACATGCGATATTAGGAGTAGCAAATACATAGCAACTTACTGCCTGACGTTTCGACTGGGTTACACCAAGCATGGTCGCGAGTGACCATGATTGGTGTGTGTGAAACCATCAGCCAGAAGTTTTTCTAACTTGTTATTATTGATCTCATTTACTATACTTGTTTCTGATTACGAGATATGCAGTAGATACATCCTCTTGCAGACAGCGAAAGAAGAAAAGCTTAGATTTTCACTAAAGCTATTGTAGCTTTTACTTGCGGATGGTCTCACCCCTAAAGCTTCCACTTACAATACTTCTGTCCACGGGGAGCCGAAACATTCGATTCAAACTGTCTATTTAGTGCTGCACAAAAGTTGCAAAACTGGAGCCGTTCAGCAATCTAACTTTGGTCATGCACTATGTTTCGGAGTTAATGTTCCGAGAAAAATCACCATGCAAACTTATTTCTATTCATTCCACAAAGACACAGTCGAATCTTGTTTAATAAGTAGCGAATGAAATGAGGGGTTTCCAGATTATATACTACTAGCTGTGCCAGCGATCGTTCGCGTTTCCCCCGTTTTTTACACATTTTCCATTGTATATTTGCTCCTATTGGTCGCAGCGTGATGTTATATAGCCTAAAGCCTTCCTCGATAAATGGTCTATTCAACGCAAAAAGATTTTTTCAAATCGAACCAGTTGTTCCTGAGATTAGCGCGTTCAGCTTTATAATATTAGTATAGATTTCCCTATGTGTAATTTTAAACTGTCATGATTTACACATTACAAAACTGAATATGTCCGGGATATTTACCATGTTGTTTTATTTTAATGAGTTCCCGATATTTCGGCACGGATCAACTATACATTTTACTATTTCCTTTTTTTTCGATCGCATAACGTAGATAGGCATAAATTTCTATACAATACGTTGCTTCGATATTGTTCTAATAAATTTTCTTATTGCATTAAGTACCCTAAAATTGTAATAAAATTTAGTAACAGGTAGTCTCGGAGAAAAAGAAAATAGGCTACTTTTCATACGACTTTGCTATCAACAATCCCTGTACGATACACTAATCCAAGAGTTTCCTTTCTGGACTCCGCCTAAGTTACTGAAAACTCACCGCGCATTTACTATAACATGATTCTTAAGACTACCATGACAACATTAAAAAGCACAACTTCCATTCATCTCCATACAAGCTTAAGCTAAGCTGGAACAGGCCGTACCGTTCAAAACCGTAGCATGAAGAATGGCCCCGAACAAACTTCCCCTGGCCGCGCCTTCGCCCATTCAATTTAACTGCAATTTATTAGTTCAAACACGTCCCACACTGCGCTGGCTCCAAATTATTCGTCTACTTTGTAATAAGTTGCAATTCCTAACCAGACTCGAGTGATTTATACATTTCTTTGGATATCGTGAGAATGTGAAATCAGTCATTTTCGTGTGATAAACGAGCGTGGGTGAAGTTGTGTTTTTCGAACGGAAGGCGTCATACGGTTCGGATCGAGCTGTTTATGGAAAGCTTTGTTATTGAAGGTGTACCCGAAAATAAAAGCTTTTTTAAAGTACATATTTGGCTGACTCGAGGTACCGCTGGAACTCTTGCGCCAATTTTCGTAGGTTCGATTCCCACTCGGGACAAATATTTGTATTTGTGATGAACATCGGCGTTTTTCCCGTGTTAGTTTGTGACTGTTCAAACATATATATTTATATGTGCCACTGTTGGAGCTGATATTCGTAACACAAGTGTTTAAGCAACACTACGTGATATTTCTTTATGTATCTTGATTTTCCTGCATGGGGTTCTGGGCTGAAATTATTGAGGGCTTACCTAAGTTTTTGACTAATTACGCATGGTTAATGGTTATAGCACAATATTGGCAAAAAAGGCCCAATTATCAAAAGAGGTAGACCTCTGGCAACTTATTTCTTCGGGATCCAGGTTTTTTAACGCAATTTTTACATGTTTCGCAAGTCCGGTGATGATGTTGAGGCTACTCCGAGCCATTATCAGTAAGAAGAAAAAATGTAATTACACATACTTTAGCGTAGCCACTCTGTATGTAAACTTGTCATTAGACAGCAAAGAAGGTGGTGGTAACTTGCATTATTTAGCGATTTTTTTATTGATTTTACTTTCATATTTGATACAGTGTACGTCATCATCAGTATTAACAAAATGTCGTTAACTATTTAAGTTAAATTATTATGTCAGCAAAATCCCTTTAGGCTGTTATAATTAAATTTAACATTAACTGAAAAATTTTATTTGTTTAGTTATTTAGGTAATTAAAACCGCAACCTGAGTTTATCTTATTAAGATGTTCCGGATTTTCTTTGTTTTTAAATATTTATTAAGTAATTATGTTTCGACAGGTATTTAACTTTAAAGTAAACATATTAAGTAACCCTGCTAGTGGTCTATTATTTGCCTATCCGCTACAAAATAGGTACCCAGTTTTTTCCGAGTACACTATGTAATCAAACAAAGGTAAAATTTAATGCATTTTATACGCAGCCTCGGGGATGCAATAGCCGATTCTTTTTTTAGATTTCAATGGGTTTAAAATAAGTGCAATCAGCTTATGAAAACCTTGGCTTACTTTAGACCTTGGTCTATTTATTTATCCGCCAATCACGGTTCAATAATAAATGAAACAGACCAATAGCATGTAACTCGACGGTAGGGCTCTTCGGTTTTCCAGTATTCGTTAGTTCGAATCCGGGGGCGTATCTGCTAAATATGAACCCTAGGCTTTTTAATAATGTCAGAAATTAATGGATTTCTAACGCTTCTAAATCTATTCATTTGCATCAGTTAAATGTTAGATCTATTAGAATTCATTTGGCTGTATCTGCGATTATAGATTATTGTTTTTTTTTTTTATTTTGATTTGATTTATGATTATTCTTCACAGATTCTTCCACAGTTTCAAGGGAACAACAAACAGTAGATACTATTCTTTATTATTATTAATATTAATTTGATAACTTCATGCGTTTTTAAAAAGAAAGGGTATTGATAGACAGACAGACGAATTGACTAAAACACCCTACAAAGTGATCGTAGGTATATGGGTTTAATTTGTTTTCCCTCTAAAGTGGGTAAGTAAGCCTTAAAACTGAAAAGAAACTATGAGCAAGGCTTTTAATTAGTAGGTGATCAACAAGGTAGTCTACTGTCTTTATTGACTTTTCCATTATCGTTATTAAGCAACTTCATCATTAGGTACTATCAGTGCCTTCATTTTAAACAAATGGAAACACGAACGTTTGAGTTTGACAGTTATTGATATAACTAAACTTAATACTTATACATACATACAACACAGTCTGACAATTTCCTAGCTCTTTCAGCTTTCTAGATTGACTATCATTGTTCTAGATGTGAAATTATAGTGTGCGGAACTTTTAATCTATCAGTTGTGGTATGAAATAAAAGAAAGTAAGTAAAAAATAGACTATAGTAGATTCACAATAGTAATACATACAACCAGGTACAGCCCTAGCCTGCCCGCCTAACCCTACGTCTACGACGCTAGTCGTTCGTTCAACTCTGAACGACGCTCTAAGGCTTCTAATACCCCAACACGTGCAACTGTAAAAATTTAACTGCCTCACCGTCCCCCAAGAAAACGATGCTCGCCGGCCTCAATCGATAACGCCGTAGCGCCTTATCGAATGAAAACAACTCGACGTACCACAAACAAAACCGCGTTCGTCACTTAAAAACTAAAGCACTGGCCGTAAATTTGACGTTTCATTAAAAATAAAAGAAAAAAGTATGAAATAGTGATGCGAAAGCTTTGGATGAATGAGTGACGCTAAGCGTGTAATACCTATGAGTCGATCATCGAGGGTGTCTCCGCATTTACACTCACAGGCACAGTTCACTGTTAGGTTTTGGTCCGGGCACTATCACTGGTTGTAATTGTTTTTGGCGTTGGATTATGTAATGGCGCGTGGTGGTTGCATGGCGCGAGTGGAACGCGCGGTGTCCGAATGCAGACAGAAATGGCGGCCGATGCGCGCGCCGCCCGCCCTCCGGAGCGGGCCGCCGCGACAGTAAGACGCTGCGACTTTTCAGGGCGGAAAGTAGTAACTTAAACCGACTATGCAAATATCTATTGATGACAACCACAAACGTATGGTACTTAGTAGGATAATACTGATGCATTAAAAATTATCGCCTGAGGGTAGTGAAAAAGTAATATTTACCTGCGTGAATTACAGCAGAGTATGAGGTGCTTCTGCTCATTTGGCTTTCATTGTCGTTAACACATAAATTCTCTCTCAAATTCCAAACTTTTGTAGTACTTAATAAGGAAACAAATACATACCTATTTCATGTGACTGCACCTACCTTGCAGTTACTAGGTAGGTTCCTGTTAAATTAGAGTAATGTAAAAAAACCGCAGGGATTCACCTACATACTATGTAATGATATGCTACACAAGATAAGATACCACCTTAGCTTGAATTCATATGCAATAGTGTGTATCTATTTATGTATCTATCATGTGCCTTCCACTATCCGGCTCTACTTTATTCCAACTAAGTTTTTTCAACTACAATTCGAATACCGACAAAATCGCACCAACAAAACCGCCCCTTAATCTAGACAAAAGGCTCACACTTTGTAACGTTCAGCGTTACCTTTCACCAACGCCGCCCCCAACAAAAGCATCCCCATTACACGCCCATACATTACCGCTCCGCTGTCGGAACCGCCTCAAATCCGTCATAAACAGCCAGCAACGGACGCGGCCAGAATATGGACGCTCGCGTAGTAATACTTTTTACGATACGAGCGAGCGTACGTGAAAAAAAGTGTATATTTTTCGTGAACAAAGTATCTCGGAAGTGCAGCGAAGGAATCCGGGATAGAGCCTTTAAAGCCGCCCGCTGTAAAGATGTCAATGTGCCGAATGAGATTGTATGATTTTAACCGGGATTCTGCATAAATGTTGAACGCCTGGTTTAGTGAGCGTTTATTTAAAGTATCTTACAATAAAGTTTAGGCATATTTTACAATAAAGGGACAAATTCTTTCTACTTATCATGATAAAATGAACCTAATACCAGACATTAGTAGATTATTTCTTACGAGTTACTGCTTGCCTACTAGTAGGTAGTAAGTAAGTGTTTGAAGCAATTTGCATCATCATGGTAAATTAGTTTTTAGCTAATCCTTCAGTAGTAGGTACCTACAATATAGTGTTCCCGTAACCACGAGCTTGATAAACAGTTGAATTTTAATTAATAACTATGTACGCGAGTTTAATCCGTAAAATTCGTTTTATTCCAAATATGTTCGCGTAAGTATAATAATTATTAGCATTACTATACTATACTTTAATAGATAAAAAATTCACAAAAAGAGAACCGCCTTTTAAATCCCGACATACTTACTAAAAATTCAAAACGATATGTATTTTATATCATAAGATAATTAAGAATTCTGGGTAGAAATTCCTACCTATTCATTTTTTAAATCTGTTATAAAGTAATCTAAAATAAAGTTCAAGTTTTTTTTATCTTCTTACCTACCTTACCTACCCTAGTAACCTACCAGAGGGCCTACCATGAGCTGCCTATCGAAAACTTACGTACGTTAAAAACCTATCGAATTGTTTTTTTCATACGGCCGATTTTAGTTCTTCGCGTAACCACCAGCGGCGCTGTACAAGTTTTTCATAGACATATTTACGTAGGCGATATCGAGTGAGTAAGTTTTAAACTCATGGTTGCCCTACTGGTACCTTATCTGTCACGGTCTCCGTAGACTACGGCCGTGTTCCAATATGTATTCTGGTAATCTCCTCTCGTCTGAATAAAGTATCTTCTCGTGATATGTACAATGCACATGAACTTTATTTCACCTTTAACTTTATTTTTAAACAAGGTTTCTCATTATCTGCAGCTTTATTATTAACTAGCTGTGCTCGCGACTCCGTTCGCGTTGGAGCTAGAATTTAAATAGCCTATCCTGTGTCCCAGATCTCTGTCTGTCTGTCTATGTGTTTTTATACCAAGTTTCATCAAATTCGGATAATTGGTTTAAGGGTTATAGAGGAACATACATACATACACACATACAGAAAAAAAATCTAAAAATCGTGAAATTAGTATCAGTATCATATATCCCACCAAAAACATCCTGTAAAAAACTAGCCAAGTCTCGATTGAGCAGCTTGCTCATCTCTAAAAAGTAATGAAATCTGGACAAAATCGTGCCAAGCCTAAGGTTCTTTACTGCGATTTCTTCATTATTATAGTTAGTGTTGTGTGACTTGGCCGTTGAAGGGAACACAAGGGTACAGAACCAGGTGAAAATTAAGGTTTGATACTGGTTTTGTACCCTTGAGGAATGAATCGCTTTGTAGGTATTATGGTATTACTAAGACTTCGCTGTCCGTTCGTGCGTCTGCCACCAGGCTGTATCTAAAATGGTGACAGCCAGACAATTAAAATTTTCACAGCAGATGATGTATTAATTTATATAAAAAAAAATTAAATATTGTAGTGTAAATACGGTAGTGAGATCCAAGAGAACCAGACCAGAAATATTCCCATTGAACAAACATGTTTTTTTTTAAATATTGGTACGGAACCCTTCGTGCGTGAGTCCGAATTCCACTTGGCCGGTTTTTTCTATAGATGCTCAGCATAGGCAAAGGAATTTTTTTTTTCTTAATAATAGTTTCAAACTGCGTTCGTGATTTCGTAGTGGTAATAATCGTGTTTCGTTTGACGCAAAGCCTCGAGGTGAATGTAAGAGGTCGTCTGATTTAAGAATCCGCTCAACCTTTGATCTGGGGTCGATTGAGTTGACCTCTCGCTGGGTGGAAATTTTATTTTTACCATATGCCGGTTTATTTTACACAAGGCTCACTTAGTTATTTTTTTCTATCAAGTATGTTACTTAAAATACCAGGTGATTAAATTAAATTGATTACACAACAATAATCACTAGCCAAACACATTGTATAGTTGTTTTAAAACATTTTGTTGATTCTACGTGAATAACGGGATGCAAGAACAAGTATAACTTACCGTCTGCCGTAGGTATTCTTTTAAGTGTTTGCAACAATCAACCTAACCAATTTGGAGATTTTTAAGTGCAAAAGAATTTGCAAAAATTTACAAATTGGATTTATTTACTTACTTTACGTTACGATTTATTTACTTTACGTTACAACTGCTGTAGCCTCTGTAGGTTCTTACAGTAGCGTGTGCTAAAAAATAAAACTGTTTCTCTTGACCTTATTTATTAGGGCCACTCTGCAAAGGTTTCGAGATATAGAAATAGCAAGAAGCATTCAAATATGTACAACTATTTCGATATATGGGCCGACGCCGCAAATAACCGACCAGATTGGCGCGACGTCGGTTCTGGGCCTTGAGGCCGCCACTTCAATATTTATCAGCCTTGCCATAGTTACGAATGATTGGGTGTCAATTTTTCTTACAACTTTGATGTAGCCATCCAGATTGATATGTGGCATTAGGATCCGTATAAGGCGTCCGACCGATTTCAGCCATGGCGGCCGATCTCAATTGAGATCAGCCAAGTGCGCAGGACATATTCTAGTGCACAAGTGTACGCGCAAACACAAGTGCACTCTCTATTCCCTTACTCTCATAATTCGGTGAGACGGCAATCCGACATAACCGATGAGAGATCGGGCGCAGGACCACCGGCTTAACGTGCTTTCCGAGGCACGGGCGTTCAACCGCCAACTTCCTAACTCCGGGCTGAGTAATTTCATTACAGAAAAACTCACACAAATTTTGCCCGACCCCGGACTCGAACCGGGGACCTCTCGGTCCTAACGCAGCACTTGCTACCAATAGACCAACGAGGAGGCAGTTATCCGGAGGATCCGCATAGCACCAGGGTAGATCGTTGACCTAAATTGCCGGCCAAACCAATATCATTGGGATGGCAAGGTGTACTCAAAATTAAACGAAAAATGTATAGGGTGAGCCTATAAGTACCTACCTAAGTATAAATACTTCAAAAGTTTTACACAGCAACATAAACATTTAAAGAACAGAACCGTATAACTATTGATGTTCTTGTCTTGATACAGAATTAGAAAAACAAAAAAACTACTGTCAGTGTCACGTTGTCTGTCAATTTGACATCGAGTTTTTGGTGACCACTGGAGATTTAGGTTTACTTGAAACGTAAAAAAGCTATTAAATTCATATAAACAAATATTATGCCCTTTTAAAGCTATGACGTCTCAATATAAGAAATTCACAAAATTAATTGCTAAGTGGCCTGTGGACACCACTAAGGGGCAGAGGTAATACATGGTACAATAACATAACCTATTCGCTTAACAAAGTTGGATAATAATCTATTAAAAGCTTAATTTATTTCAGAGATCTCGGATATTTCATCAGACAAAAAGTCAAGGAAGCTTTTGAGTCACCAGATAAACAGAAATTGGATTCTGCGCTCTGTGCCCAACAGTACAACTCGCTAAACAAACTAGCTGATAACTACTACAGAAACAAATACAAACGAGCTCGCACAAGTAGTGCGACGGGCCTGAGCACGGAGGAGTGCAACCTAATATTGTCCGACGAAGTGCTGACTTATTTAAAAGAAGAAAACAAAGGTTTCTTTCGTAAAATTTGGAATAGAGACCAATAATGATATTACGGCATTTCAAACGGCTACACCTGCCAACCACCTTCACCATTTGCCGGCATTGCAGTACTAATGTGGCCGAATATAGAGACCACACCCCTGTCATGTTAAATGAGGTAATAAGAAATCTGAAACCTCAAGATGATGAAGTGTACATTGACATGACATTTGGAGCTGGAGGACATACAAGAAAAATATTAGAATCAGCTAATTGTAAAGTGATAGCATTAGACAGAGACCCGGTTGCTCATGAGAAAGCACAACAATTTGCTAAAGAATACTCTGGCAGAGTCATCCCATTGCTTGGAAAATTTAGTGAGCTCCCAACTCTGTTGAAAAATGAAGGATATGGCCAAGCTAGTATAGATGGAATGCTGTTTGATTTTGGGTGCTCATCTATGCAGTTAGACACGGGGGGCAGAGGTTTTTCTATAAGTAAAAATGGTTATTTAGACATGAGGATGGACGCTGGCAGAGATCCTAATCAAATCACTGCCAGAGAAGTTCTAGCTACAGCCAATGAACATGAATTGTTCAAGATCTTCAAAGTGTATGGTGAGGAAAAGAAGGCCGCAAAGATTGCACAGACAATAATACAAGCTAGATATATGATCAAGAATATTGATACAACCCAAGAATTAGTGGATGTTGTCAACTCATGTACACCTGATGAAATTAGATTGGACAAACTTCAAAGACCCCAATCAAATGCTACCAAAGTATTTCAAGCATTACGCATTTTCGTTAATAATGAGTTAAATGAATTAAATTATGGTATGGTTCTTGCCAAATACTATTTAAAACTAAGTGGTAGACTGGTGACCATATCGTTTCACTCTCTTGAAGATACCATAGTAAAACGCCACTTGGCTGGCAACATTATAAATGAAGTTGCAAATCCTGTCCCATTGAAGTATCTCAGCCCTACACTAGTCCAAAATCAAGAGACTATTGACCAGTTCTTGGGCACGCCTTGGCAAAGCATCACCAAGCATGTAGAAGTACCATCGGATGAGGAGGTTGAGAGGAACCCTAGGAGCAGGAGTGCAAGATTACGAGCAGCAATAAGAGTTAAATGAATTCTTAGTAAAACTTGGCTTCTTGATGGATAATTGCTGAAAAACATTATTGTACAAAATATAAATATTAGTTAGTCAATTCTATGTTTTCATTTACCTTGTACATATGAAGTATTATGAACTGATATATCATTTGCAGTCAGTATTTATTTTATTACTAGCAGTGCCAGCGACTTCGTTCGCGTTTCCCCCGTTTTTTACACATTTTCCATTGTATCTTTGAAATGAAATGAAATGAAATGAAATGAAATGAAATAATTTATTCTGCAAATAGATTTACATGAAATACTTTTGCACGTCAAGTTGTAAATAAATTAATCACATATTACATAAAAATTCACAAGTTACATAATTCATTGATGTCCAAGCGAGCAGCTCATCATGTCCATGGATTTTTATCATTTAAGTAGTCTTCTACTTTATAATATGCTTTTTTCACAAGACACGACTTAATAAAAAGTTTGAAATTATAAAAAGGTAAATCAATAACATTTTGTGGAATCTTATTAAACAATTTTGTGCTTAAACCTAAGAACGACTTTCCAGTCTTTTGAAGCCTGAGCCTTGAAACGGCAAGCCTATGTTTATTTCTTGTGTTAAAATGGTGAGTATCCGACTTCTTATTAAATGATTGCATGTTCTTGTAAACATATAAGATACAGTCCAAAATGTACTGGGAAGCTACGGTTAAAATATCTATGTCTTTAAAAATATCTCTAAGGGAGTCACGCGATCTTAAGCCATATATGGATCGGATAGCCCTCTTCTGTAATACAAAAATAGTCTGTATATCAGAAGCAGACCCCCACAGCAGAAGACCGTATGACATAACACTATGAAAATAGCTGAAATAAACTAACCTGGCCGTTTCAACGTCAGTTAAATTCCTGATTTTTCTAACTGCATACGCAGCTGAGACTAAGTCTACCCGCCAAAACAGAGATATGAGGTCCCCAGTGTAACTTAGCATCTATAGTGATTCCTAAAAATTTTGTAGATTCGGTCAATTCTACAAGTTCGTTATTTACAATAATGTTAGTATCAACTTGTCTTACATTCGGCATTGTAAATCTCATACATTTAGTTTTTTTCGCATTTAACAATAAATTATTTGTATTAAACCATTGAAGAACTTGTGAAAGGGTACTATTTACCTCGTCGTAATTATTTTTACCTCTGTCAACCTTAAAAATCAATGATGTGTCATCAGCAAACAGTACCGTCTCACATAGGTCTGCAGTGAAATACGGAAGGTCATTTATATAAATCAGAAACAGCAAAGGTCCCAAAATTGAGCCCTGGGGCACTCCCATGAGAATAGGAGCGCCACACGAATCAACTCCATTGACATTCACTGTTTGCACCCTATCTTTGAGATATGATTTCAATAAATCAATCGCTTTATCTGAGACACCATAATGATGCAATTTTAATAACAATATTTCATGATTTACACAATCAAAGGCTTTTGACAGGTCGCAAAAGATGCCTATTGCATCCTGCTTATTCTCCCAAGCGTCAAAGATATGCTTGACAAGTGCCACTCCTGCGTCAGTGGTGGATCTTCCTTTAGTAAAGCCAAATTGCTTATTATGTAAAAGCTTATTTTCATTAAAATGGGACATTAATTGAGAGAATATAATTTTTTCAAAAATTTTACTAAGTGCAGGTAGTATTGAAACAGGGCGAAAATTGGATGGGTCATTTTTATTACCTGTCTTGAATAAAGGAATTATTTTACTAAACTTCATTAAATTTGGGAAATTACCTACCTCTATACACATGTTAAATATGATAGCCAAATGTGGAGCTATTGTTATGATGATTGTTTTTAATAGTTCCACAGAGATACCCCATAAATCTTCAGTCTTTTTGAAATTTAACTCTTTAAAGGCTCGTAAAATTATATTTTGGTTGACTTGGTTAAATTTAAAAGATACTAGACATTTTTCTACAGTCCCTATAAGGAGGGATTGAGCTTGGTGTGGGCATGAGTTCAGTTTGCTTGTAGTAATTATAGGTATATTAGAAAAATAGGTTTCAAAAGCATTTGCAACATCCTTATCAGAATCAATATGCTTATCATCAACTATGAGAGAGATCTTGCGGTCTTGTGTTTTATTTTTACAAGTCTCTTTGTTTATAATTTTCCAAGTGGCATTTATCTTATTATTTGATTTTCTAATTTTTTCTTTCAAGTAATTTGACTTGGCAATAGGGTATTTGACTATTTTTTTATTTTGATATAGTTGGATGGACCACTCAAACACAAATACACTGTTGAAAGTATCACTTTGATATCTCAATAGCTCGACGAGATATTACAGTTTTAATAGCACATTATTTGGGCGAGCTCAAAAACGCTCCATACAAACCGCCCCTGGCGTGTGACGTCACACGCAAGTTCTTTGTATGCAGCGCCTGGGATGTTTGTTCGGCAGGTTCATCAAAAGTTGCGTTTATGGATATGTTTTCATAATGAAAGATGTTACTAATTCTGTTATTTATAAGATGACAACGAAATTTTAAATGATTTTTGCAATTTTGAAATGGACTTGCCCACCCAACTTTAAATGTCTTTTGCTGTCTCATTTCGCCAAAAATTTAAGTTTCGATTTCATTAATTATATTGATTTGCTTAAATCTTACTGATTATCATAAAAATGGCAAGCATAACAACCACTGTCAAATACCCTATTGCACAAACTTTTTTAAATAACTTTGAATATTTTCTAACATAATTGATAACATTAATATCATTTGTTTGTGATTTAATGTCATACAATTCATATAATCTATTTCTACTTTTGTAAATGCCTTTAGTTGCCCAGTCACTGAATTTGTACTTGGGATCTTTGATTTTTATTGATTTTTTAGTAAAAATCCCATTAAATTCATTTAATATTAAATCAAACAGGTTTTTATAAGATTCATCAATGTTTTGATTCAGATTGTATTGAAAATGGGAAAATTTATTATTAATGTTTTTCTTAAAATTTTCTGTGCGACTGGTAGTGATAGGTCGGTATGTAAAATGCAGTGAAGGATTATTATGATTGTGTTAAAATATAGCCATCTGACCACTATGGTCAGAGTTGATAAAATTAATAATAGATTTATTATACACTTTGCAATTACAAAAAATATTATCCAAGCAAGTAGCTGTTGTTGGAGTTACCCGAGTTGGTTCAAAAAATAAATTATTAAGTCCAAAAGAGTTAAATAAGTTAAGAAATCTAGTCGATAGTTGTGAGTCACTATCCAAAATATTAATATTGAAATCTCCACAAACAACTACTTTTTTGCTACATTTACATACCTTTTTCAAAACTTCCTCCATAGTAGATTCAAATAGTACATAGTTACCAGATGGGGGCCTATAGACACAGACAATGATGTACTGCTCGAGCTCTGCACAAGAAAGCTCAATAGTTCGCTCAATAGAGAGTGATGTCACATCCTTACGGTTTTTTGAAGTTAATGATTTATTTAATAATATAAGTGATCCACCTCTAATAACATCTTCCCTTGTGAACGAACTAACAACTTTGTAATTATCAATACTAATCAGTAACTCGTACTGTCTTAACCAATGCTCAGTAAGGCATACAACATTAATATTCATTTCATTTAAATATAACTCAAGTTCTAGTTCTTTTCCAGGAAAGCCTTGAATATTTTGATGAATAAGTGTTAAGTTATTATGCTTTCCTTTTGACCTTACATTTAATTTGCTAGAGTTGTCCTCTATTGTCCTATGATATAATTTAAATTACCTGAAACATTTTCCAGGGAATTGTCGCAATGTCAATAACCTGCTCAATAGAAGCAGACTGAGTAGCCAAATTCTTGGCTGAATTACTTATTCTAATACAAAAACATAGCGATAAAGCTAACTGTCTTTTATAAAATTTTGAAAGATAAAAGTTATCTTTTGTCAACAATAGCCCTTTGCTAAGGTTAAATGTACTAATATTGCAGTCAATTAAATTAAATTTATTATTATTAAATGTGATTGTATTTAATGTCAAGTTCAATTTATACCTAATTAAGTTTTCTGATTGTGGCAAGCTATTACTGTAAGGAAGTGTAAATAATATAATTTTATTTACTTTTAAGTTACTTAAATAATCAAAACATTTAATTAATTCTTTTTTATTTACATTTCCTCTATTCGCAATAAATATAATAATCGTTGTGTCTGTGTTAAACTCAAATTTAATAATTTTTCTAATAATATCACTATATGATGTATTTGGGAAACAATAATTACTGATCGGTTGTCCCATTATACTACTCATTAATAGGCCCATATTCTTACCTATCTCATCACTGAACATAACAATATTAGTACTACTTACTAAAGACACCTGATCGTTACATGCCTGAGGTGGATGGGTATAGGAACTGTTGGATTCCTCGGTTTCCTCGGTTTGCTCCTATTGGTCGCAGCGTGATGTTATATAGCCTAAAGCCTTCCTCGATAAATGGTCTATACAACGCAAAAAGATTTTTTCAAATCGAACCAGTAGTTCCTGAGATTAGCGCGTTCAAACAAACAAACAAACTCTTCAGCTTTATAATATTAGTATAGATGTACTATGTTTTCAGTTGTTGAATGTAGGAATGAATAACACACAAAATTTAATATGCATAATTTTATTTATTGATCCTCTTACTATTGAAAATGGTAACTAATACTAATTTATTCTATGGATCCTATGCTTACAACAGACATTGTAGCCTTCTGGCGTTTCTAAGCAATAAATTTCTCACAAGCCTACTTTACTTCAAGGTAATGAGTCAAACAAAATGCTAATTTTCAATAGAATTGAACAATACTAAGCATTTCGAGACCTAAGTTGCAAACATTATATTGTACATGAATTGAAGCAGACTAGATTGAAAACAGATAGGTTGCATTAAAATAATTACACAACATTTTATATTTGTTCTGACAGAAGAAAAAGTAGGAAATAATCAAAAACTCTCATCATATTGTCAGTATATTATAGTATGCATATTTATGCAGTTTTTCTGCTATCAGCTTTAATTTCTATTAATTGTTTTATAAATAAATATTTACTAATCCACAATAATAATAACATGGGAATCTTGTCCCATAATTTTTATCCCATTTAATACTCTTGGAATAAACAAAATAGTTTGGAAAGTTAATCCCAAAAATGATTATGCACCAATATAATTTTCTTCATATTTACACTAATAGACATCTTGATTTAGTAAATATAGACCATAATATTTAAATTACATATTATTATCCCATCCAATTCTTATATAATTAAGAGTGTTTTGTCTAAACACAAGTCTATCAAAAACAGTACATACATACATTATAATCATTGTGTTCAGTCAGAATAAGCGATAAGCTTTGAAATGCCGTTTTTATAAACAATAGCACATAAAATATACCCACAGCTGGAATGTGGCTACACTGCCGGCCCTACATCATTCACACTACACACACAACATTACTAGAACAATACATGAATCCTGCAAAACCACCCACATATGAATGTATCAGTATCATCACAGGATTTTCATGTGTGTCAGACCTGCTTCCAAGTCTCACGGGAGCAGTTTTAAAATTCACTTCTTTAAACATATATCATACTAATGTAATTACACCTAAAAAACATGACTTGTATGTCACCCTTGCACACAGATAAAATATCAGTAGAGCTGGCAATGTCCTAAGGTACCAGTAGCGATAACTACGTGAAATGATGTGGCAGTGTATAATATAAATTTCTATATACTTTATAACCTTATAATAACAATTTTATAGCAGACGGGATGACAAGAACATTATGTTTATGTATCGAGAAATATCTTTTCATAGCATAATCTTGGGATTTGTGTTATCTTATTATCTTATGATGCTAGAGCTAAAAACGCGAGACATGAAAAATATTTTAAGATATTTAATGAATATGGAAAATATGATGCACAGCATCAAGATAAAACGCAGAGTGTACATTATGTGATATGTCATGTGTACCAGCCATAAACCCAGTTACAAAATAATGACAGACGATACATCGCGTAAATTTAATTTCTCTTCATTCCAATGTACGATTTTTTTTTAAAACAAAATTCATATTCAGTTGTTTAACTCGAAATCTCCTTTTTCATTTAAATCAGTCTTAGCATGGTTATGCTAAGCCAGAGTCATTACCTGTAATCATGCCTACTTTGTCATGTAAGTGGGTATAATGCCACCCCAACCAATCAAACATGTCTTGAGTGTAGACTCAATTAGTATATTCGTAATACCACTCAAGTACAAATATCTGTTGCAGTGATCAGTATTTTTTAATCACACTCTTCAGAATGACCGATCAACTTTAACCCTTAACCAGGCACAGCGAGCGTTATTTTTTATTTGATTATGTGAGGTGATTACTAAACGGTCTGTTTCGTCATTCACAGCCTGGCATACGGTAAATGGGGCACGAGTGATTCTTGTAGGTTGCAATTTTATGATATAAGGTTTAAAATACTGCGGTCTCTATGTTACCAGGGCCCGATGAAGGGTTACGAGTACACATATAGTCTTAATCACGTTTCTAGCACTTTATATCGGTCCGGGTTCGTAAACTTAGGACGAATCGACCGAATCTCGACTTCACAAACACGGCATAGAGTCCGAATCGCACTAGGTGTCAGGCGGGGCGGCTTAGGTGCGGTTGACGGGGCACGTAAACTTAAGACAACCGAATCTCGACTTCACAAACACGGCATAGAGTCCATATCGTCTCGCACTAGGTGTCAGACGGGGCGGGTCAGGTGCGTAAACTTAAGACGACCGAATCTCGACTTCACGTCCACGGCATAGAGTCCAGTTCGCACTAGGTATCTCCGGGCGGGGCGGGTTAGGTCCGGTTGACGGGGTGCAGCGCGTGCGTGGCGCGGTCGGTGGCGGCGGCGGCGGCGGCGGCGGCGGAGCGCATGTCCTTGAGCGTGGCGGCCACCGCGCCCGGCGTCGCGCCCGGCCCGGCGCCCTGCGTCGCGCGCGGGAACATGCTGTTCAGCACGTGGTTGAAGCCGCTCACCTGGAATTGATGAGATACGTTATACATGATGAAGATCACACGTAGATTTTTTCCTACAGGTTTATCATCATACTGTTAATTACTACAACTTAACTAAATGTAGATAGATAAAAATTAAATCTTGAGGTTTACAAATAAGAATACCACCAAATATCACCATGGGGGAGGTAAGGGGGTCTAAAATATACCAAAATCGTAAGACGCGATTAAACGCGACTGGCTCGGTGGAACAGTGGTGAGTGACCCAGGTTCACTAACTACGGTTCCAAGAGTCGTGAGTTCGATTCCCAATCGGGACAAATATTTGTGTGACGAACATCGGTGTTTGTTCCGTGTCTGGGTGTGTTATTAAATATATTTAAGTATATTTGTGTATCCACTGTCGTTTCTGATTTCCGTCACACAAGTGCTTACGCTACTAACCACGGGATCAGATCGATGTATGTGATGTTGTGAAATATTTATTTATTATTTATTAAAAAAAACAAATTTATATTAAAAAAAAAAAGGACAAGCCCTTAGGAAAAAAAACAAACTCACCATCTGATTGCAGTTCTTGCGGAACCTGTCGACGCCGAACGCTCGTATGGCGCGCGAGAAGCCGAACACCTGCGAGTCGATCCAGGCGGAGCGGCGCGCCACCGTCTGCGCGGGCCCGCACGCGCGGTACTCCACGCGCTCGACCACACTCTGTTAAAAAAGAACAAGTTGACTAACTTCCTCTTTATTTATACATACATCATCATCATCATCAGCCCATTACAGTCCACTGCTGGACATAGGCCTCCCCAAATGCACGCCACTTCTCTCTTTCCTCGTAGGCATCCAGATCCAGCTCCTCGCAGCGTCACACTTTCACCTGGCCTGCAAACTACGTGACGTGACGGGTTGTGGACCACGTCGCCGCCATTTTGCCTTATGCATCGTTTTAACAAGGTCATTGCGCTCCCACGAGACTCCCTGACTGAAGTTTTTTAACTTCCTCTTTATTTATACATACATAATACATACATAAAATCACGCCTTTTTCCCAGAGGGGTAGGCAGTGATCACTTCATATTCGCTTCATCCACATCCATTAACCTCTTCATGCATGCTCGTCGATTACGGGTACTTTTGATTTGACCTCTCTTTAAGATTTGACCTATTTGATCATGACCTCTTTATTTATAACCCCCGCCAGCGACTACATCCGCGTAGACGTTTAACGAAATTTAAAATCTTTTTTATAGCAGTCGCTTAAAAAGTAAAGCTGGGAAGGGTAGCCCTTTCTCAGGCTCTGGACAATATCTGTACGAAATTTCATTGAAATCGTTTCAGTACTCTGTGCTTGATTGCGTAACAGACAGAGTTACTTTCGCTTTTATAATATTAGTAACGAAGTAAGGATTCTCATCAAGAAATAGAAGCCTACCATAATCTAGGTGCCTACTCAGACTTATTTACTTTTATTTAACTATGATCAAAAAGTATATTTAAAAACATAATTCCTATAAATCCCTGAATCAATAGGTCTAAGAAACATACGTAGCAATAGAACGTAGCAATAGAATCATAACACATAAAGTAGACAAATGGAATAGATAATTAACTTTGTTTACTAAATTAAAAATAGTTAAATCTTAAATCATAAATAATTTAAAAAAGCGATTAAGGGATTTTCAGATTAAGCTGGTTCTTAAGTTATAACATTATATGAAAAATGCAATAGTTATCTTGCTTCATCTTACAATAATTTAATTGTTTTTCAGCCGTAAGAAACCTTTAAAGTTGGCTAAATATTATTTCTTATTTTATTTTATTAGTTTTTATTATTTCCCCATCACATTCATAGAGCTAGAAAATGCTGATTTTATACGAAAGTGTTACTCAAGAGCCACAGGCACTTGAATTAATAGCCACAGCAATTAAAACGCTATTGAGAAACTGTATTTGATTTCATGTAATCAAACAAGTACTGTACACAGCAGGCACACGAATGGTTTTCGCCTTGACCATGCAGTTTGCACCAGAACTATATTATTCATCTTAAGTCAAAGTATTAAGGTTCATTGTCGCTTACAAATTGTATTGCATCATGTAAATGAACAAGATGTACAATTTTGCATGAATATAAGCATTTCTCACGAAGCCTTAAATGGAAATAATACTACTACAAGATACTACTGAAACAATGAAGGTTTTGAAGAGATTTGGTTCAACAAGATATTATCTACCCTTACCATAACTTTAGTGTATCCTAAATTTCTAGTGTATGTGACCAGGATCTTCTGTTTGGGGTCCACTATGCTTTCTTCAATGATCTTTACAGACTTTGCATTGAAGAATCTGGAGAAAAAGATTTACATAATTAATAAAAATTGTATATTAACAAAGCAACACATATCAAATAACTAACCAAATAGGTTAAAATTACAAGTCTAATTATGGTGGTCACAACAAAACAAATGGACTATGAAGTGTGCATTATTCTAAAACATTATCAAAATCAGTAGCGGTACCATGAGTTAGCTGTCGAAAACTTACATATTATGTTAAAAACATTAAATTCATTTTTTTCATACTACCGATTTTCTGTTCTTAGCGTTACCGCTAGGGGCGCTGCACAAGTTTTTCATAGACATATTTACATAGGCGATATTGAGTCTGTTTTACTTTTAAACTCATGGTAACTCACGCTACACAAGAAACTTATAACAACAGTAATGAAATTATTCTGACCATTCCAAGTATAAGATTATGCTTAAATCACTGATAGCAATAAATTTTTGCAAGACAATTCATGATTATCAAATTAATCCATGACATAATATTGTAATTTAGATTCCATGTGAGTTATAATATAATTTGTAGAAGAAAATTATAAGAAAAGTCAAGTCATATCTTCATCCATCAATGATAACATAATTCTGGATAAAGAAATAGATAAGATAGTTTGGTGACGGCAGTGAGTGAAAGTAAACAATAACATGTTTTAGCCACACCTTCAAGTTATCCCAATCTATAATTCCAGTGATAGTAATATACATACAGTCCATATGTAATCTATATGTACCGATTTGGTTTTCAAATTCAGAATTCAGCTGTTTCCTATATTATATTACATTTATGCATGGCCGTACCAAGGGAGGGGCAGTGGGGAGGCACCTGTCCCCTCCCAGTCTGTTGTTGTGCCTACTAAGTATCTCATCTAGTAAATTTAACAATAGTCACCGAGAAAAAATCAGATTTGCCCCCACCTAGCCCAGAAACTGGGTCACCCATGCATTTATGTATGGAAATCTTGTTTATTAAATAGATAGCACATGGTGTAGTAATTGATTGCCACTTACTTCCCAAAATTCCAATTAGATTGTGCGGTAAATTAAGACATAAACAAACTATTGTACTAGACATTATTATCCAGTCATCTGTAAAATGCTGGATAAATTGAGTCTCTTAACAATTATGTTCCAAATCTTAAAATTAGTTTAGTTTTATCTAAAAAAAATTACTCTATTTCAAATGTGTAGCGATCACACAAATAATAAACAATAATTTACAACAAACCTTTCTCCCCATTTCGGCACCCTGTTAGTCTTTGTGAGAAGCCTCTTTGTGTACAGGCAGCCATCTTTCACCTGCCTGCTCCAAGTGTCTTCCGACAAAACATGTGTACTAGAACAAAATTACAATTTAGAGAAGAAGTTATTGCTAAACCTTCCTAAGCTAATTCTTGATAGAAATGTAAATAAAATAACACCAAGGCAAGTCAATCACATTCAAGGTCAGTAAGACCTTGTTTCCAGACTAAAAGGTTATCTATTTCTCAATTTGTTTCCTTATGAAGAAATATTTTAATATAAACAATAGAACTTAACAAGAGCATGATAATAATAATAAATAATTAAAGAAAGGAGTTATTGTATATTATACTATGATTTTTTTCAGGTTTGAATTTAAAAAATATACAGATGTGGTGTAATAATGAAATCACTTACCTCTGAGGGTTGGGGTACCTCTTCCAATACCCACTTGCCACTTGGTCCCAACTGAAGTTGAATGTAGAAGTATTTTCATAATATCTTGCCATTTTTTTTATTTATTTTTTTTACTTATTACTGGAATGATAAAATAGTGCCAATAGAATCAAATGGACACCATGCTCACTTTTGTTTGCTTGAAGACCTGTAGAAAAACGGAAATTATGTGGAAACGGATATAATCATTGGGCATGCGATATTTTGTAAACAAACTGGTCTGGCAGATAGGTATCAAGTTACATAAACCGCCTAAGTAGGTCAGTGATTGACTTTAGTGTCATTAAATGGCAAAGTACTGACATCAATGAGGCACAAAGGCTTTGTGATGATTGTCACGTACTCCAGGTTTGCTCTGAAGTAAACAACGTTCACCCAAACCCGATTGATACACTGAAGGACAACTTTTGTTAGTTGATGCGCCCGACACAATAACACAAAAATTAAATACCTACCTAGCAATTAAGAAGAGCACTATTGATAGATATGAACACGGCCCAATAAGACTATATAAACACATGTTTTCATCGTTAATTATGTAAAAAAATCAAGCTTACCACAACGCCGGATTAGAAGTTTTTGCTTCGAGGACCGATTCTGCCACTTTGTTACAGCCACCGACAGCCACTTCGGGGCCTATTTTAGGTGGAAAAGAATCGGTTCGACTGCAAAGCACATGTTATCATTCATATTTTGAGGTGTTTTTGATAAAATTTTGATAATATTGACAGATAGACTTTTTCGAGACAAAGTCCACAGACCACACAACACACACAGATGGCTAAACCATAACTAAAATTACGGAAGTCCATTTTTTTTTTCGTAGCAATAAGATCACAGATTAAGTACCTGATGATAGAGTCGTTTGATTTCATTATAAAAAATATTTCTATAAAAAATTGGTCCTATATTTTTGTTTTAGTAAAATGTTCTTTGACGCTCATAATTTTATTCAATCCCTGCAATAAATTTGCGTGGCCTCAATGCATTTTTATTGTTATTACTAAGATGACCAAGTAGGTATGGAACCTTAAACCTATCGTATTTATAAATCAACATGACGAGTGACGTCATTTCCGCTTTTAAAAATTGTCTGTGTTCGAGCAAATAGTGGCGTCAAATACGAATCTGTTACATAACTTTGTTAGAATAAAATTTACACTTTAAATTAATTATGAATGCATGTAAGGAGTTTATGCACCGCATAAGAAGGGTATACTATAAGGATGTTTATTTAGTATTGGACAGAGATATTATTCCTCAACTAACAGAATATGTATGTTTAATTGAACAAGTTAAGTTTGAAGACGGCTTTTACCAAGATTATTATGGTGATGTGAAAAAACTGATCACAAGCTTTTTGACCTTCTGGAAATATGTAATAGACGATATCATACAAGAAGCAGACAAATGCAGCAATGTTATTGATAGAGACCAATTGTTGATAATAATGGATCGGACAATTGATATCCATCAAGAGCGACAAATAGCTTTTGGCAAAGGCTTTCTTCCGGTTCGTTCGCCGCTAGAAAAACAAACATACGAAGAGATAGAATTGCTTTATAATGAGTATATGGAGAAATTGTGTGATCTAAAAGGACAAATCGAAAAAATGGATAAGCAGGAGAAAGTAGACAATTTTGTGAGCGATCATTTCAAAATAACGGTTAGGGGCACCAGCGAGTTGTTTGAAACGACACACCTTTTTCTGGCGATGATGTTGGCTGATCGGGTAAGTTTACCAAGTTCTTTTTCATATTAATAATGCATTATTTAGGTACTATTTACCAAAAATAGTATCTTTTAATCTGCGTCTTTTTAGACTAGTTGAGTCTAAAAAACGCAGATTTAGTACCTTGGTAGTAGACCTATTTACAAAGTAAACAAATCTTTCTGTAATACCCTGTATCTGACTAGCTGGTATAGCAATTTATTATTTCCTAGCTAAATCAAATCCGCGTGAGTCTGGAAGAAATACTGCAGCGTCTAAAAAACAATTTGCGCGACGTCAGAGAGGAGAGCGAGAGATCGCACGTGAAACTGGTCGCCCAACTGTATGAGAAGAACAAAGAACTGCTGCAGATCTGCCGGCAGGACCGGACGTCTTCCATCGACTGTGCTGAAGTAACTATATCTTCTTTCTGTCATCCACAGCTTTTGTAGTTTACCTAAAGCTCGACGGTACTATATCCTCAGCGAGAGCGACGATAAGACTATTGTACAGCCTAGTGCGGGAATCCCGAACATTAGAGACACAGAGAGAGAAAATCTTCATAGTATTTTTGCTAAGATTTTTTGAGGTTGAAACCCCTAATGTCCCTAGTCCAAAAATAATTACCGTAACTGTAGCTTATGATTTTTTTTTAAACTGCAAGACGGGCCACAGCATCGACATGATCCGGTCTAAGATCGAGGAGGGTTCGTTCGATACCCCCATCTTCCGCTTGGAAGAGGAAGTGACGTACATGGAGAGGCGCTTGCGCGACTTCCGGGAGTGCACGGACGAGCTGTTAACGCTCAAGAAAGAACAGGATAACGTTATCAAGCAGGAGGAGATATACAGGACTATGAGGTCGGTGGGGATCAGTCGTTTCCTCACATACAAGTTACTAGCTCTGATCACTTTTTAAAGATTTTTTTATCTTACCTATACCGTACCGTACCGTAAGTACAATCGCGAGCAAAAGTTTGGAATCACTTAGTATTCAAGTATAATTCGTATTCGTGCAATTAAAAAAATAATTCAAAAACATAGTGAATCCATTCTTTTGCTCGCGGGTGTAGTAAGTATAGGAGTCAATATAAGGTCAAAAATTGGCTCAGGTACCCTACCCTGGTTTTCCCGAGGGAATAAAAGATAAAGTTTAGGGACATGTATCTTCTAGACGGGTGGTCGTTTCATGAAAGAGTAGGTATTCTCCTAGATATAATATAAGGATATCTTATCTTATCTTAACGCGGGGACCGTATAACCGGTTCACGTCGACCCTCAGGGATCTTTTGTGTTTCCCCTACCTTTATACACCTACTCCCTGAAAAACAAATGCATTAGTGCAATAACGTCCTTGGGTCTGAGGTGCCTGTATTCTTCTGGTTTCGGATAAGCCGTTCCTAGAAGTCTGAGCCTGTGTCTGGCCAGTGAGTGACATTCACATAAGATATGCTTCATGTCTTCCATTTCTTCCTTGCAAGCTCTACAGTCGCTGTTTGAGGACAGTCTCATTTTCATCAGTAATGAGTTAGTGACGTAGTGCCCTGTTAGCGCTCCCATGAGTAGACGACTTTGAAGTCTGCTTCCACCCATCATGGTTTTGTACCACGTTTTTGGATTGTCGCCAATAAAGCTCTTGGAGTGAACCATTCCTGGTTTATTCTTCCAATGCTTCCAACGCTCATTATCAACATGTTCCTTAAATGCCATGTTGATGGTGCTTAATGCTAGCCCAACAAATGGCTCTGGTCCAATATGATTTGCTTCTGAGCCTCTTCTCGCAAGTTCATCTGCCTTTTCATTTCCCTTATACCCTTCATGGCCTGGTATCCATATTAGCCTCACCTTGTTTTGCCTCCCTAGCTTATTAAGGGCCGTTATGGCATTGGCGACAAGTTTAGAGTCTAATTTGGGGTTTCTTAATGCCCTAAGGGCCGCTTGACTGTCACTGAGAATGTATATAGTATGATTCTTGACCTTTAGTTCAATGTTCTTCTCAGCACATGAGATTATTGCATAAACCTCTGCTTGAAAAACCGTTGTCATGTCCCCCATGCTTTGACTTTCCTCAACATGCTTGCTGTAGATACCGGAACCAGTGCCGGATACCATTTTGGATCCGTCGGTATACCATATCAAGCTGTTGCTCTCGGGGCAGGGCGGATTCACCTTCCAGCTGTCCCTCGTCGGTATATTTACCTTAAAGTTCCTATTGAAAATGTATTTTGGAATCGTTTTATCACAATCCATTTCCAAAATTCTGGACAGATAACTATTGTCATCCCATTTTGTGTGTCTTGTCTGATGTTTGCTAGGGCTCCAAGTTCCTGCAATACGTAGTCGCTGGAGCGCCTTCTTAGCTTCAGCTTCGATCACCAAGTGCAATGGCGGAAGATTTAACAGTACTTCCATTGTTGCCGTTGGGGTAGTTCTGAAGGCCCCTGATATGGCTAGACACGCGGTTCTCTGCATTTTCTCCAGAGCGTCCCTGCAGGTTTTTAGTCGTGTTCTATACCACCATACAATACTGCCATACGTTAATATTGGCCTTACCATAATTATGTATAACCATCTAATGACCTTTGGTTTAAGCCCCCATGTTTTTCCATAAGTAGCACGGCACATACCCAAAACCCGAAGAGCCTTCGATATAGTGATGTTTATGTGGCGGCTCCAGTTAAGTTCCTTATCTAGGGTGACACCTAGATATTTAACTTCTTTTGAGCATTCTATTCTTGTGTTAAATAAAGAAACAGCTCCCATATCCTTGATATTCCGCTTCCTTGTAAATGGAACTAAAGTGGTCTTCCTTGGGTTGACTGATAGATGGTTGTATCCACACCAATCCTCAAGGGACTTCACTGCACTCTGCATTAGTTCTACAAGTGTTCTCGGAAATTTTCCATTGACCATTATAACCAGATCATCTGCGTATCCCACAGTGTGGTAAGGTCCTTCATTGAGCTTTCTTATTAGCGAGTCCACGACTAGACTCCATAACAATGGGGAAAGTACTCCCCCTTGAGGACATCCTCGTGCCGTTTTGATCGCTAATTTTTCTCCAAGTATTTCAGAATGAATTATTCTGCCTTTAAGCATGCATTCCCTCCATTTGCAGATGGTATTGGGGATACCATGTACTTTGGCTGCATTGCTTATTGATTCAAAGGTTGTACGATCGAAAGCACCTTCAATGTCAATAAACATTGCTAGGCACATCTCCTTTGATTCCAGTGCTGATTCAGCTTTCCTAACTACATAGTGTAGTGCAGTTTCTGTAGACTTCCCACTTTGGTATGCACACTGTTGCTCGTGCAACGGAAATCTCCTTAGTGGTCCATCTCTTATAAATTTGTCTATCATCTTTTCTAAAGCTTTTAATAGAAACGATTGTAGACTTATCGGTCTGAACGATTTTGGTTCCTC
This sequence comes from Maruca vitrata, assembly GCA_039566165.1. NCBI lineage: Eukaryota > Metazoa > Arthropoda > Insecta > Lepidoptera > Crambidae > Maruca > Maruca vitrata. The sequence goes on along the minus strand of CM076928.1, from coordinate 12,840,022 downwards.
ATAATCTTGTTTGCCATGTTTTGGTATATAGATTACTCTGACTTTCCTCCATATTTTGGGAATATATCCAAACGCCACACAGGCCCTGTACAATCTGCAGAGATGAGGATGAATGATCGATATTCCATTCTGCAGGACTATCGGGTAAATGCCGTCCGGCCCGGTAGATTTGTATGGCTGGAAACTTCTTAGCGGCCAGCTTACCTTTGCTTCGTCAACAACCTTTTTCGAAATTTGCCAGTCACTATATGAGGTCCTTTTGCATTGGTCCTCAATACTGATGGCGTCTTCCTCTTCTTCTATTGCCTCTGATCCCGGAAAGTGAACACTAGTCATCACTTCCAATGTTTCTCTTCCGGATTCCGTGCGTTCTCCATTATGCCTTTTAACAGTTGTTAGCTGTATTGCCTTTGTTGTGGAGATTGCCTTTGTGAGTCGCATCCCTTCAGGTGCAGAGATTATTCCCTCACAATGCTTCTTCCACGCTTCCCTTTTTGCCTTACGGACAGCAGTGCTGTATCTCGTCAGTGCACTTTCTATATTCGCTGAAGTCGTTTCTAGCTTTTGCTACATTGAACGCCTTCCTCGTGTCTCTCCGGATTTGAGCCACTTCTTGAGTCCACCATGGTAGTCTCCTTGCTATGGATTTACTGTCAGGACAATTGTCCTGCCATGTTGAGGTTATAGCCGTTGTTAACCTATCTGCTTCAAGTTCAATGTCAAGTATTGAATTAAGCTGATCTACTGGTTTACCCACTGCCGACTTTAAGTTTGTTTTGAAGTTATCCCAGTCGGTATGACGGGGATTTTTTCTTCGTACAACTTCAAGTCGGCTACATACATTGTAGCTAAAACATATGTAATTATGGTCTGATAGGTGACCTCATTAGACACATGCCATCCATTAATATTCCTAACAGCCTTGTTATTTGCTAGTGTTAAGTCTATTACCTCGGCCCTACGGGCATTGAAGAAAGTTGCCTTACAACCTTTATTAATAATATGTAAGGGTGAACTTACCAGATAGTCCAGTAACTTCTCTCCTCTGTCATTGATGTCTGTGCCTCCCAGACCACGTGATGTGGAGTTTGCATCACATCCGATAATGAGCTCACGATTCTCCCGGCTGCAGCTGTCAACCAGTTTCCTCAACATTTGAGTCACCGGTTCCTTCTCTTCATATGGGAAAGTAAGCCGACGCCAATATTAGCGTCTGCTGCCCTTCGCTCGTCTGGATTCTGACTGTAGTCAGATCCCTGTAACAGTATTCCGTTAGAGGCGCCACATTTAGACCATTCCTGATATAAATGCAGCACCTCACGTTATTCATTGATGAGTTGTAGTACACTGTACCACTCACTCCATTAAAACCCATAACCGTACCATTGTGAATATACGGTTCTTGTATTAGGGCAACATCAAACCTTTGCCTTTGTAGCTCGCGTGCCAGAAGGGCAGTTGCGGCTCTACAGTGATGTAAGTTTATCTGTACACACCTGATTTTAGACATTGCTAGTCCGAGAGGAGGCTCCGTCTCACTCACGCCAGGTGAGGAGCGCCCCAGGAAGAGCTGGTCCAGAGCACCCAGTACATCATCTGACCGGGGAGAGCACCCCATGTCCCGCTCACTTGACATGGGTCCCTCAACCACGGTCTGGGGTACTGGTGTGCCGTCAGGAGCTGTGGCCACCACAGCAGGAACCGTGCTGGCAGCAGGTTCTGCGACCGTCAGGTCCATCGGCACTTCGTGTGTACGTCCGTCAGTCTGTACGTCCGTCCGTCTGTCCGTACGTAGGTCCGTCTGTCCGTCCACTTGCCGAGCCTTCTGTGCTTCCTCTGCACAGGGGTCGACCCGCTCCTCCTCCTGCCTCTCCTCCATCTCGAGTGGCTTGAAGTGGCTCAGGTCGATCCCCGTACTGAGGCAGTAGCCTTTTTCCTTAATAAAATTTGCAGAGGCTCCATCCATAAGCAAGATGCGCCTGGTGGTGCGACCTTCCACGAGGGTGTCCACAACGCGCCAGTTCGCTGTTCTTACCTCTGGATAGATCCTCTGCATTATGCCCAAAAGGACCGAGACGTCCGCACTGACCGTCTTGGTCTTCCAGGCCATTTTAATGGGTCTAGGTAGGTCCCTCGCATCTACGACCTTAAGCCTAACCCCTTTGATATCGCGGCCGTTGAAAAGTTTTAGCCACTGTGCCGAGCGCTCTCCGTCGCACGACACAATGACAACACCGGCCGCGATATATCCTAGATGTACTTGAGGGGGAGGGTCCTTGGCTTTCACCAGCTCGTCCAGAATGGCGAGCTGGAGATCGTCATAGATCCCTTCCTCAAGCATGGTTGCAGGGTAGTTTGCAGTGGTGATGGCCATTTTGAAGGTCCCCAGTGCTTGCGCATACGACCCAGAGGTCTTGATGCGTTTCGCACTGGTCCCTCCCTGTCCCTCACCACTGTACTCCTTGCCTCGCTTCTGACGGTCGACAGAGACGGCGTCCTCAGCCTGCTGCCTGCGCAGCGCCTGAGCACGCCTTTTTCTCTGCTCCCGTCCTGGAGTGCCTCTTCTTGCCTCCCCTTTCCCCCCAACCCCGCGTTCCCGATCAGGGACAGGGATGGCTTCCTACGGGAAGCTTCTCCCATCACTCCGCCGGTTCCACGAGATGTGCTGGGGATCGGTTCAGCTGGTGCCCCTAAGGAACCAGACAGCTGGCCACCACTAGTGGGATGGGCCAGGCCTCCGCCCGGTGGTCCGCTGACCGAATGGTCTGTAGACCTGCCAGGCCTCACTGGCTTGGTCCCTTTCCCAGGGTGCTGTGCTGGTGCCTTCCCACCCCTTGCACCAGAAGCACGTCCACCGACTACCTTCCACCCTCCACTAGTTGGTTTAGGGTCCGAGGAACCTTCCCCAACCAGCTTTGGGCCACCTTTATTTTGCGCCGTGGTCCTGTCCGGAAACAAGACCTTCGGCACCTTTGTCCTTTCGCACCCCAGCCTTTTAGCCTGCCGCTCCACCGCCGCAGGTGGTTTTCGTGGTCTGCACTACAGTGCCCCCCCCAGAATACGCGGGGCTGCCCGAGCTAGGCTCGGGGAGGGATTGTCCAGCATCGCTGGTACCCTCCTGGGGTAGTTTCTGTTGCCGTGTTGCATCCATGATTATATTTGGGTAATACACACTGCACTTCCCCAAGGCGCAGAGGTCGCACTTTCTGAAGGGATTGCTCCCTTCAAGGCCCGCGATGGCCTGGTCCAGGTTGTTGACCGCCGCCTGTCAGCGTTGCCGTTGCTCTTTGGCACCACCCGGTGCGCACGTGTAGGGAACTCCTGTTTTGTGAGGTGGTAAATCCTACGGACGCGAGCAAACCTTTACACACCATAATATAAGGATAAGGTTATATGGATATTTAGTAGATTCTGTTTATAGACAGGCGGATGTCTTTTTTTCATCATAAGTCTACTCTGTCCAGGCAATTGAACTTCTAACTTACCTGCTGCGACATTTTTCTGCCTAGCTGACCTATTATTTAGTAAAACATTAGGTACATAGCTACCAAAGCAAATTATACTTACATGGTCATGTTATCCACTCAGAACCACGGAACTGCCTGGCTCGAAAAGACAATGTTGGTTGAGAATGGGTGAGAATTTCGAACAAAGGAGGCTCTACCTTAAGGACAAGATTATCGAAGTAGCCAAGACATTGATCACATTCTTTGGTGTTCAAGGTGCTTGCAAAGATTTATTTTTACCAATAATTTTAGCAAGATTTTATATGAGCCAGGACTAAGCTGTACTAACTAACTACTTATTATAAATCCTTTTAGAAAATAGTGCCTCAGGTAGGTTTAGATACTTAGGCATTTTAAATCTATAATAAACCGTGATATTTTAGGTAAACACGGAAGATAAGTACATTTTTCTCATTCCTAAATACCCGACTTTGCAGGTTTTGATCGGATTTTGTACACTGACAATCTGGGGAAATACTTCGTCGACGAATATAAACATCAGACTTATGTCTTTAATTACGGCATGGGTCTTTATCATAGGACCTGCGAAGGAGAATTTAAACAGGTAACAAACACCTTGTCTATTAAAAAGTATGTACGTGAGCGCTTATGTTGAACTGAGTAGTTAATTTAGTACCATTCAAGATCCTTTTACGAGAAATTGGTAAACGCAGTAAGTAGCTATTTATGTATTTGGTACGTGCCTTATATCGTGTAACAAAACAATCAACTAAGTAACTATATTAATAATAGAACATCAACCTTAATCTATAATCTTTTTAATTTTAACAATCATCTATAATTTTTTTTATGAATTCACTTCATGTCTTTAAAGAATTATAAATATGGATAGATAAATCCAGTGCTGTGAATTTGTGACAGTTTGTTTTTTTAAAAAACGTTAAGTCATTCGAGCGCGAGTTCCTGTGCAGCGAACACGAAGGTTAGTGTAATAAGTGATTTTTATTTGATTATAAGCAATAAATAACTACTTGTAGATACGTTGGTGCTTTTTAATGCTAATGTAGGTTAGATGCGAGTAATAGAATAAAGAAAAATCTGAACACAAATAAAATTAGATTCGACAAACATAGGAAAAATAGTACAAATTATAAAGAAGGTGATCTTGTTAGGATAGCTGGGGCGATAGTTACTAAACTGAACCAAATGATCGTTTTCTCTATTAACTAGGAAAGGGGCTACATATGAAACAGTCATTGCAATCAATGAGATTTCCGTGGTTGAGTTACGACGCTCCCGCTTGCTCTTCAAAGAAGAAGTAAATGATGATGGATAGATGGGTGGAGTGACAGTGATTAAGAAATTAGTATATCATTAAAATTACAAATCAACGAATTCATTTACATTAATTAAATAGTAAAAATAAGCTGCAAACTATAATTGTGAAGCAATTTATGTATTTCCTACAATTAAATTACAGGGTTTATAATAATAAGTGAGATGAAGTTAATATCTGTATAATAAGAATAGACTAGAATAAATCAGAAGTGAAAATGACTTAAATGACAAAGTGAATAGATATTCTTTATTAAGTATAGGTGGTAAATAGGAGATGTGATAATGTTAGGTAACTAGTATATGAATTTACTAGTTTATGATAAGAGAGGGTGTTTTGAGTCGGGCAGGATTGGCGTATGAACTCGCCGCCCATGAGTGGCTCAAAACATCGCAGCCGATGATGGAGTGCAGGTGAAGGAAGTAACCTCACGCCACTCGGCTATAGGATAAGAGTGAGTGCGAATATTGAGCCGGGCAGGATTGGCGTATGAACTCGCCGCCCATGAGTGGCTCAAAACTTCGCAGCCGATGATGGAGTGCAGGTGAAGGAAGTAACCTCACGCCACTCGGCTATAGGATAAGAGTGAGTGCGAATATTGAGCCGGGCAGGATTGGCGTATGAACTCCTAAGCCGCCCATGAGTGGTCTTTTCAAAACTTCGCAGCCGATGACGGAGTGCAGGTGAAGGAAGTAACCTCACGCCGCTCGGCTATAGAATAAGAGTTAGAGAGAATATTGAGTCGGGCAGGATTGGCGTATGAACTCGCCGCCCATGAGTGGCTCAAATATTACAGCTGATTGCAGCGTGAAAATGAATGAAGTAGTTTTTATGCTGCCATCTTCAAGTGAGATAAATGATTAAATATATGTATATATTATATGAATATGAGTCTTATGAGACAATAAATGAATGAATAACTTAATTTATTATGTTATTTAGTATGTATATCATAAAAAGATAAATTAGCCTATGAACTTAAATTTATTTTGTCGTTAATGTATACGTTTTATACATAAGTAGAGATATTGGTAAATGTTGTGAATTTCATACAATGTATAATATGGTGTTATCAACATAATGTTTACGATGTTAATGTAGACTTTCAGTTTTGTGTAATGTACTAGAAAAAAAATTATTAAGTCTTAACAACATGTACTGTAAAGCGTTCATAACGAAGGGACTCGTTCTTGAAGGATGGCCGACTGTAACAAAACAATCAACTAAGTAACTATATTAATAATAGAACATCAACCTTAATCTATAATCTTTTTAATTTTATACCAAAGCCGCTCTAAGTTGGCCGATTTGCTACATGTCAGACTGACTGCACTAGTGAGGGACAACGGTAAAATTGCCGAAGTATATAAGTAACAGTTATTTCCACTTTATAACCAAGCAAGGTCTAATTATAACAAATTTTTATTAAAAACATTAATTCACATCCAAAAGATTGAATTTAAGTTCCTTATTTATAAATATATTTATTTTTAAAATACAATACTTATTAAATCCTTCATCCTATTTTAAAAAAATACCTGGTGAGTATTACCCACTACGTCACTATGAAAACGTGTCAAACGGCGTAACCTTGTAAAAGCGTAATACAGAGTGGAAATTTTACGTTTTCTTTTTATAATTCAATTATTTTAGGTAATAAAAGACAAATCTATACTAATATTATAAAGAGGAAAGATTTGTATTTTTGTATTTTTGTATGTTTGTAATGAATAAACTCAAAACTACTGGGCCGATTGCAATATTTTTTTCACCATTAGAAAGCTGCATTATTCAGAAGTTACATAGGCTATATAATATCACGCTAGGTCCTATAGTTGTGGAGCAGTAACCGAAAATGTTTAAAAAACGGGGGAAAGTATCGTTTCTGAGGCCTTCCGTGGCGTGCGCTGAGCATATAGTTAAAGTTATACAAAAATGCTCTATGGATGAATTGTTCATCTTAACATTATCTTTAAAAATGTCCGCGAGAGCATATGTCTACCTTTTATAGTTTACCCATAACAATCGTTTTAATGATTTAGATGTTTGCTCCAAAGTAATCTTCTATATTAATAATTTCGTCAAGGGGTATGGTAGACTCGATTAAAACCTTACATGAATAATAAAACATCAAAAAATAATGATTTCGAGTCGACAACATATATCCGCAAAATTCGGATTGTCGAGTATTTTGCTAAATTCAAAATGTGTTGACAGACGAATCACAGTCACCATCTTGCCGGAATTGAGTGAATATTATCAAAACTATTTTTCTTCAGTCATTGACGTTTCGCGGAAACATTGTTTTGACACATTTTTTATGATATACTCTTTCAGGGCGATAACAGATACTGATGAAGAATAGATAATATAATTTTATAAGGACCTTTGCCAAATTCTAGGATTAGTACTCATTGCAATTTGTTTTGTTGATTGATGTTCCTTAATTTTAAATGTTAAAAATTTATTGTATAAAAACTTTTGCAATTTTTATTCACTAGATTTATTAAACTCAATGAAAGAATCTATGTCCTGTTTAATCCTTTAGTATTCCTTGAAGAACCGATGACTACGGAAATATTTACCTATATTTTGCTCCTCGATGTTTATTATGAATCACATCTTACCCGAGCCAAGCCGGGTTCTTATCTAAATATATAAAAGGAGAAACTGACTGACTGACTGACTGACATATCGACGCACAGCCTAAACGGCTAAACGTAGGCACTTGAAATTTGGACTGGACGTAGCTTAGGTACCGTAGAGGTGCACTAAGAAAGGAATTCTCGAAATTCTCACGGGAACGGGAATAATCGGGAAAATCCTTTTGTATGAAAAATCTAAACCGCTGAAGTTAGATGCTGTAAATTTGGCATGCAGGTACCATAGTAAACTTAAAGCTTAGTTGGAACAGGATATTGAAAAATTCTTACGGGAACGAGAGTTAGCAGGATAAACTTTTATATGTTAAATCCTGTAGTCCACGCGAACGAAGTCGCGGGCACAGCTAGTAATTATATAATTATGTGCATTTGAAATTTTGAAATAACGTATTATTTTTAAAAGTTGTTCTTTATGATTCGCGTAAATATGTTCCTCTTAACAAGGATAAATGCAAAATATAAAATAAAAAGTGTCAAATCAGTCTTCTAAGAACGGCTCCGGTATAATTATCTAGTTATTTGTCTTTTATTACCTAAAATAATTGAATTATAAAAAGAAAACGTAAAATTTCCACTCTGTATTACGCTTTTACAAGGTTACGCCGTTTGACACGTTTTCATAGTGACGTAGTGGGTAATACTCACCAGGTATTTTTAAAAATAGGATGAAGGATTTAATAAGTATTGTATTTTAAAAATAAATATATTTATAAATAAGGAACTTAAATTCAATCTTTTGGATGTGAATTAATGTTTTTAATAAAAAATTGTTATAATTAGACCTTGCTTGGTTATAAAGTGGAAATAACTGTTACTTATATACTTCGGCAATTTTACCGTTGTCCCTCACTAGTGCCTTTGAGTATAAAGCCACTGGAGATGCCATAACGTCAACGCTTCTAACAATTTTTTTCGCCACTTTTAGCGGGGGGCGAGGTAAACACGTACAGCACACCACCAAAAAATTAATAACTCAACAGACACAAATTTTGCTGTAACGATAAACGCACACTACAAAAATGTTCAACACTTCAAACAATACACGCACACAAACAAAGTTTTCACGTAACTACGCAACACACATACGAAAAAAATAGTGATGACACAAAGAATAAAATAAAATCAGTTTGGTGAATGGACTGAACTATCTTGTACTGATTATTGTAATTCAATAACATTTTGTGGGATCTTATTAAACAATTTTGTGCTTAAACCCAAGAACGACTTTCCAGTCTTTTGAAGCCTGAGCCTTGAAACGGCAAACTTATGTTTATTACTGGTGTTAAAATGGTGAGGATCCGATATTAAATGATTGTATGTTCTTGTAAACATATCGATGGCCCCACCGAATAAACGTGTAATAGCCATTGCACAAAAAAAATTTTTTTTGGTATTTCGTTACATTAGCCTCTCCTCTACCTCCCCAATTTTTTTTAGAATTTTTTGATCATAAACAAGCCTGTAATTGCATTAAAAACCTTTTTTCCACGGAAATAATATATTTTTTTGTCACAAGAATATTATTATAAGTGACTATTACATGCTTCATACTTTCTCTGTTTCACAAGAATAAACGTGTATAAACTGCAAAACGTTTGATATTGTTAGTTCTTTGTTGTTAAGTATAGGCAATATGCGTTTGCACGTTTATTCGTGTATATTCTTTTGGTGCTTTTTTGAGTGATGTGTCTTGCACGAGAAGTAACTTAGCAAATAATTTTGCATTGTTTCTTACCATAATAGATAAGTTTTATAATTTATTGCTATAAATCAAGCACCAGTATTTCATTATTCTTAATAAAATAAAAAGTAGAGTAAAAGTGCCTTAACCAAATATAAACGACAATCAATTTTTGCAATCGGGTCTCGCAGGGTAATAATAGATAAGTTATAATTTATTGCTATAAATCAAGCACTAGCCGTGTAGTGACGACGTAAGAATACAAAGTGCTTCATAAAGTGCCTCATACATAGCTTCCACCGAACTTCCACTTGAAGTGGAAGCTATGTATGAGGACATTAGTAGGGGCCATACATAGCTCCAAAACACATTTCACTGTTGTAATAGGAGACTTCAATGCAAAGCTGGGCCGTAGAAGCGATGGTGAGCTGAAAGTGGGACGATTTGGATATGAACATCGGAATCTCAGGGGACAGATGCTAGCTGACTTTATGGAGAAAGAAGGGCTTTTTATGAAGAATTCATTCTTCCGAAAGTCGCCGCACAGAAAATGGACCTGGTTGGGTCCGAACGGCTGAACTAAAAATGAGATAGACTACATCATGACCATTAGGAGACGTCATTTCAACGAAGTCTCTGTGATCAACAGGATTAAAACCGGAAGTGATCACCGTATCGTTAGAGGCACATTGAATATCAACGTCAAACTGGAAAGAACGCGTTCTGGTGAAGTCTACGCTCCGACCATCGAAGGCACATATCCAAAACCCCGAGAACTTTCAGCTTGAACTGTCAAATCGCTTTCAATGGCTGGACGGCTGTTCATCAGTGGAAGATATAAATAGCAGGGTGTAAACTGAAATGTTTATACGGTACGGTCCAAGTTTTTCAAAAGCCACCGTAAAAACCTCAAAAACTATCCGACCATACCCGACACCTCATCCTCATCAGGCTAGTCGACGTTTTTTGACGCTGAAAACTTCGGATGAAGCTGAGTCATATAGGCAGCTGAATAGACTGATTAGGAAATCTCTGCATGATTGCATGATTTACGCTCCTTTAATACCCAGCGTGTTAAGGAGACAATTAAGCGGAACCAAGGCTCCAAAGTGTTCGCAAGAGACGCGTCTATTGGGCAAGGCCAACTGGCAAAGCTGAAGACTGAAAATGGACGCGTGACGTCAAACAAGTCAGAGGTGCTACGGGAGATAGAGAGGTTCTATGAGCAGATATATACCTCGGTCTGTGCTGAGCCAGCTATGGTGGCGACAGACCCTAGAGCCAAGCTAACCCGACACTATACCGAAGACATCCCGGACATCAGCCTGTACGAGATAAGAATGGCTCTCAAACAACTTAAGAAAAACAAGACACCGGGTGAGGATGGAATCACTACAGAGCTCCTGAAAGCGGGTGGAACACCGGTACTAAAAGTCCCTCAGAAGCTCTTTTATTTCTCCCCGCTTGACGGCGAAACGCCAGAAGCATGGAACAGGGGTATTGTGGTCTTATTCTTCAAAAAAGGTGACAAAACCTTACTGAAGAACTACCGGCCCATAACACTGCTAAGCCATGTCTACAAGCTGTTCTCTAGAGTCATCACGAATCGTCTCGAACGCAGGCTTGATGACTTCCAGCCTTCCGAACAAGACGGTTTCCGAAAAGGCTTTAGTACCATAGAGCACTTACATACGCTGCGGCAGATTATACAGAAGACGGAGGAGTATAATCGGCCACTATGCTTAGCGTTCGTGGACTATGAAAATACATTAGGAACTTTATTGTAATTACAATAGTACATTGAAGTGTTGAAGTGTTTGTATAACAGCGCCACCATGTCAGTCGAGAACAGGAGAATCGCACGAAGGAAGTCCCCTTAAAAAGTGGAGTAAGACAGGGAGATGACATATCTCCGAAACTGTTTACTGCTGCTCTGGAGGATTCCTTCAAGCTGCTGAAATGGCAAGGACTTGGTATCAATATTATTGGCAAGGCGAAATACATCACTCACCTTCGATTTGCTGATGACATCGTAGTCATGGCCGAGTCGCTGGAAGATCTAGGACAAATGCTCGATGACCTCGATAAAGTTTCCCAACAAGTGGGTCTTAGAATGAACATGGATAAAACAAAAAATATATTTAATGTTGCACCCACCGTATAAACTGTTGGGAACTTTACTCTCGAAATTGTGGACGAATATATCTACCTCGGACAGGCAATCCGTTTCGGAAAATCAACTATAGAGAGAGAGGTCAGTAGGCCGATGCAAATCGGTTGGGCAGCGTTCGGGAAACTGCACAACGTGTTCTCGTCCAAAATACCTCAGTGTCTCAAGACAAAGGTGTACAACCAATGTGTGTTACCTGTGATGACTTACGGCGCTGAGACGTGGTGCTTCACAAAGATCTTTTAGAAGGCTCAATGTCGCGCAGAGAGCTATGGAGAGGGCTATGCTCGGCATTTCTCTAAGTGATCGAATCAGAAATGAAGAGATCCGTAGAAGAACCAAACTTGCTGACATAACCCACCAGATTAGCAAACTGAAGTGGCAATGGGCCGGCCACATAGCACGAAGATTGGACGGTCGTTTGGGCCGAAAGATCCTGGAGTGGAGGCCACGTACTGGAAAGCGCAGTGTGGGACGACCACCTACCAGATGGACCGACGACCTGGTGAAAATCGCTGGGTTTTGTTGGAAAGCTTCGGAAGAGGCCTATGCTCAGCAGTGGGCAGCAATGGGCTGAGATGACGACAATTTCATTAAAGATTATGTTGGAATTTATTTAGTTCTCAAAATGCTTATAAGATAAGCTGTTTGTTTTTTTGTTGATTTTTGCTCAAATTCTATAGTAATGAGAAATATCTCTATGAATGTCATAGGCTGATTATTATAAAAAATAGTTTCATTGTTATTATTATGATAATAAATAAAAATAATATATAAAAACAGAAGTTTTGTTTATTTTCCCTTTTAAGATTATGCAACATTTTAATATTACATAGCGTGAATTCATAATGTTAATATGCATAACACATTGTAGAGCTAACTTAATGACACGAATATAAATGTAATTTTTATTACCATCCATAGATCACCAAATATTTCTGTAATACAAGCGTGCAAACAATTGCAGCCGCCATCAAAAGACGCGAGATTTCCCTAGAATAATAGTGTATCATTGCGTTATGTTCATCAACATCGTTTAAATTCACACGAATAAACGTGTAATGATCTATAACAGTCAACTGACTACTCTAATTTCACTCGAGTAATTGTATAATATGGATTTTCTTGATTATTGACTAAATTAACGACTATTCCTTAAAATAAAATATATCAGCTAAAAGATTATTTTTTTATCTTTAATTTCATTGTACATTGTTTTAACCTACCTATAATAATACCCGAGATAGTAAGGATTAAACGTTTTTATTCTCTCCTGTAAAATTGACGTTTTTCACATGCACGTTTATTCGGCGGAGCCATCGATATAAGATACAGTCCAAAATGTACTGAGAGGATACGGTTAAAATATCTATGTCTTTAAAAATATCTCTAAGGGAGTCACAGAATTTCTTTTCATCTTCAGACTAAATTTCAATATCGTATGACCAGAGGAAAGAAAAGTAATTTTTCTAATTCATCTTACAAGATTTAAATATAACATATGTTTAGACCTTTTATTTAATTCAAAATTAAAGTAAAAAACGGATTATACAACTAACTGCAGGGAATGAATGATTCATTCAAATGTCGAGTCGCTTTTTTGACTTTGTGACATCACTAGCCCCCGTACCACTGTATTCTTGTTTATTTTTTTCTGTCGTTTACGTATCGCAACGACTTTTTATTTAAATGGCAATTCTTCTTAAATACACGTTTAAAAGTTAATAAAAACACTTAGATATGATACTAAACGCGCTCTTGTTGCGAATTTGAGCTCTCGATCGCCTTTTACATGAGAATACTGCACAACTAACCATTTTTCAAGAGTAACGTCACGCGACAGGGATCAATGCAAAATGGCGGTGGTGCAGCGACAAGTAGTTTTATTAAACGTGTTTGAACAGTTGACCAATGTACTTTGCCGGAGGGGGTCGCCCGTGTAAGGCATCTCCAGTGGCTTTATACTCAAAGACTAGTGCAGTCAGTCTGACATGTAGCAAATCGGCCAACTTAGAGCGGCTCTGGTATAACAATCATCTATAATTTTTTTTATGAATTCACTTCATGTCTTTAAAGAATTATAAATATGGATAGATAAATCCAGTGCTGTGAATTTGTGACAGTTTGTTTTTTTAAAAAACGTTAAGTCATTCGAGCGCGAGTTCCTGTGCAGCGAACACGAAGGTTAGTGTAATAAGTGATTTTTATTTGATTATAAGCAATAAATAACTACTTGTAGATACGTTGGTGCTTTTTATTTTAAATCTAACACCTCTTCTAAGATGTGGTCACAATCGCGAGACCCATAAAGACTATTATTTAATTAGTAACTGTTTTTAGTACTTACAAGAAAATAAGACATCTTTGTAAGTGGTACCTTTTTTATTTTATTATTTAGCCTATGCTGTCCCACTGCTGGGTTTGCCCAGCCTCCCCCATTTCACTCTAAAGCTGTCGTTCTAAGGCCAAGGCCGGGCATTTCCCGTCATAGGCATATAGGTCATCTCGCCATCTCTTGTTAGCTCCCCTTTGTAGTGGTACCTACTGATATATTGTTCTGACTGTATTTCCGAGACACTGACCAACCCTCTTCTTCACCTAGATTTCAACAAACAACCTGTACTACATCGACAAGTTCGGTCGGTACGTACTAAACGAGCGCGGCGAGAAGCGCTACCAAGTGGCACCCTGCACCAGTCAATACGAGCTGGTGTCGGGCGACCTGCTGCGGAAGACCGGCGCAGACTGCGGGCACTCGGAGCGCGCGCGGCAGACGTGCCGCCTCGTCTGCAGGGACAAGGAGCGCCCGGGGGAGCTCGTGCCTGACATCGAGCCGATCGATATACAGAGTAGGTGCAGCAGCCAGTAGCAGATTAGGACTGACCGGCGTAGATTGCGATATGAAGACTAATACCTACAATACTCATTAAAAATTAACAGCTGTTGATAGCAGGATCAACTATATGTAGAATACCTGCTACTTCTTGGACAGGATTTTGTGCTATGTTATGGCGCTTATAAGGCTAGGCGTAGGCGTAAGTTGGGCCGTTGTGTAAGACCGCATAGAAAACACTGGGTATACCTAATGGTGGTGGGCGAATTTTGTTTATGTTGCACAATGTCCAATATATTGTTGCGGGAACGGGGTACGTTAAATTCAAGATACGCCAAAAGTCACCAAAAGACAATTAATTTATTTATCGACTAACAATTACACAATTAAACACTTAAAAAACACCGTTAAAAAACACTTAATTACAACACTTAAACACGGAACACTAAATTACACTAAAACACTGAATCACACTAAAACACTGAATTTCACTGAAACTATTCGCAGGTAACGCACTCGATCACTTCTAGTTCGCAGGAGACTGATTCGCTTCGCTTTCCAAATCGGAACTGTCCCGTCGCGTCGTACATCCCGCTTTTATACCCAGAGACGCAGCTCTTCGCGTGGCGTCGAGAATATTCTCGCGGGGATCGAAATTTCTAGAACTTGCTGGAGCTTGCTCCGACCGACCAGAGTGTGTGACGTAGTATCGTGCAAGCGAATATAGACCTTATACATACGACGATAAGACTAATTTCGCTTGCCCGGTCTCTCAAGGTCGTAACATTATTATTACTCTTATTATTATTCTAGAACACGCTAGAGCCCGCTACGACCAACCAGAGTGTGTAACGTAGTATCGTGCAAGCGAATATAGATCTTATCCATACGACGATAAGACTAATTCCGCTTGCCCGGTCTCTCGTGGTCGTAACATTATCCCCCTCTTAGTCATGCTCGTCCCGAGCATCATTTGACCCATGGTAACGAGCCAATCGATCAATGTGAACAATTTTCGGCTTGCCTCTTGTCCCTTGTTTGATCCGATAGGTTAAGTCGTTCAGCCTAGTGATGATCTTGTACGGTCCTTCCCACCTTGGCTGGAACTTTGGTGATTTGCCCTTCTTCCTGAGTGGGTTGTGTAACCAAACCAGACTCCCTTCATCGAAACCGTCGGTGTTGGCTTTGCGGTCGTAACGGGTTTTCATTCTTTCGCTGGATTTTAGACTGCAGTCTCTGACGAGAGCATGTACTTCATCCAGGCGCTTCTGTAGGTCAGCCGCATATTCGGTTACTGGTTTCGGAGCTTCTGGCGGTGTCCCAGTCAACGCGTCTACTGGAAGCCGCATTTCTCTACCGAAGTTTACCATTGCTGGAGTTGCGCTGGTGCTATCGTGGATCGCAGATCGGTAGGACAGCAAGAAAAGCGGTATGTACTGGTCCCAGTCTCGTTGATGCTCGTCCACAACTTTGGCCAAGTGGTTTTCCAACGTTTGGTTGAATCTCTCGACCATGCCATCGGATTGCGGGTGTGCTGGTGTAGTACGGGTCTTATGCATACCCATCAGTTGACAGACCTCCTGGAACAGTGCTGACTCAAAGTTTCTTCCTTGGTCAGAATGTATCTCAAGAGGCACACCAAATCGGCAAATTACCTCGTGGACTAACTTCTTGGCGACCGTCTTTGCTTCTTGATTAGGCGTAGCGAAGACTTCAGGCCACTTAGTGAAGTAATCTTGGACCACAATGATGTACTTGTTTCCCTCATCGGATTCTGGAAAGGGGCCAGCTACATCTACTGCGATTCTTTCCCATGGAGCGCCGACGTTGTACAGCTTGAGTTTGCCCTTACTTCTGGTTTGTGGGCCCTTTACTGATGCGCAAGTCGTACATTTCTTGCACCAGTCTTCGACGTCCTCCCGACAGTGTATCCAGTAGAACCTCTGTCTCAGCTTCTCTAGGGTCTTCTTCACGCCTAAAAGTCCCATCGTGTATGTACCTCAGTAGAGAAGCAACTTGTTTACGGGGTACAATCAGCTGTAGCGTCGTTTGATCCCCTTTTGGTGTTTCCCATTTCCTGAAGAGTACTCCATCCTTAATCTCCAAACTGTCCCATTGTGCCCAGTAACTTTTCGTGATGGGGCTTGATGATGCTACATGGCTCCAAGAAGGTTTTTGACCTACTTCTTTCCATTCAAATATTTTCCTTAGGTCACTATCCTCTTTTTGAGCCTTTTTGATAGCGTCTTCGCTCCATTCATTATCAAGTCCCTGGGTGGTAATCATCCGGACTTCTTCTTTAGTCTCCGTCTTAGAACAATGACTGCAGGCCACAGGACAAGGTCTCCTTGATAGGGCATCGGCATTCAAATGCGTTCTACCACTCCGATGTTCTGTTGTGAAATTGTACTCCTGTAGTTGCTCTAGCCACCGCGCCACTTGTCCTTCAGGGTTCTTAAACTGCAAGAGCCATTTTAACGCAGCATGATCTGTCCGCAGGGTAAACTGTCTTCCAAGGAGGTACTTGTTGAAATGCTGTAGAGTCTTTACTACTGCCAACAGTTCCTTACGAGTCACACAGTAGTTCCTTTCAGGTTTTGAAAGTGACTTACTGAAATAGGCGATCACCACTTCCCGTTCACCTTGCACTTGCGATAGAACTCCGCCTATGCCAGTATTGCTGGCATCGGTGTCCACGATAAACCTTCCTTCTCTGTTCGGGTAGCCAAGTATAGGACTGGTGCAGAGGTGTTCTTTTAATCTGACGAAGGATTGATCACATTCTAAGTCCCAGGCGAATACTCGTTTATCTTCCGTGAGCCGATGAAGAGGTTTCGCTATATCAGAGAAGTTCTTTACAAAGCGCCGGTAGTATGCGCATAAACCCAAAAATGATCTTACGTCGGTCTTGTTCACTGGTATAGGCCATTCTTGAACAGCTTTTATCTTTTCTGGGTCAGTCCTTACACCTTTCGATGAAATAATGTGGCCTAAGTAGGCGACTTCCTCCTTGAAAAACGTGCATTTCTTTGGACTGAGTCTCAAGTTTGCTTCTCGTATTCTGGTGAAAACCTTCCTCAGGTTACTGACATGCTCTGTGAAATTTCGACCCATGACAATGATGTCATCCAGATAGACCAGGCATGCATCACCCAGAAGTCCAACCAGTACCCTTTCCATCAACCGCTCGAATGTCGCCGGAGCGTTGCAAAGACCAAAGGGCATGACGTTGAACTGCCACAATCCATTCCTAGTTTCGGTCGTAAATGCCGTCTTCTCTTTGTCTTCTGGATGGATGTCAACTTGCCAGTACCCACTCTTAAGGTCCACTGTTGAGAACCACTTCATGCCGCTCAACATGTCCAGTGTGTCGTCTATACGGGGCAGAGGGTAGCTGTCCTTCTTCGTTGCATTATTCAACAACCGGTAGTCCACACAAAACCTGGTGCTGCCGTCCTTCTTCTTAACCAGGACTACTGGCGAAGACCACGGGCTAGTTGAAGGTTCTATGATGCGGTTCTTCTGCATCTCAGCAACCATGTCTGCTACCTCCTTCTCTTTGGCAAATGGAAGGCGTCTAGGCCGCTGCTTTATTGGTGGCGCGTCTCCCGTGTCTATTCTGTGTTTAACGAGACCTGTCCTTCCCAAATCATGGTCACCCTTCGAAAATATGTCGTTGAAATCGAGTAACAACCTTTTGGCTTGCAGAAGTTCCCGCTCAGAGAGCTTGTCCTTACAATTTACTAGGAGCGGCGTGACGTCATCTCGTTGACAGGATTCCGGTTCCCGGGCCCTTTTCAGCCTTCTGATGGATTGACCTGCATCGCACCGTCCGATGACACAGTTTCTTCGTAGCTGCACTTCATCTCCGCTAAGATTGATGATTCGCACCAGCGCTCCTTTTCCGGTCATTGCCAGAGTTCTTGCTGTGATCCAACTCGGATGGTCGCCGCAGTTTTCTATGACGACGCTTCGCCCTTGACACGCAGTGTAAGGGAATCTAACTTTGACCAGAGTTTCAGATCTCGGCGGTAGGGTCGTATTTTTCAGGCAGTAAACTGCGCATGATCTCGCTCCCTCTAGGAATACTTCTTGTTCGGGGAAACTAAGTACTCCTTTAGCGACGTCTACCACACACTTCTGGTCTCTTAAAAAGTCCAATCCGATGATGCAATCGTCCGTGATGTCTGCTATGAGTACACCGTATTCAAAGGTCTGTTCTCCAATGGTTATCTTCGCCATCGTCTCACCGAAAACGGTAACTGGCTGGCCTGTTGCTGTTTGAAGTTGAACGGATGGTCTCTGATTCCACATAATAGTCCTTTTCAATAGCTCCGGACGCACTATTGTTCTTGAAGCACCGGTGTCAATAGTAAAATGACACGTTACGCTGTTCAGCTGTCCAACCACTGTAAGGTTGTTCCCATTACCAATCTGTGAAACAGTGACGTTAGGGGCTCGATGTTGACCAGCCAGCGCCCGCCCCACGGCCCTGGCTTCTTCTAGTTTAACGACAGCTCTTCTGCGTCCACCTGTGTAGAGGATGCTACTGTCGTTCTACGTGGCCATCTTCGCTTGGGGCAACTACTCCGAATATGGCCCCTCTCGCCGCAGCCATAGCACATCGGACCCAAAGAAGGTTTTTCCTTCACCACAACCTCCCGAAGTCGTTGAGTTCTAGCGTCTTGACGCACGGCTTCCACCTCCAAAGCATGGGCTAGAGCTTCCTGTAAGGTCTGATGATGGCTCAATTTTACGGTGTGTCTGACGTCTGCGTCTCTAATTCCATCACAGAAAGCTTGCGGGATCATTGATTCCACCATTGTCGGGCATGACACGTACGCACGTCTGACTAGCCTTTCGATTTCCGTAGCCCATTGCTGCAGACTCTCACCAGGCTTCTGCTGTCGATCGCGGAGTTGTGCTCTATACGCGTGTTCCAGGTGTTTGTCGCTGTACCTGCCTTCTAGTGCTCTTTGGAGAGCACCTAAAGTTCTGTTATCCGAAGGCAGGTTTTCCAACGTGAGCAGGGCATCTCCACGAAGAGCCAGAGTCAGAGCTATCAAGGACTCTTCCTCGTTCCACCCCTTTCCTTTAGCCACCGTCTCGAACTGATACCAAAATGCTGCCCAAGACGTCGTTCCATCGAAGTGGGGTACTTCGATTTTCGGAGAATCCGACACTACCGTAGCACCCCGGGTCACCACTCTTGCCATCTTGGTATGCAGTTGTCGCATCTCAGCATCCACCTGACTCAGACGATCCTCGTGTTGGGTGAATCGGTCTTCATGTTGGATGAATCGATCTTCATGTTGGGTGAATCGATCTTCATGTTGGATGAGTCGATCTTCGTGTTGGGTGAGTCGATCTTCGTGTTGGGTCTTGACGCTTAGCACATCATCTTTGAGAGCACCAATCTGCTTTTCTAATACTTCGTGCTTCTTCTCAATAGCCCCCAACAAACTCTTGCTTAGCTCTTCCTGGCGAAGGTCTTGCTTTTCCTGGCGGAGGGCTTGTTCTTCCCTCAGTTTAGCGAATTGCTCCTCCTGGCGACGGGCTTGCTCCTCCTGGCGACGGGCTTGCTCCTCCTGGCGACGGGCTTGCTCCTCCTGACGGCTGGCTTGTGTCTGCAGCATTTTAAATAAGTCTGCAAGCTCCACAGGCCCAATTGATGTTTGAATTGATCCCTCCGTTGAAGTGCCTTCACCCTCTTGCAAAGCCGCGGTTTGACTCCTTGTTACTCGACCCTCACTGTCTTCTCGTGGTGTAAGAGGCATCTTGAATCCCACTTCTGACACCAATTGTTGCGGGAACGGGGTACGTTAAATTCAAGATACGCCAAAAGTCACCAAAAGACAATTAATTTATTTATCGACTAACAATTACACAATTAAACACTTAAAAAACACCGTTAAAAAACACTTAATTACAACACTTAAACACGGAACACTAAATTACACTAAAACACTGAATCACACTAAAACACTGAATTTCACTGAAACTATTCGCAGGTAACGCACTCGATCACTTCTAGTTCGCAGGAGACTGATTCGCTTCGCTTTCCAAATCGGAACTGTCCCGTCGCGTCGTACATCCCGCTTTTATACCCAGAGACGCAGCTCTTCGCGTGGCGTCGAGAATATTCTCGCGGGGATCGAAATTTCTAGAACTTGCTGGAGCTTGCTCCGACCGACCAGAGTGTGTGACGTAGTATCGTGCAAGCGAATATAGACCTTATACATACGACGATAAGACTAATTTCGCTTGCCCGGTCTCTCAAGGTCGTAACATTATTATTACTCTTATTATTATTCTAGAACACGCTAGAGCCCGCTACGACCAACCAGAGTGTGTAACGTAGTATCGTGCAAGCGAATATAGATCTTATCCATACGACGATAAGACTAATTCCGCTTGCCCGGTCTCTCGTGGTCGTAACAATATATATCTAAATCTGAAGTTGCTAAGTACCTTGACGCGAATATTACAAGCTCTGCTTAGTTTGGGGTCAGATGACCGTGTGTGGAAATATCCAAGACATTATGTAGCTACTGCAAGGCTCGGTTCTCAACTCTGTTGCAGGCACGCTCCAGCCGGAAGCAGTGCGCTACCTGTGGGCGAGCCTGGGGCACGTGCTGCCGCGCGCGCTGCGCGACGTGGGCGAGCAGCGCACCCGCAACCCCATACAGTACCTCGCGCACAAGCTGCTCGTGCACAAGTGAGACGCGTAGTAAAATAATCGGCCACTGAGAGTCAGCGACAACAGATGACGCAAATGGCGTATAGTCGGTTCGACACTTAACTGCCTCGTTGGTCTATTGGTAGCAAGTGCTGCGTTAGGACCGAGAGGTCCCCGGTCCGAATCCGGGGTCGGGCAAAATTTGTGTGAGTTTTTCTGTAATGAAATTACTCAGCCCGGAGTTAGGAAGTTGGCGGGTGAACGCCCGTGCCTCGGAAAGCACGTTAAGCCGGTGGTCCTGCGCCCGATCTCTCATCGGTCATGTCGGATTGCCGTCTCACCGAATTATGAGAGTAAGGGAATAGAGAGTGCACTTGTGTTTGCGCGCACACTTGTGCACTATAATATGTCCTGCGCACTTGGCTGATCTCAATTGAGATCGGCCGCCATGGCTGAAACCGGTCGGACGCCTTTATAGTCGGTTCGGTGTGAACGACAATTTCAATTATATGGAAAACCAATTAACTGCTTAACGCGCGTTCACAGTCAGCGGCCGACAATACGTTTGGTCTGAACGATGCGTCATATCAACCGAATACGTCGGAACGTAAAATCAGCCGCGGATCTTCGATAGCGTATTTTCGGCATGATGTGTTTAGACATCCTGGAATGTGAACTAGTGTAATGATAGGCGGAACTTCCGCTAGGCAGCGTCCCGCCGATTGCAGTGGAACAGCAATGATTCCGTCATATCCTGTTTAGTCCATTGAAATGTTACATTGTTTGTACCTTACCTTGCGTTTTTGAGGGGGCGCAATTGTATTTTATAGATGTGTAGGTGGGATCAGTGTAAGGTTAAAACCCAGTTTGTGGGGTCGCCACCCTTTTCCCACGGCAGCCATCTTGTTATATTTTTTTTATATCGAAGCAGTTTGCTTTGCTTGCATTGTTGGCATAAATATTAACTACTACCCGTTTTATCATTTAGATACGGCAAAACTAAGACTGAACTGGACAAGAAGAAACAGGAGTCTGAAGAGTATCGCCTCAATATCTTGAAGGAGCGTAAAGAGGTCAGTCAGCTATTTTTAAACGAAGATTATGAGACGTAAATATGCGTTACACATTACCTACCTACCTGTAGAGATATTTTTAAAAAATGCCAATATGCTGCAGTCACATTTAAATAGGCGGCAAAATGATTTTGTGTAGTCCACTAGGTACCGGAATTTCATCTATCCATTCATTCCATCGCTTCTATCGTGTTAAGTCTAGGCCGACTAAGCTCCGTTGTGCTCTTTCTTTTTAAATTGGTCAGCACTAAATTTGCTGGAAACACGCCTAAACGATAAACGGTGACAGGCAAAAACCCACAACACCCTGAACCAAACTCCAGAAGTGAACCCCCATTTGGCCCTTCAGAAGGTAACCCCCATTTGACCGTCCAGAAGGTAACCCTCATTTGACCTTCCAGGATGTAACCCCCACCCCATTTGTCCTTCCAGTTGGTAACCCCCATTTGTCCATCCAGAAGGTAGCCTCTATTTGTCCTTTCAGAAACTAACCCCCATTTGACCTTCCAGAAAGTAACCTCCATGTGCCCTTCTAGATAGTAACCGCCATATGACCTTCCAGAAGGTAACCCCCATTTGACCTTCCAGAAGGTAACCCCCATTTGTCCTTTCAGAAAGCGATGGCAGCGAGTCGGGCATGGAAGGCGAAGCAGACGCCGCGCCGCAAGCCTGAGGAGTCCGACATGCGCGATGAGACCGAAGCAGCCGCCGCGGTCGATGCGCAAACCGCGCTCATTGACTCTATCAATAGAGACACCTACGATTGATGCCACTGCATATAACGTAGAAAGATCGATGAGGGTTTTCGCGTATGAGAAATTTACTAGATGGCAAGACGTATACACCGTGAAATTTTAGTGGTTGTTTTCCCCCAGTAAAATGATTCTATCTTAGCAGCACAATAGATTTGTGCAGTTCTTTTTTATTAAAATCAATAAATGCCAGTTTTACGAAAGGTTTAACCGAAACTCGAAAACACGTTCGGACTGCTTTATTACTTAGGGCGTAGAGATTTTTTAGCTTTAAGCATCGATTTCATGCGGCAAGCAGTACCTGATTACGTCACATCTTATAAAACAACGATAACTTCTCTCGTTTTCGAGTTGGAAAATTTGAAAAAAAAAACATTTTTTTTTCAAGGAATTATTTGCATGATTCGATAGTATTACTAAAGGCAAACCGTTCTGCCACGGGAAAACAACCACTTAAATTTCACGGTGTAAATAAAAGCCATACACACGGCGTTTTTTAAACGCGCGTATAGGGCGCTTGTATCATCAATGCGAAAGCAACAATCGACGTTTAAGGTCTAACTTGAACACACATACATTCAGAAAGATTATTGTGTTGAGAGACACATGGGGCGACTGCCTCACATGAGGTTATTGCTACGTTATTGATTAATTGACACGTCTGTCAATGCCACGTCAAAAATAACCAACCATGCTGCTGTTGGACCTCCGTAAACCGTCAAGTGAATTTCTCATACGCGAAAACCCTTATTAATACGAAATAAACAATATTCATTATTAGAACAATAAAACATTTTTTTATTTGCCACCGACAAGTTGTTGTCTCACTCCCTCCTGCCACGCCCATAAAGGTCAAAGCCACGCCTACTAACGTTGTTGACAAGGTGACGTCAGGATTTAGTTGAGAACCACAGTGCACAGTAGCTTAGGCTATCTCCTTTATTGTACAAGTCTTCCTTTGCGTTTGCCTACCTTCCGGTCAATGGTCGCCACTCTTGCGATAAATAATATTTCTGCCATCATCATTCAACAATGCACCATTTTCATTAATCCTAAAGCGACTACAAGCGGTACTACCTACTTTAAAACACAATTAAATATTATAAATATTTATTTAAATTAAACTAATTTCTATGCTAATTCCAACTTGTGGATTTAATAATATATATTTCCGATTTTAAAAATAGTGTTATTTTATTATAATCCCGTTATAAATTAAATTTTCAAAAAGAGCTACTCAAGTTTAACACCTTGGAATGATGTAGGTACACACATACATTATTATTATTCTATGTAGAAAGGGTGCTCTGATTAAAGTAGGCATTGGAACACCATGCTCCAAAGTTGTTTAATACAATTCCGTGTCATTCTTAACTTGTGAATATTGGAACACCCATTCATGTCCATACTATGTTTTAAATATCATCAGAAACATTGAAAGCTATATATTATTTAAAGTAATATGAATTTGTTAATTAGTAACTGCTTTGAATTATTTATTAACATAAATGTTCTATAATATTCCAAATGCTGACGTACTAAAAACATACGCTTTACAATATAATTAATCAATAATTGTAAATGAGTGTCAGTTAATAATATTATTATCTGTGACTAAAACATTTTCCTTTTTTATAGGTACATAAACACACCTACAAATTCGCTAAGTGTTTTAATGAGTTTTTTTTAACATTGATATTATGTAGTAACCTAACATTTTTATACCATAAGCGAGGGAGGTGTTGGTGAAAATTATGATAAAAATAAAAAATAAACATGATTAAAGGTACAGGTATTTATTGTTCAAGCGTCTACTAGATAATAACGAGACACACTCTGTAAGACGGCGTCGACTGGCGACGCGAAAAGCAAAATTGTAATAAAAAAACAACCTACATTAATCATCTCTCGTGGATAAAATGATTCCAATTCAAAACCCACTGCCAGTAATATTTGGTTTAATTTTACAGTTATGAAAGAACGAACTAACTAAATTAAACATAACCTATAGCACTATGAAACAAATCAATTCGTAAAAAGCAATGTTGCCAGAATTAGAAATAAAAATACAACAATAAATAGTACTCTTCAGGACAATGGGTTGAAAGTGAAAATACATAGGACATTTTATATAATAATGGATTTGGAGACCGATAAATACAAATTACATATTATTTATGTTTGACAATCTGTAAGGGTAATGTAAGTAAACAGCTCTTAAATATAAAATGGATCAAATTTGAAATTATATTAACAATATCTTCTATTACATTTAATTTTATAAATGGTATTTAGTATATATAGATTACACGAACTTTATATGTTTTAGAGCCGAAAATGTTGCACTATAAAAAAACCTTCCAAAAAGTAGAAAACACTTTGTTATAGTCAATTTTGAACAAACAATCAAATTACAATCACGAAATTAAAATTCCGAAGGTAGACTGCATAGATCGACCGAGGAGTAAGTATTTTTCACATACACTAATTCGCTCGAACAGGTACAAAAAGTATATATTTTATTTTTTTCGCTCTTATATACAAGAGGATAGAGGCTACCCATGAATGCGACAGACTTTAAAAAACTACGGAAATCATAGATACTAATATAGAATCATTGTATAACAATATTTTTTGTAAATACGATATCCGAATTTCTAAATTAGGTAAAAGACAATATTAGGTATTGTGCATCCCTTTGTGGAATAATTCTTCCAGCAAAGTGCGCGGCACATTCGAAAGATAGCCTAAAAATAAAGTCTTTGTTAATTTTGTCATTTAGTAAGACCGTATTTCTTCTAAATTTGGTAACAATAGTGCTATGATATATTGGATTTCAGACTACTCGATAATAACTTTTGTACGGTTACGGTACATACATAATGTATTGAAAACAATTTAATAATCAAACACACTAATTCTTTTGCTAATCAAGAAGCAAATTATAAGCGAAATTCCTAATAAAATTTTGAAAACAGAAATAGCTCGCAATTAAATTTAGAAGCGAAAATTATACCAACTAATTTCATAACACGAAAAAGTAAAAATTTTGAAACTACCAAATAATATATTTAAATATTAAAAATTTCCATATCCCATTAAAATTGTTACGTGCTGATTTCGCCAGTAAGTTTCCTGCGTCGTAAGTATTTGTAAGTTTTGGCAACAGAACATACATTTTTTAAGAGTTTCTAACTCGTTTAACAGCTAGAATGTTGTAGTATAGGAAATATGTACAAAAAGCTACGAATATAATTGAAAACTCTGTCAATATCATATAACCAATTTATTTCTTAGGCTTTTATACGACTGAGGGAATATCGATAATTTCCGAAACCAATGTCAGTAATTACCACATAGATAAGTACTAACAGCGACTGGCCACTATGAATCATAGACTATAAAAATTAGACACAAAACGAAACGGTTTTGCGGAACTATTAGTAGTATTTTTAACAATATGCATCATTTTACTCGAGTCTATATTACACATCTAATATTATGACATTCATAAACGGCCAATAAAGACACGAAAATTAAAAATCTAAACTACGAAAACAATATTGTGAACGGCCAAATGAAACACCCGTTTAGCTCTGTACAAACGTAATCGATGCTAATTGGGATCCGATAGTCCTACAATGGCAGAGAGGAAATGGAAATTTGTGCAACACATCAACATTGACAATTTGGACAAACTGATGAAACAGACATGACTGCCGCGGCGGCCGATGGAACAACGTTACACTATCGACTCCGAACTCTTACAAGCGTGGAGGCGCCACGGCAGATGCGAATACAAATGTTCGGTCGTCCGGCCCGAGCGCCTACTCGCTACCACAGACAACCACTAATTTATAGACTATTTTAATTTATGATCACGTATGTAGCCGATCTTTATACAAAGCGGGCGACGAAAAAATAACGACAATCAACACAGACGAAGTTTTAGTAGCGCCGAATGTTAACGGGCGGGCTTGCGTCCGCACCACTTCCGTCGTCGAGACTGTATTTTTATTTACAAAACAAAAAATATAGAGATAGTGTTGCCATCTGGTGAAGTGGAGTTGACGGAAGCCCGCGCGAGTTGTACTACGAGAATGTAATCATCTAAGTACAAACAGCGTACACTATTACATCGAAATGGGAAGAGGCGAACGCGCCGTGATCGCTACGACGGGACTACGAAGCGCCGCAAGGTCGGGAAGGAAAGACACTAACTACCTAAGGGCCGATCTCTCCGTCCGCTAGGACTGCACCCAAGCTGTTATGTACCTGGCTAAGGAACTAGATGCCCTCGATGAGATACCACAAGCGTGACTGACAATGTTTACAAGGATCTTTTTTATGTATGATATTGGATTCTTATCTTCTTACATTGAATTGTGTTAAAATTTGGCCACATTGGTGACGATATGACAATTACTACGATGTTACAAATAGGCACCACAAGCAATGTTGGAATAAAATAAAGTCCATTATTAACTATAACATTTCAATGAAAAGTTTTGTGGTGGCTTTGGTGCAAAAGTGTTGCCATCAGGTACAACGTTCCCCACCAAGTCAATACCTGTGATGCCATCATCCGCAATGTCCTCACAAGTCGGTACCTCACTAAGTCTAGTTCCCTCGGCCAGCCGTGTAATAGTGTACAGGCGGCGCTCAGTTGGTGCCGAAGGCGTCCGCGAGCTCGGCCTGGCAGTCGAACGTCTCCGAGCTGTCTGCGTGCTCCGGATAGAACTCCCTGTATATTTTATCCAGTAGCGCTTGCCTGAAAACGGGGAGACAAGCAATTTAGTATGATAATGTTTGAGGACATCACTACATGTAGCTACACGTTGGGCGCCAAATTATACTAAATGGACGACGACACCTGACGTACATCATCTATTTGTATTTTTGTATGTAAGGAATAAACTCAAAGACTACTGAACCGATTTAAAAAATTCTTTCACCATTGTAAAGCTACATTCACCCTGAGTAACAAAGGCTATATTTTATCCCGGTATGGGAAGTAGTTCCGTCGGGACGCGAGTGAAACTGCGTAAAACAGATAGCTGTTTTACGCGGTTTATAAACAAACTTCCTAGGCGCTGCATAGAAAATATAGGCGTGTTTCGTCATAATTTAGTAGACGATTATATAGTTTTTAAGCTCGCCCATATAATCTGCTATTAAAACCGTAACATCTCGTCGAGTTATCGAGATATCAAAGTGATACTTTCAACAGTGCCCTTGTGTTCGAGTGGTCCATCCAACTATGTTAAATAAAAATCAAGTACCCTATTGTAGTGTACTCACTTGGCAGCGAGCCCCCCGCCGGGCGGCAGGCCGGGGATGTTCTCCTGCACGAGCTGCTTCAGCACCCACGAGAAGTGGCACGACGTGTCCTCGCGCTCCTCGCTGCCCGCGCTGCGCTCGATCAGGGCTGCCGGACAACACACCCACGTTAGACATATACCCACATCAATATATAATTTTAAACTGTCATGGTTACACACATTAAAAAACTGAAAATGTTTTTTTAAATTTTATACAAGGCTAACAAGATGACCTCACTCCACCTGATGGTAAGCGGTAGCGAGAGCCAAATATGAGGTCGACAGGCACAATAGATCATATTGAGCCTGTCGCACTCACCCTGAAGGCCTGCTTAAATGTCGTTTCACACCTCGCCTGAAGGGCCCGGGATCATAGGAGGGAGGGAAAACATGAGCTGGAAGAGCATTCCACGCCTTAATGGCACGATGTTGTTTTGTTTACATGTTAAATATCCCGGACATTTTCAGTTTTCAAAAACCCACATCATCAGCCCAAAGCCCCGCTACTGGGGCATGGGCTTACCCTGGGGCATAGCCTAACTAGGGCGATCAGGCGTTAGTCAACCACGCTGGCCAAGTGCGGTTACCTACATAGTAAGGTGTAAGACTAAGTCTACTCCCAAGTCGATATCTAGCTAAGACTAAATGGGGTTATTCCCATTTGTCCCCTAGAGGTCCACTACGACTATAGTCAAATAGTCACTGTTACTCCATTTTTTTACCATCCCATTTTCCTCTACTTTTTTTTTTTTTTATAAAGAGGCTACAAGATGACCTCATTCCACCTGATGGTAAGCGGTAGTGAGATCCAAATATGAGGTCGACAGGCACAATAGACCATATTGAGCCTGTCGCACTCACCCTGAAAGCCGTGAAAAAGGAGACCACTGCTGCGGCAACAACGAGACAAGGCGTGGAGTCTCGCATTGGTATTGAGCTGTGTGGGTCGGAGTTGGCCAGTCCGCCGGACGGAAGGGCCCCCGTTTTTACGGGTCTCCCAGGCCGGCGGGCTGACCCGCTCCGCCCGCACAATACCGCCGCTAAGACTCCACTGGTCCGGCGCTTGCCGCAACAATGGTCCCCCCTGGCTCCGGTTCGTACAGTGCTGATCCCGGAACGCGACCTGAACCTTGACTTTCCATAAGTGATATTTTTGAGATAAACTCTAAGTGACCTAGAAGGGGACAAAGTTTAGAGGGGACTAACCCGCTAAATGAGTAATCTTCATGGGAGTAGACTATCCCCACCCAGTTCCCTATTTAAGATCCCAAGCCTACATCGAATTAACAATAATACAATTTCAAGGTGAACTATTGTGATGAAACACATTATAGTTTCTGGCCTAAAAACTAGTTTTGACTAGCCAGGCGCACCAGAAAGGCATAAAGACGTTCAAATACGAGCGTTTTCATCTGTACAGATCGAAATTGAGAGAACAACCATGGAATAATTAACAATAACATACATAAAATCACGCCTTTTTCCCAGAGGGGTAGGCAGAGATCACTTCCAGCGATCCACTTTTCACCTCTGTAGGAAACGTGACGTGACGGGTTGTGGACCACGTCGCCGCCATTCTGCCTTGTGCATTGTTTTAACAAGGTCATTGCGTACAATAAATAATAACAAATCTACATAGACTTAGAAAATATTCTGACAGTAGTGACTCAACTCATAAAAATGGTCCTATATTACAACATAACATACTTACTGTTCATCGTATTCTTTATCTCAAACTATTGCGTTATATAGGGACATACATCAGGGACTCCTAGCTCTTGTCTACTATTACTCATAGGTAACTTATCCGCAAGTAAAATCTAGAAGCACATAAACAAAGCCATCCAAAAACATACACGAAATGCATCGCCCCGGATCATGCTAACGCAAACTAAAGGTTGTAGCACACATATCAACTCGTAGAACGTAACGTAAACGTATAAACTCTGACTTTCAGTGTTGTTTTTATGAAACTGCCTACGCACTAATCGGAATCGTAACTCCCTCGTCTCGCCTGAAGACGTAAGGCGATAGGGCGACGATCCCTTTCCTAGTTAAAGTCGTAAGGCCCAGAAAACCAGACACAATAGAAAATCCATTGTGTCTGTCTCGTGTGAGGACATTGGGCCTTACGAGGTTAATATGTGTGCTACGATCTTAAAGCTGCATGTGCCGAGTCTTGGGCGAGCGCGAGTTACCGTCCATTTATTTATAGTGTAAAGCGGGCGGCACTCACGCGACGCCGAGCCATCCTCCGCACTCACACCGCGTTCGCGTGACGTTATGTAGTTCAAGGTCGCATGATTCATATCCCTACGCCCGACGTGCAAAGGAAACTTTACGGACTTACACCGTTATTAATAAACTTCGCAGATATCGTTTCTTAATCGAATCGGTTTTGGAGTAGACTTAGAATCGCATGATAGAGCAGGCGGTGGCGTGTCCCGCGAATAGAAAAACTTGGAACAAATAAGTTGAAAGAATTTACAGTAGACGACAGTAAAACCGAAGCGCAATGCTAAATCTATTCGATCAACGTCTAAATCGAGAATCTAAACAATAAGCTATTACGTTTACTGCAAATTAAAAAGAGATCGTATTGATACGAACGCAAGTAAGCAATATTGCCACTATTTAGGTACGTTCGGTACATCCGTAGATTACCTGGGTGTTTTATTGCAAAATAAAATGCAACCGAGCGAAATAATACCCATCTCGAAATCGTTTAACTGTGTCTCATCGTCTTGCAGTAAAATAACCCGGTGCATACACGAGTTTACTATTAAGTACTACTTTTAATTTGTGTGACTAATACGATCGGAGCCTTGAAATAATATCGACAGTTCTGTGCGCCTGCATTCGTGAAAGGGAGGAAATTACCTATAATTCTAGCGCGATTGTATGCAAACTATGCGTTCCGCAGTTGCGTAAACGGTAAACGATGCACGTGACACGATCAAGTGAATCGATAACAGACGTCATCGCATCACAAGTCATGTTCCCGACCCACATCGAGAGCATTTCGTTGAATTAATAAGGCAATATATCGATTCGTTACTTCAATTGCAGGGTCTGTTTTGAAAACCGCCTTTATCGCAACTTATGCCTGCACAGTGCACATCTATACTAACTAATATTATAAAGCTGAAGAGTTTGTTTGTTTGTTTGAACGGGTGCTGCTCAGGAACTACTGGTTAGAATAGGAAACCATTTATCGAGGAAGGCTTAAATCTATATAACATCACGCTGCGACCAATAGGAGTAAAAAAACAATGGAACAATTGTAAAAACGGAGGAAAACGCGTACGAAGTCGCTAGCACTACTAGTATTAGTATAAATCCGTTACAACTTCTACACCGCCAATTAATCGATTTGAAATCAAAATTTTGTGACGGCTTAACTGGCGTACGTCATATAGGTCCGATTTGGTCAAATTCCAATATATTCAAACTTGTGTGAGGGACGCGAAAAATTGATATTGTGCTTAGATTTCCATTCAAATTTATTTTTGTCGACTCGATCAGAAGTTTATATAAAGTTTACGTTAACTTTATTGTAAGCTGAACAATATCAATCCACATTCAAGGACCATCGAGAACTATTAACATTTTACAGTCGCGAGTCCTGTGCGCACATCGCCTTAAATATGCGCATGAGTTATTTATGTACAAATCAAGTAGGCCGCCGTCACTCTGAGCCGAATCAATAGCACACAAGAAACTGGATTACAAGTACTACTAGTACGGCTTCTTGACATCTTATAATACGTGGCGTAGGCACCGCGGCACGCACTGCCGCCGCGCCCGCCGGCCCGAGCACTCCGTTCATTGCTTTAACCCTTACCCAACGACCCAACACACACAAATGCCCTTTAACAGTCCAAACGTAGGCCAGGATTAAAGCAATGAAACTATGCACTTTTCTTTCAAAACTTTAATAGCATTCTTAACAAGTTGAAGATATAAAAATTGTAGTATCACAATATCAATAAAATCTCGAGTAGGGAATTAGAGGAGTCTTTGTCGAATTTGGAAAGTTAATATCACAATAGTTGGTAAAAGTTAAGTACATAGGGTTAGTGTCTACAAGAAACTAATTATAAGTACAGAGATATAAATTATAGCAACTCTCAATGTATACAGTAAATAGTATGTTTAGGTACATTATTATTTATAAATCTTGTACTTGTAATTAAGAATATTTAGATGACAAAACTATGATATACTAATTGAACAACAATTAATGATGCAAGATTATCTATTTTCATAACAAAACAAACAAAATAAATTCGTTTTATGGTATTAAAAATATTGCACTCTATTGGTAAAAGGAAAATTAAATAGTACTAAAATAAAAACAAAATAAGAACAAATATTCTAGGAATAAACCAACAAGTAAAAATAAATATTTTTGTTAATAGTCAACATCACATAAAATTTATAACATAATTAATTATAATTCATTAAACTGATACTAAACAAGACAGTTATTTTGTTGAGATTAAAATATTGTTGTCTATTTCAGGTCACAATATTGGTAACTTTTCAGTTAATCTACAAATATTATTGCTTTACAAAACCTTATGACTATAAATTTTAGTATCTAAAAAGATAACATTTCTACTAATAAGTAAACAAATTCTTATTTTGAATACACTATTTTCATATTCTCAAGTAAGATAAAGTATATATTATACTTATTTATAAAGAATGAGACTTTTCTTTGCTATTAATAATATCCGGTATATATGATTTATTATTTTGATTGGCTAGTTTGCTTGGAACCTGTAATCAACTTCACAGAAAGGAAGAATACTTATTATGCTTACCATCGCTATAAAAGCTTGTAATAAATTAATAGAATTACAATAATTTAACCCTATTGTTGGATAATAAATTAATATTTTTAAGATATTTAACGTATAAGAATATCAAGACAATGAATTGTTTCTTTACATACTAAGGAAAAGAGGTTTGCATTGTATATGTCATGCCTATTTACAAATCACTTGGCCCAGTATAATAAAAGATACAAATTTGAACAGTATTATGCTACTTTCTACTAGGTATATCAGAAATAACATACACAAGATTAAGAGAAATCATTGTGTGTGTAATCAAATAAATGTGATCATTATAATTCCAACCACATTCAGATACATCTATATTGATATTCAGCACTGGATGTAAGCTAATCGGTCTAGCTTGCTATAATAGATTTTTGGATTATGTCACCCGTCTTGAACACATTACTAACTAATAAATATTTTCGAGCATAGCTTAAAATTGAACTTAGTATTTAATGGCTCGGCAAAGAATATTAACTCCTATCTATACGCCTTATTACCTATCCAAAAGGTTTAATTATCCATCTTAAATATTGGTGCTTATATAAAATCCACAAGAACAGAATAATACCTCTGGTGGAAAAATTATGATAAATACCATGTCTAGACAAAAATTTAACTAAATAATCTAAATGTTGTTGTTATTGCTACACAACAAACCAACCGAATTGGTTACGCAGATAAAAATTAAATCATGTCCAGTCTACACAATTCATAGATAATGCAGACATGGAACTAGCTTCACTTACAAGGATTCTGTTTTAACGGCATGTGTGAAACAATCAATAAATTTACATAATCTATGGCACAAAAGTAGGTAGATACTTGGGAAGCTTCGCGTGTCTTTGCGACGAGACCGCGGTCACAGCGGGACCAGTCACAGTGAGGCATGTGTGTTAATCTTAAAACTATGCATAACTACTTCGATGGCTTTGAAGACTCAAGCGTGTAACGCGTGACGAAGTATTTTGTATATTTTAAAAATCGATGTAATAAATAATTTCCTTACTTTTGTCAACTGCATACAATAACGATTACCAAGGCGCCTCATACCATATAATTGCTTTATAGACTTGCATTTAATTGCCTGTATTTATAGGGCAAGTGAGCGCTTGATATTATTAGCACCAATACCGAACTATAACAATGGCGAGATGTCAACCAATCACAGGGTATGATACAAATCAAAATAAGATGATGGTTTTCACAGGCTCAGTTGACTTTTCCTATGGACTAAGGTCATATCTCTAATAAATAAATTCAAACGCCATGATCAAAGTGGCAATAAGGATTGTGTTTGTACTGCATCATAAATAGATAAAACAATAAATACTTAAGTTGTCTGCATGTGAATTATATGCTGATTTATTTTGTATTGTGCCTCAGGCTTGTATGATATAATACCTGTTACTGTAAAACAACACATCTACTGTTACTTACTTTCATAAAATAACTTGATTCTCATGAATGGTTCCTTCATTTAAATACTTTAGAATGTCCATTCCGCAAGTCATATGATTAGATACATATTATGTTCTTGATGCAGTCATGCAGTTCGAAAGTATTACGACATTTATACAATGTGTGTATTGTCTAGTTTTTAATTACGTTACTATTGAGCAATGAACTGTAACATATTGCGAAATGTAGGAACAGTTTCTGCATTGCATTTTCAGCTTTGTGATAATGTTAAAGCGACTATGTTACTGGTTCGTAACCACACTAAATTATTGCTTTCGTTGAAATTAAAATGCTAATATTACTATATTATTAATATATGTTGTAAAAATAATTGTCTTTTAATAAATAAAATATTATTAACAAAAAATAAAAGAACACAAATCAAAACAATTAATATTTTAGTGACAGTACAATAGTATGAATGTCACTATCTTATCACTTAAATAACGAATGTTATGGTACCTTTATAATTGTCTATAGGATTAACTAAATGAGATGGTGTTATTGTAAGATTTGTACCTTGCACTTCCCCCTACATGGCAATAGCCAATGTGATAAAACAAATTTACAATCTACGGCATGAATATGCTATATGGTCGAATGACCATACCCACTTGTTATAATATTAAATTAAAAGTAGGTTATTAATTATACCTACAATAGATCAATAGACATCAGATTCTATGACAATTATCCTTGAAAATGATTTACACAGATGTATAATTTTATAACATTAATAACAAAGTTATCAAAACTGTGCCTATATAGGCACATGTATATAATATCATTAATTTAATATAAATCCCATATCTTTCAACCAAAATAATAATAGGTAGGTGCTTATCATCCTAAACTGTTTATGGAAATTATATTTCTTTTTATAAATAAGTTAATAAAATCTAGATTATTTATGACTACGATCAAATTTTTAGATTCAAATATTTGTATATTTTTGTAAAATGGTTAACTTCATATTTTTTGTATTAATTTATAAATATAATATTTTTAAAAAATCTAACTGGCACAAGCGAGACACTTGTAAAATAATGTCTTTTATATTTTCTTAACACTACTAATTAATATGAATGTACCTATCTAACCTCTTGCATCATTGGATGACCTGGTTTCTGATAAATTCTGACTTTGCCTATCAGTCTGTGTCTGTCTGTTCCTATTTTTGTGAGAGCAGGCATGCAGTAGTGAATAATAGCAACCTGTGAGCCTTTGTCGGAGCGTCTCATCGAGCTCCCGGTCCGCGCGCTGGGCCTCCGGGCTGGGCTTGGGGGCTGCGGGGAACACCACCAGCACAATGCTCATGTTGTCTTTGCTTCCCTGTAATCAGACATGATATGTTAATGTTACATGTTTTATGATTGGTCTTTTTATGTAGACTTAGTTGCAATAAAAACTTTGACTTATGTCATGTGAACCACAATCTGTTCAATAAAACAAGTAACATACATACTTTGAGAATAACAACTAACAGAATAGTAGAAAACAGTTTGCAGATATAAAGGTTTGATTAATGTTTTAGCTAAACAGTTTGAGCATAAACATTCATGTTTATCTGGCATGATATTTGAAATGTTTTACACTGAAATAAATAAAATTATTTTTAAATGTGCCACTACATAGAAATAACTTAATTAGATACAATTAATGATTTGCATGCATTAAATATTTATTGGCTTACCTATTTTAAAATAAAAATACCTATTCTAAGTAGTCCTATGCCATGATTAATATAATAATAAGAGTATAATCCCTAGTAAAAACCCACTGTAATCATGTATTCATATAAAATATGTATGTTATTTTAAAACTTTTTCATAACAGTAGCAAACAGTTTTTACTATCATAATCATAATTAATGTAAATTATGGGTTTACTAATATTTTGCCTGCACTAATGAGTAATCTCTACAGTTAGCTATTATTTACTCATACATATTTATACTATAGTATGATCTATTGGAATGATGTAACTAATACAAAATAAGTAAACAAAATACACTTACAGTATTTAACATTTACATAACTCAAAGAAATCTTTCTGCTTATCAATATGATATTTGTAATCATTAAGTCTAATTGAAACAGTCTTGCACATTATTATGATATCTGGTTTCTTTAGATGCAAGCATACCACAATGAAATTAGTATGTATATGTAGATAATATTGCTACTGTAAATCATATTTATATAAATGTAATACTAAAACAACATCAATTAGGTACCTTGTACAAGCAGGTGTCAATGACTTGATTGGTTATAGCCGTTAGGTCATCTGTGAGCTGCAACAGCGAGTGCACATATGCACACAGCGCTTCATTGGTCATCACATCCCACACTCCGTCGCACGCCAGCACCAAGAACTCATCCTCTCCCTCTGACCTCTCATGTGTTGAAACCTCAGGCTCCGGGGATACAAGCTGCTCGCAGGGTCCACGGTCTAGAACCTTCTTGTACTCATAATCTCCTAGGGCCCTAGATACGGCTAAGCTTCCGTTCACGCGCTGGATCATCACAGAACCGCCAGCTTGCACTATACGCGACTTCTCTGAGGGTAGTTCGGGTTTGTGGTCTCGCGTCGCGAATATCGGCACGCCGTTCCGAGCGAGCACGGCGCGGGAGTCGCCGCAGTTGGCGATGTATATCTGCTTGGGGGAGACGAAGGCGCAGACCGCCGTGGAGCCGGACTTCTCTTCGCCGTTGGACAGCTCAGGGAGCTCGCGCATCTTCTTGTCCAGGTCCAGGAACCCGGCGCGGATCGCCTCCGCTATTTCCTCCCGCCGAAACTCGTCCGTCTGCAAGATGCATTCTAGGAGGTTGTCCGCGCAATGTGCAGACACCCGCGCGCCCGCGTGCCCGTCGAACACGGCGAAATATGACCAGTCCGACAGAGTCCCGTTCAAAGTGAGCTGCGCGTGGTGCGCGTCTTCCATCTCCACCCGCCAACCCTGCATCGACGCCACGCCATATCGAAGACCGTTCCCTTCTCCATTCTCGTTGTACTTCTTAGTTTCGGGCTTATTCAAAAAGGCCCCCATGCTTAGTCCTCGTAATTTAATCCGTTAATCACACATAGTTCCCGCACCATCAGGCACTCAAACGAACGTCGCAACCGATAACGTAAAAGGGAAGCAAAAGCATCATTGGAAGTACGATACAATCTCACGAATAGATCACGTCACTCCGATGTTACACTACACTGGTATCGATGATACTTCCACGCGTGGATTGTATTATTTCAGCTGCTTCTACGTAGGTTATTCAATTACGCGATGGTGTTGCGTAGATCTTGATGACAAAACGAGCACTTTTGGAATCGTAAAACGAAAAACCAACTCAAAAGAATGAATGGCGGACATAAATATGGATTGTCTATGAATTTTTTTTTTAACCTCGAATAGGGCTGTTGTTTATGGTTCACCAGTTATAGTATTTTCGGTATTAAAAAATCTTAAGAGTTTGCACCAAATCACGGAGGTAAAACGAAACGCAAATGTACTAGTGATGTGATGCTCATGATGTTGTCTTGTTTATCTTTCTATATCGATTAAAGTTTTTAAAACAACGTTTGTAATTACGCAAGGTCCATTCAATTTTGCCTGCTTCTCCTTTTATCTGGAATAGGCAACTCGATGAATGCTTGCTTTTGACGTGACAACGTCTTAAATTAGGTTGCGGCTGGGAGTCACTTATGAAAAAGTGTAACGCTCGGTAACGTTACGATGAGTCACCGAACGAGAGAGAGGCCCGCCGAATGCCTTGCGTCTCTCTCCCACTCAACTATGATCGGTCTGCCGCGCGCGCAGCACTAGAGAATTAGACGTTGTCACGTAAAATCTTCGCCCGTAAAACCGACTTTACAGGCAACCATTTTTTCAGCTTGACCTTCAAATTTGGAAATTTATTATGAAGGACCTTCATACTATATCATACCAATAAAATATTACCTATGCATAATTTATAGTGATATAATCGCAAGAAAAGAAGGAAATAAAGTATAAAAAGAAATTTGTTTTTTAAGTATCGATAAACCAATTTAACCAATAATAAATAAACGTCCTTATGCGTCAGCTGTCTGAAATGACAGATATTATCTGAGGTTATCGTAATATACTTTTTTAACTTGTAATAGATGTCTAAATAAAAAATAGATGAAATGGTTAATCTTTATTTTATTAACATAAACTAAATACAATACAGTTAACTTGTAACTTTATTAGAAATGGTTTAAGTTATATCAGATACCGTCATAACCTCTTAAAGTTTTAACAAAATCAAAGTATTCCATTAAATGCAAGCCAAAGAACTTCAATTTCTTATCTAGAAATATGTACAAAACCATTGTTTCACGCTGGTAAGTCATCGAATGATAGTTAGCTTTAGTAGTTTTAGAAATTGTGAATAAAAAAAATGTGTTTTAGGTTACCTATTCGGTTACTGCAAAGGGAATGCTACAAACAAGCTTGTAATACCAAAAGAAAAACATGGAACGACAGCCACCAGCTAACCAGACAGTTATCAATATCTGTAGTTAGCTGTAAAAAGAGACGGCCAGAGGAAGAGAAGGTAATATTGATATAAACAAGGTTCAAATTGTAGAGTACAGTAATACCCCGCTTTACGCGAGAGATGCGTTCCAGAAAAAATCGCGTTAACTGAAATTCGCGTATATCGAGGTTTATGATTAAACATAGCCAAAATTTAATACAAAAAAACACGAATCATTTTAATCAATCACTTTAATTCTAAGAACACTTTATACATTACATAGTTACTATTAATTATTTTTTACGGAAAAATACATCTATTGTCTTTTGGGTAGCGTTTTTTTTATGTTCTTGTAAAATATGTTCATAACACCCAACACTGTTTTTTATTGTTTGACACACGGTCAAGACACGGTCATCATTATTGTCTATACTCTGCAGTATGTCCAAACCTGAATAAATTTTTGAAAGAGCATTTTGTATTTCCCCTGAAGATAAAACTTTGCGAAAATTGAAATTCGCGTTATAGTGAAACCGCGCATAATGGGGTCGCGTAAAGCGGGGTATTACTGTACAGATTTGAGAGTAGGGTATTTGAATATTTTTTTATTTTGATATAGTTGGATGGACCACTCGAACACAGATACTGTTGAAAGTATCACTTTGATATCTCAATAACTCGACGAGATATTACAATTTTAATTGCACATTATTTGGGCAAGGTCAAAACGCTCCATACTAACGGCTTCTGTGGTGTGACGTCACAGGCTAGTTCTTTGTATGCAGCGCCTAGGAAGTTTGTTTGGCAGGTTCATCAAAAGTTGCGTTTGTGGATATGTTTTCATAATGAAAGATTTACTAATTCTGTTATTTATAAGATGACAACGAAATTTTAAATGATTTTCGCAATTTTGAAATGGACTTGCCCACCCAACTTTGAATGTCTTTTGCTGTCTCATTTAGCCAAAAATTTAAGTTTCAATTTCATTAATAATATTGATTTACCCAAATCTTACTGTTTATCATAAAAATGGCAAGCATAACAACCACTATCAAATACCCTTTTATAGATTGCAACAGGTACTGATTTTTTTTTTGTTTAAAACTGTTGTAATTATTTTTCAGGTCCTTTCAGCAAACAGTAATAGACCGGCCATCAGATACTCCCCCAAGGGTGCTGAGGTTGTGGGAATTTGGAGAAACATGACAGTACAAGACATAGCTGATGTTCTACAAAAAGATTTAGGCAAGTAGAATAATCTTACATCGTTATATCATAAATTTATGAAAGCTACTGTAATTGATAAATAAATAAATATAGTAAATCACATTTGCTTTCATGAATAGTGTGTGATTATGAAAGGTTAACCACTACTGCCAATGCCAATGTAAGCCATTAAAAATGTAGTTAATGATAATATTTTATTTTTCAGATCATGTTTTCAAAGTCCTGCAGTTTGCAGACAAAACTTCTGATATAAAATACACTAAAGACACTGTGATCCACAATCCTCAGATCATTAGAGATGTAGTTAAGATATCAGGTTTCAGATTCAAAATTATAGCAAACCCAGACCAAGAGTTGAAAGAAGAAGAGGTGAGTACAGAAGTCTCTTCTGTTGCAATAGTTAAAGTAAGCCTGTAAGGATAGAAGCAAGATTTTGGTAAATAAATAAATATATCACTTACATACTTTAAGAAATAAAGAGTGATTGAGACATCAAATAAAATTTTAGATCCAAAGAAAACAGTGACTATCTATCAAGCAATTTTATCTCATGACTAGTTCAACCAAAGACCATCCTAACTTACCCTAGAACTTAAGCATATGAACATTCAGTATTGACTATAATTTGCGTGATGATAAGGTACTACATAACATACTATAAAAAATAAAACTACTTTTATGGATACAACAAACACATATATAATAAGATTATTTTTCCACCCGCGAATCCGTCCGCGTAGAGACGTTTAACAGGCAAAACATTACTTCCTTATAGCGCAGTCAGTTAAAAAGTATAACCTTTCCTAGGCTCTGGACTATATCTGTACCAAATTTCATTTAAATCGGTCCAGTACTCTATGCGTGAAGCTTAACACACAGACAGAGTTACTTTCGGATTTATAATATTAGTAAGGATTAGTAAGGATGTTTGGAGATCTTTACAGTGATTGCCCACAAGTTTAACATTGTTCATTTATTTTTTACTAGTGGCCGCCCGCGACTTTGTCCGCTTATTAATGGGTTTTAGTAGCAATGATGTATTATAATAGCCTACATGCCTTGTCAAATTTGTTATTTATTAGTGAAAGTTCCGTCAACGTTCTCCCATAGTACGTCCCCGTCCCCCCCCAAAAACTTCCATGGGGGTCGTATTTTTAAAAAAAAGTATCGCTGGTGGCTCCATACCACACGTTTTATAAAAATCTATAAACACGTAAAAGTTCTCCCATACTATTTTTCA
This sequence comes from Maruca vitrata, assembly GCA_039566165.1. Lineage (NCBI taxonomy): Eukaryota > Metazoa > Arthropoda > Insecta > Lepidoptera > Crambidae > Maruca > Maruca vitrata. The sequence goes on along the minus strand of CM076928.1, from coordinate 12,798,773 downwards.
CCCCCCCAATGACCGCCATGGGGGTTGAATTTAAAAAAAAATTGTGTTGGTGTCTCTCCGGAGTGCCAGCTACCTCCATACCAAGTTTTATAACAATCGACAAACACGTAAAAATTCTCCCATACTAATTTTCACCCCCCTGATGAACCACATGGGGGTTGAATTAAAAAAAAAAAAGTAGCCTATATGTTATTCCAGAGTGCCAGCTACCAAATTTCATGAAAATCGGTTCGGAAGTTTGAGCGTGAAAGAGTAACAAACATCCATACATACATACATACATCCATACATACATACATACATACATCCATACATACATACAAACTTTCACCTTTATAATATTAGTAAGGATTTTTGTAGAATAAAGATGAGGTTCCCCTACCGCCGGCGCCGCCTGAGGCGCTGCGCCCCCGGCCGCCCGTAGTGTGTGTGATGGGCCATGTTGACCACGGCAAGACCACACTACTGGATGCACTGAGAGACACATCGGTTGTGGAGCAGGAGTTTGGAGGGATCACGCAGCATATTGGCGCTTTTGTCGGTAAGTGGTTTGATGTATAAATACAGCTGTTTGTTGATGCCATTGATTCATTATGTTACACTTTTTAGCTACATTTAGATCAGGGTAAAAAGGTTGACAAGGTTTTGGATAGGTAATATACCATTGTTGTATGACAAGTGCGGATTTGAAGTCACTCAGATTTATGAATGATGTGATATTTGTATGCAAATTGTCTTTAGTCTCCTGACAGATGTGTGAAATATAATATTAGTTTTTTTTATTTTATTACTAGTGGTATTATATTACTACCCGCCCTTGCTTTGCTTCGGGTATATCAATACATAGTATAAAACAAAGTCGCTTTCGGTGTATGTCCGTATGTATGCTTAGATCTTTAAAACTACGCAACGAATTTTGATGCAGTTTTTTTTAATAGATAGAGTGATTCTTAAGGAAGGTTTGTATGTAAAATTTACCCGAAGCGAAGCGAGGGCGGGTCACTAGTTATACATAAAAACCTTCTTGTTAAATGGCTCTATCTAAAATCACAGTAGTTTTAAACATTGAATCATACATGGGGACAGACAATGACGGGAAACGATATACTTCATACTAACTACTGATTCATATAACTTAAATGCTATTGTCTACAGTGAAGCTCCCCAGCGGAGAGCAGGTAACGTTCCTGGACACGCCGGGGCACGCGGCGTTCAGCGCGATGCGCGCGCGCGGCGCCCTCGCCACCGACATCGTGGTGCTGGTGGTGGCGGCCGATGATGGAGTGATGGAGCAGACGGTGGAGTCGGTGCGGATGGCGCGGGAGGCCGGCGGTGAGTGCACTGTTGACTGAATCGGTGGAACAGTGGTCAGTGACCCAGGTTCACCTACGGTTCCAAGAGTCGTGGGTTCGATTCCCACTCGGGACAAGTATTTGTGTGACGAACATCGGTGTTTGTTCCGTGTCTGGGTGTGTATTAAGTATTTTTGTGTATCCACTGTTGATTCTGATATCTGTAACACAAGTGCTTAAGCTACTTACCACGGGATCAGATCAATGTATGTGATGTTGTGTAATCTACAGGCGAATGCAACAAACACGGAAGAATATTTATCTGGAGAATGATGATGATGATACATCATCATCATTCTCCTGCCACAATCCCACGCTAAGTGGGGTCGACGCAACATGTGTACTTCTTCCACTCGAGCCTATCATTCGTCAGCTCTGTACTCCTATCACTCCCATATCATCTCTCACGCAATCCATCCATGTCATCTTCGGCCTTCCTCTACCATTACGTCCATTGACATTCATACTCATCACTCTTCTAGTCACATTCTTCATGCAGGTACCCTAATGAACGTAAAGCTTAATTCTTATGGAAACGAAAATGTATGTTAAATTCTATAGTCCACGCGAATTATGTAGTCGCGGACACAGCTAGTTTCCGTAAGAATTTTGCAATATCGCGTTGCAAGTAAGCTTTACGTTCATTAGGGTACCTGCATGCCAAATTTCAATCATCTATCTTATGCAGTTTCGATTTTCTCATACAAAAGTTTTTTCCCGCTAACTCCCTTCGCTAGTAAAAAAATTGCAATATCCTGTTGCAACTAAGCTTTAAGTTTACCAAGGTACCTGCATGCCAAATTTCAAGCGTCTAACTTAAGCGGTTTGAATTTTTCATACAAAAGGATTTTCCCGATTATTCCCGATCCCGTGAGAATTTCGGGAATTTCTTTGTTAATGCACCTATACGGTATCTAAGCTACGTCTCTTCCAAATTTCAAGTGCCTAACTTTAGCCGTTTAGACTGTGCGTCGATACGCCCTCAAGCTTGCACTCACAGGGAACCTTTGAGGTGTCTGGCAGAATAATTGGCCCATTGGATTGGTCTGGCAGCTTACAATTTCGTCTGGAAATAGTACCACGTAGTTATTTATGTCAAATTAGGCTTTCTAAAATGACGTAGGTTGCCTCTGTTTTGGGACACCTTTAGTTCGCGCTACCTGTGAAACGGCCTCGCTTTCGAGCAAGTGAGTACACGTACTCTCCTAAGTACATACTAGACTATAAGTCATGAAAATTCTAGCTTTGCTAAAATGACGTAGGTCTGGCGGCCCTGGGATCTTGGTCCATTATACAGGGTGTAACAGGGGGGGTGGATCATCGTAAGTCAATCGATGGGGGACTTCAATACCTATCGATATAACCCCCATGTATGTTCAGCGATTTTCAATAGTTCCAAAGTTATTGAGATTTTTGTGATTTTTTTGTATGAAGCCGGAATTCAGTATAAAAGTCTTCACTGTAGTTTAACTACTGGACCTGCTTGCATGATTTTTTTTCTAGAAATAGTTCAATAGTGGGTCTTTATAATTACGATACCGATTTGAGTCATAACCCTATCATATTTGAGTAAAAAAATAATTCTTGACAAAAGTTTTACGAATCGAATTGTGTCTACCAACTTTCAAAGCCTCCAGTGAAAAAAAAGTGCCTTTGTTTTTTTTGTAGAACTTATTTTAAAAACTACCTACATTCATGGACAGTATACCCTGTAAATTTCATACCGCTACTGCCAGAGCATCAAAACGAAAATTGAACGCGAATGGCACAGGTTCCATTAATCAGTGTTTTTATTTTTCATGAAAAAATTTAATTTCAAAAATAAATCGATATGTTTCAGCAAATTTATGCTATGTTTGTAACATTAGTAGCAGTAATTTTACAGAATTGCAAATTAAAGGGGTGAAAATCAAACAAAGAAAATTTACATAATTTTAGTTAATTATTTTTTTTACAGTAAGTGTTCATAATGGGCACCATTATTGGCTATGCATATACGAGCACTACATCTTTTTACAAACGTTTTTCGGATGTTGCAAAATGCTACTACTACATTTTTCCTTGTCACAATTTGGGCCCCTGAAAAATTTGACAAAAAAGAAGCATTCCACAATCACCAAAAAAGCTTTTTAAGAAGGTCTAAGCTATGCATAGCCAATAATAATGCCCATTATGAACACTTACTATAAAAAAAAATATTAACAAAAATGATGTAAATTTTCTTTGTTTGATTTTCACCCCTTCAATTTGCAATTCTGTAAAATTACTGCTACTAATGTTACTAACATGACATAAATTTGCTGAAACATATCGATTTATTTTTTAAATTAAAGTTTTACATGAAAAATAATAACACTGATTTATGGCACCTGTGCCATTCGCGTTCATTTTTCGTTTTGATGCTCTGGCAGTAGCGGTATGAAATTTACAGGGTATACTATCCATGAATGTAGGTAGTTTTTAAAATAAGTTCTAGAAAAAAAACACAGGCACTTTTTTTCACTGGAGGCTTTGAAAGTTGGTAGACACAATTCGATTCGTAAAACTTTTGTGAAGAATTATTTTTTTACTCCAATATGATAGGGTTATGACTTAAATCGGTATCGTAATTATAAAGACCCACTATTGAACTATTTCTAGAAAAAAAATCATGCAAGCAGGTCCAGTAGTTAAGCTACAGTGAAGACTTTTATACTGAATTCCGGCTTCTTACATAAATTTCACAAAAATCGCAATAACTTTGGAACTATTGAAAATCGCTGAACATACATGGGGGTTATATCGATAGGTATTGAAGTCCCCCATCGATTGACTTACGATGATCCACCCCTCCTGTTACACCCTGTATAAAAACATCAATCAGTAAAGTTACACTGTAAAGTTTCCGAAACATAGAGGTGCAATTAAAATCTTCCTTCTCCTTCTTCAGAGAGGTACTGCTCAAATGTCTGCATGTATGTTTAAAGCACTTTTTTATATTACAGTTCCAATATTGGTGGCGGTCAACAAAATCGACAAGCCAGGTGTGAACATTGTAGGTATGCCTCTATTTCATTATATTGCATGTTTAATCTTCCAATAACAAATTTAATTGCACAACAATATATGTCACCATCTGTCAAAGTTAACATGCTTATTTCAAGTCTTCCATACTAAGGTTTCGAACTTCAAGGATGTACTAAATATTCGTCTTTATGGGTCTACTCTACACGCGATATTAGGAGTATCAAGTACATAGATACTTACTACCAGACGTTTCGACTGGGTTACACCAATCATGGTCGCGAGCGATCAATGATTCAAGGATGTACGTCCGTTGTGTACAGGACCGCACGCTCCGCTCGCTCGCCCAGCACGGAGTGGTCTGCGAGGCGCTCGGCGGGCCGGTGCAGGCCGTGCACGTGTCCGCGCTCAAGAAGCTGCACCTCGACACGCTGGTGGAGGCGCTGACGCTGCAGGCGCAGCTGATGGAGCTGCGCGCCGACCCCGCCTCGCGGGTGGAGGGCGTCGTCATCGAGGCGCTAAGGGACCCCCGCGCCGGGTGAGTGAGACCCCCCACAGAAGCTGCACCTCGACACGCTGGTGGAGGCGCTGACGCTGCAGGCGCAGCTGATGGAGCTGCGCGCCGACCCCGCCTCGCGGGTGGAGGGCGTCGTCATCGAGGCGCTAAGGGACCCCCGCGCCGGGTGAGTGAGACCCCCCACAGAAGCTGCACCTCGACACGCTGGTGGAGGCGCTGACGCTGCAGGCGCAGCTGATGGAGCTGCGCGCCGACCCCGCCTCGCGGGTGGAGGGCGTCGTCATCGAGGCGCTAAGGGACCCCGCGCCGGGTGAGTGAGACCCCCCACAGGAGCTGCACCTCGACACGCTGGTGGAGGCGCTGACGCTGCAGGCGCAGCTGATGGAGCTGCGCGCCGACCCCGCCTCGCGGGTGGAGGGCGTCGTCATCGAGGCGCTAAGGGACCCCCGCGCCGGGTGAGTGAGACCCCCCACAGGAGCTGCACCTCGACACGCTGGTGGAGGCGCTGACGCTGCAGGCGCAGCTGATGGAGCTGCGCGCCGACCCCGCCTCGCGGGTGGAGGGCGTCGTCATCGAGGCGCTAAGGGACCCCGCGCCGGGTGAGTGAGACCCCCCACAGGAGCTGCACCTCGACACGCTGGTGGAGGCGCTGACGCTGCAGGCGCAGCTGATGGAGCTGCGCGCCGACCCCGCCTCGCGGGTGGAGGGCGTCGTCATCGAGGCGCTAAGGGACCCCGCGCCGGGTGAGTGAGACCCCCCACAGGAGCTGCACCTCGACACGCTGGTGGAGGCGCTGACGCTGCAGGCGCAGCTGATGGAGCTGCGCGCCGACCCCGCCTCGCGGGTGGAGGGCGTCGTCATCGAGGCGCTAAGGGACCCCGCGCCGGGTGAGTGAGACCCCCCACAGCAGCTGCACCTCGACACGCTGGTGGAGGCGCTGACGCTGCAGGCGCAGCTGATGGAGCTGCGCGCCGACCCCGCCTCGCGGGTGGAGGGCGTCGTCATCGAGGCGCTAAGGGACCCCGCGCCGGGTGAGTGAGACCCCCCACAGGAGCTGCACCTCGACACGCTGGTGGAGGCGCTGACGCTGCAGGCGCAGCTGATGGAGCTGCGCGCCGACCCCGCCTCGCGGGTGGAGGGCGTCGTCATCGAGGCGCTAAGGGACCCCCGCGCCGGGTGAGTGAGACCCCCCACAGGAGCTGCACCTCGACACGCTGGTGGAGGCGCTGACGCTGCAGGCGCAGCTGATGGAGCTGCGCGCCGACCCCGCCTCGCGGGTGGAGGGCGTCGTCATCGAGGCGCTAAGGGACCCCCGCGCCGGGTGAGTGAGACCCCCCACAGGAGCTGCACCTCGACACGCTGGTGGAGGCGCTGACGCTGCAGGCGCAGCTGATGGAGCTGCGCGCCGACCCCGCCTCGCGGGTGGAGGGCGTCGTCATCGAGGCGCTAAGGGACCCCGCGCCGGGTGAGTGAGACCCCCCACAGGAGCTGCACCTCGACACGCTGGTGGAGGCGCTGACGCTGCAGGCGCAGCTGATGGAGCTGCGCGCCGACCCCGCCTCGCGGGTGGAGGGCGTCGTCATCGAGGCGCTAAGGGACCCCGCGCCGGGTGAGTGAGACCCCCCACAGAAGCTGCACCTCGACACGCTGGTGGAGGCGCTGACGCTGCAGGCGCAGCTGATGGAGCTGCGCGCCGACCCCGCCTCGCGGGTGGAGGGCGTCGTCATCGAGGCGCTAAGGGACCCCCGCGCCGGGTGAGTGAGACCCCCCACAGAAGCTGCACCTCGACACGCTGGTGGAGGCGCTGACGCTGCAGGCGCAGCTGATGGAGCTGCGCGCCGACCCCGCCTCGCGGGTGGAGGGCGTCGTCATCGAGGCGCTAAGGGACCCCCGCGCCGGGTGAGTGAGACCCCCCACAGGAGCTGCACCTCGACACGCTGGTGGAGGCGCTGACGCTGCAGGCGCAGCTGATGGAGCTGCGCGCCGACCCCGCCTCGCGGGTGGAGGGCGTCGTCATCGAGGCGCTAAGGGACCCCCGCGCCGGGTGAGTGAGACCCCCCACAGAAGCTGCACCTCGACACGCTGGTGGAGGCGCTGACGCTGCAGGCGCAGCTGATGGAGCTGCGCGCCGACCCCGCCTCGCGGGTGGAGGGCGTCGTCATCGAGGCGCTAAGGGACCCCGCGCCGGGTGAGTGAGACCCCCCACAGAAGCTGCACCTCGACACGCTGGTGGAGGCGCTGACGCTGCAGGCGCAGCTGATGGAGCTGCGCGCCGACCCCGCCTCGCGGGTGGAGGGCGTCGTCATCGAGGCGCTAAGGGACCCCCGCGCCGGGTGAGTGAGACCCCCCACAGGAGCTGCACCTCGACACGCTGGTGGAGGCGCTGACGCTGCAGGCGCAGCTGATGGAGCTGCGCGCCGACCCCGCCTCGCGGGTGGAGGGCGTCGTCATCGAGGCGCTAAGGGACCCCCGCGCCGGGTGAGTGAGACCCCCCACAGAAGCTGCACCTCGACACGCTGGTGGAGGCGCTGACGTACCCTTCCCCCAAGTACCCATAACGTCACTATTAAGGTCAAAGCGTCGTCAACTAGTGGAATGCGCGCGGTCAACGAGTAAACGACGAGTAGGTTCCTACGTAAATCAGTCGAAGACCACACGGGGCCGCTTGTTGGCAAACTGCAGTCAACGTAAAACGAGCATAGCATACTCGTCTCACCACAGCAGCTACATGGGAGTTGTAACCGATCATCCGCAGGCCGCGCGTTTAGGACTCACAAGAGAGGCGATCCGGCGACGTTAAAGGTGTTTAAAGCGTCGAATAATCGTACATATGAATTGCAAATTTTAAAAACACAGTAGTTGGTACGTGGTGGGGTTTGAACTGGCGACCTCTCGCATTACTGTGTCTTGCGTAAATAGTTCAGAGCAATAATAATAGTCTGTATGTTGCAGGAAGCAAGCGACGGTGCTGGTGCAGCGCGGCACGCTGCGCCGCGGCTGCGTCTTGGTCGCGGGCGCCGGCTGGGCTAAGGTACAGACATTACCACTTACATAAGATTGCTAGGGGTGTGAGCCTTCCGCTCCCCCGCCAGACCGGTGAAGTTGTAGAAGCCGTCTGAGGCTAACTGCTTAGACCATTCAAAAAAAAAAATTACATAAGATTATTGACTTTCGCGTTCCGTTACACTAATTATTAGTTTTTATGGGTCCACACGCAATATTAGGAAAGCAATTACATAGCTACTTACTGCCCGACGTTTCGACTTTTGTGTGTCGAACAAATATAGGTAGCTTTACCAATAACACTAGTGCTGGTTCGGGGGTGGATTTAAAAATTCCCAACCAATGTATGCACAGTTCGCTCGCGACCATGATTGGAGTAACTCAGTCGAAACGACGGGCAGTAAGTAGCTATGTATTTGCCACTCCTAATATCGCGTGTAGACCCATAAAGACTAATATTTAATACCACTAACTTTAAAACGCAAATATCGACAAAAGGGCGAGGTATCTTTTTTTTGATGATCAATTCCAAATATGCACACTTTTTTCGGTGCAATGAACATGTCTTTATAACACATACTGAATTCTACTTCTTCTCATTGATTTGTTAGGTGCGAGTGCTGGCCACGGCAGACGGGCAGATGCTGCAGGAGGCGCCGCCGTCCACACCAGTGTCGGTGCTGGGCTGGCGCGAGCTGCCCTCCGCCGGGGACCAGGTGCTGGAGGTGGCTTCGGAGGTGAGGAGACTGCACATAACGTGTCTATAGATACTTATGTTGGGTGCGGGTGCTAGCTGCAGCAGACGGGCAGATGCTGCAGGAGGCGCCGCCGTCCACACCAGTGTCGGTGCTGGGCTGGCGCGAGCTGCCCTCCGCCGGGGACCAGGTGCTGGAGGTGGCTTCGGAGGTGAGGACACTGCACATAAAAATAAAGGCGTCCGACCGATTTCAGCCATGGCGGCCGATCTCAATTGAGATCAGCCAAGTGCGCAGGACATATTATAGTGCACAAGTGTGCGCGCAAACACAAGTGCACTCTCTATTCCTTTACTCTCATAATTCGGTGAGACGGCAATCCGACATGACCGATGAGAGATCGGGCGCAGGACCACCGGCTTAACGTGCTTTCCGAGGCACGGGCGTACAACCGCCAACTTCCTAACTCCGGGCTGAGTAATTTCATTACAGAAAAACTCACACAAATTTTGCCCGACCCCGGATTTGAACCGGGACCTCTCGGTCCTAACGCAGCACTTGCTACCAATAGACCAACGAGGCAGTTGACTGCACATAACGTGTCTATAGATACATAAAGGATTCCTTATATCCCGTGGTCATGGGATCGCGCGTGAATGTCTAGACTTATTGGTATCTGGCTGATTTGGTGATTTACCCACCGCCACTTACTGCTTTAATGTTTCGACTGCGGCCATGACTGGTGTAATCCAATCGTACCAACACAACGAAACAATACAGACTTAGCTGAATAAAAGCAAACGCTTTTAAATACAGCACCATCTATCGGTGACTTGTTAGCAATAATTTCGCTCTATATGCACATTCTGAGCCTATGGATCACTTTAACTGTTTGTGTTTATATGTGATCAATAAGTATTTTCTTTCTTTTCTTTTCTTTCTTTCTTTCTATATGTTAACTTACAGTCAATAGCTTATCAGACGCAATATACTTACGTGAAAGACAATGCATACTATAACTTGCAATGCCTTTACAGAAACGAGCAAGCGAAGTGATGCGCTGGCGCAACAACCAACGAATGAAGGAGAAACAAGAGGCCGACCGCGAAGCCATATCAGAGAAGGAAGCTACGCACCTCGCCGTGTACCGCGCCGAGCGCGCGCGCCGCCGCGCCCTGGGCCGGTACAAGCCGCGCCGGGAAACGCCGCGCGAGAAGATGTTTACCGAGGACACGCATCCGACGCTCAATGTCATCGTCAAAGGTAGGAAGGAGAGAGAAAAAAAAAGCAAATTGAAAAAAAAATCAAATAGGAAAAAAACTAAGCTCACCATGCGCGTGCATCATACCTAGTCATCGCCAACATCTTTTTCATAAATAGTATGAAAAGAGTTGGTTAGCGCCATCTATCGGTTGCTTTTTGAACTAGCTAGTCGGATGTCGCTACTAGTATGGAGTTCTCTGTGAGCGCCATCTGTTGACTGCGGGTCGAACTAGCTAGTCGGGCGTCGCTACAAGAGCAATCTAGTTGATGACGTCACACCCAGCGCGTGAAGGAGAAGTATGAAGGTAATCTCAGAGAAGGAAGCTACGCACCTCGCCGTGTACCGCGCCGCCGCGCCCTGGGCCGGTACAAGCCGCGCCGGGAAACGCCGCGCGAGAAGATGTTTACCGAGGACACGCATCCGACGCTCAATGTCATCGTCAAAGGTGGGAAGGGAAACGAAAAAAAAAACAAATTGGAAAAAAAAATTAAACATACAGCAAAAAACCGTTGGTTAGCGCCATCTATCGGTTGCTTTTTGAACTAGCTAGTCGGATGTCGCTACTAGTATGGAGTTCTCTGTGAGCGCCATCTGTTGGCGGTGACTCGAACTAGCTAGTCGGGCGTCGCTACAAGAGCAATCTAGTTGATGACGTCACACCCAGCGTGTGAAGGAGAAGTATGAAGGTAATCTCAGAGAAGGAAGCTACGCACCTCGCCGTGTACCGCGCCGCCGCGCCCTGGGCCGGTACAAGCCGCGCCGAGAGACGCCGCGCGAGAAGATGTTTACCGAGGACACGCATCCGGCGCTCAATGTCATCGTCAAAGGTGGGAAGGGGAACGAAAAAAAAAAAAAATTGAAAAAAACATCAAATAGGAAAAAAACTAAGCTCACCATGCGCGTGCATCATACCTAGTCATCGCCAACATGTTGAAAGCGTCGATGGCCGAGTGGTTAAGGTCGTTGCTTGCCATGCGAGAGGTCGCTAGTTCAAACCCCGCCAGGTACCAATGTGTTTTTCAAATTTGAAATTCATATGTACCATCATTCGATGCTTTAACGGTGAAGGAAAACATCGTAAGGAAACCAGCACACCTGAGAAATTTTTCAACGGTGTGTGAAGCCATGTCAGAGGCCTACGGGCGGCTTAAAAACTCTGACACCAGGTTGTTCATCAACCATACGATAAGAAGAAGAAGCCAACATGTTTTTCATAATTAGTATGAATAGAGTTGGTTAGCGCCATCTATCGGTTGCTTTTTGAACTAGCTAGTCGGATGTCGCTACTAGTATGGAGTTCTATGTAAGCGCTGCTCTTGCTGCCGGCGACGCGTTTCGCCGGCACGCCATTTTCATAATCTGCAGGTCACTTGCTTGCACAGGTAATCTGCTAGCTGATGACCTGTCTCGCGGGTATTAGGGTGTAGTTAAGGTATGCAAACTACGTAGGTATAACAGCCTCGTTGGTCTATCGCTAGCAAGCGCTGCGTAAGGACAGAGAGGTCCCTGGCTCGACTAAACCTGACGGTGGTCCTTCTCGTACGGTTCCATTAAGGGACAACGAAAACACACGGGACACTACATATCGTCTGCCGGCGCACTTCCCTCCCCCCCGCTCTACCCATACGACGCCACAGACCGCTGTGTGCACGTAATGAAGGCACGTGTCGCCGTCTTCCCTGGGGTCGCTACACAGAGAGCGCGCAGGCCGCACACACTCCACGACCCCAAATACTCCTTTACCACAGGAAACAGGGTTCAGCAGGCACAGGTTCCACCCGTACTTTGGATGTTTTTGTACCGCCATGTTTTAAAAAGAAATACACCCAAAACAACTATTTTCATCGCTGCCTAAATATGTACAATAAAGAATTTACTGAACTTGACCTTTTCAACAATTCACTTACATCTTTCAAACATAAACTCATTGAAAAGCTCTTAATTTGATTGTTGTTGCTGCTGTCTCACATTGTATTACATTTAAGCATGTCGAATCACAACTGTATCTTGTTAACTATTTATTTCTTAACTATTCCCTGTAACCAATAATTATAATTTCCGGACAGTTAATAAGCTCATGTATAAACATAATTTGTAAACCTAGTTAAGTCTCGGCACTATTTTGTCTTTTTGTATGTCTAGATTTAAAATAAAACTATTATTGTAATGACTGTTTGTGCCAAAATAAATGAAAAAAAAAAAAGAAAAGGATACCTCCGCCGTATTCTTACGCCCCGAACCGCAGGACAGACGATATGTAACCTACGTATAACTCTTACCTATCTTTCTTATCAAACTGGCTATGAATTTATTTTGTACGTTGCAGGCGACGTGGACGGATCGGTGGAGGCGATCCTGGACATCCTGGAGACGTACGACGAGCACGCGCGCGTGCGCCTCGACCTCGTGCACTTCGGCGTGGGGCCCGTCACGCCCAACGACCTCGAGGTCAGCAATCACTAACTCGTTACCACGTACAATGGAGAATGCTACTGTGTCTCAATTTTACAATGGTACATTATGTATTGGAATGATGAATATATTTGTAAAACGAATTTATATTTTGTAACGTGAAAGTAGTTTTTTTACAATATACTGCATGTTGCGGTGTGACGTCATAGCGCTACGTTGATTTTGTATGAAAAGTGCAAACGGTCAGAACTTTAAATACGTATAACTTTTTAAATTTTGGAATTTTGGCTGTATGTCAAAACGAATTTCGGTTTATCAAAGACTTCAAAGCTGCATAATTACCTAAAATCATGAACATTCTCCATTCAGCCACTGGTGGCCCGTACAGTCAACCAAAAATGTGGTAGGGTGGTTGGTACCCTACAGTTGAGATTCGTTTGAACGTCGTCAACAAGGTCAATTTTCCCTGGCAATAAGATTGTGTCAGACATTTGTCAACCTTAGCGATCGTTACATTTCGCAGAAACTTTTGTCAAAAGTGGTAGACCACTTTCTTGGCTGACTGTGCCAAGAGATTCTGTTCCCCTTTTTTGCCCCGTGCCTTTAAGGCATGGAACGCGCCCTTCCAGCTCATGTTTTCTTTCCTCATTGTGGAGTGAGGTCATCCAGAGTCAATTTTATAAAAAAAAACACTTACTATAGAGATTTTGAGGAAATAAGTAGGTATACCCTTTTTTAAAAGCTTTTATTAAACTTGTTACGTTTGATTTTACATACCTACTTATAAAAGGTAGAGAATAGAACCTATGTGGCATCTACATGGCCCCTGTTTTTGTGTACCTAATGTTCATTTTGTGTCTTATGAACATTAATAGATAGCACAAAATATTAGACTTTCGACCAGGGTATTGAGCCAATCGCCAAATATACTATGTACTTGTATGAAGTTATCTATTAATTTGTTTATTTTAATAGTGAAACAGCGCAAAAATAAACACCACCTTAACTTCTATTTTATAGATAGCAGAAGCCTTCAACGCAGTGATATACGCGTTCAACGTGGAGTGCCCGCCGCCGCTGGCCGTAGAGGCAAAGAAAAAAGAAATCCCGATCAAGAAACACAACGTCATCTACAAACTTGTGGACGATGTCAAAGAGGAGCTCACGGCCAAGATACCCACGAGGAAAGAGGAGGAGGTGATAGGTATGTGAACCTTATTTACTGCAGAATATGGTGTATTTTAGAAGTAGGTATATCATCCACCACCAGATTTAAACCACACTCCTTCAGGAAGGTTAACAATGGGAGGTATGTGGTTAGGTGTAAGTATTTTAAAAACAACGTTAGCCACATAAAAGTCGATAGCGTGAAAGAAGAAGTATAAGGACTTTCAAGTAAGTAAGTGACAAATACAGGGGCGGATCGTCCATAGGTATTATGGGCAATTTGGGCTGCAGCCCAGGGCCTTTAAGTGTCGATGTCCACCACCCGTTAAAACAAGTTTGGATGGCAACATGGGCGCGTAGGTTCTAAAAGCTAATAAGTTAGACAGGGCTCTGATCGTGTCAGCCCAGGGTCCCAAGAAGTGAAGGTCCGCCTCTGGACAAATAGAGAAACTGGTGATAAGTTAGGTAAACTTACAGATTTTAATTTGACCAGAAAACACTTAGGTAGTTAACTAGCGCTATCTTAGGAATCAATCTGACGACAACAATATCTTTTGATTGCATTTTGTTTCTTGTTTTGCATACGATTTTAGACTTTCGCGTTCCATTACACTAAATATTTATCTTTATGGGTCTACACGCGTTATTAGGAGTAGCAAATTACATAGCTACTTACTGCCCGACGTTTCGACTGGGTTACACCAATCGTGGTCGCGAGCGAACTGGCGCCTCCCGTCTTCGTCTGCCATTGCGGTTGTGAATATCTTGATCCACCCCCGAACCAGCACTAATGTCATTTGTACAGCTACCCACATTTGTATGACACACAACACTCACTGAATCCATAGTACATAGTAGATCCATAGTGTAGACCCATAAAGATAAATATTTATTGGAGCAGTATAGTTCCACGAATATTCGCCCGCTAAACTAGCACAGCATACTCCAAGATACTTACTTGATTGTCGTTTTGCAGGCGAAGCGAACGTCCTCCAGCAGTTCATGGTGACGGAAGGCAAGAAGAAGGTCCCGGTGGCGGGCTGCCGCTGCCTCAAGGGCTCGCTCGCGCGCGCCGCGCTCTACCGCGTCGTGCGCGAACACGAGGTCGTCTTCGAGGGTAAGCCACTATGTGTAACGTGAGCGCTGGCTTTATTTACTTAACAAAATCTATAGCTCTTCAATCAATACATAGTATAAAACAAAGTCGCTTTCGCTGTATGTCCGTATGTATGCTTAGATCTTTAAAACTACGCAACGGATTTTGATGCGGTTTTTTTTAATAGATAGAGTGATTCTTAAGGAAGGTTTGTATGTAAAATTTACCCGAAGCGAAGCGAGGGCGGGTCACTAGTAATACATAAAGTAAAGGTAAATTACTATTAGCCTTCTGACAGCGATTTAACTCAACTAACAGTTCTGAATGTGACCCGGTGGAATACAAAAAATAGTAAAATTGTCCCGTTTTTGACCAGAGAGGCTAATATTGTCCCGATTTTAGCAAATCCGCTAATAAAAATTGTCGCATTAACTATAGGTAGGTATGGCTGTTGCAGACAGAAAACTTTACGCTGTAATTTAGAGTAAGTTTTAAGTTATGGATTTAAATATGATGTACATACAGATTTTTTGAAAATGGTTCTCTCATCAATTCTCTTATCCCTTGGTTAGGTGTTCACGTAAATTTACCTAAATGGTTTCATTTGTTTTTCACTCCTATTACAAATCATTAGAGTTCAAATTAGATTGATTGATGATTGCATTAAAGGGTTAATTGATGTTCCAGGTAAACTAGCGTCGATGAAGCACCTCAAAGACGAAGTGAACACGATCAAGCGCGACATGGAGTGCGGGCTGCGCTTCGACGACACGTCGTTCGAGATGCGGCCCGGGGACACCGTCGTGTGCTACCGGCTCGTCGACGTGTCGGACGCCACCGGATGGGACCCCGGCTTCTAACCGATTACTTGTAGTAGTAAATTTATTGTATAGTATTTGGGTTTTTATTGAATTATTCCTGTTGTTAGTCTGTATAGAAGTGAGAGCAGCTCCCTTGCAAGACCGATGATAGTAACATGGCTGAGGCTCTTCCAAGTCATCATAATATCGGACTGAAAAAAATTATTTATTTTGAAGAGGTAGGTCGCTTCCTCGTAGTTTATACAAATGTACTTTTGAACGATTTCATATTCTCGTTGAAATTACGATCACATTGATTTTTGTTATCGACACTAAGGCGTTATAGTTTTTGAGCTCAGCGATTTGAAAAAAAAATATCTAAAGTCGACATGCATTTTTACAAAGATTTATTAGATTTAGGTGTTGATAGGAAAATAAAAAGGCACAAATTATAAAGAGAATCCTCTATTTAAATATTAACTTGATAGGCTTGTAATTCGTGTCTCACTAGTTTTGAACAAAGAATTCCAATAAATTATTTAATTAATATTAATTAATTATTACACAGTAGTCGCGTACATAGGTGATTTACGTTTCGTTCAAGACTAAACTAGTTTAGTGGACTGAGAGTACAACCTTTAGTTACCATCAATAATATACATACATACAATCACGCCTTTTTCCCAGAGGGGTAGGCAGAAATCACTTCCTGCCATGTTCTACGGTCCTGGCACAATAAAAATAATTTCATATGCATATTACAAATTGTTCTTACGTTAAGTAATTTAGCACTTCGTCTAACAGCATACACAATGTACCGCAAGTGTTTATATACAAATTAAAAATACATAACGTACGTCCTTTACATAAATTCGTGTTTATGTGTTAAATGTACTTACTAACCGAACCTCATTTATTAGGTTCAAAATATGGAGTCAATGTAAATGGACAAGTGCATAGGCTTTTATTATTTCTTAAACCTTTGATACTGAGAAAAGTATTTCGTTTATAAGAGTTGTGACACTGGGGACTACAAATAAAAAGAAAGCAAAGTATAACAATAACTTTGGTGAACAAAAACACATTAACTCGAAACAGGATGTGTTTTTACCACTACTTAGTCTACTCATCATTCAAAACCCTCTTCCTTTTTATAATTACAGTCATATTTTAGGAAATAACGTGTGCATACGAGGAAGTATAATATACAGGGTGCAGTCAAAACAATGATCGTCAGTCCAATAAACGTCTAGTCCAGACTACTCGAGCTTATTTGACTAAAGCACAATACAAAGAGGACTAACTCAATAATGAACATTAAATTGCAATCATCAAAACTGTGATTGCATTTAACGACCCACGATGATACATTAAAGAATACATCAAAGACTAGAAATAACAGGAAACAGCCATTTTGTAAAACTTCTTCAATTAAAATAAAATAAATTTTGGGACTAGATTTATTCAAATACCGCCTTCAAATTTATTCGGAAACTTGTAGAATTTAATCGTTTTGACACCGTATAGAATATTTTAGACAGGTTGAATTATGATGTTCCGTTTGGAATAAATAACTTCACTAATATTTTAACCAGTATTCGTTAGTCCTCATTGTAAATTTCACTAAACAAAATACATGTACAAACAAACAATTTGTTTGGTCTGAAGGCTATTTACATACTTATGAGCATTTACACCTTGGGCACAACCTATATTAAGTTCAATCTAACTGTACTATAGTGAAGGTGCACATACAATAAAGCAAAAGGACAGAAAACACACAAAGTATTGAAACTTATTTAAACAATATCAGTAGGGCTGGAAATAAAAAAATTAATTAATTCATATTATACAAAACAATTGGTCAGAATTGTCACACCTGTATCTGCGACTTCTTGTAATACCTTCAGTTAATTTACTTATGAAAATAAGGTCCTAATAAGTTGTCCTTTTGCCTAGAACATTTTTTTGCACAGTCTAATCAGGAAGGCAGTCCATGGATAATTAAACTATTGACTTTTAGTAAAAATCTTATAAATAACTGGTTTTGTGATAATTAAGGCGTTGAATATCATACTAATGACACTATGATTTTCCAGCGATATCTACTGGACGTTTTTCTAAAACAAGATACACACATAATTTTTAGGTGAAATCTCCTAAAAATAGCATCTATTTTATCAGCATGGCCTTAAAAATATTCCATCACGATTTTCGATTTTGTTTTATTACTGATTTGATTACAATTGTTTCACATTCGATTGATGATGAGCATAGTCGCTCGCGATAATGATTGGTGTAACCCAGTCGAAACGTCGGGCAGTAAGTAGCTATGTATTTGCTACTCTTTACATCGCGTGTAAACACATAATTTATAGTTTTTATGGTAATGGTACGCGAAAGTCTAAAATCGTGTGCATTAGGTTGTAACCAACCTAACATTTTACATTCCCTTTTCAGTCAGTGTTATTATCATCATCATCATCATAAGCCCATCTACATGCTACTTCCCCACTGCTGTGGCACGGCCTAAACTAGGGCGATCAGGTCTCAGTTAAACACGCTGGCCAAGTACGGGTACTATCAGCAACGCTGGCGGTCGACCACCTATAAGGTGAAAATCGCTTGGCGCTTACGCGTCTGTCAGAACAAGCCCCGCCCCATTGTGGTCAAGGAGCTGGCAAGAATTTTTGGGTAGATATTTGAAGCAAGCTGAAAACTTGTCCTGTACCTCTCCTATTATATCCCAACACAAAACCGCAGACCTGGCTGAGTAACGGGGCTAAAGCAACCCCCAATTTTGTTTATTTAAAAATATATTTTTATAATCCAAAAAAATATAATTTGTCAGTTCACCTGACAGGTAGAAGTTCCATCGAAATGATTTGTCTATGTGAGTCTTATTTTTTAGTTATAAATAAAAAGATGAAAAATATTCTTGGGGGTTTGCTTTAGCCCCGCTACTCACCAGGCAGGTCTGCAGTTTCGTGCTGGGATATAATAGGAGAGGTACAGGATAAGTTTTCAGCTTACCTCAAATACCTACCAAAAAATTCTTGCTAGCTCTCCTACTATTGGAACGTATTCGTAAACAAAGTTTCGAAGTGCTCTTCTATTGGCTAGTGGGCGGGGCTAATGGCGTTTAAAGAAATCTGTTTGAAAAGTGTACTACCGCCAAAATTCCCACTGTACCTACCCGTACTTGGCCAGCGTGTCAAATTCTGAGGTTATGTAGTCGACCTCGACTACATAACCTTTGTGTGTGCCAACCAGCCACCAACAGTGCACACCTACGAATTTCTTCGTAGGTGTGCACTGTGCAGGTCCTCACGATGTTTTCCTTCACCGTCAATCGTACATATGAATTTCAAATTTGAAAAATAGTGATACGTGGCGGGGTTTGAACTGCCAGTGTTATCAATATTAAATAATCCCAAACGAAGAAGACTACTTTTAGGAAATGTCGCATCTTTAAGGCATTCCTTTCGTGGGCCAATTGAAAGGTTTTCTCGAGAAACTATGTGAAGGAATCCCCATTGTTATCATGAATAAGGCCACAAAACATAAATTTCCTAATTTAGCGCACACGAAACAGATTAAATTACCTACTCTTCATTTATACAAATTAAAAGGCTTAAACAAGATTTTATAATAAATAAATTTAACATATTTTGGGTACACACTTCTGATTATAATGCGTGATTTAGCAATCCGGTTTAATACTTATCTTGTAGGGACTTTGATAAAGCCAATAAACTAAATTTATATAATATTTTTGACAATCATGTAATTTATTCATTTAAAACGAGACGTTATACGTTATACACATAAATAATAATGACTATAAATGTTAAAATATTTAAGGATAGACAAGGAAATTAATTAAGATTTTCTAATAATGTTGCTAGCTTTAAAACAGAACTGCTTGACCATACAAAAATGAAGACTCAGGCAAATAGTTATCAAATATGTATTCCTTCTAGTTTACATAATATATAATTATATTTACTGATGAAGGATACTACATATTAGGATCATTAAGATTTACTGTTACTTTATACAAAATATATTGTACGGCATTTCCCCGTAGCTTTACATTTCGCTAGTGATAAAAGGCCTGCCCATTCGTATTTGCTAACTCTGCGATATTATGATATAAAAGGAGGCACGTTCACATGATATAGTGATTTAGGACATTACCTAGAATTAAGCCAAAACATAAGCTGAACTAAAACATTGCTTGGTGCAACCACCAACGAAAACAGGCTATGTAATGTTTAATTCCCTACATACAGCCTATTCAAATTCAAATTTTCTTTTTTACCAATTGGGCATTACAATTTTCTAGGGTTGACATCCTCTATGAGTGTTAGGGTATCTGTGCCAGAGAATATTATACTCCTATGCCTCTTGTAACTGTAAAATTTTGACACCAGTAGTGCTACCATGAGTTTAAAATTGAGACTCGATATCACCTATGTAAAAAATGGCTATGAAAAAATGTACATCACCCCTAGCGGTAACGCTGCGAACTAAATCGGTAGTATGGTAAAAAACATTCGATAGGTTAGGTCGTACGTAAATAGGGTAGTTTCCTATTTTTTTATTTTTATATAGATGGATGGACCACACAATTGTAAAGATGATGTTAAAAGAATGGTTTGATATTTGGAAAACTCCCTGAGATATTACAGTTTCAATAGCACATCATTTGGTCGAGCTCAAAACGCTTCATACAAATGTCGCATAGAGCTATGACGTCACCGCTCTGTATACTGTATGCTTATCGTAAGGGCTTTCTTCAGCAGCTATACCAAATGTTGCGTTTACGAATATGTGTTCATAGTGAAAGTTACTACTAAATCTGTAATTTATAAGATGGCATAGTATTTTAATTGAATTTTCGCACTTTAGTAATGGACTTTCCCACCTAACTTCAAATGCCTATTATTGTCTGATTTCGTAAGAAATTTTAATTTCGATTTCACTTATGTTATTGATTTACCCATATGTTACTATAAATTGTGAAACTTCATGTAAAATCAGACTTAGGAAACTAGCCTATTTTCGATAGCTAACTCATGGTAGCGCTACAGGAGAATATGAAGAGGGAAGTAGGGACAGTCAATGAGTCAGACGACGATTGGATGGCCGGTTACATATTGGGAATTCACAGACTGATTCGAGCCTGATATATGCAAAATAAATGTATATGCCAGCTGTGTGTTTAAAAAAAATAAAAATATAAAATATATCAATCAACATTGATTTACTTCTCACACCATCTGAACGTGCCCAAGGAAACATAGAACCAAGTATACAATATAATTGTCTATGATAAAATAATTCGACTAAGCTAAAACTATTAACTAATAGCTGATTTTCAATAATAATAACAACATTTGCAAGTCTCACATAATATCACGTAACATTACGTGAGTCTAGCAGACACAACAACACTTAAATTGATTACGAAAATGAAATAAATACTTAAAGAAGGACAAGTATAGCGCACGAGTGCCTTGCGATCCGAAGCAATCTTTGATCGCTTCGCCTATCTCTATATGTACAAGTGAGCCGAGAAGAATCTCTTACAACATACTATTATAATATACATTCTGCTATAACTAACATTAGCGATCGTATTTATACTTACTTAATGGAAATGCATCACATTCCGTTCATTGGAACTTTTCTATGTGCTACCGTGTAAACTTTACTCTTGATACAAGTTTAAGTTAAAGTATCAAGTCCTTTTTAAAACCATAATATTGAAAGGATAGTTACACGTTAAATTTAGGATGTTTACAGAATAATATTTACCTATAATAAGGGTGCAATCACAATATAAATAAATTATAGTCAAAAGATAACTCTAATAAGTATATTTTATAATATTATTGAAGTAAAAGAGGCAATTTCATATGACAGGATAATAATAAAGTACTTATAAACTACTACTACTATACCAGATGTTATCAAAAGGACATCGTTGTAGATAAATTATGATAAACTGAAAGTGTCCGGGATATTTACCATGTTGTTTTGTTTTAATGAGCTCCCGATATTTCGGCACTGTTGCAAGCGCCATGATCACGGGTGAACTGTAGGACTGCGAGAATGACGGTAGGTCTAAGGGCAGACATATCGGTCTACCCTCTTTCTAAGTCTTTTATTACGCACGACACCACTACCCTCGTTCACAATATTGTCACTCCGAATTCGATCACGACACACTACACTCACGGTATCACTTCTTTCTTCCTCGAAAACGGACACATTTTTGTTTTTACATAAACGTATTACTGGATGCCATACATTCGACAGTTGAAACCCATCTTCACGATTGAAGTTTTTGAATTTCTTAATTTCAATAGCTTCTCTGACCAGTCGTGGTATGTAATGGCGTTCTGTCGAAAGTATCTTAGGGTTATGTAACTCAATCCAGTGGTTCGTTCCCGATTCTAAAAGATGTTGAGCGATTGCCGATTTTTGTGCTTCGTTGTTTTTGACTGCCCTGATATGCTCTTTCACCCGGCACGAAATCGTCCGTTTCGTTTGCCCTATGTACGAGCTCCCACAGCTGCAGTCAATTTTATAAACGCCTGGTTTTTCCAAAGGAAAACTATCCTTCGGTGAGCGTAGAAACTGCGATACCTTTTTAATTTCACGTACGAGATGGAAGATAAGAGGAGCATTGCCTTTTTGGATGTGTTGGTTAAAGTGCGTGAGGACGGTTCTTTTAGCCATTCGGTATACAGGAAGCCAACTCATACCGATCGCTACCTACATGCAGAATCACATCACCATCCACGCCAACTGAACTCTGTAGTGAGGTCGCTTACTGACCGCGCATATAATCTATGTGACGAGGAACATATAAATGATGAGCTTAAACACATAAGTGACGTCCTACAGAGGAATGGATATAGTGGGCGAATATCAAGACCGACACGTAATAAACGCCTGGATTATAGGGTAGACCGGCATCCAGCTTATTTGCCATATGTAAAAGGAGTGACAGATAAGATCTCGAACATACTTAAGAAATTCTCCGTAAAAACTATCTTCACTCCTCTTAAAAAGGTATCGCAGTTTCTACGCTCACCGAAGGATAGTTTTCCTTTGGAAAAACCAGGCGTTTATAAAATTGACTGCAGCTGTGGGAGCTCGTACATAGGGCAAACGAAACGGACGATTTCGTGCCGGGTGAAAGAGCATATCAGGGCAGTCAAAAACAACGAAGCACAAAAATCGGCAATCGCTCAACATCTTTTAGAATCGGGAACGAACCACTGGATTGAGTTACATAACCCTAAGATACTTTCGACAGAACGCCATTACATACCACGACTGGTCAGAGAAGCTATTGAAATTAAGAAATTCAAAAACTTCAATCGTGAAGATGGGTTTCAACTGTCGAATGTATGGCATCCAGTAATACGTTTATGTAAAAACAAAAATGTGTCCGTTTTCGAGGAAGAAAGAAGTGATACCGTGAGTGTAGTGTGTCGTGATCGAATTCGGAGTGACAATATTGTGAACGAGGGTAGTGGTGTCGTGCGTAATAAAAGACTTAGAAAGAGGGTAGACCGATATGTCTGCCCTTAGACCTACCGTCATTCTCGCAGTCCTACAGTTCACCCGTGATCATGGCGCTTGCAACAGTGCCGAAATATCGGGAGCTCATTAAAACAAAACAACATGGTAAATATCCCGGACACTTTCAGTTTTCTAATGTGTGTAACCATGACAGTTTAAAATTGTATATAAATTATGATGTTGGAGATTATGAAATAAATTAACAATGAAAATTATGGTTGTGTAATAATTATTTTTCTAATTAGTCTTTAGACACACGGAAAAGTTCCAAATTCCGTCACATACAGTTCACGCGCAATCAACAACCTGTCTAAATGGAATAATTCATAGCACAACACATCGTCAGCTCACGCTTGACCGCCAGCTCGGTGCCGCCAGCCGTCGCCTCTGTATTTAAGAATGCTACTTAGTTATTCAAAATGAAGAACAGACAATGGAGGTAGGAACACTTATAAACCGTAGGCCTCAATGAGAACGAAGCGATAGTTTAGCTTCGATACGTTCAGGTAGGAGAGGATCTAAGTCTGCAAAAGTTTTATGTTAGGTAGTTTCTATTGCGATGACGCGATTTAGATGCCAAGATCATAAGCAAAATAATCATATTTTCAGTCTTTCGTTTGGAAATGGATGGTAATAAATAATAAACTAGCAACATTCGTAAATAGAAAGGCGATAAAACGTTCCGCACGCCGGCTTCGGACTGGATCGGACGCGACTCGTCCAACATGTATTAGTAGAAAATAGCACTAATGGAGTGTCCAACCACATTTAGAAGCTCTATAATAATGATTTTCATTATAAATGTTGAAAAAATATTGCGAAATGAAGACCGCCGTAAGGTTCTTCTAGTGAAGGACGTGTCCGATTGATAAATATAAGTGCCATTTTATACAGCCAAATGTTGTCAATACCTTAAACGGTGACGATGGTGCGTCGGATGAATCGCGTCCCAAACAGCGCACCTAATGTCGTGACATCAGTCTGGTTTTGGAGTCGCGCTGACCGGTCAGCGCTGTCATCAGTCATCTTGCGGTCATCGCTATTCCAAAAGCAGTTAAAGCACTTCAGGAGCGTTACCTCTCAAACCGGCGCGGCGGGCTCGTCGGCCTCTACGGGCGCGCGGGGCTAGTCGGCGCGGTCGGCGCGCTCGCTGCGCCGCGCCGGGCGCGCCCACGTGTTGACGCAGCCGTCCGCGCACGCCGTCACCAGGCTCTCGGCGCGGAACAGCAGCGCCGTGAGCCGCTCGTGCGCGATCTTCTTGCACACCAGCGGCTCCAGCACCGGGCACTCGTCGAAGCGCGGACACGCGCCCGAGCCGATCAGCCGCAGCGGGTCACACGCCTCGCGCGCGCGCCCGCCCGCGGCGCCGCCCGCCTTCGCGTCGCCCGCGCGCGACAGGCTGAAGTTGCGCCGGTGCTCCGACCGCCGCTCGCCGAACGAGAACCCCGCCAGCCGCTGCGTCAGCGAGTTCACCCCGCTCGACTCCTCCTTCGCCTTCCCGACGCTGATGTTGAGCGTGCCGCCGGCCTTGCCCTTGGCGGAGGGCTCGCCGGCGCTGAGCTCGGCGTGCTTGTGGCCGATCTTGTTCGCCTTGGGCTTGGCGGGCGGCTTGCCGGGCGCGCCGTTGGGCAGCGCCTGCCCGTTGGGCGAGAGGTGCGCGGAGGCGCGCGCGCGCACGGGCGGGCGCAGCACGTCCTCGGTGAGGTCCCACAGGCACAGCTGCGTGTCCTGCGACACGCTGCCGAGCCGGTAGCACTGCACGCTCTCGCCGCGCGGCGGCTCGGCGTCCTCGGTGCTCTCCTCGCTGTCGGGCTCGGCGAAGCTCACGACGTACGGGTCGAACGCGACCACCGACACCCAGGAGCGGTGGCCCTGGCCGCGCGCGACGACGCGCATCTCGCCGAACGACCACACGGTGACGAGGTCGTCCTCGCCGCCGACGACGACGTACTTGCCGTCGGGCGACCAGCACACGCAGAGGAAGCCGCCGAAGTAGGAGCGCGCGCGGCCGATCAGCTCCATCGTGTCGTAGTGGAACACGCGCAGGAAGCCGTCCTGGGACACGACGGCGAGGTTGGTCCCGCAGGGGGAGAAGGCGAACTCGTTGATGCAGCTGTTGTCGGCGCCGACGAGCCAGCGGTAGAGCGGGTTGCGCGTGGACTTGGCGCGGCACGTGTGCACGGAGTAGCCGTCGCCCTGCTTGAACAGCTGGTAGTGCGGCGCGGCGGTGCCGCAGGGCAGCTCCTCGTTGTACACGTACAGCTGGCCGGACGCGTGCGCCGCCACGAACAGGTTGCTCGACCCCGGCACCCACTTGATGCAAGTGACGCGCGTCTTATCGATCAGTCTCTGGAAGTGTTGGGATTTACGTTAGTGTATGAAGATTATCCAAAACCAGAAAACACAGGCACTACATATAAAGAAACAATCATCATCATCATCACCACCCTTTTATTATATCCCACAGCAGGGTATAGGTCTCCTCTGAAGAGACAATACATTCCTTATAAGAGGAGATAGTGCAGAGGCAGGGGAGAGGCACAGAGTATTCCAATGGGCCTAAGATCACATTCACATGATACAATATAAAAAAATTATACAACAGATTTTCACTATGTGATGCTTGCTATGCAAGCTTGCTTTGTTTCAAAAATATGTAATCTGATTTGTTTAGATCATTTAAAACTATTTCCCATCTGCATATTATTATGATGAGGGGGTATGAACAATATCTTAAACTACACAAATATAATAAATAATATTTTATTGAAGTGGGACACAAAATACAACCAGCAAAAACACAGAATGATGTTGTTAGCATGTACTAAATCTTATACACACAGAATTTTTTTATGAAAATATGAAAAAGGTTAAAGGTGAAAAATCAGGACACATAATAAGTTATCTGCAGTTTATTTTACACTAGCTTTCCGCCCGCGACTTCGTCCGCGTAGAGACGTTTAACGGGTTAAACATTACTTCCTTATAGCGCAGTCGGTTAAAAAGTAGCCTATAACCTTTTCTAGGCTCTGGATTATATCTGTACCAAATTTCATTTAAATCGGTCCAGTACTCTATGTGTGAAAGCGTAACAGACAGACAGACCAGACAGACAGACAGAGTTACTTTCGGATTTATAATATTAGTAAGGATTTACATACAACTTTAAAATAATGCAACACACTCACCTCTTCATTATACAGCTTACTTAATTCTTTCTTAATAGGGTCTATGAGTTGTATTTGGCCGGTAGAAAATCCTATAACTAGAGATACACTCTCTGGTGTCATCGTGACCATGTTGAAATCATGACATGTTGGGTTTGTGCCTTTGTACATCTTTTTATCCACAGGTTTTGAGAGATCAGCCGCCTGAAAATATAGAAAATATTTGTATTAATGGAGAAAATCAATGTTATGCAAGAAGAGAAAATCTATATTAGATGTTTTCAAAATATCAAGTACAGAGCCCTTTATGGGGTTTTTGGATGGTAACTAGGATTCATAACTAACCTTTAAACAATAAATTAAAATATACTTTCTAAGGATTTATGCCTGGATTAACAACAACTGTTACTACATATAGCTAGTTTGTCCCATAAACAACTCCATATTTTGTATTTAATAAGATTTACTACATTTTGGTTTAGTTTGGTTAAAATGTAAAATTATATAGCACAGTGCCAAAACTGATAAGAAATTAATGTTTACTTTAGCTCTTTGTGCATTTTACACAAATTGCACCCTCAATAATTTCAAGTATTTTATAATTGGGTTATTAATTTTTCCAATAATTTTATTATATTCATTGCCCATTCCATACTTTCTAATCTACATGGAGACATGATCTAGGCTCAGCTATTAGAGTATGACCCATATGTTGCTGCTTCAAGTGATTGTTTTTCGAAAGATTGTATTTTTATAAGCCTAATTACAAAATTTTACGCTTCGCAGTCTTGTACTTTTGATAAAATCGGGATTTGAAAATTAATAATTTTGTATGGAAATTTGTTGTTTTGACATTTGACATTTCGGCGATGACGTCAGTTGCGTTTTGTTAACTCGTTGAGTGTTGAAAAATGAGAAAATAAAAATTATTTTAATGATTTTTCTTTTTGTTTTGTTTATTATTAGTCATTTAAAATTGGTTTTTAATTAGTTTAAATGGTACTATTCATAAATTAAAGCTAATTTGATAGTTAAAAATACAATTTTATTAATCGATAACAATGAAATATGCATTCACAAGTAACGAAACGCAAATCAGTGGCGGGCGGTTAAGCGCCTTTAGCGGTTTTATTTCTAAGTCCTTAATTTATATCCTTTGGTATAAGGCATACTTACATTCTTATTACTAAAGGGTTCTTAAAACCGACTGGCCGTGGTCCTTCGCCGTGATACTAGTCTGCCCTACACTAGAGTGCAATTCCTAAATCCGGAGGCGCGGAGGGAGTACAGCCCTCGCCCTCTGTAGCGAATCTCAGGCACCTGGGAGAGCCGGAGCGGCTGAGGCTGGTCGCCGAGGCGCCGAAGGCGCCGATGGCGATCCAAAAAGCCGAAGCTGCGGAAGCTCTCCCGGGCGCATGTGATTCGCTACGTAAGGGCGGAAGGGCTGTACCGCCCGCAGCGCCGGAGAAGAGTAGAACCTATGCTGCTTGCAGTTATTCGTATATTATTCCGTTCTTTGATTAGAGAGGAGTCATTCAAAAGTGACTTTTCATACATTTTGAGGTTAAGATAGACAAATTTTCAAAAATTCATATCTCAAAAAGTATACATCCTGACAAAGTGGGAGTGGTATAGGGGGGTAGCCTACCCTCCCCCCCTCCTCCCCCCCCCCCTCTCCCCCCCTAAATCGTGGGTTATTATTCAATAATTCTTCCCATGATCTACCTAATAAGTAAAAATAACATTAATAAAGCTTAAAATTATCATACACAATGAAAACTTACCTTTCTAACTCCTCTGTACACATAAACATAGAGCTCTTTGCCATGATTGAAACATATCCTGTCATCGGAGCCCTGGCCGTCGGAGCCGGGTGCTCCGCCCCCCGGGCCCGGCGGCAGCGAGACCAGCGACACGCGCACATGCGAGGAGCCCGATCCACTCGTGTAGCCCACGCGATTAGGCCTAGAGTACTCCGACAATGTCATTAACCGGTAAGTTCCTTCTCGGGTCACGAACTGCGTTTTCACGTCGTCCTTCCCGCCAGAATCGGATTGCACAGCCATGTTATCATATTATACGGGTTAAATTCATGGAATCGGCGCCAGAGAAGCCCCGATTAAACTTGACAGCTCAAGTTAACTAATAACGTGAACTGCACCAAACTACCAGCACTTTCATGTCTATAAACTACACCAGTGCTAACATATAACATTCAATTTTAATTAACGACTGTAAAAGTTAATTAAAGTGCATTGAATACGTATAAATTTATAAATTTGTGTTTGCTACATAAAAAGTCAGGTGTCAGTAGACATGATGACGGCTGGCTGATTGTTTATGGTATGTTTTTTTTAAGCTATCATATTTGTAGACGACAAAAGAAATGAGTTTAAAAAGCCTACACTTTAAATAGTTTTCTTAGCGCAAAATTATCAGGGTACCGTATTCTACTAGGGCAGCACCTTTTAAATTCTAGCTAGCTTGCTGCGTAGTAACGACACTAAAGTACAAATTGCACCTGAAGAATCATATTAACATAATAATATTGTAGTACAAAGCTATCTGTCGTTCTTGCAGGTCTAATCTGCTGTACTGATTTAAATAAACTTTGTTGTACAGAGAATCTACAGTATAAAAGTTTCTTTTTAACCGAATTCACTATAATAATGAAGTAATCGGTCATATTTTGGTAGTGCTCCCGTCTCCTGCACCAAAAGTAATACACGCAAATAGGTATCAGCTGTTCTGATTGGGTTCGATTCCCAATCAGAACAGATATTTGAGTGTATTATTTTTATAATCCGGTAAACTATACTCGGATTTGTAATTCAAGATCAAAAAAACTACGACAGATACGTCACTGTCAAAAGTGGTAAAGTCACTTATGTCACTCTCAAGTGATGATTTCAGGTTTCGACAACCTTTTCGTAATATAATACTTTATTTTATTTAATGCCAACATCACTTATTGATAATTAAGGCGTAAAAAATAATAATTTCTAAAAGTAAAAGGGTTCATACTATATCTAATAATTAAATGCATTATTTAGATATAAATTATAGTGGTGTGTCGTATCGTATCGTATCGTTCTCAAAATTGTATTGAGCCTGACTATTACTTACGTATTATAACTTCTAGTAAAAAACTTATAAATAACTCATGTCTAACTAATTTTAAGAAGACATAATTTTGAGCAATAGTGGAAGAGTCGGGAAGATAAAAAAAATATTTTCTTTGTTACGGATTTAAACAACAAAAATTTAACACAAAACATAAACTTAAAACAAAACAAAATCACCACGGAGCAAAAACATTCGAATACTCGGAACAGTTACGCACTATTTCCCGATTAGTTATGATGTGTAATATATTAATTGCGTCCGAGTATGTTCTTAACTTAGCTTAACTAGTTTATTGCACCAAATGTTATGAATCCCTGAAGTGTTACAAGTACAATACCATGTTTGTTACCAAAAATTATCGATGTTTAAGTTTTTATTAAGTCGTCTTGCATTTATGGAAATATAAATAACTGGAATTACTGATGAAAATCATAGGATTAATATTACCAATAAATTTGTTATATATGGTTGTGTTTGGCAAAAAACTGAATTTACTATTGTAAAAATATTTTATTGCAGTGGCAACCTTGTAGTAGTTTTTTTGATCTTGAATTACAAATCCGAGTATAGTTGTTTCTGGTATCCGTAACACAACTGCTTATGTGACTTAGCATAGAATAAGATGAATGTAGGTATAATGAATGTCCGTATATCCAGCAGGACCCTTCGCCTGATCCTAAAATGAACCAAACTTTCACTTCCGTAATAATTATACTCGGATTTGTAATTCAAGATCAAAAAATCTACTACAAGGTTGCCACTGCAATAAAATATTTTTACAATAGTAAATTAAGTTTTTTGCAAAACACAACCATACATAACAAATTTATTGCTAATATTAATCCTATGATTTTCATCAGTAATTCCAGTTATTTATATTTCCATAAATGCAAGACGACTTAATAAAAACTTAAATATCGGTAATTTTTGGTAACAAACATGGTATTGTACTTGTAACACTTCAGGGATTCATAACATTTGGTGCAATAAACTACAAGCTAAGTTAAAAACATACTGGGATGCAATTAATATATTACACATCATAACTAATCGGGAAATAGTGCGTAACTGTTCCGAGTGTTCGAATGTTTATGCTCCGTGGTGATTTTGTTTTGTTTTAAGTTTATGTTTTGTGTTGTTAAGTTTTTGTTGTTTAAATCCGTAACAAAGAAAATATTTTTTTTATCTTCCCGACTCTTCCACTATTGCTCAAAATTATGTCTTCTTAAAATTAGTTAAACATGAGTTATTTATAAGTTTTTTACTAGAAGTTATAATACGCAAGTAATAGTCAGGCTCAATACAATACGTATAATTTATATCTAAATAATGCATTTAATTATTAGATATAGTATGAACCCTTTTACTTTTAGAAATTATTATTTTATACGCCTTAATTATCAATAAGTGATGTTGGCATTAAATAAAATAAAGAATTATATTACGAAAAGGTTGTCGAAACCTGAAATCATCACTTGAGAGTGACATAAGTGACTTTACCACTTTTGACAGTGACGTATCTGTCGTAGTTTTTTTGATCTTGAATTACAAATCCGAGTATAGTACCTTCCGAATTGTGTTAGTAAAAAATTAGTACCTTAACAGTTTTACCAAAAAATTGACTTTATTTCCAGCAGGACCCTCGGTGGTTTGAAGGTCTGTAGACCTTTAGTGTATGTCACTGTATAGCGATGAATTAGTACCTTTAGATTATTTTTGTTTTTGTTTTTAAAGTTATCAGTTTATTAGAAATAAACCGACAAACATTTTATCATGCCAGCAGGACCCTTTTTTGTTTTGAGTCTTTCAGTCCGGACAATCATATTTCCTAGTAGCATTCTATTAGTACCTTCAAAAAAACATATTGCTTAATTCAAAGAATGAGCAATAATAAGTATATAAATCAGATGAAATATTTTAAAAAGCAACATTACTAGTGTTGTTAACCCTCGACGCAATATTGTTTATATTGTGTAACCAATGGAATAAAAATCAGTTTGTATTTTTTTTTACGATTGACTTATGTCGTTTTTCTATTGTTAAGAAAGTACCTTACTAATTATTCTGCCGCGAAATTGTATAAATTATGCCTTTGTTTATCAATTTGGCAGAAATTAATTATTAAAACACTTAATTTTCAATATTATCAAATAATCTTTTTTTCGTTTGCTTAAACTACGTTTCTTATATAAAATACAAATTTATTTTAATTTTCTAACCAATGAAAATATAAAAAATATTGCGTCGAGGGTTAACGATACTACGTAAAGTCGTCTTTGGGTGTAGGAGTAATGTTGCTTTTTAAAATATTTCATCTGATTTATTTACTTATTATTGTTCACTCTTTGAATTAAGCAATATGTTTTTTTGAAGGTACTAATTGAATGCTACTAGGAAATATGATTGTCTGGACTGAAAGAGTCAAAACAAAAAAGGGTCCTGCTGGCATGATAAAATGTTTGTCGGTTTATTTCTAATAAACTGATAACTTTTAAACAAAAACAAAGATAATCTAAAGGTACTATTTCATCGCTATACAGTGACATACACTACAGGTCTGCAGACCTTCAAACCACCGAGGGTCCTGCTGGAAATAAAGTAAATTTTTCGGTTAAACTGTTAAGGTACTAATTTTTTACTAACACAATTCGGAAGGTACTAATTATTACGGAAGTGAAAGTTTGGTTCATATTAGAATCAGGCGAAGGGTCCTGCTGGATATACGGACATGTATAATGATGTGTTATATTTATTTATATTTTGTGTGATAAATGACTATGTATGAACAGGGGTATAACAACATTATAAAATGATAATAAAGATTTAAAAATATTTTTATTTTATTACTTAATACATAATTGTGTACTTAGATGGTAGGAAAAATAATAAAACAATGCTTTGAAGTGTTTACCCATCTACTTTCTCCTCTGGTTTTTTTTGACCAGTATCAGGAGTTTTATCATCAATTGCATTTTTATCATCTTCATTCTCTGGTTTTTTGACTTCACTGGAAGGTTCTTCCTTCCCTTCCAAAAAGTTATCCCATTTCTCAATTCTTTGATTTAATGCTGCATCAGTTTCAGCAATCCTGTATTTGGTTCTACCGTCCCAAATCTCTGCAGTTATCTGCCTTTTACCGAACCACCTTCCATTCATGAGCTGCACTACAGCATCAGCCATTTCAGGCTCTTTCATTGTTATCTGTGCCACTCCCTCAGGGTGCCTGTCATAGATAACAACTTTCCTGACCTCCCCACACTTTGCTGCTTCTTCTCTCAAGTCCTGTTGATAATCAAGTATCAACTGGACTTCCTTATCAAAGTCTGATGAATGGAATAAATTCTTTATAATCACCACTTTTTCGTGCTTCGATCTTTCACCTATGAATTTCTCTGGCCTCCAATCAAACAGCTTCTGTTGCATCTTCTTTAACTTTTCAAGCTCTTTCTTCTTTTTCTTTTTCGGTTTTAAAGCTGGATTATATTCACCTTTTAACTGAAAATGGGCTCTTTCCACCTTAATTTTCTGCCCTTTGAAATCACTGCCATCAAGTAAGTTCAAGGCTAATTCTACAGATTCAATCTTAATGTAAGTGCATAAAGCATCACCCTTGAAACAATTCTGTTCCTTATCATAATAGAGTTTGATCTTCATCTTTTGAGAACTTGGGTCTCGCTCCACAAGACCACATTTTTGCATCAAGTCGACAAATTCCTCTTCTGTTGTGTCCAATGGCAAATTAGACACATAGACCTTTGTGTTTTTCTCTTCAGATTGCTCAAACCACTGAGGGTCATTTTTCCTTTTGACTCCAGCTGGCTCAGATTTCTTTTGCTGTTCTTTCTTTTCCGATTCGAGTTTATCTTTCTTACTATCATCAGTGTTTTCAACAAATCCATAAGACATTTGGTAGTATGCCAGAAAGTCATCATCAACTTTTGGTATCCATGCTTTCCTTTCTGTGTCCCAAAAGAATTTTGAACCGTCAGCTTCTGTGTAAATGTGGGTGTCATTTTCGTAGCTGTACACTCTACCCGGAACTTCCGCTCCAGTCTTCGGATCCCAAGCGTTAGTAGTCTTATTCCATAAGTACTTTTGTTGTGTGGTTGGATCAGTGTAAATAGCATCCTCACCTTCATAGGTTATGTAGGGTGCATATTCACCCCATGCTGCATTTGAAGTTTTGTCAGTGTCTTTAGTTTCTTTAGACTCACTGGAATCTTCATTTGTTGAATCCTGGTTCGTGTTTGATACCGAATCTTGTTGTTTTTTATTTTCATCTATGTCAACTTCTGTCGTTGAACTTGATTGAATTGTACTTTTTTCTGTATTATCTACATCTTTGCTGGTCGCATTGGTCGCTACTTCTGAAGATATGGCTTTCTCTTTAGCCTGTAGCTCTTCATCAGCTAATTTTTGAGCAGTCTCAGACGAGAGTTTGATGACAAATCCAGATCGCTGGATTTTGTCCTGTTTGGCCATTGTTGCAGTACTTTCGGATAGCACAATTAACCCATTATTTTCTTTACACTGTAAGCAATGAGATCAAGCTACAATTTTAAAACAAATTGAGAAAATTTGGAAAATCCCCAAAGAAAATGCAAAAACACCTTTATCTACAGATAAAAAAGTATATTATGTTATTTTAACGCATGAACGGCAAGGCATCTGTCAATTTAAAGAAGTTCCTTTTTTTGCCATGCCATTACCACATGCATGCGTGTGAGAGAGCCTGTTAGATTTTAATTATCTTTCTACGTTTAATGAATGATCTCTGACCCTCTGAGACAAATAGGTACTTAAATCGTCATAACTCATATTTAACCGACTTGAAAAAAGGAGAAGGTTCTCAATTCGTCGCATAATTTAATCTTACGATAACGTCAAGGTCAAGGACAAAAAAAGTACAAAAGTCACAAACTGTCACTGTCATATTTCAGAGGAAGTCAATTGTTTGCGGTTTGCATATATATTTTCAGACTCGTTATTTATCACTTTCGTGTATTATCAGCAGTTCATTAAATTTTAGCATTTCTGTGCTAAATAACAATCATTCCATCCTTACACTAAATAGTATCGCGCGGGTCACATTGAAAACTCTTCACCATGGAAGATTTACGAGATGTTCATCTTGTGCCACTACCGGACTCCCCGTATGTGAAACCATTCAGGATGGTGTATACCCAAAACGGCAGCGAGAAGACCTGGGACTTACTGCAAGTCCATGACAGCGTCGCGATCATTATCTTTAATGTTACAAGAAAAGTTCTTATCTTTGTCAAACAATTCCGTCCTGGTAATAATTATTTAATATCATCTCTTACAGTAATTAAGTATATAACAATATTACATCGTTTCTTTCGGTTGTAGCAATATACTACAACAGTATCCATCCTGATGACCGTGAAGAAGATTTCATAGACACCAAGAAGTATCCAGCATCATTGGGTATAGCACTGGAAATGTGTGCTGGCATCATAGACAAGGAGAAGTCTATTGATGAGATAGCTCAAGAGGAAGTATTAGAAGAATGTGGATATAATGTTCCTATGAATGAATTACACAGAATTATGTCTTATAGGTAAGTTTGATAAATATATTTATGTCAGCCTGCTTAAAATTATAACTTATAATTTCGATTTCATTATTATGACTAACATTACTTTCACATTAATATACATTACAAAATATTTAATTAGTGTGCCATTCAGCGCTTGCTGGGTGTTAGTTTGTAGTTATGGAGTGGATGAGTATAAAAAAATGCTACCTAAACTCTCTATTCCATATGGACAAACACACAACCGCTGGCACATTTAATGTAAGATATAAATAACCACAAGAGAAAATTGTATTTTTTATTGAAATGATAACAAGTGTTTATGAATTTTTATTGCAGATCAGGTGTTGGGGTTCAGGGCTCATTGCAGACGCTTTATTACTGTGAGGTAACAGATGACATGAAAACTGAACAAGGTACTCTTTAAAATATATTGTTGGTTCATACTAATTATATCAATAGTAATCTAATCTAATTAACCCCATCCCTAGCACAAAACTTTATATTTGAGAAAACTAAAAATGATTAGGATATTTACCATATTGTTTTTTTTTAATGAGCTCCCAATATTTCGGCACTGTTGCAAGCCCCATGATCATGGGTGAACACAGGTGAGTTCTCCCGTGATCATGGCCTGTCCCGAACATTTTCAGTTTTCTAATGTGTGTAGCCATGACAGTTTAAAATTTAACGTCTGATTTGCACCCCCTCTAGCCCAAAACATAACATTTGATTTGCCCCCCTTCTAGCCCCAAAATTAAAATCAGATTAAAAATATATCTATTAATGGAATGTTACAGGTGGTGGAATTGACGATGAGCTGATTGACGTTGTGGAGATGACGATCCCACAGGTGGAAGAGATGCTGGAGTCCCCTGGCCCGCTGCCGAGCCCCCCAAGCTGTCTGTTTGCGCTGATGTGGTTCCTGCGCCACAAGGCCGACAAGTACAGGAAGTAGGCCTCGTTTCTTTATATTCCCCCAGTTACATCTATTTACTGATAAAATACCTGGGTTCAATCATTAAACCATTGTAATGTGGCCTGGAATTATAGAACACTGATATGTTTGGGGTTATCTATCTTTGTCACCACCTATTTAGGCATTTCACAGTTAACATTGGCCTATTTAACATTTCTAAGCAAACTTTACAAAGTACAATGGTAGTATTTAGGCTTCTATCAATTTATGGCATCCATTTGAATTGTACTTTCTTGCTTTTGTGTAATGTACATTTGTGAGATGTAAAAAGATAGTTGTACAATTTGTGGTCTCAGTATAAGTACAAGAAAAGAAAGACTTCTATTCTCTATGTTGTCTAAAATTATTGTTCATGTTTTACACAGGAGTTTTGAAAGGACTTGTGGCGAATGCAAAGAAACTTCATTGTAAATGAAGATTTTCCAAGAAAACTATGGTAATAATAATTTTAACTTATCAATTTGCATAATGTTTTATCTGTGTTAGTAGGTATGTATGTTTTTATAAAGTTGCCATAGTTTATCAATAAAGGTCACAACATAATTTTATTTTATGATATCCTTGTAGATAATTTTATTATGTATTGTATGTATGAAACAATTATTGATTAGTTTAAATTATTTTAGAACATGTAAGTGAATATCCACATTCTAGTTAAACAAATAAAATTATTCTATCTAGCAAAATTTCTTCACCATATTTATTTGTTGATTGACTCATCACTTTTTATGTATCTTTGTTGTGGGTGTATTATTATAAATAGGTTACAATAGCATCCATAATCCTCCATTTCCGACTTCCAAATGAGTAAGACAAATAAGTAAGGTTTATCTTAAATAAAATACTAGCTAATTATATAATAATAACAATGCTTTACTATTACATTAATACAATATTGTAATTATGTATGTGATTTAGTTCTAAGTCCAATTGACCTAGTCCTGTTAGAGTGATGTTGACTGCTAAGTTAAATGAGATGCTAGGCAAATGTGTCACTCTAGGAACTAAATCAGCAGTGCAAAGAGCCACAATAGTACAGTCTGTGGGGACATATAAAAGCCTCTGGTCTGCAAAAGGTGGAGTAGAAAATGTTTTGGCGTTATATTGCTTACGTATGGCAGTTTAATAGAAATCCAAGTTTTCGACCTCGGGGGGCGCATGCGCGAGCCGCCATCCTGAATTAAAGGTGCCGAAATTCGTTTTTTTCTAAATAACGTCTAAACAGTTTACTTTATGACTAAAGTGTCTATGAAAAGCATAAAGAAGACAAAATTACTTACATTTCCTTCATACATATTTATTCTGTAAGTCTTATAGGTAAAAGTTTACAAGCGATGGAAAAGAACGAAAAAATTATTTAAATCTAGTATGAATTTGTTACTACGTGTTTGGTCTGGGATAAAAAAAAACCCAGAAGACTGGGGCTGGAGATATAACACCAATGGGCTCAGTCCAATAAAAACAACTCAGAAAGCTGCACCCCTAACGCTTTTAAAAGTAATTTTTTGCCACTGTAAAAAAGGATGCAGTAGAGCATGTAGTTGCAGAAAAGCGGATTACAATGCTCTATTGTATGTGGGTTCTGTAGTGGACAGTCCTGCGGAAATGCGGTAGAGATTCGGATAGATAACGAGGACAACGATGACGATGAAATTTCATTGCTGGAAACCCATTTTTTTAGAAACAGCGACATTGAAACTGAAAATTCTAGCGAGATTAATGAAGATGTCGACATTCACCTACCTGGGCCATCAAAAAGGTGTAAAAAATAAATAGTAAAATTTTTAACCAACATTTTTATTAAATTGATGATTTTTGTAACTTTTTATTTTTCATCTGCTTTTATGTTTTTACCTATAAGACTTACAGAATAAATATGTATGAAGGAAATGTAAGTAATTTTGTCTTCTTTATGCTTTTCATAGACACTTTAGTCATAAAGTAAACTGTTTAGACGTTATTTAGAAAAAAACTAATTTCGGCACCTTTAATTCAAGATGGCGGCTCGCGCATGCGCCCCCCGAGGTCGAAAACTTGGATTTCTATTAAACTGCCATACGTAAGCAATATAACGCCAAAACATTTTCTACTCCACCTTTTGCAGAGCAAAAATACCTGCGGACTGGATTACAAACAATGCTCTTTCAGTATTTGTTAATTAACACCTGTGATTGTAATATGCCTTTCTGTGATTGAATCATAGAAACTATGAAATAAATACAAATGTTATGGATGATATGCTGTTTTTATTGTGTTCCTACAATTATTAGAATATTTAAAGGTTATCTCAAATGAAACAATTGTGAAGTACATAAAGTATTTAATACATATCCTCAGACTAAACAAAACATGAACCAGTCCACAGACAGACTCGCTATAAAGTATTCTCCAATGTTGCCCTTAAATTAATAAAGCTAGTTCATTCACAATTCCTGAGATTATATCAACCAAGCAAACCCATGTGTACACTAGTAAAGAGTTCAATTTCCAACTACTGGAAAGGCAATTAAAGAAATAATCTAATCATACCACTTTTCCGATAGATAAAGTGGCGACAAATTAAATAAATAATACCTAGTTAACATAATTAATTGGTGATGGTAATGGGATCAATAAACATTCCATTTTTCAAATAACAAAGTATAGGGGCAACAATATAAATTGGTGTTGCCAGATTAAAATATCTGCTGGATGACCTAAATTAGACACAATCAACTTTTATAAACTGTTAAATTGGTTCTCTTTGACATTCAAAATGTCACAAGTCTCTACGAGTACAAATTTTATTAGTTTTAGTGGTACCTAGTTAAATACTTATGATACCTTGTCATCCAGCAGCTACGTTATTCTGGGAGACTGGGAGTTGTCTGTGGACTGCCTCACGACTCGGCTGTAACAACGGGCGCTAATGTATCCGCGTGAGGTCCTCCACGATCTTGATGAGGTCGTCCACGGTGGCGTCTCGCTTCATGCCGTCGCTGTCGTCGATCTGCGAAACAATTTATCATATTGTAGTTGCACAAAGCCGGTCAAGTGTAAGTCAGATGGGTGCCCTGAGAGGTCCGGATAAATTTTTACATAATAATTAAAGGATTATATTGTGGCTGGCAACTTTAAAAATAGTGTTTTATTTTATCTGAATCATTTTTAAATTACAATTCGAGCAAGTTATTCATGTTGATTAACAAATTTTTATAGCTACTGCAGCCAATTTCGTTACAAATCGATTCTAACCTGCATGAGGTCGAGGAAGCTCTCGATGAGGTCGCCGTCGATGAAGCCCTCGGCCGCCTCGGTGGTGAGGTCGGAGTGGAGCGAGAGACGAGTGCGGTGTATATCGGTACTGACCTGCATGCCCTGTATCGTCTCCTTCTGGATGTCCCTGGTGAGGTCGAGGAAGCTCTCGATGAGGTCGCCGTCGATGAAGCCCTCGGCCGCCTCGGTGGTGAGGTCGGAGTGGAGCGAGAGACGAGTGCGGTGTATATCGGTACTGACCTGCATGCCCTGTATCGTCTCCTTCTGGATGTCCCTGGTGAGGTCGAGGAAGCTCTCGATGAGGTCGCCGTCGATGAAGCCCTCGGCCGCCTCGGTGGTGAGGTCGGAGTGGAGCGAGAGACGAGTGCGGTGTATATCGGTACTGACCTGCATGCCCTGTATCGTCTCCTTCTGGATGTCCCTGGTGAGGTCGAGGAAGCTCTCGATGAGGTCGCCGTCGATGAAGCCCTCGGCCGCCTCGGTGGTGAGGTCGGAGTGGAGCGAGAGACGAGTGCGGTGTATATCGGTACTGACCTGCATGCCCTGTATCGTCTCCTTCTGGATGTCCCTGGTGAGGTCGAGGAAGCTCTCGATGAGGTCGCCGTCGATGAAGCCCTCGGCCGCCTCGGTGGTGAGGTCGGAGTGGAGCGAGAGACGAGTGCGGTGTATATCGGTACTGACCTGCATGCCCTGTATCGTCTCCTTCTGGATGTCCCTGGTGAGGTCGAGGAAGCTCTCGATGAGGTCGCCGTCGATGAAGCCCTCGGCCGCCTCGGTGGTGAGGTCGGAGTGGAGCGAGAGACGAGTGCGGTGTATATCGGTACTGACCTGCATGCCCTGTATCGTCTCCTTCTGGATGTCCCTGGTGAGGTCGAGGAAGCTCTCGATGAGGTCGCCGTCGATGAAGCCCTCGGCCGCCTCGGTGGTGAGGTCGGAGTGGAGCGAGAGACGAGTGCGGTGTATATCGGTACTGACCTGCATGCCCTGTATCGTCTCCTTCTGGATGTCCCTGGTGAGGTCGAGGAAGCTCTCGATGAGGTCGCCGTCGATGAAGCCCTCGGCCGCCTCGGTGGTGAGGTCGGAGTGGAGCGAGAGACGAGTGCGGTGTATATCGGTACTGACCTGCATGCCCTGTATCGTCTCCTTCTGGATGTCCCTGGTGAGGTCGAGGAAGCTCTCGATGAGGTCGCCGTCGATGAAGCCCTCGGCCGCCTCGGTGGTGAGGTCGGAGTGGAGCGAGAGACGAGTGCGGTGTATATCGGTACTGACCTGCATGCCCTGTATCGTCTCCTTCTGGATGTCCCTGGTGAGGTCGAGGAAGCTCTCGATGAGGTCGCCGTCGATGAAGCCCTCGGCCGCCTCGGTGGTGATGTCGGAGTTGAGCGAGCGCCAGAAGGAGTGCGGGATCTTGCCGACAGACTTGATCGTGTGGGTGAGACGCTCTTCTAGTTTGTGGAGGAACTCGTAGAGCTCTTGTGGCAGTTGGACGACTAGGCCTGTTGACAAAAAGCAAGGTTAGGTTAGGGTATTTCATAAAAATCTTTTTGCAGAATAAACTATTTCATTTCATATAAGTCTTCAAGGTTAGGTCTTTGTACTAAATTATTGCAGTAGGGATTAGACAGATAGGGGGTAGATAGTAGGTATATCTGATAGACTGGCTCGGTGGAACAGTGGTTAGTGAGCCTGGCTGGCGGTTCCAAGAGTAGTGGGTTCGATTCCCACAAATATTTGTGTGATGAACATCGGTGTTTGTTCCGTGTCTGGGTGTAATTATGTATTTAAGTATGTATTTATAAATATATATGTATGTATATCAGTCTCTGACGCCCATAGTACAAGCTCTGCTTAGTTTGGGGTCATGTGACTGTGTGTGGAAATGTCCCAGATATTTATTTATTTATTATTTTATTATTTATACAGTGTTTAGGAGGCAACATTAACGAGAGTGCATGAGGAATTGGTCAATGTCGATTAGTTGAAGGATGGGGGGGTTATAAATTGGTATAAGTGTCTGTCAAAAAATTGTAAACAAAAAAAAACCCGCCTTCAAAAACCCGACTCACTAAAAATTACAAAATAATATAATACGAACATTAATCTGGGTATGAATTTGATATGTTGTTGAAGGCGGTGCCGTTTATATTTCATGCAGTTTTCCATAAAAATTTAATTGGCACCGCCTTCAACAACATATCAAATTCATACCCAGATTAATGTTCGTATTATATTATTTTGTAATTTTTAGTGAGTCGGGTTTTTGAAGGCGGTTTTTTTTTTGTTTACAATTTTTTTTCATCCTTTTTAGTGTTACATTTTTTAGCACCCTATTAGTTCAGCTCACCTACAATTCTACTGATATTATAACTAGTAGTTTTAATATGCATACAGTATTGAAAGAATTATCCTTTTACTCTAAACAATTAAGGAGTTGACCTTCCATCATCAGCTCAACATTATAACATTATGATTACAAGAAGCAATGCCAATATAACTTCAGAAAATATGTGAAACGTGGTACATGTGCCTATAAAATTTAAGGGTTGCCCTAGATTTCTCCTGGATCCCATAATCAGATCCTAGATTGGACCCTATTAGTTTAGCTCACCTATAATTCTAGTGGTATTATAACTAGTAGTATCAATATGTATACAGATTTGAAAGAATTATCCCTTTACTCCCAACTATTAAGGAGTTGACCTTCCATCATCAGCTCAGCATCATAACATTATGATTGTCAGAAGCAAATGCCAATATAACTTCAGAAAATATGTAAAACGCGGTACATGTGCCTATAAAATTTGAGGGTTGCCCTTGATTTCTCCTGGATCCCATCATCAGATCCTAGACTGGTCAACCTAATAGTTTAGCTCACCTGTAATGCTACTGATATTATTACTAGTAGTCTTAATATGTATACAGTATTGAAATAATTATTCTTTTACTCATAACTATTAAGGAGTTGACCTTCCATCATCAGCTCAGCTTCATAAGATTATGATAGCTAGAAGCAAATGCCAATATGACTTCAGATAATATGCAAAACGCGGTACATGTCCCTATAAAATTTGAAGGTTGCCCTCGATTTCCCCAGGATCCCATCATCAGATCCAAGACTGGTAAAAATGGGACCACCTCGGAAGTGAACTCTATCCAACCAAAAAAAAATTTTTGAAATCCGTCTATAATTGACGAAAATATCGGTGAACATACATAAAAAAAAAAAAAAAATAAAAAATATTATACATACAGACGAATTGAGAACCTCCTCCTTTTTTTGAAGTCGGTTTAAAAGCGTCGATGGCCGAGTGAATAAGGTCGTTGCTTGCTATACGAGAGGTCGCCAGTTCAAACCACGCCACGTATCACTGCATTTTTCAAATTTGAAATGCATATGTATGATTATTCCACGCTTTCACGGTGAAGGAAAACATAGTGAGGAAACCTGCACATCTACGAAGAAATTCTTAGGTTGTGTAATCGACCAACCCGCACTAGGCCAGCGTGGTTGACTAAGGTCGGATCGCCCTAATTCAGGATAGGCCCGTGCCGCAGCAGTGGGGACATGACCCACCACCTTCCCATGGTCCTTCCCGCCTTGCGGGGTAAGAGCCATGACGCAAGTACATGGCTCCTATATGGGCTGATGATGATGTGTTTTTTTTTTCGAAAGGACCTAAGCTGTTAGCCTCAGACGGCTTCTACAACTTCACCGGGCTGGCGGGGGAGCGGAAGGCTCACAGCCCTAGTACATTTAAGCAACGTTTGCCTGAGGGTGCCCCCGAACGGGGCTCGAACCTCGGCTCAGGGCGTTGCTGGGACGGTCCCTAATGCGGACGTAGGTTTGGGGAGAGAAACGACCCGGCACGTGCCGGTATCGGGTAGTGAGCAGAGACGCGGAAGCTGAAGGGCGGTTTCGCGACGTTCTAGGCTCCCGCCGGCGGGGGCGGAAGATCGGACGGTTATTTGTAGTGTTAGTCTGTGTCGCGAGCTGTTGGGCTAACGTGATGGGATCGTCGGGGTCTAGGAGAATGTTCCTAGGCCTACGCTTCGAACGTGAAGCTACGGAAGGGGTATTAAGATGATGTGTGTCTGTGGCATCGTAGTTATTAACCGCGACCAGCGAGCTGTGCTGCATCACGTTCCTCATGTCTCGCTGCTCGCTACTCACAGACGGCGCCGGTGACGGTGGCGACGAGCACGGGGTGCGCGACGGGCGCGTGCGTGTCGGCGTGCTGCGCGACCAGCGAGCCGTGCCGCATCACGTTCCCCATGTCTCGCTGCTCGCTACTCGCGCTCGCTGCTGTTACTCACAGACGGCGCCGGTGACGGTGGCGACGAGCACGGGGTGCGCGACGGGCGCGTGCGTGTCGGCGTGCTGCGCGACCAGCGAGCCGTGCCGCATCACGTTCCCCATGTCTCGCTGCTCGCTACTCGCGCTCGCTGCTGTTACTCACAGACGGCGCCGGTGACGGTGGCGACGAGCACGGGGTGCGCGACGGGCGCGTGCGTGTCGGCGTGCTGCGCGACCAGCGAGCCGTGCCGCATCACGTTCCCCATGTCTCGCTGCTCGCTACTCGCGCTCGCTGCTGTTACTCACAGACGGCGCCGGTGACGGTGGCGACGAGCACGGGGTGCGCGACGGGCGCGTGCGTGTCGGCGTGCTGCGCGACCAGCGAGCCGTGCCGCATCACGTTCCCCATGTCTCGCTGCTCGCTACTCGCGCTCGCTGCTGTTACTCACAGACGGCGCCGGTGACGGTGGCGACGAGCACGGGGTGCGCGACGGGCGCGTGCGTGTCGGCGTGCTGCGCGACCAGCGAGCCGTGCCGCATCACGTTCCCCATGTCTCGCTGCTCGCTACTCGCGCTCGCTGCTGTTACTCACAGACGGCGCCGGTGACGGTGGCGACGAGCACGGGGTGCGCGACGGGCGCGTGCGTGTCGGCGTGCTGCGCGACCAGCGAGCCGTGCCGCATCACGTTCCCCATGTCTCGCTGCTCGCTACTCGCGCTCGCTGCTGTTACTCACAGACGGCGCCGGTGACGGTGGCGACGAGCACGGGGTGCGCGACGGGCGCGTGCGTGTCGGCGTGCTGCGCGACCAGCGAGCCGTGCCGCATCACGTTCCCCATGTCTCGCTGCTCGCTACTCGCGCTCGCTGCTGTTACTCACAGACGGCGCCGGTGACGGTGGCGACGAGCACGGGGTGCGCGACGGGCGCGTGCGTGTCGGCGTGCTGCGCGACCAGCGAGCCGTGCCGCATCACGTTCCCCATGTCTCGCTGCTCGCTACTCGCGCTCGCTGCTGTTACTCACAGACGGCGCCGGTGACGGTGGCGACGAGCACGGGGTGCGCGACGGGCGCGTGCGTGTCGGCGTGCTGCGCGACCAGCGAGCCGTGCCGCATCACGTTCACCATGTCGCCCACGTGGAAGCGGCCCATGTTCTCGAGCTGCTGGCGGTCCTCGTCTGTCGTTGCAGCGCTGAAACGTTATTATGTTAATTCTTAAATCTACCTTATAAAATTTTAGGGTAACAAGCAAATCTCACCAAAAACTACGTCACCATAATTTTTTAAGTGCAGGGGAACGAGGATCAAAAACCAGTCAAACTAATAGATTTTACGCAGCTACCGCGCTCCTAAACTGTAGCACAGGCTCACCACGTGGCACCCACCTCGCCACCACCTAGCGCCAAAGTGCGAGGCCCC
Organism: Maruca vitrata; assembly: GCA_039566165.1. NCBI lineage: Eukaryota > Metazoa > Arthropoda > Insecta > Lepidoptera > Crambidae > Maruca > Maruca vitrata. The sequence goes on along the minus strand of CM076928.1, from coordinate 12,754,069 downwards.
ACTTGTGCGTTGCGCTGCGTTGTGTCGCGTCCATTATTCGCTATGGATAGATAAGTCATGGCAGCGCAGCACCCTCCCTCCGCTTCGTGTCTTGTCCGTCGTTTCGTTGAAATTTTGCGCGCGACGATCTAATAGGATATGTATGGAAAACGTGACGACGCAACACAGCGCAACGCTCAAGTGGGGCTTCGCTCTTACAGCATGCACAGTACATGACGGCGGCAACAACACAAACAATCAGACCGGTCTGGGGGTCGGCACATTATTGGACATCACTTAGTGACCAAGTCAAAGCTGATTGGTTGTTACCAAATTATCATCATCATCATCAGCCCAAATACGACCCCACTGCTGGGGCACAGGCCTACCCTAAACTAGGGCGATAAGGCTTCAGACCGAATACGACGGCACTATTCAACCCAGCGTGTGAACCGGGTTACAGCACGATATACTATGATCTACTCACCCGTCCTTCTGACAGATGAACAGGTTGAAGTTGTTCTCGGCGCCGAGGAACGTGTCGTCGTCCAGGATCTCCACGGCCGTCATCCAGTTGGGGCTGTGGTCGCGCGCGATCTCCTCGAAACTACCCTCCATCTACAAGCGGTAATGTTACAGTGTACATTTAATTAACACGTTCACTGCTGAAAACACACACGCTGTGTTTTCGTCATCGGAACGCGTGTGCTGAGCTAACACGCCAGGCGTGAGCGCGAAATTCTCAATGCATCGGTGCGGCGCTACCCTCCGTGCGGACCCACACACCGCTTGTGTTTGCCCATACACGCGTGGCGTGTTTGGCCGCCCCGCTGTATGGGATCATCTTAAACGCCAGGCGCGTGGCGCCGCACCGGCGTCTCGTCTATTCGAAATTTCGCAACGTCTGTGCGGGCGACACGCTGAGCGTGTGGACATCCGCGCAGCGGGTTGCGATCGATTTTTAGGGCCGCAGTCAACGTGTTAAAGGTACTTTACTGTTGAAACCCCATAGGAAATAGGTTTGAGAAGCTCAATCAACACTTCCAGTGTTTAGCACTTAAAATAACGAGAGAAGAGGGAGGCATCATTGGCTTTAATAATATTATATTATACACTACCTACTTAAAATTTATCCATATGGAACTACAAAATTACTATGCGATGTTGGACCATATTCCAAAGAGTTTTGTATGAAGATTAGCCAATTCTGTACCGCTACAGAATTGGCTCATGGTACCGCTACCATGAGTTTAAAAGTGACAAGACTCGATATCGCCTATGTAAAAAAATGTCTATGAAAAAATGTACAGCGCCCCTAGCGGTAACGCTAAGAACGATAGGTTTTTAACGTACGTAAGTTTTCGATAGCTAACTCATGGTAGAGCTATTGTATGGTGGTATATGTAGTGGTCTCCTCTTTAAGCGTTCTTTCAGGGTGAGTGCGACAGGCTCAATATAGTCTATTGTGCCTGTCGACCTTATATTTGGATCTCACTACTCAGGTGGAGTGAGGTCATTTTGTTAGCTTAATATAAAAAAAAAACATTATTCGCTTACCTGTTTATACTGCAACAGGAACATGGACCGCATGATGTCTCCGACGAGTATGAAGTCGCCCTTCACCTTCAGGTACAGAGCTACGATGTTGTTGAAGTGGCTACACTCGAGCCGAAGCTCTTTTTCAGATGTCCATTCGAATAATCGTACCTGGTGAGATCACGTAACAATATTAAACAGTTATAAATAATTCATGTAAAAAACAATGCAGACTGGCTTGATTATAAAAAAATATAAAAAGTATCTGCAAATAAATGAATTTTCTTTCATTCATTCATTCATTCTCTCACTCACTCTCTAATCTAAATAAAATTATTTTATTTATTTATTTAGGATATCCAACAAATCTTACACTAAACAAATATAAACAAGGGTAGAAATTAATCACAGCATAAAAAGGGAAGGATTCAAGTTTTAGTAGAACTCACCGTACTGTTGATTGAAGCTAATAATTTTCCATTGAACTCTACTAACGCATAACACGCCCCCTTTATTTCTTTCTCTGCTACTTGCACTAGTTTCCCTTCCGTCCAGTGGAATAATAATATTCTACCCTGAAACAAGAATTAACTTTTAGTATACAATATTATTTATGTACTAGCAGCATAGGTCACAAAATAACTTTACATATTAGTAAACTAATTAGCTTCTGCCTGCGACTCCATCCGCATGGAGAATTTATCGCGTAAAAACATTACACACCTCCAGCAGTCATTTAATTATACTTCGTTCTTCTGGTGTGATTGCGTAAAACACAGAAGTTACCATCACATTTACAGTCTTATTTATTTATTTTTTGGGAAACATTAAGCAATTACACTAAGCACATTTAGATGTAAATTGCACACAAATCAGTTAAGTCTCCACTGTTAATTATTTATTTATTTATTGGACTACCAACATAAGATACAGCAGTTTTAACTTAAGATTAAATAACTATCACTAACTTACGGCTAACTGTTAATTAGTTCATAACCTGAACATACTAAATCGGCCAATACTTATTAGTCATGATAAATGAAGATCTAGTAAGTTTGTCATTAGGTAACGTGAAAACACGACAGTTTTTACAAGATTTTAGACTTTCGCGTTCCATTACACTAAAATTAGTCTTTATGGGTCTACACGCGATATTAGGAGTAGCAAATTACATAGCTAAGCATAGTAAGTGCATACTGCGGAAAGTTAAGTCTAATATGAACCCGGATACAGTGAGTGTTGTGTGTCAGACAAATGTGGGTAGCTGTACAAATGACATTAGTGCTGCTTCGGAGGTGGATCAAGAAATTCACAACCGCTGTGGCCGACGAAGACGGGCGGCGCCAGTTCGCTCGCGAACACGATTGGTGTAACCCAATCGAAACGTCGGGCAGTAAGTAGCTATGTAATTTGCTACTCCTAATATCGCGTGTAGACCCATAAAGACTAATTTTAGAGTTTTTACAACAATTAACATTTCTAACTACGGCGATCGACTACAAAAATAGAGTTACGATACTAGCGCCGAATTAGTATGGTTTCTTCTAGACTTGTTATAAATTAAATAACGTTCCCGACCTGCTTGGGCTCGGACTCCTCGGGGTTGACGATGGCGGTGCCGACGGCGTAGTAGTGGCTGGGGTCGTCGCTGAGCCGGCACGACACCAGCGACATCGCGAACTCGTTCGTCATCAGCTGGTGCGCGTGCAGCACTGCAACAGTACGAGCTCATTAATGTTAGAACTAAACAAAACATTGTATTATAATAATTGTACTATGGTCCAGCTCTGTGGAAAATCATCTGTCGAATTTGTTTCTTTGTCTATGTTAGCCCTACAACCTACTACAATCGTCCTATAGTAGTTAATCTTCAACCTCCAGTAGGGCTACCATGAGTTTAAAACTTACGCACTCGATATCGCCTACGTAAATATGTCTATGAAAAACTTGTACAGCGCCGCTGGTGGTTACGCGAAGAACTAAAATCGGCCGTATGAAAAAAACAACTCGATAGGTTTTTAACGTACGTAAGTTTTCGATAGCCAACTCATGGTAGGCCCTCAGGTGCAGTATGGTCCTCTCACTCACCCTCAAATGTATGATGGGGGGGGGGGGGGGGAGCTGGAATGGCTCTCACTCCTAAGTCATCTTCACCCTCTAGGTGCAGTATGGTCCACTCACCCTCGAAGGTGTGATGGTCGAGCACGAGCAGGTTGTGCAGCTCCAGGTCGACGGCGTGCGGCGCGAGCTTGTGCGTGGCGAGCGGGGCGGCGGCGGCGCCCGAGGTGTTGGCGGCTCCGCTGGACGCGCTGGCGCGGACGCCCTCCACTCGCATCGTGATCACGCCGAACGTCTGCAGGTCACAGAAAAAAATACTGATAACACGCACAAAACACTGGTTTGACTGGCTCGGTGAAACAGTGGTTAGTGACTCAGGTTCAAAACCTACGGTTCCAAGAGTCGTGGGTTCGATTCCCACTTGGGACAAATATTTGTGTGACGAACATCGGTGTTTGTTCCGTGTCTGGGTGTGTTATTTAATATATTTAAGTTTATTTGTGTATCCACTGTTGATCCTGATTTGCGTAACACAAGTGCTTAAGCTACTTACCACGGGATCAGATCAATGTATGTGATGTTGTGAAATATTTATATTTATATTTAAAACAAAGTCGATTTCTCTGTCTGTCTCTGTTTAAACTACGTGTCTACGCAGTAGCCCAAAACCGCACGGGGCGAGGAGCGAGGGGGTCGGGTAAGCGTGGGCTCGCGCGCCGGCACATAGCACAGCGCGCAGGCGCTCGCACCATACGTAACGCGCATAATAACCAATATTTCCATTTCTTATTCTTTATTTTCAACACTACGCAACGGATTTTAATAGATAAAGGGATTCAAGAGGAAGGTTTATAAATTATCTAGGTTTGAGGAATAACTTGACTTAATCTAAATCTGACCGCATAAGGCAAAGCTCATAAAAAACATAGGCCCACACCCACCGTATATCGTATACACCGCGACCATCCGGCTCAAAGGACCATAATGTCTGACATAAACCTGCATACGTAACCAAACCCAGAAACTAGGTTTTGACCAACATAAGTGAATGTTCACATCCGAACGCGATATTAAGAAATTTTTGGACGTTTGCGAGCAAATTTGGAACCACAAAAGAGTGATTTCTTCTCTAACTCATAATCATAGTTACCTGTGTGGCCTCCTGGTAGGCAATGCGACGCGGCGTCTCCGATAGCGGCACGGTGCGGATGTGTAGCTTCTGTATCTCGTCGATGGTCCCGATCGTGACTGTGCTGTCTGTGGCCAAAGCTAAGCTAAGGACGACAAAAGGTTCAACTGTTAGTCGCTTACACGTTCCATACTAAATTGATATTAGTTGGAGTATAAAGACAAATTCCTACATATAGCTGTGTGTTGTAATTTCATGAAAAAAATATTTTTATATTAAGTTTGATTAAGCGTCCGGTCAGTTTAAGGGTAAAACTTTCAAGCTGCCATTGCCCAAGTTCATGGATATATTTTCCATACGACCAATGTATCATTTTTTAATTTTCCTAATTTAGAGTTGGTTTTTTTCCTAACTGACATAGTACAATGATGGCTTGTAGCCTCGTCATCATCACCGGACTTGGGGGGGCGGATGGCTCTCACCCCTAGTAGTTCCAAAGAGTAAAAATTAATCATGATAAATAATAATAACAAATAAATAATGTCCCATTATAAAATTGAAACACAGTAACAATATCAAACTCACCTGTCTGGATATGCGACCGCGTTGAGTGAACACATGTGCGTGACCTCTTTGAGATTCACGTTAGAGAAAACTAGTTTATGGTTCGAGCTGAATATGACGGTGGGCCGGTCCGAGCACGCGAATATGTTTGTCGTTGATAGGGATCTGTGGACAAACATTACACAGTTTCATAGATTAGAACAGGAACAACAAGAAGATGTTAATATTTCGTTTAATTTTTATTAAGATGTTAATAAAAATTAAACGAAATGATGAAATTTTATTATCGGCCAATAAAGTTGGATTATTGACCGATGAAGTTGAATTGTCAACTAATAACGTTATACAACTAATAAATTACCAAACGATATTAATGAATTATCAACTCACAGTGCCTGTTCACACCTAGCGATTTCGATCGCGGCGATATCGCTGCGTGCTCGCATCGCCGATAAATCGCGGCGATATCGCTCAAAAATCGCTAGGTGTGAACACGCTGACAAAGTTGAATTATCAACTGAAAACTTGAAATTACAAAACGATAAAAATTAATTACCAGTCGACAAAATTGAATTATAAGCTGACAAACTTGAATCATCAACTGACAAACTTAAATTTATCAACTGACAAACTTAAATTATCAGCTGTCAAACTTGAATTATCAACTCTTAAACATGAATTATCAGCTGTCAAACTTGAATTATCAACTCTTAAACATGAATTATCAGCTATCAAACTTGAATTATCAACTCCTAAACATGAATTATCAGCTGTCAAACTTGAATTATCAACTGACAAACTTGAATAATCAACTGAAAAACTTGAATATCACCTAGAATCAGTGGCGTAACTACAGGGTGACAAGTCGGCAAAATGCCACGGGCCCCCACCCGATAGGGGGCCACAGCCGAAAGGGGCCCCCGGTCATAGCAGAATCTCAACCACCAACACACATACACATTAAGGTAAAAAAAAGAACGTGGTGTGCACGGGTCCCCATCCGAAAAATTTTGCCACGGACTTCAACGGGTATAGTTACGCCACTGCCTAGAATTATCAACTGTCAAACAGCTGAATCGCCTAACCTGAAGGTCCGGAGCACGGTGGGCTGCGTGCCGAGCGTGAACTTCTTCTTGTTGGCGAGCGCGCCGGTGGCCTGGTCCACGGTGAAGTAGAACATGGAGCCGTCGCCGAGCGCGCACAGCAGGTAGCAGACGCCCTCCAGCACGCAGATGAGCAGCGAGCGGGGGATTATCTCTGGAGACGGTGATGAAGGTTACCGAACTGATTTTGAACTTTATTTACTTCACATAAGGTCGAAAAACTTCGTATTACTTCGTAACTGTGCCCTAAGATCAATCAATCAACTTACAATCAATATCCTCGTGGTCCCGCTTAGGTACCTTTCATAATGTACTCCGAACGCTGATGGAAGAGTAGCGAAGTTTGTACCTTTTCCATGCAAGTGGGGACGTATATAAATCGATGATGACTGAAGACTGGCGGTAGTTGAGGTGTGAAACCCATCCGCTCCCCGCAAGCCCGGTGATGTTGTCGAGGCTACTCCAAGCCATCATCACATGTCAGATAGGAAAATAAAAGTCTAGCAGACGCCCTCCAGCACGCAGATGAGCAGCGAGCGGGGGATTATCTCTGGAGATGGTGATGTAGGTTACAGAACTGACTTTGAAATTTAATTACTTCACATAAGGTCGATAACCTTTGGAAAAACAAAACTGAAAGTCAGTATGTAGTAGGTAGTCTTCAACTTCTGCTTTGTGACATAAAAAGCTGTTTATACACCGTGAAATTTTAGTGGTTGTTTTCCCGCAGTAAAATGATTCTATCTTAGTAGTACAATAGATTTGTGCAGTTCTTTTTTGTTAAAATCAATAAATGCCGGTTTTACGAAAGGTTTAACCGAAACTCGAAAGCACGTTCGAACCGCTTTATGACTTAGGGTGTCAAGCTTCTTCAGCTTTAAGCATCGATTTCATGCGGCCAGCAGTACCTGATTACGTCACATAAGATAGCTTCTCACGTTTTCGAGTTGGAAAATTATTATTCTGAAAATTTGAAAAAAAAAATTTTTTTTTCGTGGAATTATTTGCATGATTCGATAGTACTACTAAAGGCAAATCGTTCTGCCACGGGAAAACAACCACTAAAATTTCACGGTGTATAGACTAGTCTACGTGGGCTGGTGTTCCGTACCTCCGGACAGCTTCTCCTTGTGCAGCGGGCGCAGGTCGGGCAGGCGCAGCACCTGCACGGAGATGTCGGTCCACAGCCCCACGCCCAGCAGCGCGCTCTCCCCGCCCGGGCCCAGGTCCAGGCACGCCACTTCTTCGTCCATGCACACCTCGCTGCGGGCACGAGGGAGGAAAGGGTTAACAAAAAGCGGCTTTAGAAAACTGTGCGAGCTCCCGATATTTCGGCACTGTTGCAAGCGAGAATGACGGTAGATCTTAGAGCAGACATATCGGTGTACCCTCTTTCTAAGTATTTTATTACGCACAACTCCACTACCATCGTTCAAAATATAGTCACTCTGAATTCGATCAGTGATTCAGAAACGGAATCAGATCAGATGCGATGAGTGTAGTGTCGTGATTCCCTGGAGGGCCCCTATACTCTTTTGAATAAAAATCATAATGTCACTTTTTTTTAACGTCACTTGTGATTTTTTACTAAAATGACCTTTAGTTTGAACCATTCTGATTATTAACTAAGGGTTTGAAAGGTGACATTTCCATAGTCAATTAAAAATGCAACTTGTTGTTTGGTCCACTCTGGTTCTGGTGGCCTCATATACGTCGCTCAAATAGGTTCCAGCCAGAATACCAGCGCCACAGCGGCTTCATGTCGTTGTGGCATATGCTGAGGCTGGGACCTAGTTGACCACTGTTCAATGTTGTGTTCCATGTTGTTTTCTTGTTTACTTTTTTGTTTGTTTATTTTTTTTTCTTTGGCTTATTTTCTTGTTATGTGGTCAATAAACATTTTTTTTTTATTATTATTTATTATTATTATTATATAATAGTTGGTTCTGTAAGACACTCACGTGAGCAGCTCCAGCGCGCCCTCGTGTATCGCCACCAGGTAGATGCGCGGGCCCGCCGCGCACACGGCGCGCGTGAGCCCGCACGCCACCACCGACACGCCGCGCGCGCCGCCCGCGCCCCACGACGCGCCCAGCTCCCAGCCGCCCGCGCCGCGCACGATGAGGCGGATGCCCTCGTCCGTCACCTGGGGGGAAGAGATGTTGAACACACACACTATGGCAAGTAAGTTTGATGAGCAACCAATAGATGGCGCCTTCAGGTACACTTCATAAGGGGTAACGTTGCGGTACGTGGACGCGGGGCACGGGTTTAGGCCGGTTGTAGGCCTGGTTTAGTGTGGTACTGACCATAGGTACGGACTGCTTATGTATATATACGTAACTTCAAGGAACGTTTAAGGTTGGATTTAGATTGCTCCGTACCGAACAATATCACCCAAGCACGCATTTTTTATTACTCTGCACTGACGATCAATCTCTCTAAAACCAGCCGTATACAAAATGACCAGGCGCGGGGATTTCGTGTTAACTCACGCCCGCTTTAACGCGCAGACCATATCGACCGAATACTGAAAATAGCGCACACACAGTACAAACGTATACTACCGTAATGTAACTACTTGGTGTTAAAAATAATATTTATATTATTTTCATACACAAAGAAAACAGACTTAAACAGTAAATTCCAAGAACTTAGTTTATATTATAATCTAATGTTTGCCTACTTACTTGAATAAGTTGATTGTGACAAACATTGCCGGTGAAGAACGTTTGTCGGTCGGACACGAAGCCCTTTATTTCAGTCTCTTCAACTTCTTCGCCATTCAAGGCCAAGACTCTGAAACAATCAGTTTTAATACAATATAGATTTGGTATTGATTCCCTAACCTGAACTATTAAATTAGATATTGTATGTCCTGATTTAGTAGCTAAGAGACACCGGCAAGAATCAATCACTTTGATTACAAATATGGGAACTTTAAATTAGAAACTTCATACATACACATACAGTAACAGATCACCTGTTTATACAATCCAGTTGATGTTACTTAGTGTCGCGTTTACTGCAGTAACTGCACTGAGTGTAATAACGACATTTCTCTTAGTACATGATAATTATCTTCCTAGTCCAATAAGAGGTTTTGTTTTTCTAACTGACACACAATGATGGCTTGGAGTAGTCTTGTCATCATCACCGGACTTGCGGGGGAGCGGATGGCTCTCACCCCTAAACCAATACAAGTAGTCATTTGCATCCCGATATACACTCGTTTACTGCCTTACACTGTAAGGAAGGCACAAGTTAGATCAAACAAATGCACCTCCTTATACCAGCTCCTCCGTGTGGTCGACTGGCGGGAAGTGGCGCAGGACCGGCCTAGGTGGAGGAGCTTAATATCGGAGGCCAAGACTCATTTTGGGTCGCTGCGCCAACCTAGTAAGTAAGTATACCAGCTCCTCACTGACCTGGTCTGCCCCACGAAGGCCAGCACCAGCGTGTCGTGGTAGGAGGAGTCCTCGGCGAGCGTGAGCGCCCACATGCCCTTGATGCCGGGCAGGTCGATGGACGCCTGCTCCTGGATGCCGATGCCGTTGCGTATGATGCGCAGGGAGCCCATCTTGAACGCGCCTGGAGTATTTATTTATTGGATTACCAACATAAGATACAGCAGGTACATGCACAAAATACAGTAAAACATAGAGAGTAACTGTTCTTACAATTAAAGGTAATCACATCATGCTAAAAATGATTAAATGAGAGACATGGTAATATAAAACTAGGGTAAGAGAAAGAATAAAGCAGTAAATCAGTGTTACATTTACTCTTGATATAGGAGAGCGTAGCTGACGCCGTATCGGTCCATACGGCATCAATGTTGCTTCATGGGACTGGCGTACATGGATGAGTAAGTAAAATGCTTCATTATTTGGCCTCCCTAAGAAACTTAAGTTTTTTGCTAACTAATTGATACAGGGTCCTTTCAAGACACACCATGCTACTGTCTCCATGTCTTTATTTCTTCAGCCGCAGGTATGTTAGATTTAGTTACTTCCGACTAAAAGTCTCGATAACAGTAGTAAATAAGTACCAGAATAGCACCACATGATTTTTCTGTACACAAAGCAAAAACGGTTACAAAAGTTATGGTGGGTGAGAAGGATTCTCATTTTCCTCACCTCCTCCTGACGACCTCACGGCTGCAACAACCATATAAACCACGACTACTAACAATCTTGACATGATGGTGTCAGGACGCAGATAAGACTCACAGTGCACATTAGTTTAGGCTCCTATTGTACTCACCGGAGCATATGATCAGCTGGTTCTGCCCCTGCCGCTCCAGGTCCACGACGCACACGTACTGGTTGGCCTCGGTGCTTCCCAACAGTTTCCTATAGCTAACTCATGGTAGCGCTACAGGAACTAGAGAATCACAGTCAACAGTAGTTAAAGCTTTATACTCACCGGAGCAGGTGATCAGCTGGTTCTGGCCCTGCCGCTCCAGGTCCACGACGCACATGTCCACGATGGGCGCGAGGCTGGTGAAGCTCTCCATCGGCTGCACGTACTGGTTGGCCTCGGTGCTTCCCAAGCAGTTTCCTATAGCTAACTCATGGTAGCGCTACATGAACTAGAGAAACACAGTCAACAGTAGTTCAAGTTCTTTATACTCACCGGAGCAGGTGATCAGCTGGTTCTGGCCCTGCCGCTCCAAGTCTACGACGCACATGTCCACGATGGGCGCGAGGCTGGTGAAGCTCTCCATCGGCTGCACGTACTGGTTGGCCTCGGTGCTTCCCAAGCAGTTTCCTATAGCTAACTCATGGTAGCGCTACATGAACTAGAGAAACACAGTCAACAGTAGTTCAAGTTCTTTATACTCACCGGAGCAGGTGATCAGCTGGTTCTGGCCCTGCCGCTCCAAGTCTACGACGCACATGTCCACGATGGGCGCGAGGCTGGTGAAGCTCTCCATCGGCTGCACGTACTGGTTGGCCTCGGTGCTTGCCAAGCAGTTTCCTATAGCTAACTCATGGTAGCGCTACAGGAACTAGAGTATCACAGTCAACAGTAGTTCAAGCTCCTCTGTACTCACCGGAGCAAGTGATGAGCTGGTTCTGCCCCTGCCGCTCCAGGTCCACGACGCACATGTCCACGATGGGCGCGAGGCTGGTGAAGCTCTCCATCGGCTGCACGTACTGATTGGCCTCGGTGCTTCCCAAGCAGTTTCCGATAGCTAACTCATAGTACCGCCACATAAACTAGAGCATCACAGTCAAGAGTAGTTCAAGTTCTTTATACTCACCGGAGCATGTGATCAGCTGGTTCTGCCCCTGCCGCTCCAGGTCCACGACGCACATGTCCACGATGGGCGCGAGGCTGGTGAAGCTCTCCATCGGCTGCACGTACTGGTTGGCCTCGTCGCGGGTCGTCGATAGCCGCACTAGGGCGGAGTCTCCTAAACGGGACCCGATGAACACTACGCCGTTGTCCAGGTACGTCATGCACTCCGGGATTGGGATGTCACCTGTAATATTGATAGATGTAATCTTTAGGATTATAAAAGCGTCGATGGCCGAGTGGTTAAGGTCGTTGCTTGCCATGCGAGAGGTCGCCAGTTCAAACCCCGCCACGTAAAATGTTTTTCAAATTTGAAATTCATATTTACGATTGATTATTCGACGTTTTTACGTTGAAGGAAGATCCTGAGGAAACCTATGAACGAAATCTATGACTAAGGCCTTATCGCTCTAGTTTAGAATAGGCCCGTACCCCACCAGTGGGGACGTATATGGACTGATGATGATTACTATTATAAACGCGAGAGGAAATTAGTCGCGCTTTCATATTTAAGATTACTGAACCGATGTAAAGGAAATTCGGTACACAGAGAGTCAAAAGCCTGAGAAAGCACATTAGCTAATAGTCGACCAACCCGCACTTGGCCAGTGTGGTCGACTAGGGGCTTGTCGCCCTAGTTTAGGATAGGCCCGTGCCCCAGCAGCGGGGATGTATATGGGCTGATGATGATGATAATAGTCTAATGAGGTAAGAGAGCATGCTTATGTTAGAAACAAAAATAATCTAAATATTGTAGTCACTACTAGTAAAAAAAATGTCCAGTGAAAATACTTCTATACCCGAATCCCCCACTCACCCAACAGTTCCACCTTCAGGTCCTTAACAGTCTGAGTGCCGTCCATCTTCTCCTGCAGCTCCAGGAGCAACATGAACAGCCGGCCCGCCGTGTCGCCCAGCAGGTACCGGTGCCCGGGCGTGTCCACGCGACAGTAGCAATTTATAGGAGTAAGCTGGAAACATATTATGTTAAAAGGCCACATTGCTGCATTTTTTCCAGTACCCCAAGAAGATGGCACCCATTTTTGAAGTACTACAAGAACTAAACTAAAACTACTACTGTTACTAACATGAAAAGTATGCATCAATTTCAGAATATTCATAACATTTATGTATTGTAATCTCACCAAAAAACTCTTGACACATTCAATCTTCTACAAATAATCAGATACTAGAACGAAATGTTTGTTTATGATGCAAAATAAAGGAATCAGATCTGATCTGAGAACTTTGAATTTACCTTTATCTGTGATGGAGCGACAGCAACATAATTTTGTCCATCATGATAAACTATTGACTCTTGTCCAATCACAATGGCACCACCTGCACAACGAAAATAAATAATTTATTTAGACATTAAATACCTATAAATAATAGAAACATTCAATAATGTTATTTCTCCATTTACCAAGAGGACTAGGCACAGGTATGAGTATCGACGCCTCCATTTCCACATTATCCTGCTTCCAGGGTATTTTACAAAATTCCTTATCTCGTAAATTTAGTTCATGTGTCTGGAAAAGAAGTAAAGTTTCAGCACAAATATCCCAAAATACAGCTTAAATAGTATTTTCCACCACTGTTTTATACCTTTATATGTCTGCCATTGAGATCTTGGTGGATTAAAATCAATGTTGGGTTGGCACAGCCATGCATAAATTCAACATCAAATACATTTAATTCTTCCAGCCTAAAACAAAAAGTTAATTAATAATATTTACTTTTAATTTGAATCTTGTTCATCACATAAGTCCAAGTAGCATATGTGGAGATAAAATTGTAGAGATTTTTTGCATAAAGAGCACTAATAATATACCTCAGAGAAACAGCCTTCAGTTCTGTGGAGTCCTTATCCAATGGTATAATTTTAAACAGTCCATCGTATAGCCGCAGCCCAATGACCCTTGCTTGGGGATCGATGACCGCCAGCATCCCATTCTCCGAGGGCTTCCCGACCCTGCTGGACACATCGCCGTGGGCGCGAGTTATGACCTCCAGCTGATCGTTGGCGCCCATCTTCCACTCGAGGATCATGGCGTTGTAACGGGCAGTGAGTATGAATACTAAATCTTTGTTCTCATCCTGTAATTAAAAAGAACCAATAGGATAAACTTTATAGATGTGTTCTTTATATTTATTCCTTTATGAATCTTAACTAAATAATAGGACTTCACTGTTGTATCACAGGTGTAGAGCATGAATCTTATTTAAAGTGTGAATGTAATAGTGATTCTTACTTGAAAACTAATTTTACAAATTAAACTCACATGTATTGTTATTCTAAACATATTATTCAGAGACCCGATGTTTCGAGCTCTTTACTTTCATCATGGTCATGGGCAAGACTTGCCCATAAAATCTGTTTTATTGTTCGCACAAATAATAGACTGTTTAATCAAAAAATATACCATCCTAAGATGGTGTTAAGGTGTAGTTTACTTATCAGTTGAAATAATTACTTACCGGAGGCCTGAACATCTTCATTTTAGCTACCCTCCCATACAGTCCAACTTCCTTCATGGGCCGCAGCCCTTCCGGTGTGACCAGGTACATCTCCAGGCGGGTCACCTTCGCCACCAGCAGATTCAGGTCCGTTGGAGATGTGAAGTTTCCTGGTCATTGCAAGGTATATTGCAGTTTTAACAACAAGTTTTTTTTTAAATCTGATGTTTGCCTAATTTGGGAACCCTAAACTGAATAACTCAGCTATGCAGCAGCACCTTCATTTGTTCTAACATCAGCTAATCCAAAAAATCAGTATCCTACTGTATCAGAATCTAGTAGTAAAGTAGCACTGGAATATTGTAAATACCTACGTTTGACACATTTTGTACAATATATTTCTTTGCACATGTTGTGGGTTCCCTAGTGATCTTTATATACCCACTTGTTAGTGGTGGTTATAGGTACAATAACTTAACACTAGAACAGGTTTCTAATAGGCTATTGGCAATACAGAATTTTAACATTTGTACTTAGTTCTTCTTTGGTTAGTATCTAGGATTGTAAATCTACCAATAGGCAACATTGCTAACACCTAACCATTCGCTTTGCTAAATAATCTAAGACTCACTGGTCTATGGCTTATCGTTTTATTACAAGAATACAAGATGTTCCAAGAATTTTTATTACAAAATCAGTATAAATAATTGGGTCACCGAACATTCTTTCCATTCTAAAATCGTAGAAATGTCGGGATGTAAAACAATGGTGAGGTCGCATTTGAACAAACATTTTATCGTCGTTTGTAGCGTATCGAGGTTATCGTTGCTCTAGGTAGCCAAATGACAGTGTAAATAAGACCCTATTGATGCAATTTATGTAGCAAGAGTTCAATCAATCGCGTCAATAATACAACACAAAAATATATAATCAAGACGAAAATAACCTCAATGCATATAGATAGTATAAATTGTCAGCTTTTACCTGTAACACATGCTATTACAGCGGTCGGTTTCTGTGCCGTCACAACGTAATGGTAAGCCATGGTGGTATTTTACAAATTCAAGACACAATTAAACTAGATATCATAAATTTTTCGTTTAATAAATCCACAACACAACTCCATCAAACAGCGGCGTTTGAAATAGATTAAGGTTGTAATCGGTTGACATAAAAACATTGTCGATGTTCGATTAAGCAAGAAAGATTTATCGACTATCGATAAATTTCTCAATTGATATAACTAGCGAATATTATAAAAATTTAAGAACAACACATTACTTATATTTAAAATTATATTCCTTTGTTTGTATGTATGTCAGTTAAGGTGCGGAATAAACTTATATAAAGTATTATTATTAATATCTTGAAAATCATCGACATCAATGAAAGAAAGGATCAAGAGATGGATAATATTTTTTTAAACAAGCAAAGGGGTCGCATTCTGCTGGTATGTATCGTTTAGGTACGGGATAAAAATCGAAACCTTAGGTTTTTGTCTAAATAAACCTTGCGCCTTTTGAAACCTAATGATAACTAGAAAATCCAGTCTACAAGAATACAAACTGTCTAGTCTAGTCTAAATACTTCTCTGATATTTAGGCGTTTAAAGAGATGTGTATCTTTTTTTAATAGTCCAGTAGCGCTACCATGAGTTTAAAAGTTACGGACTCGATATCGCCTACGTAAATATGTCTATCAAAAACATGTACAGCGCCCCTGGTGGTGACGCTAAGAACTAAAATCGGTCGTATGAAAAAAAACAAATCGATAGGTTTTTAACGTACGTAAGTTTTCGATAGCCAACTCATGGTACCGCTACAGTCCGTTTTAGTAAGACAAATGAGTTATTTGGTTTTCGATTCAGTAGGTAATTAAAAACAATATCATGATAGAAAAAACAAGCACTTAACACCATCTTTCACATTCTGTGTGTATTATAACGGGTTCAAATTATGGAACAACATAAGTAGTAGATACTCAATCCCAGATGGACTGTCTTGGTAGGCAGTGATGATCTTCACCAGATCGCCGACAGCGTTTGCCTCAAACCTATGCATGATTAAATCGCTTTTGCAGGTGGCTCATCAATATCGCGCAACATGTGGATGTGGACCTTTCTTAGGCCCTGTCCGGGAATGCAATACCTACGCGCGTTGGCGAGATAATTGTAGCTAGGGCATCGAAAACCCGTTCAATTTTCAAAACCCGGGTTTTCGGGTTCCAATGTAACTGAAACCCGGGTAACCCGGGTTTTCGAGCTTTTTTCGAGCTTCTTGTTTTTTGTTATATTTTTTTATTTCTATTACGAAACATGCTAAAAGCTGGAGGTAAACCCGTAGTGAGGGAATTTCAAAGGCTTTTTAACGCTGTCCTGTTCGAAGGGAGAACTCTGGAGGCGTGGAGTAGGAAGGGTGACAAAACCCTTTTGAAGAACTATCGACCCATTTCCCTGTTAAACCACGTCTACAAGCAAGCTATTTTCAAGAGTTAAATACTTGCTTATTTTGGTCTTTTGTTCTTGTCGACCTCATATGTGGATCTCACTACCACTTACCATCAGGAAAAATGACAAAGCGCAGCGCCTGCATCGTATGTAGGTGGCATCACTGTCCAGCACGTGTCGTTCGGGAGTGGAAAGGAGAGAAGGGACTAGCTGAAATAGCTCTTCAAAGCATTCCCCATTATAGAGACGGTAGAGAACACTTAGACCAGCAATGTCTCAAAGTAATTGTAGAGGCTCCAGGGTTCCGGACACCTCCAGATCACCGACAACACGGAAAGCTGCAACCTATTGAGAACATCGAGCAAGTATTTTGCGGAGCCATGCTAGAAGTGAGAGAAATATTCCACAAATGGGCCAACATGTGCCTTATACAAAAGGCAGAGCTGCACCGGTGTGAATAATCGCTGCACACTGTTCAGGATCCCCAGTTTACGGGAGGCTGTTCTAATGACGCTCTCATTGTAATCCCGCTGGTTCAGGTCGCAACGAACATCGATGCCCAGGATGCTAAGGCTATCCTGTATTGTCATGTAAGGGCTCTGAAGAGTAGAATGGGAAAGGAAAGGAGACACTTTACCACAAAAATACACACCTGTGTCTTCTTGGCATTGAACTAGACAAGATTGCCCCCTTCGGAAATGCGCTTCAAGACGCCGTCAAGCTCGGCGAGAAGAAGGTTCCTCTTTTCCTTGGTTTCGGTCTGCTTTACCCCAGGTCTTCATAGCAATGGATATTGCCTAGTGACAACATGTCATTGATATGCAGCAGAAACAAAGTCAGCGACAGGACGGAACCTTCTGCCTGCATCGGCCTACGGATGAACTTGGACAAAACCAAGGTCACGTTCACGGCACCGTCCTCGAAGGTGTTCAAAAATATGTGTACCTTAGGCAGACTCTGCAATTGGGTCGAAACATCTTTGAGGACGAGTTGAATAGATGAATTGAGCTGGGCATTTGGGAAACTACGCAGAGTCTTCTTATCGTCAATCCCACAAAGCCTAAAGACGGTCAGTCCGTCCTACCCGTCATGTATGGAGCCGAAACGTGGACACTGAAGGCACGGCTAGTCCACAAATTCAAAGTCGCTCAGCGGGTTATGGAAAGTACTATGCTCGGTGTTTCTCTGCGGGATCAAATCAAATCGGGAAGTTAGGCGATCCAGCAGAGAACCAAAGTCGACATAGCTCATCGCATCAGCAAGCTGAGGTGGCAGTGCGCTGCCATCAGCTATAAAACCGACAACTGCTGGGGTAAATGGGTTCTAGAGTGGAGACCGCGTCTCAGCAAACGAAGTGTAGGACGCTCTCAGGCCATGTGGAGTGATGATATGCGCAGGACGGCTGGTAGGAGCTGGATGCGAGTAGCCGAAAACGAGAAGTGGCGTGCATTTGGGGATGCCTGTGTCCAGCAGTGGACGGAAATGGGCTGATAATGATGATGATGGGTGGTCGACGAACAGACGGATCACCTGATGGTGATGGCAACACCAACATTTACAGAATAGTTCGTGTTTTTGAAGCATTTAAAAAACCCGAAAAACCCGGGTTTTGGTTTTTCAAACCCGGGTTTTTTGTGACTCTTAAAACTCGGAAAAACCCGGGTTTTTAGGACCGGGTAAACCCGGGCTCGATGCCCTAATTGTAGCCAATACATTACTGATTACGTCCACAAAAAATGTGCGTTTTGTCTCTGGCCTTGTCCAGAAAGGCGAATGGGGGTTATCATGTGTGAAATGGCCGCTAGGGGCGCTTGTGTCGAGTGAGGTCCTCGAAATATCAAATGCCACTGTTTGCGGGTCGCTTTTGAGGGTTTTTTTTCTATTAACATTCTAATTTGAACAGAAAGAAAAACCGTTTAAAAACGAAGCTGAGGAAAATACTTACGTTCGCCCTTTTTTTAACTTATGGTACGGAACACTGTTGCTTGGCCAATAGGTTTACGTTTCAACGTATGTTCATTTCTGTTTTGAATCCTGGATTCGGATGGTATTTTCGGACCTCACTCAACAGTGGCGCTGCCTGGTAAGCGCAAAAACGATAGCCCCCGTTCACCTGTATTGGCTAGTATCTCGCCAAAACTAATCGACCATTCTACGGGTATTGGCAAGATACAACCCAATACGGTTGAGAGAGACAATTCGTCTTTTAAAACTAGCAGGATCAACTCCATATTGAATAAAACTCAGGCTGTTTAAAATATATAGCTTTATTACTATGTGTATATTCCTATTGTACTATATTTACAAGTAAAAAACTCTTAATATCAAATATATCAGTCTTCAGTTTTGCTCGGAGGGACGCTCTCGAACAGCACTTGGGTCAGGAATGTGAATTTTTCTGGAAAATAACATTAAATCATGAAAATCCAACAAATGTATCTCATCTGCATCTCACTCGAAATAGAAACTATGTACATATAAACCAATATATTTTCGAAACAAAAGAAGCTATACTTTAGAAAAAAAATGTTTGTTTTTTACTATTCTTATAAACTTTATGTTCAATCCACGATAATTTCAATATCTATACCTTCGCCCAGCACATGGCGTGTACAGTTTATTAGCAGGACATTCGAAGGTTTTAACCATTATTGGAAACTCATAAAAGAAATAATCTACTGAATTTATTTGGTTCCAATTTTATATTGTAGTCTTCATGACTTCTCGTCATCCAAATCTAATTAATAGTCAAAACAACCATACATTTTTATGCTAGCAAATGATGACAAAATTATTGGCGCCATTACGAAAACAAACATGCTATACCTATAAAGTAAGGATAACGATCGGCTGCTATTGACTTCAAAGCCGTAAATTCTTTCCAACAAAACACTAACCCAATAAAGCCGTAGGCGTCTTCTTATAGTACACAAAGACCGTGTAAACAGCCGCGCCCATCACTATGAACCCGACGGCCATCAGATACTTCACTGACGGGTCATGGACGATCGGGAGTATCGATAAGAATATCGCGACGAACAGCACTATGTATGCGACTATGGTTGGGACCCGGTATGGTCTGGGTTTTGTCGCTTGGGTTCGGCGGAGAACTAGTAGCGCCACCATGGCGAGTCCGTAGAAGAACCAGAGGAACCAGCTCGCGAATTCTATGAGCGTTCTGATGTTGCCGACCATGATGAAGATGGATGTTAGCAGGGCCTAGAAAGAATGAAATGAATTGTGGATTAGATACTAATAATCAAATGAAACTTTGAATGTTGCACATACAATGTAGCAGCAGTTGTATTTATGTTGTTTTTTTTTTAATTTATTACACACACTAACAGAGTTACAGTAGGTACATTATAAGACAAAATGCTAATAAACTCTATTTAGGCTGTAACTCCACTTTTAAGTGTGAACAGCATGTTTGGCACAACCGATCTAAACATCTAATATTTGGTCACAAAAAATTAAATAAATAATTAAAAATTAATGTCAACATAAAAAAATAAAGATTAATTACAGGTGTTGGAAAAAAATATAATGTTGTTATCCAATAATCATTTTGACTTGAACTGTTTAATGTTTTTCGCACGAAGCACATTCAATAGCCTTGTATTCCCCGTAGAAATACTTAGGTATTATCGAAATTAAGGTGACCAAAGTCACTGCTATCAGATCATGAAATTCTCAGTAATCATTTCAAAGGTTGTATTGTTAATTGACTAAGCAAGAGAAAATCTGTCGCTCAATTAGATTTGATCCGGGCCCCGTTCTGCCGTACCCGTTACCCTCAGGTCATGTAAAGAGAGTATTTGTTTTCCTTACTTTCAACTATGTTATTTTGATCATCCTTAAGAACTCCAGAGCTCCAGACCTTTGTCATCATCACTTGGGGGAGCAGGGATCCTTCACACTAGAAATCATAAGTCTTCTTTTACCTGAAAGGCGACGGCCGGTGCGGGAGTCAGCCTCTTCATGTTGACGTATGAGAACACTTCCAGCATGTGCCCACCGCGAGCCGCCGTATAGCAGACCCTGGAAGTAATAGAAGAAACGATGCTTTAGATAAGAATACTGCACCTTATTTAAGCATTGGTGTATTTCTATGGTGTAGTACTGAGGGCCTACCATGAGTTAGCTATCGTAAACTTACGTACGTTAAAAACCTATCGAGTTGTTTTTTTCATATGGCCGATTGTAGTTCTTCGCGTAACCACTAGGCGGCGCTGTACAAGTTTTTCATAGACATATTTACGTAGGCGATATCGAGCGCGTAAGTTTTAAACTCATGCTAGCCCCACTGGTGTAGTTCTCTAGTAGTATTTGGGGAGTAGGGAACGTTACATTACGTAAATTTTACAGATGGCACCACTAGACTTAACGAAATAATCGTTGTTCTAAGCAAGCCGAGACGAGAAATGTATAAGAAGTAGGTATTTATAAATATTTCATTTAGTAAATGGGTAATCGCAGAACATTTATCAGCCAACTTCTCAATGAAAGTTGGTTTGTATAAATATTTCTTCATTGAGTAGTGTAGTATGTAGGTACTGTATAGGTATAGGTAATCGTAGAGCATCTGTCTACCTACTTCTTAATACAATATCCCAAATGATCTAACATACAAACATTTAAGATGATGATGACAATGCTACTTTGCATTCTCCTTCAAATAATGTCATTACATGAAGCCAATACTCAACATATAGGTACGTAAGTACAATACCTAATTATAGTACAATAAACAATAAATAGGCACCGACTGATAGGTTCGCTGTTAGGTATAGACTTTACGATATTACTAACTAAGTTCGTTTTATGGTTATTAGTGTTTAGAGTCAAAGGTGTTCATCGGAACGGCACGTGGCGCTTTACAGACTTATTAACAGACTAGAGAGTATTTATTGCTTACAACACGATTAGATGATAGCGTAATGTTCTCACGAGTTTATTGCGAGGTCTTTCAACCTTTTATTGCTATTGGAAATTGATAACTTTGTCTTGGATAAGACTGAATTGCCTATAACAAAATCTGTGTCAAAAAACAGACAATCAGTCAAACTGAAAAAATCCTCCTTTTTGCAGTTGGTTAAAATCTCAATGAAATGTATGTTGCGTGCATAATTTCTGTTTTGAATTTAATTAAGTAGGTATAACAGTCCTTTGACCGTAATGTGATTCGAGTTCAAGTAAGTAGATGTTTACAATGGTAATGAATATCAGCCATGTGTGGATTTAGATTGGATACCTCACCTCAGACCAAACACATAACTATTTTGCTTAACATGCATTTTTACGTAGGTATGGGTTGAAGGAAGTACACTAATACTTGCAAATAATGTAAACTTCTCGCTTTTCCAATAGACACTTTGACCACCAGAAAGTAGACAAACTAGACCAATAGTTATTTTAGTAATTGTTTCGATAGGGGACAATCAGCTGATAACTGTTGCGAGCCTGGTTATTTCTAACCCTATCTTATCTTAGGGTACCAACAGTACCTTCCGATTTTAATCCCTCATTAGGCTAGCAAGTCGGTCACAATATGATTAGATACATTCTTTTTCTGTGCCATACCTAAAATATACTAAATATTATAAAATAATTCATTATAAAAGAGTTTTCAAAAATTCTGTAGGTACTGTTGACAAGAAAAGTGCTTCACTTGAATATTACTCGTATACTACAGTTAATGTTTAAAAAGTTTGAACAAAACTGCAGTATTTTGTTATCTGTAACTGCAGGTACTGCTGATGACAAAAGTGCTTAATCAATGGTCCCAAATGTGTCGTTATGGAAGGCCATGGGCACGGCTAATGTAATGAATGAAGGAAATGACGTCAAAAGGTGTAGCCCGAGTATATTGCGTCATCCACTTGTTAGTATTTGGAACGCGAAAAAACGCAAATGAAAGTAAAAGTATGTTGACTGACGATCTTCCTATACTCGGATTTGTAATTCAAGATCAAAAAAACTACGACAGATACGTCACTGTCAAAAGTGGTAAAGTCACTTATGTCACTCTCAAGTGATGATTTCAGGTTTCGACAACCTTTTCGTAATATAATTCTTTATTTCATTTAATGCCAACATCACTTATTGATAATTAAGGCGTATAAAATAATAATTTCTTAAAGTAAAAGGGTTCATACTATATCTAATAAATAAATGCATTATTTAGATACAAATTATACATTCTCAAAATTGTATTGAGCCTGACTATTACTTACGTATTATAACTTCTAGTAAAAAACTTATAAATAACTCATGTCTAACTAATTTTAAGAAGACATAATTTTGAGCAATAGTGGAGGAGTCGTGAAGATAAATAAAATATTTTCTTTGTTACGGGTTTAAACAACAAAAACTTAACACAAAACATAAACTTAAAACAAAACAAAATCACCACGGAGCAAAAACATTCGAAAACTCGGAACAGTTACGCATTATTTCCCGATTAGTTATGGTGTAATATATGAATTGCATCCGAGTATGTTCTTAACTTAGCTTGTAGTTTATTGCACCAAATGTTATGAATCCCTGAAGTGTTACAAGTACAATACCATGTTTGTTACCAAAAATTACCGATGTTTAAGTTTTTATTAAGTCGTCTTGCATTTATGGAAATATAAATAACTGGAATTACTGATGAAAATTATAGGATTAATATTACCAATAAATTTGTTGTATATGGTTGTTTTTTGCAAAAAACTAAATTTACTATTGTAAAAATATTTTATTGCAGTGGCAACCTTGTAGTAGTTTTTTTGATCTTGAATTACAAATCCGAGTATAGTGTTAGCGTTTACGCCTGTTTAGTTATGCAAATGTAGTAAATTATTATCTAAGGATTTGGGTCGGTTGACCGTTTCGTTAGACATTATGCACATTGTGTAGACTTTTTAAATGTTTTTAATCTATTCTTAGTTAAGGGTTGTTTTCTGATAATCTGTTACCTAAGGCTCAGTAGTTACTTTGATAACAAACGATAAGTAGTTTATGAAACTTAACAAATTATTTTTCCATCTCTCATAGATGAACTGTACAGTCTAAAATCCCTATCCATTTAATATTTTTATATTTAAAATATTTTTCGAAATCGTTTTTATAAACTTCTGTAAAGTTTGGAATAAAAACATCTTCCGAACTTGCTTACTTACATTTTAATCTCCCTACTACCAACTTGGATCCTCATTTGTTTTTATTTATTTATTAATTTTAGGAAGACCAAGATTTACATTTTCAACAATAAAGAAATCACTTTATAGGTCCTCACAAATAAGTGGCAGTGGCGTAATTTGGCAGAATTAGACTTAATTAGTTACCTGGTAACCCCAAACTGGACGCTCATGGCACACCCGAAGGTTGCTATGGCAACGCCAGCCGGGATCAGGAAGCTGGCCGGCCCCAGGACCTTGGTCCCGAAGGCCACCGCCACCGCCGCGCCGGAAGTCATCTCGGCGTAGCTCAGCACGGACATGTAGGCCACATTCATGAACACATATAGAGCTGTGATGAGGGGAACCGCTATGGAGATGCTGAGCGGGACGTTGCTGTGGAGAAAATTATCAGTTTATTTTTCTTTATTTATTAGTAAGAATAACAATATTTTTCCGTTCTTTTTTGGTTTTAGTCTGGATGAGACTGGCGCAGAACCGAAGTGCATGGCGTTATACGGAGGAGGCCTATACCCTGCAGTGGTATTTAATAATGTGTTTGAAATTATGATTTTAAATGTACAAACAACTTATTATTGATATTTTACACTACGATACTATAGCACATATTTGTTGACGACTGGTTTTTCACACAATAATAAGTAAATTGTATACAGTATTCCTTTCTGTTCGTAAGAAAGGAATACTGTATGTATACAATTGTGTGGTTGTGGACACTAGAAGAAAATGTAGTGAGACAATGCAGTAGAAACAACAAAGTAATACATAAAGGGTTTTGTTTTTACATTTTAGGCCCCCTATAAATAATTTAAGAACTTCTTACTTTTCGTTGATATGGTGGGTCAAATGCTATTATTAAGTACATTCCGTTTTCAGTGCATTGCGCCAACCAAATGGTATCACCTTATTTTAAATGTCGTAAGGTGCAACTTTTTGCATTATCACTATTGGGTTTTCCCCCATTGATGTTCGGGGGTCTGCCATAATTGATAAGATATACCAGTGGGGCTACCATGAGTTGGCTATCGTAAACTTACGTACGTTAAAAACCTATCGAGTTGTTTTTTTCATATGGCCGATTGTAGTTCTTCGCGTAACCACCAGGCGGCGTTGTACATGTTTTTCATAGACATATTTACGTAGGCGATATCGAGCGCGTAAGTTTTAAACTCATGGTAGCCCCACTGGTAAGATAAACACGCGAATCTCATAGTAAATCAGTACCGACATGTTTATCGCAGGCTATTGTTATCTTACGATGACCGACAGTAGAGAAATCCGAAGGTCGGTCGAAGTAGGCGGCCTGTATTGATTTCAGTGTTTAGTGTTTACACACGTTCTGTACTTATTGTAAATACTCGACTGCCTCATGTGGCAAGAGAGTGATAATGCAATCAAATAACGCAAACTGGCCCAGTAAAAGGATATGTTCTGACAGTTAAAGTTTGATTTTGGTTGGCAGTTGGCATCAGTGTATCTCTGAGAAGTTCGAAGCATATTACCTATATTATTTACGTAACTTGTATTATTAATAAAGAGAGTGAAAAAGCAAGATTTATTTTGTTTGATATCTGGTCCAGATTATCGAAATTTCAATATCCATGCCATTAATGTGCATTGCTTCGGTAGATATAATAATCTGTGATAATGATATTACATATTTATTAATAATCAAGGTGGAACAAATGGACCTACACCTAATAAGCACGCTGCCCATAATTCCATACATATTTATCTTTTCCGATAAATCACTGTTTCGAATAAAGTGATTAAGGTAATTATATCGTACGTAGCTTGTAGAGTGCACCATTTAGTATTTTAAAATTGCCCGATTAAATTTAAACCAAGTACCTAGTAATCTACCTACTACGTTGGAGAAAGGTATAATTAGGTATGATTCCTGATTCTCTTCAGAAATTTCAGAAAATAATACAGTATTATTCGACCTATACGGACTGCGCTCCCCCCGCCGCTACTACGCTACGCCACTGAATACTTTGTGTACCTATCTACTTACTTAGACATGTCTATTGTCTACTGAACGATTTGTTTGCAATAGTAAAACAACGTATATCATTATTCATAACACAAGTTGACAAGGAAAATAAGCTTTCATTTTAATTTAATCTGCTGAGGCGGTCAATCTTTCTACATTACACGACTATATTTTACTTATAGTATTCATAACATACAAGTCTAGTGATGTAGTATAATATTAAGTAACTCAATGTAATTAGACGATGTCCAACACATATTGATACTGTTATGCTGTGCGTTAATAGTGTGTCTAATGTAGGCAGTTAGGTAGATTAGATAAACATAATTAACAAATATCACACAACATCACATTCCTACATGATATGACTTCGAGATTTGCGCTCAAACACTTATGTTACAATATCAGTAGTAACACAGTGATGTTATCTATAAAACTACTAACTAAATATTAAAATAAAAACTTTTTACTAAATGGATATGAATGTATATCGGGTACGAATAACAAAAAATATATTTATTTTGTCTGTCTGTTATGTGGCGCTAATCCCTGAAACAGCTGGCCGGTCTGGTTAGTCAGTTGTTGGGTTGTAGATTGTTGACCCTATTACTAACATGCCAGGGTTGATGATCTCCTCAGTGACGACGGTGACGCTGTTCCAGCCGTCGTAGGCCCACAGGCCGAGGAACAGCTTGGATACTACACTCTTTTTTTTACATTCCAAGATTTGCCTAGCCTGTTTACAAAGGCTCTCATGCTCAGTCAAAACTAGACCTTATTACACACGTGAGTGGGTGGGTTGAAGATCTCAGTTACAACGGTGACGATGCTCCAGCCGTCGTAGGCTGCTTGGATACCTACTATACGTCTTTTTTACTATCAAAGATTTGCTTAGCCTGTGTTCAGTCAAAAGTAGACCTTATTACTCACGTGCCAGGGTTGATGATCTCCTCAGTGACGACGGTGACGCTGTTCCAGCCGTCGTAGGCCCACAGGCCGGAGTACAGCGCCAGCGCGATGCTGCCCGGGTTCGTGGTGCTGCCCTCGAAGCCCTTCTCCAAGTTCGACGTGTTCCCTGAAATGATAGGCGCTGGAGAACTTGACTTGGGTAAAGTGGCATTGGTTAAAGTCCCCAACGCAGTATTGCATTACTTACTGGGGTGACTTTAAAATTGTAGGTATTTCAAGAGATTTTGAGGAATGGAAGGCATTTTTTTTAAAGTGGCAGGTATTGCGGCTTGTATAAAACCTCCAGTTTAGGCTATAGTTTCAGACGCTCATGTTAGTTCTAAACTTGCATTTAACTTTGTGATGCTGCTTTTGTCTCACTGGAACTCTATGTCTGGTCTATAGGTAGCAAGCGCTACGTAAGGACCGAAAGGTCCCGATTCGAGTCCAGGGAAGGGCAAAAAATTGTGTAAGTTTTTCTTTAAAAAATTACAGTGTGCATTGTGTTTGCTCGCATACTTGTGCACTTTATTATGTCCTGCGCTCTTGGCTGATCGCAATTGAGATCGGCCGTCATGGCCGAAATCGGTCGGACGCCTTATTTTTCTTTATAATTCTGCTTTCGTGAAGAATATTTAAAAGTCTATTATAATTAAAGGTATACCTAATATCACATGTTTATGAGCTGCTTCTATCAGAATTAAAGAGCTTATGAGCCTTGATAACCTCGCCGTTTTGACAACGACTAAACCCATTTAAGTACCCACTATTGCCCTACCTATCTTCTATTTCCATAAATTAATCTAATTTCATTATCAGTTTACACTTCTATATTTCCTTATGCAAACGAGACTTTCGCATTCCATTTTATATTTCAAAACTGGTAGGTATCTTTTAAATAATGATAATGATAATACTAAATGATGGAAGTGTCTCTTCATGGATAATTTTTACACTTTCGGATACCATTGAATGGACTAACATAAAGATAATGAAATTGTACAGTCCTATAATATTATTGACATGACTTTCCATGTATGTAATATTTTTTCTGATTGCAAAAAGAGTATACGTCGTACATAGAGCTCTAATGCTCATCTAGCATGAGGTGTCGTTGCTCACGTTATCAAGATCGTGGGTTCAATTCCCTGTTCAGCCATGCATAAACGCGAATTTGTCCAAATTAAAACGTAGGTCAGGTCAGTTCTACGCCATACCTTTATGGCGTGGACCTGACCTACATTAATGACGTCCTACCTACATCACGCTAAGCTAATTCAATACGTATTAGGACAGTGTACCTTTGACAATCTCGTAGATCCCCCCGCCGATGACGACGAGACACGCGAACACTTTGCACACGCCGAACACGTTCTGCACGCGCACGAACAGCTTCACGCTCGTGATGTTGATGTACGTCATCACGACTGCGGAGACAGAGGAAACAATCAAACACATGGTGCGTGCGTGTGAGATATGCGTGATTTTATTTTTTTCATGTTGAAGATGGTCTCGCTCCGCCTGTTGGTGCGGTCGAAAAGTCCTTATTAAACCTACGGTGAGTGGAGGGTGGAGGAGGAGGAAGGGAAGGTTCACACTGGTCTGGTATTGCGACTACAGGTACACTTTGCTCCACTGAAAGCAAAATACATTTTTTTCCCTTCAGTAGGGCAAAGCTGAGTAACAAGACGATTACTAAGTATCATTCCCTATAAATTAAACTGGTAACCTTGTTAAACTGGGATCATGAATATGTTGGAACTTGAGTTTTTGTATGTATTTCTACCTGTGAGTGTAGTATATATGTAACCCAAGGCTGTGACCAAGGCTATATTTGTATGTAATGTTAATGCTTTTGCCTGTACGTCATCATAACTACCGCGACAAATACATTAGCTTTCATAATCGCTTAGAGAGCATACAAGTTCAAAAACCTTCTTAACAGGTAAGGATACAGAAAGATAAATGCATTCCTACTTAACAAAATGCTAGCTAAGATAAAGGTATGCTATTCATTTGTTTATTTTTATCTACTTTACACCAAAGAGTTTACGCAGCATTACACTTTGGTAAGGATTTAAGATATAATACATAAACATTCAACAAGTTCTCATAGGCGTAAACAGATATTAATAAAGTGTAAATAATATATCTATGAATAATTAAAGAAAACAAGAGTATAGTCGTCATCATACTATATTCCTTATCAACAATGCAGACAATGGAACAGTCCATTGACAATCCTCCTTACATGACTATCAAATTACTATTAATGGTTGGGTAAAATAACATGATGATAATCAAATAATTATGATTTTTAGAGAGGATGGTTCTTAAAATAATTTGTATTATGACATGTCCAATATAAAATTAGGATAATTGATATAAAGCTTTCATACATTTTTGGTTCACCACATATTAAGAAATATGAACATGCCTGTATTGAGTACAAAAGTTCTGATTTATGTTCAGACTAGATTATCCAGTCAGAAATGTTGACACTTGATAACTTAACAATGTGTGATATATCATATTGATATTACAATTCAACATGCTTATTTAAACCACTGGACGTCTACAAATCACAGTCCTGCCCAGAGCCTAACTTAGTCCATAAAATGTTAATGCAGCATATTGCTGGCATTTGTTTCTTCATGCTCAATATGCCAGTTTGACTTCCATGTTGTTGTATGGGTTTACGGTGACGAGATTCGCATCTTTCAGCAGTTCTATCACTTGGTAGTTCTCAGATGTGACTTCCATGTACCCATTAGATGCTTCTGTCAACCTTTGCTGCATCAGACGCTGCAAATGAGTTTTAAATTGTTACAAAATAATATGATATTAAAATATGTGTGTACGTACATACATAATTCCTTTGCAGGTTGGTTGGAAGAGACTTCTTGCAGCAGTAAGGTATTACAAATTGTAGTTATTATAAAGAAGTGACCTAAAGGAACTGCCTAATTTAGTATGAGTTGAGCAAAGGTATTTTATATTCTATTGACCAATTGTCATTTAAAAAATTGCTCTTTAGATTGAATTAAGAGTGATCAGATGTCCAGTTTAAATAACATAAACTTTACTGAATGAGTACATGAGATTTTTACTATTTCAATTGACCTCACTTTGATAGTGAAATCTATCTAATATAATCTATAACTGTGTTGTAGATCACTATTATATACAAACACTATAATATAGATAGATTATATTCAAGTAAAATAGAACTTACTCCCAAAATGTCAGTTATAAATTCCCAATTATCAGGGAACAGAGCCTGTATGAGTTCGTGGAGATCACTCTTCATTGTTTGGAATTTCTCCTTGGCTTTCTGCAGGTGTTCTGGTCTCACATCTAATCTTTGCACTTTTGGTTTGGCCAGTGCTTCCTCCGAAGTATTTATAAGGGACTCTAGCCTAAAAACAAAAAAATAGTATTACATTAGTAACTACAACATTTATTCACAAAAATGGAACGACTTTAGAAGAAAAAACTGTTTATATGTATGTATTTCTAAATCATCATGACTCACCGGTTAATTTCATTGGCTATGTCGTGGACGTGAGCCCTATTCAGCGCTTTCAGCATTTCAATCTCGTCAGATCTTTGCTTTAGTTCAGTAAGGAACTGACTTGTTAGCAAATTTTCATCAGTAACTAAAGCTGTTTTACTGTTCTCGATTTGAATCCGAACTCTTTCAATGTAACTGTTCGTTGTGTCTACTATGTTATCAGGAGTAATGAAGTTGGTGTCTGATGGAGCATTTTCTATGATTTTACAGGCATCTGCACAACTTGACTGTAATGCTTTCACTTCGCGTTTAAGCGCGTCCTGAGTCTCGTTGTTACGCTCGTTCGACATGTTCACCTAATAACAATGAAGAAGTGTAAATGGAAACATTTTCAAAACACAATATTATTGCTTTAGGCAAACAGTACAACATAACAGTTTTCTTACCTTGAAATATCACTTTTAATCACAATTTAACAATTCTTACAACATTTAACATATGTCACAGAGCCCAATATAAAAAGAAGTAACGAACTAAACAAAGTTTTACGTATAAAATCAGACACAAAACTTTTAATCAACCACTCAATATCACAACAAGCAAACACGAACGTTTATTTTCAAATTGACAACAGAACTGTCAGTCGTGGAAGCTGCCATCCAATCAAAATTCAGAACAGGTTTTAGTGATGTGCTTGTACGTTTTAGACAGTCCAGAATCGAACTAATTATAAAATTCTCAATCAATATGTAAAAATATGTCGTGTTTATTTCACAGCATAAATTTTAATGAAATTTGAAACTTGACATTTTGAAAGCTTGATTAACAATATTATTATCTAATTTTTTATTTTATTATTGTGAACGTACATTCTGTATTGTTTAATTCTAATAAACAATAAATTTTATATTTTAAAATATACACACGTTTTTTTTTAGAAATATCAATAATTTTATATGTTTGAATAACGATAACATGAAATTTTAAACTGTCATGGTTACACACATTAGAAAACTGAAATTGTTCGTGATATTTATACCATGTCGCTTTGTTTAAATGAGCTCTTGCTCTATATTTTGGCCAGTGCTGAAATATCGGGAATTATCAACAAAGTTTCAGTTTCTAATAATATGGTTACGGAACAATGCCTTAAAATATCTTCAAAAAAAAATTTTGAATAGTAATGTTAATACTCACAAAGTGCTGCAAGTGATCCTAGTTTAATAGCTGAATCCTTAAGATCCGATTGGGGGTCCGTCAAAAATGGTTGAATTGAATACTCGGCAAATGTCATTACAATGATAGCTACTTCTGCTGGTCTCAATATCATGACATATATCCAAGCGCAAATAAATGATGGTAGAGGGCCCCAAAACTTATGAGTATTTCCGAATGCTTCTTGAAAATATGCATACTCAGCTCCAGACTTTCCAACTACAGTGCCAAGCTCAGCGAAAGATAATGCCCCTGAAATAAATGCAAACAAATGTACAACTTGCCTATCTATACTAATATTATAAAGCTGAAGAGTTTGTTTGTTTGTTTGTTTGTTTGTTTGTTTGTTTGAACGCGCTAATCTCAGGAACCGCTGGTCCGATTTAAAAAAATCTTTCACTGTTGGATAGTCCATTTATCGAGGAAGGTTATAGGCTATATTACATTTTCAAAAAAAGTAGGGATCCGTACGAAAAACCAAAGTTTGTCACCCAAGATGTAAAAAAAATCAAATTTCAAACAATTTTTTACAATTTGTTTTGACAGGACGAAGTCTGTTGGGTCAGCTATTGTTCATAAAATTACACATAGATGGCATCGTGCTTTGTACAGCATGCCATAAATGCTGTCAAGTTTGATATAACATGAGTACCTACGTGATAAGTTTTTGGTAGTTCAAAAGATGGCACTGTTCTCTACGTATTACTTCGATATTACCTATATTGTGGAAAAGTTTGTATGTAGGTATACCATACGTCAAATATGTGAAGTTTGTCTTTTGGAATTGATAAATTTCAAGTGCCATTAAATTACGTAAATTACCAGAAGGGTTCTGAATCGACAACATGTATCGAAAATATTCTAATTGTTGCCTTTTTTCTATTTTAATTTAACAAAATATTGTCATCTAATTGACATATTTTTAAGCTGTCAAATTAACGAGAGCATTCAAATTTCCATAATTGCCGAATTGAAGAAGGTTGGTTGTCAAAAAATACATTGATATTAATACTCAAGGGTTTGGTATCAGAAAAAAGGATGAGATGATAACAATGCGATTAATACATTGTATGCACCAACCGGGTTTTAAATATTCAATCAAATTGAGCAAATTCAATATTGAGTTCAAAAAATAATATGAAAATCAATATAAAAATATAGCATAAGCATATTTAATTTGGTAAAGCATAAAATTCGAAAAGAGAAAATGAGGGGTTTGCCAAGGATTAAGAAAGAACATGATTCAAGCACACAGTAAAAGCGTCGAATAATCGTACATAGGTATGAATTTAAAATTTGAAAAACACAGTGGTACGTGGCAGGGTTTGAAGTGCATAGCAAGCAAATACCTAAACCACTCGGCCATGGACGCTTTTTTCCTCTCTAACTATAAACTGCTACCTGGCTTTGGAATAGGACGTCCTTTATTTCACATTGATCGATGAACAATTAGGATTACTTGAAGATGATCTATTCAATATGAGGAAGCTGTTCACTATAAACATAGATTTTAGGATTTCGTACGTCGAAAAGAATAACCGAACCCCTTATAATTATAGGATCCGTTTATCATCGTCAATTTTTGTCAAGGAGAAAATATCAAACTGAAAGTTACATCAAATACTCAGGTCTACTGTCCCTTCGCCTGAGCCAACACAATCAAAAGAAACATTCATTTATGCTGCCAATTTTTGACACTAGCAAAGGGAACTACTATCTGCGAAGTACTCAGATTCTCAAAATTTAGAATAAAGCAACGTCAAGTACAGAGAATTGCGTAAACTTTAAAAATAAATTGCGTTGTCCGTCTTGCACTTGGCCTTTTCTTTTTTCTTTTCTTGGGTTCTATTCCCACTCAGCACAAATATTTCTGCGAAGAATATCGATGTTTGTTCCGTGTCTGGTTGTGCTATTTAAATATTTAAATGTATACCACTGTTCTGATAAAAACAAGTGCTAAAGCTTCTTACCACAGGATCAGAGGGCCTACCATGAGTTGGCTATCGTAAACTTACGTTCGTTAAAAACCTATCGAGTTGTTTTTTTCATATGGCCGATTGTAGTTCTTCGCGTAACCACCAGGCGGCGCTGTACAAGTTTTTCATAGACATATTTACGTAGGCGATATCGAGCGCGTAAGTTTTAAACTCATGGTAGCCCCACAGATCAATTAATGTGATGTTGTGTAATGTACTTATTTATTACTACACGATAAACAACAGATGATGATGATGATAAAAACCAAAATAATTTTGTTTTAAATGTTTCTTCCGGTTGACTAACTTCTTAAGTGGCAGAAAAGATTTTGACGGGACTACGACTACTTTTAAGTTAAAAAAAAAACAAAATCCTGTAGTTCACGCGAACGAAGTCGCGGGCACAGCTAGTGTAATAATATTCTTACAAACGTCATATTATTAATTATTTCGCTCTAGTGTTGGCGTCTTACCTACACCCACCTAGTAAAGAAATGATTCCAGACACTGTCCATATGATTAAACATAGGGCTACGGACCCTGAATGTTCCAAAGCAGACGCTGGAGAAACAAAAATTCCTGAGCCAATCATTACACCCAGGATCAAATTCACGGCAGAGAACAGCCCCAACTCCCTTTTTAATTTTACCGTGCTACTTTGTATGTTGCCTATCTCATTGTCAATTTCATATTTATCTTTCTCTCCCATTTTTGTCACGGTTCAATGTCCGAAGTTCGATAACTGAAAGAAAAATATTTTATTAAAATAACTTATCATATTTTAATTATATTAATCTATTTGTATTATGTTAGTCATACGCAATAATAAGGCAGCTGTTTAGGAATAAATTACAATAACTTTGTGGCATACCTAAGTACTTGCCTAGTTCACTTTCAATCATTAAACTGATTTTGATAATAAGGTGAACAGAGGTAATATTGTATAGACAATACATAATAATATTTCTTTAAAGTCAAATTTATTTTCAAAAACTATCACTGAATTTTATCATTAATGAATATATGATACGGGAACATAAAAGAGATCCATAATCACATTAAAACGATCATGGAACACATCGGCTTCAACAATGGACCGAACTTGAACCCAAGAATGTAATATAAATTCCTCCATATAAATAAATCGAGGACCGGTGCAACATAATCGAGTTAACGGTGAATGAACTTGGGACATCAGCGTCCCCGTGTGAATGTAATGTAAAGGACGCGACCATGAGGTCACGTGGGATCGACCACCAAGGGGCTTGTTGCCGAATAATGGGATGAACTGACCACTTACGCCAATCAAGAATTGTACGGGCGTAATGGTCCGGACCTCTCAGTGGCACGGTATTCGACATAATTTAGTACACGTAAACTGGTCTAGTATTACGACTGTTGAGCTTATAAAACGAATAGGTACCTACCTTGTTACATATCGTATTATCGTATTAGATAGTAGCTAAATATATTACTTTTTATGCGTACTATGTATGTAGCTCTTTTAACTTTAATATCTTTAAAATGTTTATGATGAAAAACATAAAAAAATGCAGAAATAAGGCAGGCTGGTTAAGGATTCAATATACCGGTAGGAATGCAATAAACTATAGGATTAGAAAACTGCAAAGAAAATTTAAGTATTGACCACTGGGTAGTGGTCGAATCACATCTTCTACATACTTATCGCTGTACCTATCTAAAATAATTCTTGGTAACTGCGTAAAATTTTGCTTTTGTACTATTCATTCGTGTAACGTTAATTACCTACCAACTAACAAAATTTTTACCGAGTTAGCATAGATTAAACAAGCCAATCACGAATATCTTATTTCTCTGACGGTGTTACAAAATGACAATTGTTCAACTCAAAGTAAACAGTGTGGTTTTAATGTTGGTTCCTCCATTTTTTTATATCAGGAATGCTAAGTACTTACATTCTTCATAATTGCTCTCAGTACGGGTGGCGAGGTGGCGATGTCGGACTTGGTCTCCTTCGGGATAAGGGAACCTTTTGCGACTTAACCTGACGGTGGACCTTTTCGTATTAGAAATTCATGAGATAATTATGAGACATCGGGATCCCAAGTTATGGGAAACTACGCGTTCATCCCACTGGGTCCTCTGATTGTACTAATGAACTAAACGAAACTTATTTATCTAAAATTACGTATAAGTATATCGACTATGAATACTGTAGTTATTTACTAAATACAATTGTTTTGATTTGTGAGCTAAGGTAACCTTAATTAATAAATAAGAATAAGGTGTAAGTAAAATGAAATAAGTTAAAAATACCAACACGTACTGTACCTACTAATACGAAAGTAAAACTCTTATTTTAGGAAAAGTTCAATTAAATAAATCCATGAATCTGTGTTCTCTACGCACCGGGATGGTGAAATATTCTGTGTACCTGTCGACACGTTAATATTCCTAATTTTATAATCACGATGCGATGTTGGCAAATTAAAAGTCGTTGCTTTTTATAAATTATAAAGGAACTAGCTTCAACTAACTACTTAGACGATCTACAAATAATCTGAATCTGATCTGTATAAAACATTACAATGCAGTGGATTAGAAAGTAGCTTATGTCCATTTGAGTCTGAAAAACTGAAAAAAATCATCTCAATCGGTTCAGTACTTTTGGCGTGAAATCACGACAGACAGACAGGTAGACATACTTGCTTTCCCATTTATATTATTTAGTAAGGAAGTAAGATAAATCTGATTGTATGTATATTTAGATAGTAGGTACCTTTTTATCTAATTTACAACCATGACACTATCCTCACACGGGTATGACGGGTACATGCTTGATAACGAATATTTAAATACATATGAATGTAAATTTGATCTGTTTTCAGTGAATGTTATTATTTAGATTGTATTTATGTAGGTACAATTTGCTAGTTGACCTATTTTATTTGACAAACATTATTTTAAATACCTATACTATCATTATACTCAAATTATAATTGGAGTATGCCAAATAATAAATCATCCCAAAAGTCTTTGCACAAGTCGTAGTGCATTTAACTTTCACGACAGGTCTGGGTTCAATTTCCGGTTAAATAGCGGTATTTTAGGAGTAAAACAAAGTTAAAAAATCCGTCTTTAAAACAGAAACACACAGAAATGCCGCGCAGTATCTAGTCAATCCCACCCATGAAGACTTACCTACAATCAGATTACTTTGTCTAGCAGCTAGCCGGTCTCATATTTCATTCGCTAAAGGACTGCATTACAATTTAGTCACGTTAACAGGCAGTTTTCATTCCAACATTAGGCGTAACAACAAGTACAATTACTAATATTACGTTTTGACTCTTGTCCTCGATATCGCAGCTGTGTCTATAGGTACTGTTAAATTATCCTATAATACATAATAATTAGCGTTATCTATCATGCACAAAAAAAAAATCTACTTGTATTAGTTTTAATGTTGCGGAGCTGATGCTTTCTTGTGTATACATGATTATCACTCTATTTACACCGAAATATATGTAAATAGGCGATATAAGTATTTACTTTCACTGTTTGTCAGTGGAGTGGTTATTGCTCAAAGATAGAGCAAGCAACTCCAATACCGAGGTATGTGTCAACGTTTTCGGGTCGAGTGGAGTTATGTTTTGGGCGTTAGTTTGTTGTGTGTAAGGACATTACTAAATGTTTCTATTTCAAAATATCATTTTTGATATAATACTATGCTTAATCCTACAAAGTATTATAATCATATTTTATAACTAGAACCTGTTACTTTTAATCAGATACCGCTAACAACTAATTTTGAATTCCTATTTACTTGCGTCTAAATAAGTGACTGATCATCATTGTTTATTTGTTTTGCATACTTGAATGACATCGATTACAGCTTCAATACTAAATAATAATACTTATAAGCTAATTATTTTCATCAAATTTTAATTTTAAAAAGCCGTAGATAACTCTTACCCACAAATTTTTTATGAAGTTCTACGATCAGAACTATGTACTTTGTGAAGCATAATGTTATAATTCGAGTAATAACAAAAAACACATGTGTTACTAGTACTACATGTGCATGCCTTATGCATAAAAAGCGCATTTACGCAAAACAAACTCGGCATCCTGCGAATGGTATCGTAAAAGTGAAGTGTAGGTATTTCACTCATGTTTATTTTTAACATGCTTCCCGTTTTCTTTGTTCATGACTTCGAAAAGTTCATTGAAACTAACAAATCTACAGCGTGCAGTGCATAAACAAGACTGATAACAAAGATAATCCCGCGCAGTTTTTTATAATCATCCAAAATAGATATGTTGATTTTTTGTATTCCCAAAATACTAATGCATTACACGATCGAAGAATTTCCGACGAATGATAAGGGTATTCGCACAGCAGTGATCTCAGATTTCTCTGAAGTTGTATCCTTCATCAAATCATAAGCGATGTAAGGAATACTCCTTTTTTAATTTTATTAATTAAACGAATCACAAATTATAAATGTGCATATTAATGGCTTTGGGATCTTTATCTTGTTACAACATATAATAAAGCACTTAAGTTTTTGATGTCAATGCAAAACAACATTGGGTACAAATAGAATAAATATACTTTTACCTTAGAACACGTCAAAACGTAAGCGTAAAATAAATTGTTCATTTACCTACTTACAAGTGAAAGGGCTAGACCTAGAACTCTCTGTTCTACTCAATTTATTAATTTTATTGTACTTTACATACAGATAAAAGACACGCATGAAAATTAGACAGGAAATAAATAAACACGAAATTAGTAGCCATCATTTACGTTCATTGATCCTACTTTGTTCGAAACATGATGAATTAAGTATGTGTCTGTGAAATTTCTGTAATAACTTTAGCTCTTGAACTTCTTCCATAAAATATTTATTTCGTTGTTTTTACATCTATATTTTGTGTATTATCCAGTTATCAGGAAGAAGTACAAATGGGATTAATATTGCTATAACTATTATATCATAGTTAGTTAAATAGTTTTTTATAATTTATATTAAAAAAAATTAAGTGCTAAAGCTTGCACTAGCTGATTTGATTCGTGGCTAACAGGTTATATGCGGCAAATATTCGAAGGCTTCAATAGCTGTTACTTGGAGTAAGGTGATGCAAGTCTGCACGATTCTAACCCGGGGATTTGGAAGGGTGTTCAAATGCCCTTTCAGTGAAGCAATTGTTTTTTTTTCACAATTACTTAGTAAATATCACTTTTTTTCATTTCACATACATTAATTTGTTTCTGAGATAAGTAGCTTAAGTGCTAAATACACAATTATACTTAAAAAAGATAAATAACAAACTGAGATAAAGCCAGCAGTATCTTACATTAAGCTCCGTACGTGGCTGACACGCATTATGATCTGTCTGGATGGTTTGTCCAAAAGATAAAAGAAAGACTTAATTTTAAAACTGTACACTGTACTGAGACTTCATGATAGTTACTTACTATATCCTGATAAGAAAAAAAATTAAGTAGTTAACCTCAAGACAAATGCTGTGTAAAGTCTGTAATGAATTATCTCACATTTAATTAAACTTAGTGGGATATTTTAACTTTCACTGGAAATATTTCTATACTAGCGTGAATATCAATATCATTCAAGGCTGGTCGAAGGATTGCATAAACACCGGAATTATATCTAAGGTATGCAAATAAACAATATTATGGAGTCAGCAAATGTCTCTGCAAACGGATTATGGCCATAGTAATAATGCAACTGCAATGTGAATTGTGTCTTCATTAAAAAAAATAAACATCAAGGTTCCCACGAGTTAATTAGAATGAAAGGGTGAAGAAATATTTCCTAGCTAAAAGAAAGGATTAAACCTTTGAAAAATATTTACACTTAAACTTCAGATATTCAACCACCGATGCGATATTAGAAGACTGGTGTTTCAATTTCCCGTTCAAGCGGAGCCAAAAATGTGAATTTTAAAAAAATTAAAATTTACATTAGAGTTTTACATAGCATAGCAAAAACCACAAATAAAAATATTTACACTGACTTAAATTTTATTGATTAAACCAATCACAAATTTTATTCGGTTCCATTGCATTGTTGACCGTATTAGCTGTCAAAAAGTTGTAGATTATTTTTCGTGTAAGGTGCCTTTTTCTAGTTAGGTATCTTAGAAATGTTAACTCAGGTTTATGGAAGAAATACTAAATAAAAATATCGGTCAAATTAAGTACTAAATGGTTAAAAAACAAATATGAATTAGTATATAGAGTTTTTGATGTATGCAAGTAAATTTTATTTATATTGCTACTGTGTACAAAAAAATAGATATTTATTTAGCCGAATCAGAAACATAACAATATTTTCGAGTATTGTATTTGAAAATATTGTAAGTATTTTAATTCCTCAATGTAGTTATGTAAAGATAAGTATGCCACAAGAATTACAAAAACATTAACTTTTAGTGAAGCCTTAAATATTATGACATTAAACTGGCACTCATTAGAAATGAATATGTCCGGGATATTTACCATTTTAATATAAAACAGCATTCTAAATATCCCGGATTTATTCAGTTTCTAATAAGCCTTTTAAATGAAAATAGAAAGAAAATACCTTTTGTTATAATAATCGCGATCCGTAGAAATGGTGAAATTCGGCAAAACTTTCAAAATTCAGTTCCAAATGGTTAACTCTTACAATTGTTCAGTAACAAA
This sequence comes from Maruca vitrata, assembly GCA_039566165.1. Taxonomy (NCBI): domain Eukaryota; kingdom Metazoa; phylum Arthropoda; class Insecta; order Lepidoptera; family Crambidae; genus Maruca; species Maruca vitrata. The sequence continues at coordinate 12,713,960 of CM076928.1, read as the reverse complement.
AGTTCATGTCAACTTAGTTGCTTTGTTTTGTTATTTAGCCCGGTTCACGTAACGCGTGCCGCGGCACTGAAAGCGATAAGACGTCCGAATGCGGCCAGCACTCGCGGCTCTCTCGCGATACTGTCCAACCAGACTGTCACGTTTATATCAATACAGGCGTGTGAAATAAGAATTGTACGATAAGATTACAAATATACTATTTTGATAAGGAGAGCTACGCGTGCGTAAAGCTAAATTGTTGTTGCTACCAATTATCGTAATAAGAGCATCCCAGACATCAACAGCAGAAGGTGCATGATTTACCTACATTCAATTTTATTCCGATTGTTATCTTTAAAATCTGATGATAACTGATTAAATATTTAAGTATCAAGTTAACTACGGAGTTAGTTCTAAAGGCTTGTTTATTTTATTTTATTTTGTTTGTTGCCCAAGACAGGTGTCTCAATTTCAAAATGTGTTTTAGTATACTGATGTATTGGCTGCTGCGATTCAAGCAATTATGCTTAGTGCAGAGTCGCTAGATATAAGAAAACCATTTGTATTACTTTTGCCCAAATAAAGATTTATTATTATTATTATTATTGTACTTGTTGATATATAGCTAATATATATGAATATCTTAATATAATAATAACTAAATTCTAGCATTAGGTACTGCTTACAATAAATAAAATCAATCCTTGTTTTGAATAAAAATATGTATCATATATGTATGTATACTACAAAAAGTTTTTTAGCAAGTTTAAGTAAGTACGACAAAAATTTAAAAACTGCCACAATTATTTTACTAAAAATACATAAACACTTTAAGATAATATGTACTTGTGTATTTTATTTTAAATGAGAATTATTTCAAAAGGGAATGGTAAGTAAAAATTATCGCTCGATTAATTTCAAAAATAAAAAGTTATTAAAAGTTGTGTTTGCGATCTTTTTATTAGTTACCATATTAATTAATTAATTTAAAAATAAAAAAAACACATATTCCAAACTTTTTCCCAACTAGCGATTCCCCAGGAATGGCGAGTAGGGATAATGTGTTTTTTATCAGATTTATATAAGACCTGGTTCCAAACTTAAACAATACCAAAACTTTTAAAAATTTTCTAAAGTCTACTCCTACTCTAAGTATTATCGTAATCGAATCATCGAAAGTTAGATTTGATTGTATTATGTTTCGCCACACTAATTCGATACTTTTTTATCGCAGCAATACATACATAGTTGCCATGATGAATAATATTTTGTTTGTAGCTCATAGTTAGATTCTGGTCTAAATGTACCAATTTAAACCAGAATCTAACGCAATCAGAATAATTTGTAGTAATTTATCATAGTTTTTTATTAATTCATAAATTATCATAAAAGAAATACATAATTCTTTTTTAGTTCATAATGAAAAAAAAAAGCGCGAAATACTTTATTTATTGATGGTAACCCGGCCTTGTTCTTTCAGTTTTTGCGGAAAAGCTTGTTTCAAGCGTTTTTCGGCAAATTGTGTTTAAATACGCGAAACTAAGTTATTTTGTGATAAATTTAGCTTAAACTTTGATATTAGGCGTAGCTAAGTGTAAAAATATTCTCGGTTAAGCGAAATAATTTGTGTAGAAGCCGGATCGTTAGTTTTTTACTTGACTGACAGATCGATTCGCGTTAGAAATTTACAGGTTATAAACGATTAATTAGATTTTTGCACTATTTTTACCTTTTATTGATCTGAAATGGAAAGCATGGATGTCGCACAAGAAGGTACGTCTGCAGCATCGACGCCAGCAACCGAGAATGGTGAGTTTTTCCAGACATTTTGTACAATGCCGGGCGTTACTTTATGGCTAAAAACGTGTTTCGTAGTAGATGAGATTTTGTATGGTTTTAATGTTGGGGGTTGTTTTAGGGCCAGATAAGAATGTGGCGGCGGAGGAGATGACCTCCAGGGATTACTATTTCGACTCGTACGCGCATTTCGGCATCCACGAGGAGATGCTCAAAGACGAGGTGCGGACGCTCACCTATAGGAATGCTATGTACCACAATAAGCATCTATTCAAGGGCAAGGTGAGTTTCTCTATTATTAGCTCAATACTATGTTTCTTTTAACTTCACTGGACAATTCAAAGTAAATAGAAATTGTATGATATTTTAACCTTAAATTGTGTTGAGCCTTTGTCTTCTTATACTAAAAATCATGTACAAACTTATAGATTCAAATAATTATTGTGTCATAAATAATATATCTAATTAATATTAGAATAAATAGCATTTTTGAAATATTTTTAACATGTTGATATTGTTAACCACTAAAACATTTTCCACTTACAATATATGTAACAGTTATCTAACTTTGGTTGTATTCTGAAGTAAATTGTTGCACACAATAGTGATATTTTAGTTCATCTAATGTTTGTATTGGTTGAATTTGAATCTTATCTCAAATACTGTATGGTAATACCACAACTTTGTCATAGATTTTTCAAACAGTGATTATTTATTGTTTACAGACAGTACTAGACATAGGATGTGGGACAGGTATCCTGTCCATGTTTGCGGCGAAGGCTGGCGCTGCCAAAGTGATTGCGGTGGAGTGCTCCAACATTGTAGACTATGCGCGGAAGATCATTGAGGCTAACAGGCTTGATGATGTAATTGAAATTGTTAAAGGAAAGGTAAGATATGATTTGATTACTCATATTCATTTATAATTTGTTTTTGTTTTCTTATGATTCAGTTAGTTTCATGTTTAATTTGTTACTCTTTGTCACATTTTAAATAATACTTTTTTAATACTGTGACAAGTCTTCAACCATGACTATTTTTTGCTCTTAGTACAAATGAGTAGATTTTAGATACCTACTTGAACACATGATCATGGAGCTATATTGTTTAACATGTTTTAGATTAAATACTATACAATATGGGTCTACACATGAGAATAAGAGTAGCAAATACATTTTAATGTAATGTAATTGGGAAGTCTAAAATAATTTGTAACTTGTTTTAGGTTGAAGAAGTAGAACTGCCAGTAGAGAAGGTAGATATTATAATCTCGGAGTGGATGGGCTACTGTCTCTTCTACGAGAGCATGCTGGACACGGTGCTGTACGCTCGGGATAAGTGGCTCAAGCCTGATGGCATGCTTTTCCCTGACAGGTAACTTAGAAATACTACTAACATATATTTTTTAAGTGTACCACTTCCTTAGTTTTTACCCAACTGTGTGACACAAAGGAGAGGCAATTAATCAATCTGCTACTATCAACATTTTGGGTAGAAAATAGTTCTGAAGCACATACATGCACTTGTAAGTACTGATTCATGGGCTGGGACAACTGGGTAATAGAATGAAAGTGTTCTACAATACTAGAAAAATTTTATGTTTACAAACATTGTTAGAAAACTGTTGCTCATATTTTAAAATTAAACACAAAGGGTAACTATTTAGATTCTTGCCAGAGTCTTTTCCGTAGAATTGGTGTTCCAAACCGGTGGTAGAATCTTATTACTAATGTGACGATTTATAAGTGCATGTAAACTGCCTATATAAATACAGACATTTGATTTGACTTGTTCAACAATATGTAATTAAAATTGTTTTATTTTTCAGATGTACCTTATTCATATGCGGCATCGAGGACCGCCAGTACAAGGATGAGAAGATCAACTGGTGGGATGATGTGTATGGATTTGACATGTCATCTATTAGGAAGGTTGCCATCTCCGAGCCACTTGTGGACATTGTTGATGCCAAACAGGTATTGTAAATGTTAATCAAACAATATTGGATTTTACAATAGTATTACTAAACTGAATGTATAATAATCAGTAAAAAACAATTCATTATTATACATCAGTATTTATTATGATTCTCAACCTCATTAGCTAATTAAGCTTTTAAGTTCCAAGTAAAATTTCAAGTACTGAAGAGTTTTTAAATTTATGTTGTTTGCTACAGTTATAATACTTTAGTTATCGAATAATTTATATGTAATTATTTACAGGTCGTCACAAATTCCAGTTTATTAAAGGAGATCGATTTATATACAGTTCAAAAAGAAGATCTTAACTTCGAAGCCAAATTCTTGCTCCAGGTAAATTGAATTCTTTTTAAGTGATGAAAATTTTTGCTCATGTGTGAGTATTAAAGAGTAGCATGGGGTCTCATCCCATACATTTAAAATGATATTCCCAAAAACTACAACAGATGGCGACACGAGTATCCATTCGTTGATGATGATTATGCAAATCCAAGAAAACGATAAATCCAACCATTAAAAATATATAAACTAGTATTTAAAAATATAATAATACATAATCCAATAAATTTAAACCTTTTTAGATAAATATTTTCATAAATTTAAATTTGCAATAAAAATTTTAGTTTTCGTGAGTGCTTATTTGGTAGAACGCCATCTAGTTCAAAAAATTACAACAGTCAATCATCAACTAGATGGCGTTGTTCGCGTATATTTTATATTACATGAATTATAATTCTAGATTATTTAATTTCTTTTGTTAAAACAAGAAAATATATGACATGAATATAAGAGTTACTTGACTATCAACTACAAGAATGATTAATCTCTTCCTTAGATTAATATTTTGTAACATTTCTCCGAATGTAGGAATGAATATTCCCTAACGCAACAAAAACTATTCATCTATCTAGTTTAAAATTGGAAAAAATTCGCATTCTTGTCCCCGCCTGAACAGGGTCCTCGTTTAAATAGATAAATAAATAGAAATTAGATGTTTAAATTTACATTAGAGCTTTGAATAGCACTAAAACAACAAATAAAAATATTCGACTATTAATAATTGGGCATAAAAATCTTTTTTAAATATTTTTCGAGTTTTTGCTCAAAAAATATATATTTAAAATAAAATAAATATAATCCAACATCAATTTCATTGTGTTCATTCCGTGGTAAGGTTCCGCTATAAATAGCACACCAAACACGGCGCAAACAACGATGTTCGATTAAACAAATGTTTGACCCGCGTGGGAATCGAACCCACGAGTCCCACGACTCTTGACGCATGAGACAGGGGCACTATCCAATACGCCATCGAGCCAATCAGCCATCCAGAGAAGAAATATTATATTATAATTTTTACATGATATAGATATTATTTAACACAATAACTCATTTTTTTTTCTATCGTGAACTTTTAAGTATCTTCTCGTTTTAAGTACATTCTAGAAAAGGGTATTTGACTATTTTTTTATTTTGATATAGTTTGATGGACCACTCGAAAACAAAGACACTGTTGAAAGTATCACTTTGATATCTCAATAGCTCGACGAGATATTACAATTTTAATTGCACATTATTTGGGCGAGCTCAAAAACGCTCCATATACAAACCGCCCCTGGCGTGTGACGTCACACGCAAGTTCTTTGTATGCAACGCCTAGGAAGTTTGTTCGGAAGGTTCATCAAAAGTTGCGTTTATGGATATGTTTACATAATGAAAGATGTTACTAATTCTGTTATTTATAAGATGACAACGAAATTTTAAATGATTTTCGCAATTTTGAAATGGACTTGCCCACCCAACTTTAAATGTCTTTTGCTGTCTCATTTCGCCAAAAAATTAAGTTTTGATTTCATTAATAATATTGATTTGCTTAAATCTTACTGATTATCATAAAAATGGCAATCATAACAACCACTAGTCCAGTCAAAATAGACATTTAACCTAGGAAAAATTCGCATAGAGCTGAAAATTGGCATGAATGTTGGGAACACTATTACAAATAATCTGTCAAAAGTCCCCATCGATCCCACGTCTGCAAAAAAAAATAATCAAGGTCAAATGTCACAAATATCAGTTTTATGCACTTTTGAGCGAAACGGTAAGTTTAATCATAAAAGTATGTATGACAAAATTACTTATCACGTAATTATCTATAAAAAATGTCTAAACACTTTGTTCCTAAGATTCACCATTTCAGAGATATAGCGATGCACAAAGTTGAAAAAGTTGTATTTTCAAACGCTTCCAGGCCCCATGCGATTGTGCTAGACAGTTAAAATTTTAACGAATGATGTATCTCAGTTGCCTCTATAACATCTAATACTAGAAACAACATGAAACCAACGTGTAAAGTGGGTTCTCATACAAAACCTATGTTTTTTTTTCACACTTGGGCGGTTTTTAACGTGGTTACCCTAGTGAACCTATTCCAGGTCATATATCGATCAAAAACGATATCAACAGATGAATGCATATTATGTAAAATATGAATTTTCTAATGATTAAAACCACGATATCTCGCGAATGGTGAGTCGGAAAAGAAAAAGTGACTGGACCATTTTTGTAGAAAATTGTATGATCTACAACTTTTGTTTGACCTATTTTTACGATAATACTTACTTTTTTTGAGAAAAATGGAAAAATCCTTAATTTTATACTTTTGACCTTGAATAAAATTTTTTGCAGAAGTAGGATTGATGGGGATTTTTGATATTTCGTTAATTATGATGTATTTAACGTCTCTGGCAATTTTCAGCTCTATGCGAATTTTGTCTAAGTTAGCACTTATTTTTGTCTATTTTGACTGGACTACACTGTCAAATACCCTATTGCTGCATTGTCATAAATCACCATTACAATTTGATTTAAACCAATAGTTCACTACGCATCATAAAATAACAACTTTATTTTAAATACATTTTAACAAAGCCTAAAGTTTCGTCCGCCTCTCGCGCGGCACGTTGCGCGTTGTACTTGCGCGCGATGATAGCCTATCGACGACCGGGCCGCGCTTGCTCTAAAACTCAAGAGGGCTGCCGCGCGCACACGGCGCTGCTACACATTAAGGGCACGCTCTCTGCTATTTTATTATTGACGTTTTTATTAAATTAAAACGACAATAATAATGACTCATCAATATTGAATTAATAAATATTGTTATGTAAATTAGTAAATTATTATTGTTATGTAATAATTTACATATCAATATTTATTAATTCAATATTTAATAATTAACTTAGCTGTCTCAATACAATAATTAAAAATAATAAAATTTGATTGAAATTTTCTAATAAATAATGTACCTAACAATCATTGTTCTATCGAAAAAGGCCCTCACAACTCCTTTTGTACAAGTGACACGCAGCTTCGAAGCAATATCAACTTCATGATCATATCGTTTTGGTACACTTTCGCACTATGTCGCAGTAGACAGTCCTTTGAATTTTGCGCGCGGGACGTTTTCCTTAAAGGAGGCAACCCTGCTCTTGTGTGAGGTTCGGTTACTCGCGCGCGCGTATTGTCGTTCCGCGACCCTAGTAAAGCTGTTTGGGAGCCTTTACAGCGACATCTATTGATGTGCTTTTTTAATATGCTTTTACACTGGATGGGAATGGCTCGCTCTCGCTAGCGACATCTGATGTGCAGGACGGAAAACAGACATGGCGCGCGAGATGCCCGAGTTATGATGTCTACGTTTTAATGTATGGGATGGGGTATCTGTATAGTTATGTTATCTGTGAGAGTAGTGAACTGATATTCTAGCTAAAATGAGCCTAAGTCTAAGCTGAAAATCTTAGATCCATGGTTATGCAAATGGTTAATCATCCCCCTTGCTTCCGTACTGCATGTTCAAAAATTTTGTTTTAAGGGCATCATTAATCAAACTATTATATTGTTTCCTTATAAGATGATGATGGTTTGGACGATGACAAGACTACTGTAATGGTAATAAATAATGGTAATACAATCTTAACAGTATACTGGAGTATAACTCAGTTACCAATGGTCCACCATAGTTATGAAATTAATACTTACAGCCACGCTGTTTAAAAACAACACACTGCCCTTTCGTTTTTGCGTCGAATCGTTACTGAGTTACGCGTATGCTGAGGGCATACTGAGATACGAGACGGTAGGTATAACGCGCGATTCTTTCGTGTGGATGGAGTTAGTTTAGGGGTGAGAGTCATCCGCTCCCTGGAAGTCCGGTGATGATGACGAGGTTGCTCCAAGCCATCATCATATGTCAGTTAGGAAAAATAAGTATATAAGTAAGTATATATAATAAGTATGGAGTTAGTATTAGCGGGCTACTGTCATCATCTCCTTACCATACCCATCACTTAGCGACATGTTTTGTTCCCCAGGTGCGTCGCAACGACTTCGTGCAGGCGCTGGTGACGTTCTTCAACGTGGAGTTCACGAAGTCCCACAAGCGGCTCGGCTTCAGCACCGCGCCCGAGGCGCCCTACACGCACTGGAAGCAGACAGTCTTCTACTTCGACGAGTACATGACGGTGAGCAGCGTTGCCTTCATACCATAATTTACACTATCAAATACATACATACACACACAATTATACTCAAGTAAAAAAGCCTTCGAGTTATAATTATATTAGTCTTTATGGGTCTACACACATTAGAAGTAGCAAATACATAGCATGAAGGCTAATATTTAGTGTAATGAAACGCGAATGTCTAAAAGTCTTCTAGTTGTAATAAGCCTTATGGATGCTGTCACTTCTAAAAAAAATAATTTTAGTAAGTAATAGTCAACCATTTTGAATTTTTCATGTACAGTAATAGTTAGTATTAGTAGCAGTAATTTTTAAATAGCATCTTCCGTGTCATATAATAATCGCACATCAACTTGAAGATGTGTATGTGCTGATATGAAGCCTTATGTATTCAAATAGAATAAATATACAATTTAAGTGTTTAGTGTGATAATGAGGCACAGGGTTTTCTTTCAGTGCAGTCTCAGAAATATACTTGAAAAATTCGTTAAATAATTGAACACTCAGCATTTAAAATAAAAAATAAAAAAATTTAATAAAAAGAGTTTATTGACTAAGTACAATTGTTATCAAATATACCTACATCATAAATACCTAAACTAGGTCTAACCTTTTCTTATAGGCATCTATGCTCCTTATCCTATAGGCTGTGTCATATACATGGTAATAATTTTACATTTAATTTTGCTAGTAAGGAAAACAAACAGAAGTTACATTGCAAGTAGTAAATATTGGTGTGCATGATATCATATCCAATAAACAATGCTATTACAAAAGTCTATATAAACAAATCTATTACTCCGCAGGTGAAAAAGGGCGAGGAGATAATGGGCACGTTCTCGATGCGCCAGAACGCGCGGAACAACCGCGACCTGGACTTCGAGGTGGAGCTGGACTTCAAGGGCGAGCTGTGCCAGGTGCAGGAGAAGAACCACTACCGCATGCGCTGAGCAAGGACCCCGGTACACACGTCCCTGGCTGTGTATGGATGCCCTCCTGGGCGCTTAGACGAAGTAACAATATCGAAACGATAACGAAGTTCCAAAAGAAAATTAAAATTGTCGTAATGTTTTATATTTGAAAATATGTAGTTTGCAATAAAAACTTTGACTTTGACAAGAAAAAAATGTATGCGTTTGACATTAGATTGACCATGTGATTTATAGCGTCTAATGTCAATACCATACATTTTATTCTTTTCGACATCCCATACGTAATTTTATTCGTTTAACGAAGTTCGAAAAGAATAAAATGTTTGGGAGTGACATGACATTGATCACGTGATTTATCGCGTCTAATGTCAAACCCATAAATTTTATTCTTTTCGAACTTCATTATCGTTTTGATATTGTTCCTTTGTGTACGGCACCTGGTCTATTCCACTATCACCTGGTTATTTGTCACCCGAGTGCTCAAAGGCTACTTTTTAGTTATTGGTCTATTTTACTCTGTTGGTTGGTTTTGTGTATGAGAAATCCACTAGATAGCAAGATGTTGATATGAGATCTAACTGCTATGTGATGAATATTTACATATCTGGCAATGTCACGTCAAAACTAACCAATCATGCTGCAATTGGACCTCACACCTACATATTACCATCGAATTAATTTCTCATACGCGAAATCCCTCATTGGGTTTTGTCATCCAAATTCTATTCTGCTATCATCACTTGGATTTTATGGCCCAAGTAAGTGTTTAAAAGCTACAGTTTTGTTTGTGGTATATTTTACTTGTTTACCTGGTTGGTAATCAAAAGCTACTTTAGTGATATTTTAATGTTTAAGTGCTAATGTTTGTACAAGCGATTTTAAATAGAAAATCGAACATATCCCCGAGCCACAGGTGGGCAATTGAATTTTTGTGTTTTCCTTACTACTGTTTAGTGTTCTCTGATCACTGGATTATACCAAATTATTCATTTTATTGGAGTCGCCTATGATCACACATGTGATTACATTCTCGAGTAATCAGAGAATACTGAAAAGTCGCTTCTAAAAACCCAGGTGATCAAGTGGAATAGACCTAAGATACTACTACTTTGTATGGGTCTAGAACTTGTATTGTTTTAATGTTAACCTTTTGGTTGCGGATTTAATCCCGCTGTGCTGACTGCCTCGCATCGGACAATACTGCGCGCCTGGCGTGCGCTGTGTTATATCAGTAGTCGAAGGTTAATTTCGTCGAAATTTTCTAGATCCACACTTTGGTTTACTTTGGGCCCTACCAAGCCCTTTATCATGACTAGCCGTAACTCTTGGACGCCATTCGACAGATTCCTACAGTCACAGTTCATTGTAGCCTAATGTTTGTATTGATTTGTACGTCATAAATAGGGAGATTGATTCATTGTCAAATATAATGCGACTACTTTTGACTTTAACCAACAGTTGCATTGATATCGCAAACTCGAATCGCAGCTACCAAAAATTTAGACATTATGACATATTGTAATAGCCTGGTTAAGAATCTTTGTAAGTGCATACTTGATTTTTCATGTTACCTCAATAAATTAGAAATTGCATATGATTGTAATATTGTATGTCATGGTTGACAATTTTGCATGCCACAACATCATTTTGATCTGTAATTAACTATGCAGGAAAAGTATTCATGGAAATACAAAAGTATTATTAATGAGAAAGGTTTTTTATTTGAGATGATATGCTGACATCAAATTGTGCGCAAACATAGGTTTCTACCTTTAGTTTTGAAGTCTGATGATATGAGATGGCAATCTAACATCACCGAAGAGAGATAAAATGCAGAGCAATGCCTACTTTATACATTATGGCGATATTATCGATCCAAAAGTATAAATTTTGATAAATAAATAATAAATATTCCACATCACATACATAATATGCTGTAACTGTACTTTCTACATAATGTTCGAACTTTTTTTATAGTGTTGGATCTCAGGGGATCTATGGTTGATATTTTATCGTATCCATTGAGTACCTATCTATTCAAATCAACAGACTATATTGGCTCGATTTTTCTTATTTGACTACACAGGGCGAAGGTGCCCATTCTCGTTTTAAGAAAAATAAATGGGTATTTTGAATCTTGCCCTATTTCTGTTGATGTGCTTCTTAAGATTCCATCAAATTTTAAAACCATACCAGTTACGATTTATTTGACGTATGTAAACATTCTTAAATAAGTTCTCTTTAGTTTTCTATAAGTAAGCAAACTGTCATATTAACAAGACCTACTTTCGACCAAACATATATGTTACCGGCCAAACCCGATTTCAGGACAAACTAGTTTAGCCTAGTCCAAACTAGTTTGTCCTAAGCCCGTTAGGATAAACCGGTATAGCCTAGTCCAAACTAGTTTGTAGTAAGCCCGTTGGGATAAACCAGTTTAGACTAGGCCAAACTAGTTGAAGTTGATATAGATACGCATTATCTAGGATAAATTGGTATGGCCTTTTCCAGACATTGTAATATGTCAAGAAAGCCAAAATAAATAGATTATCCAAATAAAATCGTAAATTGAAGGCGTTACAGTCAAAAACTTATCATATTTTTCTCTACTCCGTAACTGAAAATCTTGGCATGTGATTATTTGCAGCAATGTGAGAGTACGCAGTATAGACTCAAAACTATTGTATTGTTTATAAATATACATAACTATCTGTGCCCGCGACTTCGTTCGCGTGGACTATGAGATTTTACAACCAAAAGTTTTTGCCTAATATCTCCCGTTTCCGTGCGAATTTTGCTATATCGCGTTGCAAGTAAGCTTTATGTTAATTATTTAATACAATTAAAAAAATTCAGGGTTTCAAGGGGTAGTTTTCAAGGGTTAAAATGAGGTTAAAATTTGAAAATTATAGAAAATATAAAATATTACTCAATCTATATTTACACACTAATGTATTTCTTTGTATTTTTTCAATTTAGGGGTTGTTTGCAAGGGTTGTAAGATTTTCAAGGGATGAAATTATTTTAATATGAGGTCATTGTGTTAGAAAACACTTCACGACTTCATCACTTACTATTAGACATGTTTTTTAACGATTAAAGTATAAATTGCGATATTTATACTTTTATCGTTAAAAAAATGCCGGTATATGATTGTACGTATTAAAACTAAACGTTGCTAGCTCTGCAATTCTAAATGCCACCAAAGCAAAACATGTAGAAATAAGTAACAATTTTAATAATTGACATAATACTCATATGATTTTTTCTTTTTTATTATTATTTGTTAAAGTATGATTGTTTGTATTACCATTTATTATCCATAATTTTTAACGACATAAAAAAAAGCTTCTAATAAAAAAACATTTATTTCTTGCCAAATATAGTATGATTGTACGAATGAAAACGTAACGACGAATCATTATAAGAAGTAAGAAATAAGATTATAGTATAATAAAAATTATTATTTTTCCAATTACGGAGGATTTTATTTGGATAATTTTATTTGTGGAAATGTCCCAGATATTTATTTATTTGTCCCAGATATTTATAATCTATTTATTTTGACTTTCTTGACATATTACAATGTCTGGAAAAGGCCATACCAGTTTATCCTAGATAATGCGTATCTACATCAAGATCAACTAGTTTGGCCTAGACTAAACTGGTTTATCCTAACGGGCTTAGGACAAACTAGTTTGGACTAGGCTATACCGGTTTATCCTAACGGGTTTAGGACAAACTAGGCTAAACTAGTTTGTCCTGAAATCGGGTTTGGCCGGTAACATATATAATAAAAACGTGATTCTATGAACATTTAACTAAAGGCTGGCTTGTTGTAAACGAATTTGTAAACATTGTCAAATCGTAATTTTGCTATTAAATGGTCGCCGAGTTAATTTTGATAGTAAATAGAGGCTTGAGCTCTTTAGTTTATAATAAAGCCTGGAAGGGATGTTTCTAAGTAAGTATGTTTTGTTGTGTACCAAATTTTATTTCGACCTGATGACATATTTTTCTCTGCCGCATTCAGAGTTTGGCACTTGTTCCAGATTGAGTATAATATTATTGCAAGTTTATTAAAGAGTAATATTCTTTTTGCTCGTATTAAGTGTGTATTGAGCTCAAGCCTTCAATTTGAGTACGAGTACGATTCTCATGTTTGTATTAAACCGCCTAAGATTAAGATAAACCCTTGTAATAGGGCAATGCGCTAGTTACTATACTGTAATCGTAATCACTAGCGAAGTTGATCGAGTTTAAAGTCGACGCCAGGGGGCGGGTGAAGTGTGAAGGTACCAAATGAACAAGTAGGTATTCCATAAATCAAACAGTTTCAATGTTCACTCACGTTTATTCTTTAGAATATTATGACAAGATCATTAAATGTTGGATAAATTGATAAAATTACATTTCCATGTTAAGACTTAAGTTGCGTTTTAAGATCATAGATCTTTTCGAAGACTCAGGCTCTGAATAAATATATACATATTATGTAAAGATAAAACTATTTCAATTATGTATATGTAATAGGTTGGTACTAGGTTTTATGACCGCCCTAATAACAGTGACTGGCGTGGCCTTACACTCGATTGAATATTTTTATAATTTCGATATGAATGTTGATACGGGGACGTTTATAATACGCGTCGGTCATATGTGGTGATTGTTGCAATGTGTCTTTAGCTAGCTGGTTCTATCATTTTCAAACTGACACTCTTTTTAATGTCATAAATTCCATTTAAATGGTACTTATGTGATTTATAAACCCAAAAATGTGATTGATGATGTAAGTTCTGTATTAATTTTGTTTAAAGATAAATTGTGTACAAAGACGTGATGTGTCTCATTTCACCTGAAATTGATACGTTTTTGAATTTGGTATGTTTGGACCGTTAATTAAGTAAGCGTGTGATGTATTTTCAAATTTACATGTTTATGTGTGATCGATCGTAATTATTTTAGCTAGAGACAACGACTAATTACAATGCTGCCATCTATAATATATTGATATACTTACTGAGATTTTTTAAAAAGGTCTCGAATATAAAATAGAACCTGATAAAATACCATAAAATGTGGTATGTATGTATATGGATGTATTTATGTATCCATCCCAGTTTCGTTTGTGTAAAATTCTCGGACGAAATAATTTAAAACTAACAGATTATTATTTTGGCCAAAGTAGCAATGACATCACACAGTATGTAAACATGTTCGTACATAATGTTTAGTTTAGTATTAAGTTTAATTATAGATCCGGTATCACTCAAGTATCATTATGCAGTTGCAAAGCTGGTCGGTTAATAAGAAAATCAGTATGTTAGCCACAACACATACGGTGTGTAGAACACACATGGTGTGTTATCATCAGTAGCGCTACCATGAGTTTAAAAGTGACAGGCTCGATATCGCCTATGTAAATATGTCTATGAAAAACTTGTACAGCGCCCCTAGCGGTAACGCAAAGAACTGAAATCGGTACCTAGTATGAAAAAACAATTCGATAGGTTTTTAACGTACACGTAAGTTTTGCATAGATAACTCACGGTCAGTGCCGTAACTAGGGCGGTGCCAGCGGTGCCCAGGCACAGGGCGCAGTCCCTGGAGGGGCGCAGAAATGACCAAACCGGTATCTAGTCCTATTTCTCAAGGGCCTAATTTTTTAAAGCTCGCACAGGGCGCATAAACGGCTAGTTCCGACACTGCTCACGGTAGCGCTACAGTATTCAAAGTAAAAATACGCGTACCTATACCTAGTGCGTTTGTCATTATTATACATTGATAGCTGTCAAATAATTTTGTTGATCGCGTTATTTTGTCCAGATGGGTTTGACTTACAAAGGAAGAGATAGAGAAGCCACGTTGGTGTCATTGCACTGTTATGTACAAGTAGCGAATGATGTATTATGTTACTACGTTAAGTATTCGTGGTGCATAAATGAGCTAAGCAGATATGTGTCGTTTTATTTCATAGGCTTTGTATAATCTATAATATAAAAATTAATCGCAAATGTGTTGGTAAGCGCATAAATCAACAACGCCTGAACCAATTTGGCCAATTATTTTTTTTAAAATCTTCGTTGAAGTCCAAGGATGGTTCTTACGGCGACTATTAGATAATTACGACTATTAGAAAAAATCGAATAATTGCCGGGAAAACCCTAAAAACAACCCTTTTCTTTTTCACATTCTTTTGACAGGACGAAGTCTGTCGGGACAGCTAGTTTACTATATTAATGTAGTTTACAAGAGAAAACCATAATATTTACAGACATTAAAAGCTTGATATTTAATTTGACAGCGATCCAATAAGATCGTGATCTTCAGAATTAAATCAAGCAATAAGTAGCGTTACAAATTCTTATTGTCATGCGATGAAAACCCATCCATTTATACACACGCGAGCTATAGCTATTAGCCATGCCATTGCTTTCGAGGCTATTTCGATGGCAACTGATTAAAGCCATGGACTAGAATAAAAATTACTAAATAGTTATTATTGTAACGAATATTCGGGTAACGATAGCAATAAAAAACTAGGACAGGTAGATAATAAAAAACACTGATAACTTTATGTGTAGGTCACCATAATTTATAATTAAATCAGTTCATACAGGATAATATAGAATCCATTTTTACAACTAGTTAGCAACGCTTGAAATACATAGGTAGTATTGTTAATTACATATTGTAGGCAGTGTCCATTTGAAGTAATAACATATACTAGATTCGTATTACAAACAATGTTACCGGGCTTATTTAGTTACAGAGTACATACCTTTTGATGCTTTAATTATTTAAAAAAAAAACTTAAAAATAAATTGCAAAATCAAAACAAGATAATTTAGTTAACAAAATGAAAGTTCATATACCTATGATAATAAATTCTACCTATGATAAAGCTACCAAGTTTGATGTGTTACAAAAGTAGTGATTTTAAACTTATAAGTATTTACTACTAAATATAACAAAAACTAGCAAATTATTCTTAAATGTATGTAGTGTTCATAAGTTCTTGGAAACAGATTAATACACGCACTTCTAAAGAAACATACCTACACTTATGATTATTTTATTATTCAGGATGTAGGCAATTACGGTGTCTTGAGTAAATGATTGTATTGAATTGACTATTTATGTTAGCAATATTATAACGGTCCATAGTGACATTATCATGAATCTACTGTTAGGTAATGATATAATAAAACTATGGATACCTATGTTACAATGACTAAGGAAATTTAGTCATTGATACCTCCATAGTAATTTGTATTTTTAATGTGTGCCCTCCAATTTTTGACACTTTATGAAACAAAACATGCGAAATCCCTACCCTGATTAGTACCTATATAATATTTATCTATGCTGATTAGGACAAATTTGTGTATCACTTATCGCGCGGTTATAACATATCGCTTGTTTATTACAACATCAATGACTGTAAGTTAATATTATCGCAGTTTTCTTTATTTCGGACTCGATAGTAAATAACGTAATGCTTGCTTGCATAAAAACAAGAGGCGGCAATGCAGAAAGGTTTGTCGTCTCTGAACTAAAAAGTATTAATTCCTTTTTGTGTTCTGTAAGACGGATTAGAAATCCAACCCACCAGACGTAAATCTTTACTAAAAGCCTTCGCTTATACCTAATTCGCAGTCTTTCTGATGGTCGGATTCGAAATTTTGAAACATCTATTGCTCCGTTAGGTACTGTCAAATGTTTAGCTCTAGATATAGCTCTAGATCTCTTTCTATAAGAGATAAGCTGTAATTTGGAAACAATTCTAAATTGGAATTCAAGATCAGTTCAGAATCAGGCAGGTTTTGTGGGTATTTCCACTTTTCCCTATCAAGTCACTTCATTGAAAGCAAAAGGCAATTTTTTCCTCATTTGGGCCTTGGTAGAGCAAAGTGGAACATCGGGCAGTAAGTAGCTACGCATTTGCTACTCTTATTGTGTGGAACCATAATTAACAGTTTTTATGTTGTGGATGTTGGGTGTTGTCTATGGTCAAGCAACGACGGGCGCGATGGCCGCTGGGCCGCCCTGCTTGTTGTACAGGTCCACGCAGCAGCAGCTGGAGATCAGGTTGTACTCCTGGCATGAGTTGGCGTATAGGAACCCGCAGCTTGACTTGCGACAGGTGAACGGCATGTCTGTGGACATTGTATATGCTAAACTCGGGTGTTAAAAGTAGGAAACTCGGGACTGAAAAAAAAGGTCCAGCTAAATGAAAGAAAGAAAGAAAGAAAAACATTTATTGACCACGACATAGAAATAACAAATACAATGAGACATGTATTTAACACAAGACACAAAAACTCAAACTAAGAAATAACACATGGACAAGGACTATAAAGTGGTCAACGAGGTACGGGCCTCAGCATATGCCACATTAGCCCGAAAGCCACTGCAGCGCTGGTATTCTGGCCGTACCCCGAGTGACTGATATAATACATTACACAAATAAATAAAATAATAAAAAAAAAATATTTGGTTCATTGTGTTTTTTTTTCTAATGTCGCATAAAAGTGTATTATGCCGGAATAATGCCAGCGAAATGAGATATTTAACTGTTTAAAAAATCTTCATATGGTACCTAACTACTTATTACGATCCTACAAACAGCTATAGACAATCTTACGACAAGCTTACTTCGAGAAGGTATGTGTCTATTTGAAACAAGAAGCCTATCTACTTGTTTTGTCTAGGCACGTTCTTAATTACCAACTCAAATACGGAGACTTTGTTTCAGATCCCGTCCTTGCGTCCTTAACCTTAATAGGCAAAACTCTACTATTAATCTGGTTTAATGATAGCCATAACTTATTTAGGTATGGCTTTCAGAGTGGTCAAGACAATTGAATTTGCCATGAATTAGGCTTTTAATCACTTTCGCCACTCTGTAGTTAGGTACAAAACCTTAAGATAAATAAATATTTAGGTGAAATTTAATTTTTCATTCAACATGTGAAAATAATGCGAAGCAGTAGGTACGTATATTCTAGATTTGTCGTACCTCCAAATCTTGAGTATGCGTACTGCTGCCTAAACTAGGGCCGTGGTAATTGATAGTATAACCGTGCTAGGGCACCCCTTAGTTCAGGTGCCGTAGACAAAGTAACAATATCAAAACGATAACGAAGTTCGAAGACAATAAAATGTATGGGATTGACATTAGACGCGATAAATCACGTGGTCAATCTAATGTTATCCCATACATTTTATTCTTTTCGAACTTCGTTATCATTATCGTTATCGTTGATATTGTTACATTGTCTAAGACCCCAGGCCTTATGAAAAATCGATAAATTACAAAGTTCTGTAGAATACTTACAAGAAGGATTGTCACAGCAGCATGCATCATGGGCTTGCTTGTATGAACAGTAGCTGTAGACCGAAGAGTCGCAGAGCGGGCAGCCAGGGTGCGCGCCGGGGGGACCCGCCGGCCCAGGGTTGTACCCCGGGTACTGCCCCGGGTACCCTTGACCCGGGTACCCCTGCCCGGGGTAGTACCCCGGCCCGCTCGGGTAGTTAGGGTAGTACTGTCCGTAGGCGCCGGCTAGCAAAAAGTCCAGGAAGTCTCTTATTCCGAAACCTGTTTGAGAAGTTAGTGGTATGAATGATGTGAGATGATGAGAGCGGTGAGGTGAGCCTTTCATGCCTGAAAAGGTTTTGTCGGGTGAAAAGTTATTTGAATATCCGCAAACCAACACGCTGGGTGCAAGATTAGGTAATGGCTTTGTTTGTTTGTTAACAAGAAGTTGTATTTAGTTACTGATGAACACAGCTGATGATATGTTACTGGTAATCCATATGACAATTCAAAGACAATTCCATGTCAACGCACAAGGGCGGATTATAATGATTGCATAAGCTTTTAAGTACATACCTAAATAACTATAATACATAAATAGTTATAATAGATGAACATTAATTTTTCTATGTTCTAAAATTGACAAAAAAACAAAGATAATCTCTTTGAATACTTTAAGGGGTGCTACAGATAACTATAGATGGGTATACCTACCTACCTATAAGTTTTTTAGACAGTTACCTCTTAACGAGTTGTAACACAAAAAATATAATAATAATTACTATGTATGTAGGTAGGTACATGAATAAGTAAAAAGCGTCATCATAATGCGTCTGCGCTTTATCTTTATCCAAATCTATAACATCAGTGGGTATTAATTTGTATACATTAGCGTAATTGTGCATTGTTTTAAAAGAATCTCGAGATCTCAGTGGCTTATCCGCGTCTGCGTGCATATTTCGGTCATAAACAGATTCAATTTTAGCTAATTAAGCAGTTCTTTAAGCGTTCGGTCAACGAGACCTTGGAGGTTTTCCTTGTTTCTTCTGAATAAGAGTAATTAGTGAGAACACAAACCGGGGGCATGTTTTGTTATGATATAAGGCAGTTTTGGTCGTCAATATTCAGATACCTTACTTACCTAACTACTTGTTATGTAGTTTACCCCAAGGCTTAGCGTATACGAATCTTTGGTATAATCATTTACCTACACAGTTTAGCTATTTGACTAGGCAACCTGTGTATAGGATAACTACGAATTTACCTTTATTATGTAAGATTTAGATCATTTGACCAAATATATTACTTTACCTACTACTTTATTAAGAATTAGTATTATATAACTTAACATATACGCCTATCTTTTAGTTTGAGCAAATACGTCCTAATAACTAAATAACTGTTAATAAAACCTGATCAGAAAGAAATTAAGCAAGTTGATAATTTACCGTTTGATTAAATAAAAAAAAACATAGAGTTATTACAACTGAATGTTTGTTATGAATTAAAAACCAAGCGATGTTGATGATGGTAATGAGGTGATGGTGATCCCTTTACCTTGTAAAAATGAACAAATAGGTAGTTGGTAAATACCGTTAATGTTAGTCGGGCCGTCGATGATCTTTCTGCTTAATTTGTAATTCACCGATTCTAGACCTATCAAAAATGTTTTGATTATTTTTTTGCAATTGTTACATTTTAGATCTTTTAAACATTTGACGCATATCATAAAACATCGTCTAATACTTATTGATTATGCTCAATCTGTATTATAAACACAATTATAGGTAAAAGCCAGCTCCTTAAAAAGCTCCAGATGCAAGTAACCGAAAATTCAAAGGCCTATGTCCAGAAGTGGACTGCAATGGGCTGATAATGATCGTGTGGCATCAATTGTATCCAACGTAGAATTTCATAATGACCAATCCAATTTTCTTATGGATGTTACTCAGAATAATGCAGTGTAAAATGACGAATTTGGTGAGATAATATTATTGTGTTGTGCAAGGGCAACTTTATGACTTTATGATTCATTACCATCAAATTAATTAACACAATGGGAAAAATGGATGTTATTTCAAACATGGTTATGTTAAAATGTAGTAAATATTCTAATACGCATACCGTTATCGCCTTTTCCAAGTTGGTTGTTCCTACTAATGTCGTAATTTGTCGCTTCTAGACCTAGTGGACATTGACACATGAGTATTAAGTATCTGTACTAGGTATATAATAAAATAAACAGGAAATACTACCACAGGTAAACTAAGTTGGCTTTACGCGGTTTTTAAATGCATTTAACGGCTCTCAAGGTTTAACATTGAATTTACAAAGATTATTTAGGAAATGTTATTTGAATTGATTAAAAAAAAAAATACAAATTTACATCAATTGTTTTTGGTATGAGATTTCACAGAAACTTATTGAAGTAAATTGTTCTTGGTTAAAGATTTTGTCAGAGTAATAATTAATTAACTTTTTAGTATTTTATTCACATTGAACAGATGTTATGACAATTGAGAACATCTTGGTACACATATAGGTAAATAGCTGATATGTATCACCATGGCTGTCTTACAAATAAATTGTATTTATAATATTAAAAATGAGACTAATAAACACAACTTGTGAGGTAAACATAACATTGTCTTTGATTTTAAAAGTCCACATTTAAATTGCACTTTTAGTAACGAACCAACTTACCATAGCTCCCAGCAACTGTGGCCGCCAAAATCAAAAAGGTTGCTTTCATGGTGTCACACTGACTGTCCTGATCACTGACTAACTAACTGACTGAGTGACGGCTGACTCACTGAGGCCCTTGCACGACTAGTGCAGCGGCCTGCCGATTTAGGTGTACGCGTGAACAGAACCTACAAGCCTTAGTTTATAGTGGACTTACCGGTATCGGTGAGCAGTAAAGTGTTTGCCATGTGAAACCTTATTTTTTAAATATTTTTATTGAATTTGATATATCGGAGTACATCAAATATCCTATAGTGTAAGGTTAAATTCCAAAAATGAACAAGTCCGCAGTGGTGGCTGAGTACATATTAGAATTTTAGACATGGGTACATTATAAGACCGAGATACAGACTTAATCCGAAGGTCCTCTCTTCAGATCGTACTATACATAGACACAAGAATAGAACGTGAATGTTTATAAGAAGCACAAGAATTTCAATAAAAATAAAGATGGGTTTAAATTTTCTTCGGCGTGGAATCTGGTGATAAACAAGAACACACGGTGGAAAAGTACGTTAAGAGCGAAGGCGAATATTCTTCAGCGGTGTTTTTCGGACAAATGTTATTATGCTGTTGCGGTAGTGGATGGAGAAATAAGCTCCTTTTAGGTCTTTATCGTGTGAAGACCCATGGTGGTTATTATTTCAAATCACACCCAAATGGGTGAATTATGGTGAATTACAGAGTCTACTATCTAGTGAAGTATGAGTGTTGCAAAATGGAGTCGCGTGTCGCGTACCAACTCATTACCGCACTGTTCAACATTTTATAATAATTGCTTGTTAGCTTCCCAAACAAAAAGTACACAAAGTGCCCACTTAATTTTTTATACTTAAATAGTGTCAGTTATGCCACTTAATATTAATTATAGTTGTTCATGCTGTTTTTATTTCTGTTTAATTTAGTTCACATGTTGTGTTGTATCACGGCGTCTTGTGCCCTCAGCATCTAAGGAAGTTTATTTATATCGCCGTACCTACCTACTAGATATTTCTGCATTTTCTGTACCTGTCCTAGACTAATCGTCGTAGGTAAATAGTGGCCCAAGGGCTGCCAGTTGTCCTTAAACTCCTTACCGGCCGTTCTCCACTCATTAGCTGACAACCTTTGAATGTTCCGAGGACCGGTTATGATCTAACTTATTGCGAAATATACCTGTTAAGGGGAAAACCAATGGCGAACATTAAAAGGGGTTCAATCGTAACTATTTTATAAAGTAATTCATGTAATTATAACTAATTATTGCTTATTTCAAATTTTAATCATTCAAATGAGGCTGATATTACGTAGGTACCTACTTCTGGTAACGATTGTACGCCCGGCAAAGCGGTTACACACAATAAGTTCATTAACAAATTTGAATATTCCCGTATCTATTCATTTTTATGTATATTAGAGTTATTTGAATACCAAATTCACAGGCTGCTGGCTAAACCATTTAGTAGATACACATTTTGCTCGCAAAGCCTGTATCTATTGGGTAAGCTTTGTATAAGGCAGGTTAATTAACTAGGAAGTGATAATGCGTTTCAATGGAATATTAATTTGATGCTCATATTGTTTTGAATTGAATATTTTGAATCGTGTATCAAACACCTGTTAGATAATTGTGAGTGTTGTGACAGTTTCGAGGTTTAGGAAGCCTTCTTCTACCTTCTCTAAAATTTGCTTTGGGTCCTAGCCGGTATTGTTACGCGACTGTATCTTTAGATGACTTTTAACTGAGATGGTGCGTTGATCCAAAACGATATCTTAGCCTCCAACAATATTATAAGGCGCTACGCTATAGACAGATAATATGTCAAACGTTTATATCAATTCACCATTTTCAAAGCACTTTCGCGCTCGCTAACCCGCAGATCCTTTTCTCATAATAAAAAGATCCACAGCGGTGTGGATGCCCATACGCGCTGGTACAAACAGCCCTACATCATAGGCTATTTACGGCTGAATGTCAGGGCCTAAGGTCCATGACCTGCGAAGGGAGCTTCCAGACATCCTTGACCGTGGAAGACGGTTTGAACTCTTTTCCCAAAGGAACAAGGGTGTAAATTGCTTAAGAAATTAGTTTCGTTCTCATAAGTGACAATGTTTATTGCGTACTCCTTTGCTTGGGAATAGATGTTATTAAAATTATAATTAAGCGTTTTATAGTTGTTTTAACTCCTAGACGCATCCTCTTAGTAAATTTAATCTCACTGTAAGTACTAACTGACTAATACTGGTAGTTCCTTTGCTTAGGTCTTATAAGTTTGCTTTTGATAGAAGTACAGATAGAAGTTTATGCATTCACGTCTCTAATCATATTTACCAATTTTGAAGAATCTAAGTAGCTGAAGTACTTGTGTTACATATATCAACAACAGTGAAATAACACATAAATGTACTTTAAAAACATAAATAACACACTCAGACATATGCAAACACTGATGTTCATCACTCAAATATATCCGAGTAAGGACTGAACCCACTACTCTAGTCGCTAGAGACAAGGACTCTACCAAATATGCCATTGAGCCAGTCAGAAAGAATATTTTGCCCCATTTTTCCCCTAACTGACTACGATGATGACTTGGCCTTGTCATCATCACTGGACTTGCGGGGGAGCGGATGGCTCTCACCCCTAAGTTTCGCCTCTCCTGTGTTCTTTATCTCCCATAGTTGATGACAACAGACCATGACAAAATCCTCATAGAGGAGTGAAGTGAATCGGCCGGGCATCGACCCACGATACCGTTCCGAAACCAGTCCGCGTCTACGCGACCGGTCACATGTCACCGATTGGCTGTCGGATTAATTAATATTTGCATTTTCTATTAATAGTAGGGGAGCCCACGATGCTAAATTGGGATTTACTCGAGCGTCGTCGGGACCTATTTGATTTTGATTATTAGATGGTAGAAAGAAAAAAAGTTCATATGATGTATACCCTTTCACCAGTGGGGTGAGCTTCTGCAGGCTCGCGAAAATGTAAAAAAAAACAGTTACATGGAAATACTCGAGCGCGTCAGATATCGATAGTGTATATTCCCTACGTATCTTTGATGACGAGCGTATGCTAATCTGCCAGTTTGCATAGTGGGGGCGGGCATACAGAAGGGTTAAAAATGGGAAAAAAAAAAATTAACTCGAGCGCGTCAGATATTTGGAGGGGATGTTGAGTGAGCCCCAACGAAGTTCCTATTCAAAAGACTGACGATTCGGATGTGACGCAAGCTCGTGGCGGTTTTTTGAAAATGTAAAAAAAAATCGCCATTTTGAAATACTCGAGCGCGTCAGATTTTCATACAGACGATTCAGCTTGATGTCCTTGATGTGCTGATTCATAATCTGACAATTATTTGAAGGGGTTTTCTTAATCTGATGGCTTGAAATAAATTTGCGCATGATATCCTTCATTCAAGGATGTTTCAGCTGGAAGTGTAACTTTATCGTACGTTACACGTAATTTCCTGCTACTTGGTTTGCTCTGACGATACTCCAAAACTCTCTTGGCTTTTTTTAAAGTTTCTGCAGAAAATTTAATAACGTTTTGAAGAGTAGTTTCTTCACAAAACACACACTTCATAGTATTGCCACTCATTGTCTTAGCAAATATAAAACTCACGAAATTAAAATCACAAAATTTGATTCAGAACACTGCAAACATAAACAAACAAGCCGGAGCATCGTTTATGCAATACTACACGTGCTGTGACCTGTAGTTGTAATGGCGTGATGGCCGACGGAAAGTAGTTTGGTGATGGAGCGAGAGAGATAGAGCGAGTGGCGCGGAGGGGGCATACATGCTTTACTACAGCTGCACGCGCTACACGTTATTGACGATTTTTGTTACTTCGGCTTATGGTAATCGTCAGATTATATTTTTGCCGTTATCCTTGAATTATTTCCTTCAAAATAAAAAAAAATTCAACCGCGCTCGAGAATGTCCAGGTGTCGTTTTTTTTTTTCAACTTTGTCACCCTCCCACACTCTTACGTCACGCGCAAATCGTCAGATTATTAAAATGCATACTTTTTAGCATGTAATTAACCTACTATACCTTAATCTGACGCGCTCGAGAATTTCCAACTATCGTTTTTTTTTTACTATTCTGATGGGCTGCCCTACGCGCGCGGCCCTATATAGAGGGCTTAGATATGCTGGAGGTACTCAACAAGGTGCAAGGTATCACCCCGTATGTTAATCTGCCACGCTCGAGTAAATCCCAAAATCCCCGCTTGGGCTCCCCTACTATAAGTATCAAGTAATCAGGGCTGTCATATTGGTGGAACTGTAGTTGTTTGGCTGGAACTTCGTCATATCCTACAGATATCAACCACAAGATAACTAAGGACTTCCTCGCGTTATAATTAGTGTTGCCGTAAATAGGTACTTTTATGACTTCTTTGGATAGTAAAGTTAGGACCTACTGATCAAATTCCTTTCTTAAACCGTATAAAATACTTCTTACATAAAAATCAACCAATTTTAAGATAAACTTGAGTAAATAGTTTTATTTATTAAAGACCACAATCGTTAAGGTGGAAGCCCTGGTTCCAATAAGTGTAGTTTTTATTGATATGCTAATTGCGCCGTGAAAAAACAACAGTACGTATGGATGCTAGCATTACGGGGAATGGGTGTTAAATTAATAACTGTTATTTAATCGTTCAGTTATTTTAATCGCGCTTTATAAGCAATGTTGCACAGGAAACCGTTAATCTATTGTTCTTAAATGAATAAAAATATTTTTATAATTAAATTCCCAGAAACCGTTAGCTAAAATTAAAACGATGTATTGAAAGAAGGTGAAAAAAAATGTGTCATGCATGAAGCAGCATTTTAGATACGTCGCAACTTGTTATCCAAATAGTCTATTATTTAATTTAATACCCAGAACTATGGAAAACATAGGTACCTTCAGCAGTGCAACATCTGCCTGAGGGACTAAAACTCTTTCATACAGTAAAGTATCTTATAATTTTTCCTGTTATATCAGCTGAGAGATATTCCCTGTTGTATACAGGCCTCCCTCAATGATCGCCATAGCTATCGGTCCTGCGTTGCTGATTTTTTTTCCATACTTCCTACGATGATGGCTTGGGTCATTAGCGGACTTGCGGAGGAGCGGATGGTTGTGACTCCTATCGTGTCCTATCTTGTTGAGCTTCTGCAGCTGAAGCACTTACCTTGTTGGTCACTGATGTGAAATGTTCATTTTATATATTAATGTTGTGTTAATTTCTATTATTTTATTTTTATTTATTTTTTCTTGTAATATGTAATGTTTATGTGACTAATAAATATTTATTCTATTCTATCGCATCCAGTACCTACTGCGAGCAAGACCAGATTTTCGGTCCATCTTGTATAGGGCTTTCCTATACTTTGTCTTCCAATCCATATTCCGGTACATACATCACTTTTTCATTGTAACGTTCTAGTAATAAGTATTGGTAGGTACTCCTAAAAATAAAAGGTTTCCGAAACTAATTGAAACTCATTATATTTTAACATACATTTCTTTATTAACGAACCTAAACCATAAGTGCAGTAACATTAATTAAAGCTAAACCTATGAGGATATCATTAGATAATATTAAAACAATGGTAACAATGCAATGCGTATTCTTAGGTTACTAAATTATTTAAATTCTAAAATAAATTATTTGTATAGATATAGCAATTAAAATGCATGAAAACATTTTATTACTTATGATTTGAATGGTAACTCTCAAAAAATGCATGAGATTTATTGATGACTCAAAAAATTGGACAAGTTTAGATTTGGATTTTGTGGTTAATCGGCTATTAACGAAGACGTAATACCGCATGAATTTCCACTTTTGTACAAAATCCACGAAAGCGTCATAACTGCCTGTAAATTTTTGACAGACTTCAAAAAAAGGAGAATTCTCAGTTTGACAGTAGTCTAGTAGACCGATGGAATGTGGTGACATGGCAGAATGTGATGATATGGTTGCGTCGATCAAACGTGGCAATGTGGTGGAATATGCTGACGTGGACAGAAGACTTAAGAAAATTGGACACGTAGATTTGGATTTTGTGGTTAATCAGCCACTTACGATGATGTTGTAATTTAAAATGCCGGATGAAGTGCCACTTTTGTACAAAATCCGCGAAAGCGTCATAGTTACTAATTATCATCAATAACTTGTTTGTAGATTGTTTTAAAATACTTCAAAAAGGAGAATTCTCAGTTTGACGGTAGTCTAGTAGACCGATGGAATGTGGTGACATGGTGGAGTGTGATGATATGATTGCGTCGAGAATTCTCCATTTAACGGTAGTCTAGTAGACCGATGGAATGTGGTGATATGGTGGAATGTGATTACGTCGATTAAACGTGGCGAAGTGGTGGTATATGATGACGTCGTTTGCATTTGCTCCTAGCCATCATACCCTCCCCCCTACTCGATCTTGATGTAAGGCTCCAGCTTCATGGCGCGCATGATGTCACCCGTGACGGAGCAGCGGCCCGCCTGCATGATGGCGCGCGCGTCCTCCTTGCCCTGCACCAGCTGCTTGAAGTAGTGCTCGTTGAGGGTGAACGTCGTGTCGGGATCCTCCTCCGGTTCCCCTTCGTAGACTGTCACTTTGTTCAGGTCTAGAGCTGGAATCAAAGGTTTGCGCGGTTAGAAGAGGGTTGGTGTATGTGTTACCGGCCAAACCCGATTTAAGGACAAACTAGTTTTGCCTAGGTTCAATTGATTCTTTGAACGCGTGCGGAACGCGTGCGGATTAACCAATATGGCCTAATATCTAATTTTATCTCATCATTTTCGCAGTCCTACAGTTCACCCGTGATCATGGCTTGCAACAGTGCCGAAATATCGGGAGCTGATTAAAACAATACAACATGGTAAATATCCCGAACATTTTCAGTTTTCTAGTATGGCCTAGTCCAAACTTATTTATCCTAAGCCCGATAGAGAGCCCAAGGAAGAATTAATTGAGCCTAGGCAAAACTAGTTTGTCCTGAAATCGGGTTTGGCTGGTAAAGTATACATTGGCCTGATGTTTCACTAGTTAGGTAGATTCTGACGGAAAAAAAAGTGAACTAACAGACTAAGGTTAAAAATCGATCGCGCGTCACAAAGATTATAATCATTATAGTTTATATTCATCTTTCATGCACTAAATAATCGTTATCCTAGCAATAATATGGTTCGCAATGCCGATTCTACAGAGATAACTCGGGTAAGAAACCTGATAGTTACTCTTAACTGAATATTATGTAGGATTGTAGGCATTTTAATTTGTAGTTATCCAAGTCTTACAGTACAGTAGGTATATAATCTGGGTTTGTCTTAGTTAAATAACATTATGTAACAGCAAGTTGAATTTTTCCATGACAAATATTCTGACGGCTAATAATGCAGTCTTAACATGACTGACGTTATGTAAAGTCCATCAACTTTAACGCTACTTTGAATGAAATTTGTCAAAATTGGTAGACAGCTATCTTTGCCAACCGTACTGTCAGGATACCTATTATTTCGAGCCAATTTATATAACAAATAGGTAAGGCAATCAAGTATAGGATAATCATTTTAATTTGGAGAAATGCTCCAGGATAAAACGTAATAAATAAGGAAAATAAATAATTTCTCTCAAAATGTAAAATTTGTCGTGTTCACCATTCTGTCTGTTTAATATTAATATATTTTGAAAATTACATTAATATAATAAACAAAATGAAAACTCACTGACAGCCGAAAATACCGCTGTTTAATATTAAAATATTTATGGTCTTATATTTATTTATAATTTGACGTGTTGAAAATTTACAATAAGGCCGCTGACAGTTAAATGGTCGTTGTGTATAAAAACATTTAAAATGAAAATGTTAATTATTATTTATAAAGATATTTACCCCAAGGAGTCATGCACGCTCTTCGATTACGGGTACTTTTGATGACCAACAAAGTCCTCATGAAAAATATGATATTTTAAATCGAATCGAAATCTAGAACAATTTTCATGCACTAATTAGATTTAAGATAAGATAAATTAAGTCTAAGATATCAATTTACTTTAAGAAATATCTGTCAGCGGGCTTATGAAAACTATTAACTCCACTTAATTTATTTACAACTGTCAACAGACGGCCGCTAACCCGCCTTTTACCACGAATTTCACTTAAAAACCTTAGGTACTTTTGAATCCCTCTATCTATTAAAACATAACGCATCAAGATCCGTTGCGTAGTTTTCAAGAAATAAGCATATCATAGGGATATAGGGACAGAGAAAGCCACATTGTTTTATCCTATGTTGTGATGGAACTTTCAGGACGATCTACTCCGCCTGATGGTAAGGGGTAGTGGGTTCCATATAATGTGATCGGCACAAAATACCCTGTTGAGCCTGTCGCACTTACCCTGAAGGCCTGCTTAAATGCCGTTTCACGCCCCAAAACTTTTTAATGCAAAGTTACTTTTTTTTATTAGGCTAACAAGATGACCTCCCTCCACCTGATGGTAAGCGGTAGTGAGATACAAATATGAAATTAAGGGCGTAAAACGGCATTTAAGCAGGCTTTCAGAATGAGTGCGACAGGCTCAATAAGATCTATTGTGCCTGTCGACCTCATATATGGATCTCACTATCTGTTTTAAGAGGTGAACGGTATACGGGTAAGCAACCCCGGCTCCTCGAGCTACTATCGACTCAGTCCAAGTCATCCGAGGCGATAGTATCCTTCCTCCCCTTTTCCTTCCCCCGTCATATATCCTTGCTACTCGTGGGAACGCAATGACCTTGTTAAAACAATGCACAAAGCAGAATGGCGGCGATGTGGTCCACAACCCGTCAAGTCACGTTTTCCACAGAGGTGAAAAGTGGATCGCTGGAAGTGATCTCTGCCTACCCCTCTGGGAAAAAGGCGTGATTTTATGTATGTATGTATGTGTATGTTTTAAGAGGGCAAAGTATACATACTCCAGCTATACACGGTGCTGCCCTTGATGATGTTGAAGAGGAAGACGCCCCCCAACTCCTGGGCCTTCTTGGGGTCAGCGGCGTGCACCCGCGCCTTGATGCGGGAGACCAGGTCCACCTTCCCCACTTGAGCTGGTTCACTCTGGTTGGCTCCCTGGAAGAAGGTAAATAATAAATAAATATTTGAGAAATCTCCACACACATTAGTCTTTATGGGTCTACACGCGATATTAGGAGTAGCGATTACATAGCTACTAACTGCCCGACGTTTCGACTGGACAACGGATGTAATGGAACGCGAGAGTCTAAAATCTTACAGCTCAGCTATCTGACCCCATACTAAGCAAAACTTGTACTAGGGTGACTAGGGTGCCAGACATACATAAATAAAATCACGCCTTTTTCCCAGAGGGTAGGCAGAGATCAGTTCCTGCCATGTTTCTTTCGCTTCTTTCACATACATCAACATCTTCATGCATGGTGTCAGACATTGATATAAATATATAGATCACACCCAAACTGGAAATACACAAATTTTCATGTCACACGAATATTTGTCCCGGATAGGGATCGAAACCCCGACGCTTTAAATCGTTGCCAGGGTCACTAACCACTGTTCCACCGACCCAGTCTATAAGATTGACCTTACAGTTTTCAGCAACTTTGATTGCACTCCTTTGAAACGTTTTACTTCTTATGAACTATGTCATAATGAAAAAAAACTCAGTCTCAATTTCTCATTCTCATTATGCATTATAGATTTACACTGAATGGCATATTATTTATTAGCATGTTACATACATACATTCATTTTAACGTGTAATTTAAATACAATACTTGGAGTTGGACTAGACATCATTATCATTTCATATAAAATGTGCAAGTGAAATTTTAACTAGATTTTAATTGCAAGATATTTAAATATAAAAGTTATTTAAATTGATACCTACAGTGGTTTTGAAGTACATAGAAGAATACTAATATGAATATTTTAAATTTATATGGAATGGCGACTTGCCCCGATGTCACGAGCTTTTTTCTGGTTACATAAATAACATAATTAGGCAGATTACATATTGAGACTACGATTACGTAGTCCTACCTATTAAGGTGGCAGGATTTGATATTATGAGAACAAAGCTGGTTTACTACAGACAGTTGAGCTATAATAAAAAAAAATACGCCTTCACGCTTTCCCTGTCCTTATATCCCTATGTATGCTTGATCTTTATAACTACCCAACAGATGCGGTATTTTTTATAGATATTCAAGGGGGAGGTTTAATGTAAAGTTCACCCGAAGTGAAACGAGGGCAAGATACTGGTGTAAAATAATTATAATTTGTTCTTGTATTTAAATTGTGTTAATTTTGCAAATACAAGTTGTTTAGCTAGTCACATATTTTAAATGCAAAATTCAGTAAACAAACATATTATTATTCACAATTTAATTTGTATCAATAACGCGTTTACTGTGTAATACAGGCACTTTTTCAACAATGTTTTTGAGAGTTTGAGAAACTAAGAGGACTAATTCATAAATAACTAATTGTATTACCTACAAATAGACAAAATAATTAGAATATGGGTATATCAATAATTAATTAAGTATTTTACTCTCTCTTATTTTGTTCAAAGATCAATGATCTTTTTTTAAAAGGTGAAAGTTAAACAAAGAGCATGATGACTTTTAACTTTTTTCGCAACATCTTGAAAAACAGTGCATTTTAATATCTCAATGTCTGTAGATAAGGCTTAACAGAACAGCAAAAGTATTATTAAGAGTAAAGTCTTGTTATTTTAATAAAAATATATAACTATGTGAGTAAGTATAAAAGGTAGAGTTAAAAAATATGTCTCACTGTCACTGTCACTGTCTGTTAGTTATAAGATAGTTTGTATATTATCACTACTATGTATACTCGTATTATAAGTCTTTATGGGTCTATATGTTGCGAGCGAACTCATGCGAATGCTTGGTGTAACCCAGTCGAAACGTCGGGCAGTAAGTAACTATGTATTTGCTACTCCTAATATCGCGTGTAGACCCATAAAGACTAATTATATATTTAAAGTAATGGAACGCGAAAGTCTAAAATCTTAAGTACTATGTATATTTTTGGAAAATTAAAATGTAGTTTTGTCTATTTAATTACTGTCAACTTCAGTCTTGCCCGTGACCACGAGCGCTGTAAAGAGCTCGACACGTCGGATCTCAACAATACACGCGAGTTAAATCCGTAAAATAAGTTTTATTTCAAAAATAAATAAATAAAAACATATAAAATACGTGCAAAAACAGAGAACAATGCGTTGACTCACCATGGTGTCGTGTAGCAGGCTCCGTTCTCTCGCAATCAGTGAGGTGTCGGAGGCTGCATCCGACTTTCACTAGTTACGACACTGTGCGTCTTGTGTGTAGGGCCACCACGCGGCGTGCTTGTCTGAGGATCCACTCGGAATGTTTCTTGTAAGTACAAGAAACATTCCGAGTGTATCCTCATGTGAGTCATGGTGCCACAAGTTGTGGCACCATGACTCGTGTCTCTCTCCTAGTGCTTTTCTACTTTGCGATGCTGTGACGGGAAGGAACTATAAGTTGAAAGGAATGTATTTATATCTTTTTTATGTGGTAGTTGCGATATTAAAAATTACAATGGTTATAAAAATTGTACAAAAATTAGACTGCCATATTGTATTTGTATTCGATACTATAGTTATGTACCATACAATATAATATTAAGGAAAATTTATTCCGTGCTCTATTTTTAAGTATTTCGACAGTTTATTTATTATGTACATTTGTACATCTATGGTACGTTTAATTTAAAAGTTAGTGGAAACCTTGTTAGGTTAGAAAAGGCATCATCGTACTTTATTAATAAGTAATTGTTGTAGTAAAAAATTAAATTTTGTTGATTCGAAACGCGTGGTTACCCCATAGCTCAGCGTCATTTATAATTTCACTTTTTTTACCATTAATAGTCACCGGAGTGAGCGTTTTTGTGTGTGCGACGAACAAAAACAAAACTATGCGTTTATTTGCACGCATTTCGACATAATAATATTAGGGTATTATTATAATGCCTCAAAATTATTCAGAAATAACGAGGTGTTGCAGTGTTACTTTTACTCGAATAATATTTTTATATTATGCTGTTTTTGATGTATGTGATTTTTAGTTTGATGTAATTCCTTACCAATGTATGTACGTAAGTAATTACCTAGACCTTTTTTTTCCAACATGATTATTGAAAATCGCTAGGAATGATTCCTATTACAATCTAAGGTTAGTATTCTCAAAGTTTATAAATATGTCAAGGTATTTTAAATAAATATTTTCTTCCTCTATCACTGTTGCCATATTAATAAACATTGATGTTTTGCAGTCCCCGCCACTCGTACTATACCTACTCTTATACATTAGTCATTTACCTAAAAGACCTTTACTTTGCACCTTTGTAAGACACAAAAACTCATCTCAAAAACTCACCGTACGTATTTACCAGCCTTCTCAATAACAATCAATTGTTGGTAAGTCCTTATAATTGGTCAGGTGCTAATAAATCAGGGAAAATCGGACACGAGACGACCCGGCACTCGATAAATTGTTAACGGTCGCGACGACCCCCGGGCGGCCATATTTCCTGGTTGAGGGGGCCAGTGCTACGGCTCCGGTGTGTTCCAAGTCACGGTATCTATTACTTGTCTTAGTTTCTTGGGTACAAAACGTATCGTAGTTCTTACACGAAATGATTTGTACATAATGTAGTGAAGCAACTGTGATGTGTTATGATGAAGTCTTTTTTTAAACTATTTTTGAAATCTGACATTTTATATAAAATCAAAACACAAAATCAAAATCATCTTTACTGCCATAAAAATGTTGTTAGGCCACAAGGGTTTAGAAATTATATAGTGATGCTTCTGTACACATTTATTTCATGCCTGGGTGTTTAAAATAATATACTTGAGTCGTAATTATAGTTAAGAAAAGTATTATTCTTAATGTACTAATTTGTTAACTTAGGAAGTAGCTATAGACCGTTCGTCTGTAGTCACAAACCTGATACGCGCTTACATCGTGACCCCTTATGACATTGTCAATGGCACATTACATAAAAAGCATATTAACCGTGTCATAAACATTAAATTAATGAAAATAACGGCAATGGAGAGCATTGATGTCAATGTCGAGTACCTATGGTACCTACAGTGGTTCATTTGATAAAATACAATTAACAGGTGTTTAGAATTCTATGACTATAAACGAATTTAGTAGGAACATGATCCCGAGTGTAATGTGAATAGGTAATCAGATTTACAGAAACTTAATTAGGTAACACTCAGTATTAGTCTGGGACTCTACAAAGTAACATTTAAGTGGTTGTTATAGTGCAGTAAAACGATCCTATCTTGCTAGACAATAGATTTGTCCACTTTTTTTTTATTTGATTCAATAAATTCCAATTTTAACAAAGTGATAAACGTAACCCGAACTTACGCTCGAACCGCTTTATTAGCGTATTGCTAATTTAGCTTTTATCATCGATTTCATGCGGCAAGTAGTACTTTATTATGCCACATATCGTAAAAGAACATCACTTCTTACGCTTTTTTAATTGTATGATTTCTTTACTGAAAAAAATCCAGAAATAATAGCATGATTCTGTAGTAAAATTGGTCTTTATGGGTCTACACGCGATATTAGGAGAAGCAAATTACATAGCTACTTACTGCCCGACGTTTCGACTGGTTTACACCAATCGTGGCCGCTCGCGACCGCTACACTCGCGTGTAGACCCATAAAGACTAATTTTAGTGTAATGGAACGCGAAAGTCTAAAATATTACATGATTCGATAAAATTCAAACAAACAAAAAACAAACGTGTTTTTTTTTATCGGTACGGAAACGGAACCCGACTGCGCTAGTTCGACTCGCACTTGTCCGATTTTTCCTGTAGCGCTACCATGACTTTAAAAGTTACGGACTCGATATCGCCTACGTAAATATGTCTATGAAAAACTTGTACAGCGCCTCCGGTGGTCACGCGAAGAACTAAAATCGGCCGTATGAAAAAAACAACTCGATAGGTTTTAACGTACGTAAGTTTTCGATAGCCAACTCATGGTAGGCCCTCTGGTCAAGATTTTTAAGTAACGTCAGTTTAGAAAGAGTTATAAAAGCGACATTTTAACCTTCTCAAAGTATTACAATTCCCATACTACAGTGTCATATTTAACCGCTGCGCGCTCGCTCTTAGCCCGCACCGTAATTCACGCGTGGCGTGTGAATTTTAATTGTTTACCGATATCCAGCACTAATGTGAGATTTTAGTGGCGTATAAAAATGACCTGTTTATCTCTGCGCAAATGCGGGCATTTATCGGCCGTTTTAATATTTACGCCGCAATCATGAAATGTGGACGCGTAAATGGTTTGCGCCATTCTGATATCCGGTGGTGGCTGAGGGGAATTGAATTATGTAACGGTTGAAGCCGTGCCCACGTGTGGACTAACTTGTTTAAACTATTATGTTTATTCACTTTGTCCATTTAACCTAACTTACCTATGTGTATTTATTTATGTATTCTTTTTGAATGGTGGGTATTAAAAAAACAAGCAAAATTATTAGAACACTGAAAATGTTCGGGATATTTACCATGTTGCGCTATTTTAGCGAGTTCCTGATGTTTCTAAGATTTTCACTCTGATATTTGTAACCGTTTCGTTTTCTAATGTGTGTAAACATGACAGTTTGAAGTTATTTATCAAAGTAAAATTAATAGAAAATGAAAATATTTTGTTTTTTAATTGCCCTTTAACGGTCTATTAAAAAAAGGAAATGGTAGATAATCCCTTTTTACCTAAACGTTCTACCTTGGACACTTACTTATGTAGGTATTAGTTGAATTAGTCCAGTCAAATTAGGTTTCATCTGCGGAAAAATTACTAGTGAGCTGAATTTTGGTACACACCTTTATTACGGCATTGTAATGAAGGTGTGAAAAATCGACATTCATATCGTGCCGGCTTAAAAAGTTATAGGGGTCAAAAGGTCGCGAAAATCAGTTTTTCGCGAATATCTTGCGATCTATTGCTTGTAGGTTAATTGAGGTCATTAGAAAAATTATTTGTTATAAAATTATCTACAAAAAATGTCCTGTGCATTTTTTTGTAGAATTGAAAGTTTTCGGAGGAGAGCGCCGAGAAAGCACTCACATACGGTATTGTATACCAGGCGTACGCCCTATGCTTTTCATTGATATTTGTAAGCGTGTTGTTAGTAAAATCTACTACATACAGACATATAGAATTAGTAATACTAGTACAGAAAGTTTTCCTTTTTGGAAAAGGAAAACTGAAAATAAATAAATAAATAAAATAAATATCTGGGACATTTCCACACACGGTCATCTGACCCCAAACTAAGCAGAGCTTGTACTATGGGCGTCAGAGACTGATATACATACATATATATTTATAAATACATACTTAAATACATAATCATGAAGATGTTTGAAAAAAGATCTGATTTAAACAATTTTGCAGAAATATTCCAACAAGAAAATTGCTCTCGAGATGCATTGTCAATGCTAGGACATATTTTCTACCGCTGCAATTTTTTGTACAATTACAAATCTTTTTTTAAACATCTTCATGATTTTAAGTTTTCTTTTTCCAAAAAGGAAAACTTTCTGTACTAGTATTACTAATGCTATATGTCTGTATGTAGTTGATTTTACTAACAACACGCTTACAAATATCAATGAAAAGCATAGGGCGTACGCCTTGGTATACAATACCGTATGTGAGTGCTTTCTCGGCGCTCTCCTCCGAAAACTTTCAATTCTACAAAAAATGCAAAGGACATTTTTTGTAGATAATTTTATAACAAATAATTTTTCTAATGACCTCAATTAACCTACAAGCAATAGATCGCGAGATATTCGCGAAAAACTGATTTTCGCGACCTTTTGACCCCTATAACTTTTTAAGCCGGCACGATATGAATGTCGATTTTTCACACCTTCATTACAATGCCGTAATAAAGGTGTGTACCAAAATTCAGCTCACTAGTAATTTTTCCGCAGATTGGTGTTTAAAAGAGCTAATTTGACTGGACTAAATAGGTAGAACAATTCATCGTAGAATTCAAATTCGGTGAAATCACAATTGAATATTAATTGTGATTTTAACCATTAAACCCCTGTTAAATATCCTGAACAACACGGATCTTAAGCAATATTTATTTCGTTAAGGGCTTTCATCACTACAAAGTTAAATGTTTGTTAACAAGTAAAAAATAATATCTATTAACTTATTTACAGTCATCTGTTGTTACATAATGACCCACAAGACAGTTTATACTGTCTTACTTGCTAAATTCCTGGTAAGTGTTACTCCTAGGAGTTCTTTGCTCTACTAGAAGTATAATGTACCTATTTAAGCTTTTAAGCGTTAAGTAAAGTAGGCATATTACATAAAGCGTTAAGACAAAGACGATTGGAATCACTTAAATAACCGAACCCAATAGGTTTCAAGCTGTGCCGAGTACCTTCATCGCTATGGCATCGCGCCGCCAAATAAAACTAATGGTTGAGGCCTCTTACGTAAATGATTGCGCAACGGCCAAAAGTGCCGACTCCAATGAAAAAGCGCTGATCTGTTTTTTAAACGTGAATTTTCCACGGGATTTTATTTTACGAACTGCCATAACCTCGTTTTAATAACATAAATTGAATTTATATTTTTCAAATTGGAAGTGGAATATTAATCTCCGATTGATTGGTAAAAATAGCAAGTATTTTACAATTGTATTTAATGTAGCCAATAACGTTCATTTTAATTTATTAACCGACTTCAAAAAAAGGAGGAGGTTCTCAATTCGTCTGTATGTATAATTTTTTTTTTTTTTTTTTTTTTTTTTATCTTTATTTTTTTTTTTATTTTTTATATTTTGCCATGTGTAATCATATAACATAGATGGTTTCAACCCTTCACATAGCACTGGCAACTATGTTTCCTGCGTAATGTTATCATTTTCCCGTAAAAGAGACAGATTGTTATTTTTTTAACCGACTTCAAAAAAAGGAGGAGGTTCTCAATTCGTCTGTATGTATAATATTTTTTTTTTATGTATGTTCACCGATATTTTCGTCAATTATAGACGGATTTCAAAAATTTTTTTTTGGTTCGATAGAGTTCACTTCCGAGGTGGTCCCATTTTCACCAGTCTTGGATCTGATGATGGGATCCTGGAGAAATCGAGGGCAACCTTCAAATTTTATAGGGACATGTACCGCGTTTTGCATATTATCTGAAGTCATATTGGCATTTGCTTCTGGCTATCATAATCTTATGATGCTGAGCTGATGATGGAAGGTCAACTCCTTAATAGTTATGAGTAAAAGAATAATTATTTTAATACTGTATACATATTAAGACTACTAGTTATAATATCAGTAGCATTACAGGTGAGCTAAACTATTAGGTTGACCAGTCTAGGATCTGATGATGGGATCCAGGAGAAATCGAGGGCAACCCTCAAATTTTATAGGCACATGTACCGCGTTTTACATATTTTCTAAAGTTATATTGGCATTTGCTTCTGGCAATCATAATGTTATGATGCTGAGCTGATGATGGAAGGTCAACTCCTTAATAGTTGGGAGTAAAGGGATTATTCTTTCAAATCTGTGTACATATTGATACTACTGGTTATGGTTATAATATCAGTAGAATTATAGGTGAGCTTAACTAATAGGGTGTAAAAAAAATTAACACTAAAAAGGATGAAAAAAAATTGTAAACAAAAAAAAAACCGCCTTCAAAAACACGACTCACAAAAAATTACAAAATAATATAATACGAACATTAATCTGGGTATGAATTTGATATGTTGTTGAAGGCGGTGCCGTTTATATTTCGCGCAGTTTTCCTCAAAAATTTAATTGGCACCGCCTTCAACAACATATCAAATTCATACCCAGATTAATGTTCGTATTATATTATTTTGTAATTTTTTGTGAGTCGTGTTTTTGAAGGCGGTTTTTTTTTTGTTTACAATTTTTTTATTTGAATATGATGTCTCGGCATACCTACATAATTCGTTTAACATATTTTTGATTCCTTTGCGCCATCTATGAGCAACTCGTAATTTTATCGCCAACGCGTAGTTCCTACGATGTTCAGTAGATGGCGTGACGTTAAAAAACTCTATCATGGAACCAAAGATATTATAGGTACTCTTTTTCAGCTAAGATGATCCCTGTGACACTTCATTGTGTTCTGAATCACGCATCTTACGATTGACAAACGAAAATAATTTTATTGCACACTTTTTTCATTTTATTGCGGCGTCATTAGGAAAAATATTAAAATAAATATATTTATACTTTTAAATGACATACAGTATCGTTTAGTTTAATTTAATGTAATAGAACATTTACAAAAATACCTATGCAGTTCGTATACGTAGAATGGAACGTAGTAACTCTGACTAAGTTCCATTCTACGTAATACGAACTGAATAGGTATTTTTTAAAAATTTTCCATTCCTTTAAATTAAACTAAATGATACTGTTTCCCTTTTAAAAGTTTAAAATTATTAATTTAATATTTTTCCTAACGAAGCCGCTATAAAATTAAATAAGTGTGCAATAATATTATTATCGTTTGTCAATCGTCAGATGCGTGATTCAGAACACAATGAAGTGTCACAGGGATCATCTTAGCTGAAAAAGACTGTAAATACTTACTTTTTTTAAGCAACAAAAAAAAATGTACAGTTAGTTGGTTTCAGATTGATGTTTACTGAAGTAAGTGAACTCACCTTTTCAGTTCTCCTATTTCTGCGCTGATCTCAGTTGACTGATGTCTATCACTTGATGGTTGTGGTGGACAATGCCAACAAATGCCCCTCTCTGGCCAAATGTTGAGTTTGATTCTTTTCATCATTTCATTGATGAGGTCCTAGGATATATTAATGCTTGTTTCTGTCGAGGTATCATAAAATACATACTACATTTCTATTAAAAGAAAATCGTAATAAAAGCTACTTAGCTCAAATTTCATTTTGTAAGGAATCCAAAATCGGACTTACCCCATTTATGCCGCATATCCATGCTTGCATATCTGTGTTAATTATTGACCAATTCTAAACCATTAACTGAATAATATCCAAATGATAAGTTGAAGAGCGTCCGTGGAATAATCGAGGCGAGGAAGTAGGCCCTCATCAGCATCGAAGCCACGTCCATCGATTTGCAACGTTATTATCTGCCTGGAGTCTGGCTATAATTGACTACCAACTCCTCTAATAACCGGCGAACGATAAGAGGTGGAGGTGTTATTGAACAATCGTGAGAGATTCCCAATCCCAACTTGCGAAGCTCGGAAAACTTGGAAACTATTTCTGTCACGGCTCTCTGGAAGTACTGGCGAAGATTGGGATGACTATAACGGTAAGTAATTTTTACGTGGAATTGTTAACTAATACAAGTAATTTATCTAAGTCCGCTAGCGGGCTAGATGCTAGAGTAAAGTTTATGTGACGTGTAGGTAACAAGTTTAATGGGAAGATGCCTTCCGGTGACCAAGACTGCGATAGTTAAACTATTTGAAACGTTAAGTAACTAAGTATATTAATCTCCTACATGTAAAGTAAAATTTTGCTTATAGTTTTTAAAACAATGCAAATTGTTACAAATACCCTGATGATATGGTAAGATGTGTGCCAAGTTCCAATTTGAGCTCCTTCAACAGCTACCTTATGATTAAGTAGATAACTATGTCTAAATGTGCTAGTAAGATTAAGATGTCCTATTACTCTTATCCGTCTCCGTTAAAGAACAGGGTCACCAAACAGTCAGTCCACAATTTCACCAAACGTGGAACAACAAACCCTCCCATCGCAGATAAACAATCGTAATGCGAAAGCCAACAGCGCCCTCTATATTTTAATTCCATCAAGTGTGCTCACAATTTGCTATACGAATCCACACTTCTTCCCTTAAAAAACGAACTTTCGACCTTATTGCGAAGACTTAAAGGTGTTTAGTCAATCGTTCGAGTGTAAATGTACAGGGCTCAGTAAGCAGGTATTTGGCCAGTCCTAAACAAACGCAAGTCACTTCCTGGAGACATATTTAACATGTTGCCAATAAAAAGTTGTTTGGAATTCTTAATGGAATTCTTGTGTTCCCTCCGTAGTTTCTTGAATACGTCTGCCGCGTATGTAATGTTGGTACTTTGTTACATTTATAAAGAAACGGGCCAAATTGTTACTGACTGTTGAGGTACATCACATTAAAAGGTTTATTTTCAAAAGCTGTCCAAGTCTGATAGGCTATTGTACCATTAGGATTTAGGTCATAGCTTACGGTCGAATACCAAAATAATAATTACAAATTTGATTTCATAACGCATATGATAATGAAGGTTAACGCCAACCACTTAATACTTTGTTCGACTGTTAAAAATCTTATAATCATTCAAGTATTTTTAGAACATAACATAAAAAACGTAAAAAAGATTTAAAATAACAGTATCATCAAGTTTTCTTTTCATTTCTCCCGCAGCTAACCCATAAGTATAATTTAACTTTGCAATAACAAATCCATTACTTTCTCATTCAAATAACCTTCGCTCCGCAAACAGTTCCCGCGGGACAATGCAACGCGCTCGAACAAAAATACAGAAATCATTACTTGGTCGGAAACATCGATCGGCCGACGCGACGACAGAATTGACATTTCATATCAAAAGAAAACATTTTTAATATTCCACGACTACACACGACGCGCCTTCTGAATACTTTATGCTCTCCAAAGTCTATCTGTTTGCGAATTTATGAATTTCATTAATGAATGTGTCACCGTGATGCTCTTCATGAGGCGGTTTTATTAAATTTCCTCTCGCATTATCGTCGTGCTCGAAATACAATACCTATTTTACCTCGGGTGTGACATGTTCTGTATTATTTCATTAGGATATGTTTGACAGTCACATATTCTTTGGTGGAAACATACCTTTCATGGAGTAATTTGATCAGTCCGGGTGTTATTCTTAGAAGTGGCTAGGTCTTGTCGATTAGTCTGGCTGGTATGTCGGTGAAGATCGAGAGGTTCCGAGAAAATATACACGTGTCCATCCATATTGTGAGCATTTTGTACAGTAAATTATTGGATTTGTTGACCAGTTTTAACTAAGAAAGCGCTGAGTACTGAATAAATAGCTAAAAAATTTGAAAATTTAGGCGACGCTTAAATTTACAGTTTATAAGGGAGTTCTCACTTTGGAACCTCTTAATTGGCAAATCAGCGCTTAAATATATAATTTATCTTTAATTAGAATAGACTTTCCATTTATTTCAGTAGATCTATTAGATGGGCACCTGCTTCTTATAATCGAAATCTGTGAAATTTGGTATCCTTCATTAACACAGCGTCTTCCATTTCATGTGACCACTAGAATGCCTAGCCCAGCTCCCGGCGTAGTGCAATGCCGCACTAAAATCAAAGCCGTACAATCTTGTTTTGCTGCGCTATTAATACACAAGTGGTTGAGGGTGCACGTGAGCTCGTGAGTTCGTGTGTCACACAACACAATTAATTTGAAACTCCGGTGCTGCCGGTTGAGGGGAGCACCGAATTTCCGAGAATCCAGTATCAGTGTTGAAGATGAATTAACTTCAGATGAGACGCAGCCCTCGATAGTTTAACAGTGCTTTTAACTTGTATTAAGATAACGATGCGACGAGAGGGAGAGAGATTGGACGACCGAAGTCACATAACGTTATGAATACTTTTTGTTTTGGTTGGGACATTGAGCTCTAATAATGTAAATTAAAGGGCGTGTGAAAGTAGTAACAATTTTGGGCGCATCGGAAATTTGTAACTTTAGGAGGGGCACGTTTCATTGCCCTGTCAATTCCAAGGCTCATGAGATAATTTCGGCTTCATCTTTATTTGTGAGTGTATTTTTGCGAGTTGGATATTGTTGAGATACAGAAGTGTGTGGACAGCGGTCGCCTCCTTCAGCGAGTCAGTTATGACACAGAAGGAGGCGGCCGAGCGCGAGAGGGAAAACGACCCCTCCGCGCCTGCGCTAAGAAGGCGCCGAAGGGGACGCGCACGGCGGGCTTATGAACGCCAATCAGCGCAGTCCAGCGAAGACCTGCGGGCGGATGGCGTGGGGACGTCGCCGCCTGCATTGCACAGGTCCTCGCTGAGGGACTAGGGTAGTTCCGTGTACCGGACACCTGGTCGACCCCGTAAGGGGGACTTGAGGGAGCCCGATGGGGCTGTCCGCCGGTGGCGTCGTGGCTTAAGGGCTTAGCCGGAGCACCATGATGTCGCCAAGGCGATGAGGTACACCGCGGTGTTTTAGTCGGTAGACCCCCTGGCACGCCCAGGAGCCGCGACTGGCATTTACCATCTTATCGTCAGTCGCTGGGGAGTCCGACACACCACTGGGAGAGAACCCCCTTTCCCAGTGAAGGTGCATAAGGCATTTCACCGCGTTAAAAAAAAAAAAAAAAAAGGACGATGAGATTCAAACGACTTATTTTTTATAGTAAGTATTGGGCAACGTATAATATGAATGGTTGCTTTGTAACGTGTATGGAGAGTGACAAAAGTCAGCGTTTAACCGACGTGTAAAGCGACACGGGGTCGTTTGTACCGGCAAGTGCGATTGCTAACAAACGTAACTAAGCGTTTCGTTGTTAGCAGTCTCTCATGTTTGAACAAGGAATATTTCTGGTTTTGGTGTGCGATAAAGAATATTCTATCTTAGATGGATTCATGCTAGAGATATTCACACCAACCTTTAATTTAGGAACCATCTCAGCGACCATTTTAATGCTTAGTATTATCAATTTGGAGTTGAATTACATAAGGACTGTCGTATTTTTGCGTCCAGCAAGCAACAATATATAGGGGTGAGAGCCATCCGCTCCCCCGCAAGCCCGGTGATGATGGCAAGGCTCCTCCAAGCCATCATCGTTAGTCAGTTAGGAAAAAAAAGAAAAAAATGTCCAGCAACCTTTCCTAAGAATTTTGGTAACCAAAAAATTTGCTCTACAACTTTTCCTGCCATTGAAAGAATTCCTTGAAAAGCCTAATAAATCCTGCAGGTTGTTGAATTTTGACAGTTCATAGAATCAAAAAAGCGGCTCCTTCAGCTGACGTCACATCTTCCGACACTTCCAACCAAACGCGGCACAAGACGTGGCCACGAGGGAAATTACTGCGGTCCTAGCGGGCGTCGACGATATGTCCTTGTCTGGCGCGCGAGGGTTAACACCGCTTTTTAATCTCATTCGGGGAACTTTTTGAACGTCAGACGACAGTTTTCTACAGCCTCATAGAACATGTCTCTCAGGTCCGATAG
Organism: Maruca vitrata; assembly: GCA_039566165.1. Lineage (NCBI taxonomy): Eukaryota > Metazoa > Arthropoda > Insecta > Lepidoptera > Crambidae > Maruca > Maruca vitrata. The sequence continues at coordinate 12,669,347 of CM076928.1, read as the reverse complement.
TCTCCATTTGTCGTCATGACTTCATTGGATAAATTATGACACAATTTTCTATTTTGTACTATAGATAATGTAATAATTATCGTATGTGATGTTGTCTGATAGACTTGTCAGATCAATTGCAACGATTTTAGTGGCTTCCAAAAATGCAGTGAGTGTTGTTAAACAACTTCTTTCTTCTTCTTTGATTGGCTCGATGGAACAGTGGTCAGTGACCCAGTGTCATTACCTACGGTCCCAAGAATCGTGGGTTCGATTCCCACCCGAGACAAATATTTGTGTGAAGAACATCGGTGTTGGTTCCGTGTGTAATAAATTTATTTATGTATATTTGTGTATCTGTTTATTCTGATACCTATAACACAATTGCTTAAGCTACTTACCACGGAATCAGATCAATGTATGTGATGTTGTGAAATATTTATTTATTTACCTTATGATAATATTGTAATTTATAATTTCGGCATTGTTTTCCAACGTCAGTGAATGGAGAAATGAACTATGAATTAAACTTGTTTAAAATAAATATGGTGCCCAGGGAAGTTACATAATTGAATTTTGAGAGCAATAATATGAATATTGAAGTGCGGCGGTTTATTTTATGTCTGGCAAACGGAAAACATTAGCAGAATTTATGCTAGAATATTATTGAAACTTCACCATTAATTGATGATTTCATTTATTATGTAAAAAATATTATTTTAAACATTCCAATATCAATCAACATGGTTTGATTTGAGTGTTGAGGTAAACTGTTAATCAACATTTTAAAAGACGGAATAATAAATTAATTCATGTTCAATGCGTTAAATGTGAAAAAGTTTTTATTAGTGTGTTCTGCATACATTTCCCAATCAGTGAACTAACTTTTGTTTTGATCTTTACTTATTCCATCCTTATTTATTTATTGTACTTTCAGTTTACCTTCTGTAATTATGTACTATTTTACACTGATTTTTTTGTCTGCTGGTGATCTTAGATACGTGACCGACCGAATTTAAAGTTTATATTATAGGTTGTTTCCGATCAAGTAGATCTTTTCAGGTACTTCCATAAGGTATTCGTGAGAGTGCACTTTGATATTGCTGCCATTGTTGACAATGTTGTTATTAGCCTGTTTTTCTCTCTCTTTCACTAGTCATTTTGTAGCGATTTGTTTATAAGCAGAATGTTCGTGCTTACTCGACAGTTCCTCCCTGTGCACTTCTGACTAGCCGTCAGCATACTTCTAAAATTTCACCTGTGTATACTATTTTGTAGCTGTTTAACTTGACGGTTCCTCGCATTCAATTTTTGTCTTGTAACCATAAGTATAGTTCTGCGAGGTCCTACAAATCATCACTTCTTTCTTACGCGTCTTCATCAACACCGGATCGAGCCTGCACTCGTTCATAAGCAAAATGTTCCTGCTTACTTGACGGTTCCTTGCCTTCCACTTGTCTTATAGCCGTCAGCATAGCTCAGCCAGATTCCTCAAGTCCATACTTCTGTCCTCTGAGTGTCTGTCAGAACCGAGTCGGACCTCAAGGTGGTGCACTTTGTTCATAAGCAGAATGTTTATGCTAACTCGACGGTTCCACGCTTTCCATTTTTGTCTTTTAGCTGTCGTCATAGTTCTTCAAGTTCCCTCAACTCTGTACTTCTATTTTAGCATCTCTGACAGCACCGGGTCGGGCTTGCAGCTTAGGGGATGAACTTTGTGATTGAGCAGAATGTATTTGCTAACTTGAAGATTCGTCTTTTTTATTACGTCTGGGTCTGCACCTTGTTGGGCCTGTTATGAGTGAACTTGCTGGCTGAGCAGGGCGTACTTGCAAACTCGATTCGTCTTTTCACTTCCATCAGTGTATTTTTAGAAGATTCCTCAAGTCTGTACTTCTATTTTGTGCGTCTCTGTTAGTTCCGGATCGGGCCAGCAGGTGGACAGCTCGCGCTGTGATGGGACGAGGGTCACAGCGGAGCTGGATGCGTCTGCGCATTCAATTGGCCGCGGCAGCGTGCTCTGGTAATGCGCTCGGCGGCGTTCGACTGTGGACAAGGATTTGTTGGTTACTGCTCGTGTCATTAAGCACATTATACATTGAGTCCTTCCGTCGGGGCGCATACACAGCCCGCCGACACAACCCGGTGATATACTTGTATTATGAAAAGAATCTTGAGTTAAATCAAAAGTTTAATGAGTTAAAACTTGGCGGTCCGGAGGTCTCAGTGTGTATTGCCCCTTTGATCAAAAAGATGGTAACAATGAAAAGGGAAGGAAACATTATTGGGGGATCAATAAGTGTCATAAAAAAATGGTTGTTAATAAAAAAACAAAGGAATAAGTTAAGTTAAATATAAACATAAATAACTAAAACACTTTGACAGTAAATAAATTATAATTAAGTAACAGGTAGAGTCCAACATATAACTCCTGGCGTAACTATTATTTTTCCTTATGTCTATTATATTTCTGCAAGACACTATGGTCTTATCACTATTGGTTAACACAAAATAGCCTTTAATATACCGCCTTGGGAACTAGCTCATAGTATCCGATGGGAAGGAGGAGACTGTTGGGAATCGAAACGTGACCGGTACAATCTTACATGCATCTATCGGTCAGCAATTTCCGCCTGAACATCTGTTACTACATCTGAATATCAATAACAAACAGTGTCTGCATATCCAGATTTAATTTGAACGCTAAGTCATAAGCTGACACTCGATACTGTTGTAACACCATTCCGATACTAAATTTCCCCTTTTATCGTCCATTACCCATGTTGCGGTGTTAGCATACTTTGTCGAGAGCTGTTTTATGTTTTTTCAATACAGTTTAGTGCTGATACTCCTAACATTTTATTATCAAAGTTTAAATGCTCGCCACAACAATACAAAGACGTCCTTCACTCACATAGCACGACAGCATCTGCAGTTGGTTAGTTTGAGCAACTTTTATGTCCGCTTAATCTCCCCTACGCAAGAGTTTTACTCTGAACTAATTTAGTTGGCGGCACTCGTAAAACAAAGAATTAAACTTCTAACTAGTATCATGCCGGGGTGTTGTTGGAATTTAAATGATTAAGTTGAAAATTGTTTATCGGTAGATATTTATAAACATACATTGCATCAAATCACTTGCTGAAAGCATAAGGCAATATTTGCCCCTTCTAAGGAGCGCCTTGGCCGGGCAAAAGTGGTGTTAACTATGGTCTCAAAACAAATTATCGTTGGTTTATATTGAAGTTTATCGGAATGGGCATATCTACCAGTAATATAAGTTGTCCAACCGTTTTCGGCCATGGCAGCCGATCTCAATTAATATCAGCCAAGTGCGCAGGACGTATAGCGCACAAGTATGCGCGCAAAACACAAGTACACTCTCTGTTCCCTTACTCTCATGTCTCTCATCATACTTCAGTGAGACGGCAACCCGACATGAACGATGAAAGATCGAGCGCAGGGCCACCAGCATAACGTGCTTTCCGAGATAGGGGCATGCAACCGCCATCTTCATTTATTTACAGAAAAACTCACAAAAATGTTGCCCAATCTCGGACTCAAACCGTGGATCTCTCGGTCCTTACGCAGCGCTCGCTACCAACGAGGCAGTCAATATCTACCAGTAGGTAAGTATACCTAGTTTCTTGTAACAAAACATATTCAGTGATTTGCCCTACGACTAATCAGACCTTTCTGATTCCCTTGAACTTACAGTTAAAAGCGTTTAAAAGAACGCTTAGTCCCTATACAAAGAAACGCTAAAAACGTTGACCATCCCTCACGATGGGGTAAAGGTTGCCGGCGATTCGGCCTCCCCGACCACACGTCAGCCACAACTACCCTCCGTGATTGAATTCCGCCAATTTTTCACTCGTTATTAAGGCTAAAGGGCGCATACCAGCGCAGCCTAAATTCAAACGCGCACCAGGTGCTTTCAATAAAATTGAATTTTTATCATATTAATATTACGAGTGGTTTCCGGGAGCGCTTAGTTCGTCCGCTTTTTCCTTTGCATGTTTAAAATTGAGCTGTTGAGTTATTGGGGGCCGATAAAACGTATTGGTGTTGCATAAAACATTCATTGGTATGTTTATTTTGGTAGTTGCTGCACTGCAAGCTGTTAGGATTTTCTGAATAGGAGTATTACTAATAGATGCCGACTTTGGACAGCTTGATTCGTATCGCTTTATCTCTGTAAATTGTTTTATTTATATCGTAGAAATATTAAGGTTTTACAACAACGCATCACTACATAGTACAAAGCAAAGCTTTCCGCGTCTGTCTGTTTGTATGCTGACATCTTAAAATCTACGCAACGGATTTTGATGTTTTTTTAATACATAGAGGGATTCAAGATAATGGTTTCTATGTATAATATACCCGAAGCGAAGCGAGGGCGGGTCACTAGTTTTATTATAAATGTTTTCGTTTGATATTTAATTAAATCCATCCATTCAAAATAGTACTTGGAATTGAGCAGAGTTAACTATCATCATCGGGACAGATGTACCGTCTCCATAATACATGTAGATAGGCCTCCCCAATAGCACGCTACTTAGCATAATCCAATAAAAGAGGACATTACCAATTTAAACCCCGCCACTGGCACCCCGCGCCGATTATACGATAGTTGTTACTGTTACTAACGTAGCCAACGACTATTGGAACGACCAACTTTAATACAAAAATGCCCTTTTCTGGAAATACTAGTACTTACTTAAAATAATATTGTCTCATGTTGGGTGGTGGCTGTACTTAAAACGAAGACTTTGGTTAAACAGTTTTTGCATATGCAAATGATGATCAATGAATGCCTCATGATTTATATGGATCCTGGAAATCATCAGAGAATCATTAATCATTCATGGCATCCTCAACTTTAGTATAGGTAGTTTTGTTTCGATGTTCCTTATAAAGAACTAATGGTGGTACAAAGCGTGTGGACCAAAAGCCAAAACTTAACCAAAACTGCCCCACTGATGGCAAGAACGTGACCCTTTGCTTTTATTAGGGGTGACTTGGTGCCCCATCAAGTGCAGCGGTGGGGTAAAGCGGGATAAGCCCAATTTTGGTCTTGATTCTTCTTGCCCTGTTGCCTGACATGCAAACCTGACGGCCCTGGTTCACTACCTACGGGACTGACTCGGTAAAACAGTTGTCAGTGACCCAGGTTCACTACCTACGCTTCCAAGAGTCGTGGATTCGATTCCCACCCGGGACAAATATTTGTGTGACGAACATCGGTGTTTGTTCCGAGTCTGGGTGTGTTATTAAGTATATTTAGTTTATTTGTGAATCCATTGTTGATTCTGATATCTGTAACACTAGTGCATAAGCTACTCTCCACGGAATCAGATCAATGTATTTGATGTCGTGTAATATTTATTATTTGACAGCTATCTACATACTGTAGGTGTGTGTAAAGGTATTCAAAACAACGTACTTACTAAAACGCGTCAGGGTGGTCTCGATCCGGCGCTCGCAGATGGTACCCACGAGCAGGAACATGATCACGGCGAGCACTATGGGACCCAGGTACCACCATTCCATAGAATTGAGAAGACGGTCTGCTAACAACAAAACGTCATCAAGTTTTCCCACCCTCGCAAAATCCCGGGCACTTTTTTTTTTAAAGGCTAACAAGATGATCTCACTCCACCTGATGGTCAGCGGTAGTGAGATCCACATATGAGGTCGACAGGCACAATAGACCATATTGTGCCTATCACACTCACCCTGAAGGCCTGCTTAAATGCCGTTTCACGCCCGCTTGGAGAGCCCTGAATCATAAGAGGAAGGGAAAACATGAACTAGAAAGGCATTCCATGCCTTAATGACAGGAGGCAGAAAAGACGAACGACAGGCGTGATATCTGTCTGTAGTGATTTCTGTGTGTGCAATGTACGTATAGACTGTGAGTGAGTAAGGTTAAAATAATTGTAGGACATGGAAATATATCAAATTCTGTTGCCAATATATGAAAAAGGTGTTTGGGTATAAAATAAACAACAGCTAGACCGTTGTTTATTTAAGTTGTATATCACCGTTCTTGTGACACAGCTAAGTGACAGACCGACGGACAGCGAAGTCACAGTTCAAATACAACAGTTAGAACCCTAACAAGGGCCTACTTCCACATTGAATTAGCAAAACAAGCCAAGAATCTATTTGCAACGTAAAAAACCCTCACCTTCCGGAATCACCAGCATTGATGTTGTAATAGATGGTGTCTTAAGTGTGTTTTAACTTTACGTTTTCCATTTTCCCCTGTTCTACACGCGGGCCGGAGTCGGCGGTGATCAATCACGGGGGCCGCGGCCGCCGTTTTGACGTCATGCAAGATTTGACAAAAGTGTTTTTTAATTTTCTGCAGAAAAAAGGTTTTGCGCGCTGCCTGATGATTAATATCGCGTAACTAGCGACAACTGATGCAGTGTCTAGCAGAGGGGAAAAGGAAATATTTACAAATACGACCCCTGGCCAAGGTAGCAACTAGTCATATGATCATAGTACACCCCACCACTACTCAATCGTATATATTTTGTCCATTAGAAAATATGTGACGTCTGGCAGCTCTGGGATCTTGGACCACTACGGAATATACAATAGCTACGGAAGAATGGCTGCTGCCTCTGACACAGGTGAGTTGTCGCACTTACTAGTGGTATTCAATCGTCAGTTTGTAAACCTTACTATTTATTAATAAAGATTTTAATTTTTTAACTCCTTACTTGTACTTGAAAATGAAAATGAAGAATTCAGAGTGAAAGTGAGGAAATTAAACGAGAAGGTTAAAATGATTGGAAGTTTTACAATTTGAAAATGAGGAAGGATAATATTTTATTTCATGCCACGTGTCCCGTCAACGAAATTAAATATTTAATTACTTTAAGTTACGTTATCTCATCATATTAGGTAAGGTAGTCAATATCAAGAATATATAATTTATTTAGTATATTATTGATATATAATTTAGTTAGTTAAGTATATTATTGCACACATAAAATAACTTAAGATACTAAGCAGTACAAATTACTTTAGAAATGAATGACCCTGTGAGGGTGTAGCAAGTACGTACATGACTTAAATCCGAATGAATATAATACTTAATTAAATTAATTACTAATCTTAATCTATAAATGTTCATTGCACAACATTATTTATTACTTTAAAATATTGTTGAAACTTAAATGAGAATACATGTAAGCTTTCTATTCTGTGAGATAAAGATTAGGTACAGTGTTCAAAATTGTACTGTGATTTTTTTCTTCAGAATAGGTATTCTTTTACATTGTAGTAGGCTTTAGACAAAAGAAGAGATTTTAATTTTCAATTTTTTTCATGATGGTGGGTAGATGGTTGTATATTTTGATGGATCTATATTTAGGGCTATTTTTGAACATTTCTATTTTTGACACAGACAGAGCTACATTGTTATTACGACGAGGGTTTATACAGATTAACATAGACGCAGATATTTTTTGACAAATGTAGCAGCCTCCAGTATGTAAAGAGATGGCAAGGTAAGCGCACTTTTAAAAATAATGCGGACGGCCGCTAACTCTCTGTTTAATGTTTAAAATCATACAAAGACAATGTACCTAAGCGCAATATTTTAATAAACACAGTAGACACTCCTCAAGATGTCTAGCCGACATTACTTTATCAACGAGAAAACAATGTCAGCCGAAGGGAATTATGAACAGGGCAAGGCGGCGCTAAAGAACTACTCGGACAAAAATAATCCCGTCGCAAAGTAATCTCTTAAAAGATCATCTGCCATTCCGCGCCTTCGCGAGCCCGAGGCACACCGCCCCAGCAGATAGACAACCGACTGAAAAGGAAAGATATAGTGTCATTATAATCATCATCAGCCCATATACGTCCCCACGGCTGGGGCACGGGCCTACCCTAAATTAGGGTGATAAGGCCGCGAGTCAACCACGCTGGCCAAGTGCGGGTTGGTTGACTACACAACGTAAGAATTTCTTCGTAGGTGTGCAGGTTTCCACACGATGTTTTCCATCACCGTTAAAGCGTCAAATACAATCGTACATATGAATTTCAAATTTGAAAAACATAGTTAAACGCGGCGGGGTTTGAACTGGCGTCCTTTCGCATGGCAAGCAACGACCTTAACCCCTCGGCCATCGACGCTTCCTGATGTATAAATAAATGTATTAGTAACATTCATTAATATTTATTTCACTTTCAGAGAGGTAAGTTATTCCTTTAAGAAATTACTAATGAGAGTGAGGTACAGTGAGTGCACTTGTGTCTGCACTATAATTATGCCCTGTGCAGTTGGCTGATTTTATCGAGATAGGGCGATATTGGCCGCTATGACCGACATCGGTTGGACACCATGTGTAATTTTATGGATTAAACTCGCGTGTGTTGTTATTCTTAACACATTATTTAGAGACCCGACGTTTCGAGCTCTTTACAGCGCTCGTAGTCTCGGGCAAAACTTGCCCGGATAGAGTAACAAGACACGCGAGTTTAGTAAAATTTGTTTTATTTCAAACTAGCGACCCGCCCTCGCTTCGCTTCGGTATACCTCTATCTCTATATAAAATATAGCTGTGCCCGCGACTTCGTTCGCGTGGACTACAGGATTTAACATATAAAAGTTTATTCTGCTAACTCTCGTTCCCGTAAGAATTTTTCAATATCCTGTTTCACCTAAGCTTTAAGTTTATTATGGTACCTGCATGTCAAATTTACAGCATCTAACTTCAGCGGTTTAGATTTTTCATACAAAAGGATTTTCCCGATTATTCCCGTTCCCGTGAGAATTTCGAGAATTCCTTTCTTAGTGCACCTCTATGGTACTTAAGCTACATCCGGTCTAAATTTCAAGTGCCTACGTTTAGCCGTTTAGGCTGTGCGTCGATAGGTCAGTCAATCCTAGAATTTGGCAAAGGTCCTTATAAAATTATATTATCTATTCTTCATCAGTATCTGTTATCGCCCTGAAAGAGTATATCATAAAAAATATGTCAAAAACAATGTTTCCGCGAAACGTCAATGACTGAAGAAAATTAGTTTTGACACAATATTCACTCAATAATTTCGGCAAGATGGTGATTCGTCTGTCAACACATTTTGAATTTAACAAAATACTCGACAATCCGAAATTTGCGGATATATGTTGTCGACTCGAAATCATTATTTTTTGATGTTTTATTATTCATGTAAGGTTTTAATCGAGTCTACCGTACCCCTTGACAAAATTATTAGTATAGAAGATTACTTTGGAGCAAACATCTAAATCATTAAAACGATTGTTATGGGTAAACTATAAAAGGTAGACATATGCTCTCGCGGACTTTTTTAAAGATAATGTTAAAATGAACAATTCATCCATAGAGCATTTTTGTATAACTTTAACTATATGCTCAGCGCACGCCACGGAAGGCCTCAGAAACGATACTTTCCCCCGTTTTTGAAACATTTTCGGTTACTGCTTCACAACTATAGGACCTAGCGTGATACTATATAACCTATGTAACTTCTGAATAATACAGCTTTCTAATGGTGAAAAAATTATTGCAATCGGTCCAGTAGTTTTTGAGTTTATTCATTACAAACATACAAAAATACAAAAATACAAAAATACAAAAATACAAATCTTTCCTCTTTATAATTGTAGTGTTCGTTAGATAACTTATTTACTTTATTATCGGCTCCTTGCCTGGAACGCCCCCTCGGTCACTTTCCCGCCTCTTTACGTTCGTCTGACAGCTTCCGTTTTACTACCTTTTTATCTATTGACCTAGGCTAAGGAGACGACAGCATACGGCCATACAGCCTACTAACATCCACATACACTACATCTCTCCCTTGTTAATATTTGTTTATTAAATTTAAATACTTCTGAAATAAAACAATTTAATTAAATTAAAATTGACTTTTATTTGACCTATAAAATTTCCATTTAGATATAGGCACCTACATCAAATGTAAATTACACTTCCTTCCTTCAGCTTCATTTTCTCTCAATATAATCAACTTTAACATTGTCATTAACATAAAATTAAAATGTTCAACTTCTAAACAGGTATAATAACTTTTCTTCAAATAACCATAACTTCTTAACAACTTCTAAAATCAACAACATCATTCCAAATTAACTTCTTCTTTTCCTGACTCAGTTTCTTCTATAACACGCCATTCTCCTTCGACCTTTTTCAGATGCATCACATTTCGGCGTAGAACTTGACCTGTCTCATCATTTTCAATTTCTACATCACCTCCTTTGCACACTTTTACTGTATGCTTAACAGGTTCAAACGGTGTACAAAGTTTGTTAGCTTTGTTCATATTTTTGATGTAAACTTTATCACCTGTTTCATACTCCGAAACCTGTGCCCTTCTTTTCCTATCACTATATTCCTTTCCTTTTTCCTTTTCTTGTTTATCCTTATCTCTTACATCAATATCTGTAGGAGTATAGTTCAAAGTATCTATCATCGGGATTTTGTCTCTAAATTTTCTTTGATAAAATAACTCTGCTGGTGTTTTCCCTGTTACGCTATGGGGCGTGCTATTATACATCACCAGGTAATCCAAAAGAGATTCCTTCCAATTACTTTTCTTCTCAGCTTGGCAAATTCTTAGACGTTTGAGAATGTCCCTATTCTGCCGTTCAACTTCTCCATTCTGCTGGGGCCAATACGGAATGGAGTGGTGCAATTTAATGTCATTTTCCAAACAAAATGTTTTGAACTCAGTGCTTACAAATTGTTTTCCATTATCTGTAATCAGAGTTACTGGACATCCTAAACGACTGAAAATTTCTTTTAACAACCGAATCATCTCTTTGCTTGATATATCCCTGCATATTTTTATTTCTTTATATCTTGAGTAATAGTCAATTACCACCAGAATGTATTCTCCTGATGGCAAAGGGCCCAAAAGATCTATGGCAATATCTATCCACGGATGTTCCGGCAATTCTCGTCTCTTAAGAGGATGAGGTGGATTAGGTGCTGACACGAGAGTGCACCCTTTGCAACATTTCACCATGTTTTCTGCATCCTTATCGTATTTTGGCCACCAAACTTTTGTTCTCAAACGTCCCTTCATAGCAACTACCCCTGGATGTCCTTCATGGGCTGCGGATAAGACGCGGCTTCTTAAAGCTTTCGGGATGACAATTCTTCCTCCTCTCAACAAAATATCTTCAGAAAAACATAATTCCGTTTCAAATAATTTATAGCCTTTTACGCTGTCGTCCCACATATTTTCATAAATTCCTTTCCTGACCTTTTGAATGTCGGAATCGTTCCGGGAGTGTTGTGAGATTTCTTTTAATGAAACTGCTACTGGTCTAGTCAATTCAACAATGTCTTGTACATAGTCACGATGTCCATATTCGTGGGTAAGATTGCATAATCGCGAAAGAGGGTCTGCAATATTATTCTTTCCAGGGCGATAGATTACTCTATAATTGTATGACTGTAATCTCATGATCCATCTTTCAATTCGTGCACAAGGTTTCGATTTTGGCCCGAATATTACTTCCAGAGGTTTATGATCTGTGACCAGATCGAACCTTTTCCCATATAGAAATAAATGGAAATGCTCCACTCCCCATACCAAAGCCAATGCTTCTTTCTCCGTCTGGCAATATCGTCGTTCACATTCTGTTAAGGTTTTATTTCCAAATGCAATTATCCTAGGACCTTCACTGTTCATTTGGACTAAAACTGCGCCTAACGCAACCGGGCTAGCGTCGGCAAAAACTATTGTTTTATCTTTAACATCATAGAAGCCCAATTTCGGTATTTTAATCAGTGCGCTCTTTAACTCTTCAAAAGCTTTTTCTTGACTTCGACCCCATAGCTCTGTGATATCTGTATTACGACCAAATTTATGACGAAGTAATAGCTTTAACGGTTCAGTCATTGTAGACATGTTTGGAATCCATTTTCCCACATAGTTAATTAATCCCAAAAAACTCAGCAACTCCGAAATCATTTTTGGAGGCCGGAACTGCTTTATTGCTGACAAGTATTTATCTAAAGGTTTTATACCTTGCTTTGATAACTCGTGCCCAAGGAATTGAATTTGGCTTACATTGTAAAGGCATTTATCTTGTCGCAACACAATACCATTGTTATTTAATATGTTCAACACATTTTGAAGCCTTTCGTTGTGTTCTTTTTCATTCTTCCCAAATACTAAGATGTCATCAATGAAATTGATCACGCCGTTGCAGTTTATGAGGACTCTTTCAAGTGTTTTCTGAAAAATTTCAGGGGCACAAGTTATACCAAACATTAACCTTTTGTATCGATATAATCCTTTACTAGTTATGAATGTTGTTACATGCCTTGAATCGGGGTGAAGCTCGAGTTGATGAAAAGCGTCCTTTATGTCTAATTTACTGAAAACACTTGCATCTTTGATCTTTGGTAACAATTGGTCCATTGTCGGCAATGGATGGTTTTCACGTTTTATTGCCATGTTGGCACGTCGCATGTCAATACATAATCGAATTTCACCATTCTCTTTCAGTATTGGTACAATAGGTGAAATCCAATCTGACGGGCCTTCCACTTTTTCTATTATATCTTCTCTTAAAAGCTCTGCGATTTTCTTCTCTACTTTTTCCTCTAAGGGAATAGGAATCCTCCTATACGGTTGCGCGACTGGTTTCACCGTATCATCAATAGGAATATGTACTAGTACATTTTTAAACTTCGGGTGGCTTTCTTCTTTAACATTGTTAACATCTAATCCAATTTTCAGAACTCCTAAGGCAATTGCTGTTGTTTTACCTAGCAAATTTCGAGTGCCTCCATCTACAACATAAAATGTTGTAACTTCTGTATTACCTGCAAGGGATACTTCACTACGAAAAGATCCAATCAACTTAAGTGGAACAGTGCTACCATAAGCCAAAAAATATCTTATCAGGTTTTTCATTTTGTTCAGTAACTTTCACCCTAGCTTGCTTCATCATCCTCCAAGTTTTATCTGTGATCAAATTGTGTTTACACCCTGAATCTATTAACATCTGTACCATTACTCCACCTATTGCACATGAAACCATTTCATTGTCATTTATATTAAAAACATAATTAATGTCTAATGTCTTCTCGTCATCTTCTTCATCGATGTTTCTTACTTGACTTCTAGGCCTTTTAAACTTCTTTCTAAAATCTGTATTATTTTTGTTGAAATTATTACTCTCAAACTTCTTCTTCAATGGATTTGTTTTGCATTTTAGTTTGAAATGACCAAGAGCTCCACATTTCAAGCATTTTTTACCTCTTGCCGGACATGTCTCACTAAATGCTAGATGATTCCAACTTCCACATCGGAAACATTCTTTTCTTGTTGACTGTTTCTCATTTGACTTTGAATAAATTTTATTTACATTCTGTAAAGTTGTTTTATGGTTGAATTCCTCTAACTGCCTACTTACAATCTCCAAAGCATTTCCTTCTGTAATTACATCTTCCAGAGTCATAGTATCCCCAGATTTCAATATTTTTTTTCTCAATTCTTCTGAACTGCAGGCTTCAGTAACTTGGTCTAGAATTTGATCTTCAACATCCATGAATTGACATTTTTGAGCATGTCGCCTCAAACGTAAAACATACTTTTCAAACTTTTCTTCTTCTTGCTGCTTCATTTTCCTAAAAATATGTCTTTCGAATCTCTTACTCTGTTTTGGTGCGAAATACGCATCTAACTTTTCGAGAGCAATTTTGAAAACATCTACACCATCCCCGCTGCCCGTTTGCTGTTCATCTGCTCCAGGTATATTGTAAAATATCTCTTGCAAATCAGGTCCACCCCAGTGTAATAAACTTGCTCGTTTTTGGCTGGCTGTTCGTACATTGGCTGCTTCAAGATATATATGTAAGCCTCTCTTCCAACTTTCCCACCTGGTACGAACTGAACTGACATCTCCATTGCATTCAAATTTGTCAAGCGTAAGACTTGCCATTTTGTATCCTGTAGACCAAGAAATTTGTCTTTTAACTTAAAATTAACTGTTCTCATACATATATAAATATTATATGGAACCAACATCCTTCTAGCTTCCCAACAATTGTTCTCATGTATCAATATATAGAACAAACATCTTTTAAGCTTCCTATTTTCATTATTTAAATTAACAGTTCTCATACATAAATAAATATATGGAACCGGCATCCTTCCATCACCTATTCTCATCATCTCAGCTTCCTATTTCATTAACACTAGTATTAGTATATTATTAATATGCAATTAACATCCTTCTAGCTTCCTTTTTCAACATCAAATATTCTCATATTTATATCAATACATCAATACATGAAACAAATATTATTACAGCGTCTCACTTCCATCATTAACTATTTATTCTCATGACCTTCACCAAACCACTTCGTTGATGCATCTCATTTAATATAATTGTTCACATATACATACATGAACATTCATCCCATAATTTATTTTTTGTAAAATATATTTTCTTAATATAATGTTATTTACCTTTAAATTTTATTACTTTAACAGCCTAACAGCAAATACACTTAACTTCCTGATTAATTTTACCTGAAGTAGGCAGGTAGGTATGTATATACTTTATAGGTAGGTAATTTATTTAGTTTGACTGAACTTAAAATATGTACCTGTAATTTTTTATATATGCCATCAAAACAACCACTTTATATCTTACATAATTTTTTAGAAAACCTACCCAGTTTGTTTACAGCTATAACTTCATAAAATATTAAATCTTCATACTGGTTCTTTGAACCATATTTAAATAAATTTTTCTTATGAACTCTATGACTAGAAAACCATACTTATTGACTTTTATTAGGTTACTGTGACGAGTATTGTTATATAAAGCTATCCTTTTAATTTAAACTTAATTTTCCTGTCCTTTTCTCAAGTTAGTGTAAAGATTTCAAGAAATTCTAAAATTTCAATAGGTGATGAGTTGGACCTACTTATAAAACTTCCAATGTGATAATAAGATGTTTATGTTCTTAAATTAATATTGATAACGTAATAAATCCTTGATAAATCGGAATAATACCCAGTTTAAAACAACAACGACAGCTCATAATTTTGTCAGCAAAACGATGTAAATATATCTGATGGTTACCTAAGTTTTAGGTTGTCTGAGCCGATTTTTTATGTATTGTAAATATTACTTACCGACTGCGCCAAAATGTAGTGTTCGTTAGATAACTTATTTACTTTATTATCGGCTCCTTGCCTGGAACGCCCCCTCGGTCACTTTCCCGCCTCTTTACGTTCGTCTGACAGCTTCCGTTTTACTACCTTTTTATCTATTGACCTAGGCTAAGGAGACGACAGCATACGGCCATACAGCCTACTAACATCCACATACACTACAATAATATTAGTGTAGATGTAGATTAGTGTAGATGTAGATGTGTAGTGTTCGCGCAAATAATAGACAATACTAAGAAATTATAAATGAGAGTTGAGGGACAGAGAGTGCACTTTTGTTTGCACTAATATGCCTAATATTCGCAGTTGGCCGCCATGATCGGCTGGACGCCTTACTCACCTATTTCATGTCTTTTTTAAATGTCTTTTCTTCTCTGTCTCTCGACTTAAGGACAGCAAAATATGTTTTTCTTTTATTCTCTTTTCTCGTTGTCCATCCTTCCTTACCGTATTCACAGTTGATTGTCAGCCGGGTAACCCGGATAAAAACCCGCGGCCGGGTGTAACCGTAAAGATTTAACGGACATCTGCTGCTTTCAGGGCGGTTTATGGCGAGAAAAAAGCGCTATGGGACTCCGATGAGGTAATGATACGGTGCAGCGACAAAGGACCTTTTGTTACGCTCTATGGCCCGGGCTATTCGGTAATAGTGGATATTATAAGGAACTTTGATGGCCTTCCGTCACAGACAATTTTTTGAGCGGTTTTTACGGCATTTATTTGGTGCTACGGGCCGCCTACGACATCGTCCGCTTGGAAATGTGGAAATTAAAATAGCCTATAAAGTACTTTAGTCGCGTCGAAATTGGTCCAGCCCGTTTCGGAGATTAGAAGGTAGACAGATAAAAATGATTTTGATTATGTTTATGTCATTGGTACCCGATATAAATAGATTCATACCCATTCATGCATGGCATGGCATGGAATGCCCTTCCAGCGAATGTTTTCCCTCCCTCCTATGATCCCGGGCTCTTCAGGCGGGGCGTGAAACGGCATTTAAGCAGGCCTTCATGGTGAGTGCGACAGGCTCAATACGATCTATTGTGCCTGTCGATCTCATATTTGGATCTCACTACCGCTTACCATCAGGTGGAGTGAGGTCATCTTGTTTGCCTATTATAAAAAAAAATCAGTGAAAAATCGTTATTTTAATATTAAAAACAGAAATTTCAATTTTATTAAGGGTTATGTTCACAGCTTCACGGTGCTCATAGATTTACGATTTGAGATTTCTATTTTTAAGCTATAAATACCTTGGTTCTTTACCATCTAACTATTTACTTAGCTTTTTTCCGGTTCCGGTGCTCGTATACGTCTGACGTTAAGTGCAACGCTCCCGTATTTTGAATAATAAACACTGTAAAAATTCCACCAACCCGGTCAACTAGTGCTCAGTTAAAGTTTTGAGTGCTGTTGTGCGACGAAATACTTATTAATCTCGACACTGAACAATAAATAAAGTGCTAAATACGTCGTAAACATCTCAACACAGAAAGTAAGGTTAGTTGTCAAAACCGAAATAACCATAGACAATATAGTAAAGTGACAAGTGACGTAGTACCAACTTAGCGGCATAAAGTTCCGTTCAGAAACAAATAAATAACGTTTCGTTCTACGCTCGCAAAATGTCAACCCATCTATCACCGGAGATGTCACTACTTTTAGAAAAAATGAAGGAACAACTTAAACTTCAAACCAATATTATAACGGAAAACATTACTACTGCAGTACTAAAGCAAGTTGATGAGAAAATTAAACCAATAATAGAAGAAAATGCAAAACTGAAAACCAAAATAGAAAATCTTACTAGTAAAATTGAAAATCTAGAGTCAAACGGAAAGAGAAACAATATAATAATACATGGGCTTCTGGAGACACAGGAAGAGAGTCGTGACGACTTGCAAGCCCTGGTAACTGCGAAATTGAAAGACATAGACGTTATACTGAAAGAGGAAGAAATAAATAGACTGCAGAGACTAGGAAAAAAAGTTAAGGAGGGGGGGAAAATAAGACCTGTTTTACTCGCTACAACAACATTAAAGAAGAAGATCGAAATACTCAAAAATAAGAAAAAGATGAGCCCAAACACCTACATAACTCAAGATCTATCCAAAGAAGCTCTGCTTAAAAAGAAAGAAAAGTACCCACAAAATAAAAAGGCATATGAGAAAAGAAAGAGATCAGAAACACCTAGCCCCAAAAACAGTGATAGTAGAAACCCAAACGATCCGAAAATTATAAAACGCGATGCCTTTCAGTACATGCGTGAAAGATCACAATCTCTCTCAGACAAACACTGACAACAAAACGAAAAGACGGACACCACAAACCGGACAATCACAACAAACCAATGAAAAACAACAACAAACCTGTCTCCCAACACGGCCGGTCCCCGCGGGAGTACTAGACCATCACCCTTCAACAAACAGAAGCGATGTAATTTATATTGCAACACTGAATACCAGAACCCTCAGAACACAAGAAAGTTTATTAGAGTTAGAACAGGCATTGGTAAATGTAAAATATGATATTCTGGGAATAAGTGAAATGCGAAGACTGGGCGAAAAAATAGAAGAGCATGCCAACTACATACTATACCAGAAAGGTGAAATTGCCGGACACAGAGGCGTAGGGTTCCTTATAAAACAATCCTTAAAGAAATACATACAAGAACTGATAGGAATTTCCGACAGATTGGCCATATTGAACATGAAACTACCAGGATATAAAAAACAATGGACTATCATACAGGCCTATGCACCAACTGAGCAAGCGGAACAAACAGTCCTTGAAGCTTTTTACGAGGATCTATCACTGGCTATTAGGAACAACGCCGATAAATATATAATCCTAATGGGCGATTTCAATGCACAGATTGGAACGAGGCAAAATATAAAAGAGTATGTACTGGGCAAGTTCGGTAATGGAAAGAGGAGTCGCAACGGACAGAAGCTAGTGGAGTTCTTGATGGAGCATAACCTGTCAGCACTAAACTCTATTTTCAAAAAGAGTCGAAGAAACAAATGGACTTGGATTTCCCCTGATGGCTCAACTAAAAACGAAATCGATTACATAATAAGTAACTACCCAAAAGCTTTCACCAACACTACCGTCATAAGTAACCTAAACTTCAATACAAATCACCGAATGGTTCGCTGCTCCCTTAGAACATCCCAGCCAAGAATATCACGCAACAATATTATAACAAATTTAAAACACCAGTCAAGGCAACCCTGCTTGAATATGTCTAATACTGTATTCAAAGAAGTTGAAAACCATATTAACAAAGTAACATTGAACACTACACAGAAATACGAAATCCTGGAAAAAGAATTACAATACATGAATACTCGAAGTGAAAAACTAATGTAGGCAACAAATATCAACTAAGCGAACATACCCTGCAACAAATCGAAGAAAGAAAGAAACTTATAACTAATCAGTCAAGAAAAGAAAACAGAAACGTGATCTCAGACCTTAGTAAAAGAATTCGGGAAAGCATAAGAAAAGATCGCAAAGTCAGAAGGTTAAAAACATTAGAGTACCACATCCAGAAAACAGGTGGCGTAAAAAAAGCACTGAAAGAATTACGAGAATCGGGCAAAGAATGGGTACCCAAACTCAAAAGAAGGTCGCAAACTATCACGATACGACAGAACATCAATGATCTAGCTACAAATTTCTACCGACAACTATACTCGGAACAAGATGCCGAAACAAAGAGACACTGTAATAAAACTGTTAAGGAACAAAGTAACCAAGCAACCTTAGAACCAGTAGCTGCCATTTTACAGTGTGAAGTCGAAAAAGCAATGACAAGCCAAAAGATGGAAAAATCTCCGGGACCAGATAAAATTACCAACGAATTGATGAGAGGAACACTAGAAGAACTGGCTCCAATCTTAACAACTATCTTCAACGAAATCATACTAAGCGGGCACATTCCAGAACAATGGGCAAAATCACACATCATCTTAATTCATAAGAAAGGAGACAAGGAAAACATAGAAAATTACAGACCGATAAGTTTGATGTCAAATGTCTACAAAGTTTTTGCGAAAATAATACTGGATCGAATCAGCACACTACTAGATGAACAGCAACCAGTCGAACAAGCTGGCTTCCGAAAAGGTTTCTCAACTATTGATCACATACACACTGTCAAACAGGTCCTAGAAAAATACAATGAATACAATAAGAAAATCTATCTAGCTTTCGTAGATTATGCCAAAGCCTTTGACAGCTTAAACCACGAGTATATATGGGCAAGTCTTGAACAACAAGGAATACCAAACCACTATACGAATATCATTAAAACCATATACTCGAACAGCAAGGCAAAAATCCAACTGGAAACGCTTGGAGAAGAATTCTGTATACAGAGAGGCGTCAGACAGGGTGACCCATTATCACCAAAATTATTCTCTGCAGTGCTGGAAAGCATCTTCCGTAAATTGGACTGGGATAAATATGGTATCAACATAAATGGATCTAAACTGCACCACTTAAGATTTGCGGACGACCTCATACTACTTGACGAACATCCTGAAAACCTCGAAAGTATGATTAACAGCTTAAACGACGAAAGCATTAAAGTCGGGCTTAAAATGAATACCAGTAAGACCAAGGTAATGACAAACACTGCAAAAGTAGACATCAAAGTTAAAGACGGTGGTCTGGAATATGTGGAAGATTATACTTACCTGGGCCAAGTCATCTCAACTAAAGACCAAATGACCAAAGAAATCAACCTCCGCATAGCCACTGGATGGAGGAAATACTGGGCGCTGAAAGAAATAATGAAATCCAAAGAATTAGGAATGTCAACGAAACGAAAAACATTTAACTCTTGCATACTTCCCTGTCTAACTTATGGATGCGAAACCTGGACACTCACCAAAGCCCTGAGATATAAACTTGCAGTAGCACAGAGAGGGATGGAAAGGAGTATGACTGGTTATAAGCGACAGGATAAGATAAGAAATAACGATCTAAGATCAATAACAAAACTTACCGACATACTAACTCGAGTCGATCAGCAGAAATGGAGATGGACAGGGCATATGATGCGCGATAAAGTAGGAAAATGGAGCAGGAGGGTAACAGAGTGGTATCCGAGAGAAGGCAAAAGAAACAGAGGAAGGCAAAACTCTAGGTGGGAAGACGAGCTTAAGAGAACAGCAGGCCCTAACTGGAGAAGGGTTACCCAGGACAGACAACAATGGAAAATGTTGGAGGAGGCCTTTGCCCGAAGGCACGCCGAAGTCAGGGACATATTGTAAAAATGTTTTTTGTAAATTTAATTTATTTCGGAATAAAGGGCTTTATTATTATTATTTTTGTGTAATGTTTTTTATTCTCAGACCATAGTGTCTGGTAAAGTCTTACTACATCTACGGGCATAGCCAAGTAAATGCAGCAGTCTACGAGGATTGTGAGGCGTCCTGGGTTGTGTCGGTTTCATCTAACTGCATAAATTTTCTAACGATTCTGCATGTGTTTAGGATTGCGGCTTTTTGTAATGGAATGTAGAGTGATTCTGATAAATCTAGCATCTTTAAACTATTGCGTAATGTTTTAGGGACTATGCCAGTTGTGGATAGTACTATGGGTATAACAAAAACTTTATTATTATTATTATTATTATTATTATTTACTAGCTTTGAGCTCCCGATTCCGTCCGCCAAAAGTCGTTTACCGAGCAAAATGTTTCTCCATACAGCTAAATCATTTCAAAAGTAACCTAGTCATTAACGTCAAATAATAATGAACACGAATATAACAACTAATTTGTTAAAAAAAAACATTAACAGCAAAAGCCATTTATTTTCTTAATTTTCTGTTTACAGTTTACAAAAAGAAATATATTTTCAGTAAACATTTCCTTTGTGCGAAAATCCTAAGTAGCAATCTTCAGGCTGCGATGCCCAACCTAAAAGCATTAAGCATTCTAGAGGCAACTGAATTAGCCGTGTTATATGAAAAACCGCCAAACAACGAACGTTGAGAGCACAAAGACCAGAAGGAACCATTTGAACTAATTACTTATTTAATTAAATTTCCAAATAATGTGAATATATATTGAAAGTGTTTTAATCTTCAACATTGATGGTATTGTGCTTGTCATGTACGCAATAACATGCAGAGCTTTACCACATTGTGATTAATTCCATGAAATCTTTTGATATTATAATGATATCACTTTGTCATTATCCTACCGGTTATTATTTTGTGTTGTTTTGCTGTTTACTGTAGATATTGTATTGTGGTATGTTGACATGATTTAAATGTAATTGAAATACATTGCATCGCTCAGCTGTTTGTTACATACACCGTGAAATTTTAGTGGTTGTTTTCCCGCAGTAAAATGATTCTATCTTACTAGCACAATAGATTTGTGCAGATCTTTTTAATAAAATCGATAAATGCTGGTTTTACGAAAGGTTTAACCGAAACCCAAAACACGTTCAAACCGCTTTATTACTTAGGGTGTAGAGCTTCTTTAGCTTTAAGCATCGATTTCATGCGGCAAGCAGTACCTGATTACGTCACATCTTATAAAAGAACGATAGCTTCTCTCGTTTTCGAGTTGGAAAATTATAATTTCGAAAATTTGAAAAAAAAAAAATAATTTCACCGAATAATTTGCATGATTCGATATTATTTACTCCCTTAAAGGCAAATCGTTCTGCCACGGGAAAACAACCCCTAAAATTTCACGGTGTATATAATTTTTAACAAAAATACTAATAAATATTTCACATGATCTTCATCAAGATGATGACATCAGCCTATAAGTCCGTGCACTGTTGGACGTAGGCCTTCCCAATTCTTCGCTAACTCTGTCCTGTTCTGGGCCACTCGCATCCAGTTAATTTGTTAATATTTAAAAAAAAATTGTACCTATGTTTCTTTTTGTTATCATAAAAATGACATAATTGTGCTATTAGGCTGACTAATAAATGCATCTTTTAGCTGTTTGGACTTGAAATGTATCTAAAATAAATTGAATTGAATCGTAGTACTGTATATTAATTGCGCGAAGACTACACATTCGAAACATATCTAATTTTACGGATTAAACTTGCGTGTATTGTTATTCTAAACGCTCATGGTCACTTGCAAGACACTAAAGATGACAGTCTTTGTCTGTCTTTATAAGAAAGTTTTATTACTACCGCCATTTGGTGAGATATTTTGTGCGTTCTGGTTCAACAATACACGTGAGTTTAATCCGTACAATTAGTTTTATTTTACAATAGCTGTGCCAGCGACTTCGTTCGCGTTTCCCCCGTTTTTTACACATTTTCCATTGTATCTTTGCTCCTATTGGTCGCAGCGTGATGTTATATAGCCTAAAGCCTTCCTCGATAAATGGTCTATACAACGCAAAAAGATTTTTTCAAATTGAACCAATAGTTCCTGAGATTAGCGCGTTCAAACAAACAAACAAACAAACAAACAAACAAACTCTTCAGCTTTATAATATTAGTATAGATTGAATCATGTTGAGAACTCCCCAACCCGTTTCGTGAACCGGCCTCATTCTCCAACAACCTTTCACCCCTCTACGCCTCCCTACTCCGCGTAAGCACTGTTCATTGTTTGTCGAAGGCGAAATTCAAAAAGTAACGAACAAATCGACAAGTTTGTTTCCCGGTATTAAGATTCGGGCCGCGCGCGTCCGACAAAAACAATCGACACGCAACAAATCCGGGCCTGTAGCCACTGCCGGCCGCCACAGGGCTGGGCTCAGTGAGGCGACTCCAGCAACAAATAATAATAAAACATACATACGTCATAAAACCACGCCTTCTTCCCAGAGGGGTCTTCTTCTTCTTATCGTATGGTTGATGAACAACCTGGTGTCAGAGTTTAAGCCGCCCGTAGGCCTCTGACATGGCTTCACACACCGTTGAAAAATCTCTCAGGTGTGCTGGTTTCCTCACGATGTTTTCCTTCACCGTTAAAGCGTCGAAATGATGGTATGTACATATGAATTTCAAATTTGAAAAACACATTGGTACCTGGCGGGGTTTGAACTGGCGACCTCTCGCATGGCAAGCAACGACCTTAACCACTTGGCCATCGACGCTTTTTCCCAGAGGGGTAGGCAGAGATCACTTCTTGTCATGTGCTATGGTCCTGGCACACCACTTAATAATAATACATTATGTATTTCCTTTTTTTCCAGACTGACATACGATGATGGCTAGGAGTAGCCTCGTCATCATCACTGGACTTGCGGGGGAACGGATGGCTCTCACGCCTAATATAGTATTACCGTGGTAGCTCCAAAAGCGTTAAATGGAACGTGAAAAAAGTCGTGTGGGAAATTTTTAAGTCCCTTAGATTAGTTTCTTTGGGCAGCAGTCTTCAATACTTTGCTCTAATAGTGTCGCTATATGTTAAATGCCAGTCTTTCACGATGAACACATTTTTCAGTTTGATATTTTGTTTTTGAACATAGCAATGTAGACGTGCACTAGTAAAGCAACCTGTCCAGATTAATGCAATTTATATGTGCACAATGAAAGCCGCCATTCCGAATCTATGCAATGCCAATTCTATACAATGACATTGACAATTAGTGGTTTATCTATGGTCCAGCCTCTCAGGATTCATGAGTTGGATACGTACCCGATGAAACCAACAAATTGTATAGAAACACGCGCTACCTTCCGAACATTAATCAAGTTACGTCCAAACCTGTCTACTGCAACAGCAACGACAAACCCACTCTTCAACGAAATCGGTCACTGGCCATCGGCCTAGTTCACCCCTCCGGGAAACTAGACCACCGCCATGGATTAATGGTGTACTTACGGTAATCCCCGGCACTGTGGCACCAGCACGCTCGGATTATACTAACGGGTACTAATTGGTACGTGGCCAGAATGCGGGGAACACCTCACTAATAGCTACCGGTTAATTAACAATGAAATACATAAAGGGTACGCATCGGGTACGCATTAATATTCCACCGGACTACCTTTTTCAATCAGCCATTTTTCGGTGGATATTGAACAGAGAATCGGCGGTGGACAGGTAATAAATCGCGTTTTGCGATACCGTGAGCGTTTTAAAGATTAACTTGATTAACGGTTTGGATTTTAGTTTTGATAGTGTTAGGTTAGTAGGCATTTGGGTTGGTTACATTTAGTCGATGGTTAATAACCATAATTGGTATAAAATGACCATAATTTACTAACCGTGTAAATAGTGCAAGTATGTATGAGTATTCGCGAATATAGGTAAAATTTATATTTAAAATCAAAATGTAGTATGCGATGTTGTGAAATTGAGAATCTGTAAAATCACTTTGTATATAGGGAATATACAAAGTGATTTTACAGATAACTCAATATTTAAATTTATTTTTTCTAGTGCCTACTGTTGAATTTTCTTAAACAAGAAAAATTGCTCATCCGAATTGCTGATCGAATCTTTTAAGGCCACTTAAGAATTCTATTCAAATCTTTTGTGTTCATTTATTAAAATAACAAAGTCTACACAATCTAAGCAAGATAGGCTTTGGGTTGTCTGAAGAAGCGTATTTAGCTAATTCAGCAATCACTTTTTTGAGCTCCAATCTTAAATTATATACTTTAGAAGAACATAATGTGGGGACTATTTCTGTGACCCCTTTGTTGCGTAGAGTTGAACTGTTATAGTACGTGGGAGGGGTGAAAGCCCCTTGGTTGGTAAACCTTTATGAAGTAAAAGTATATATACGGTCGAATTGAGCAACCTCCTCCTTTTTGAAGACGGTTAAAAAGAATAAGGAACTCTTAGTCTGCATATACCGATAGTCCTTGTTGTAAGAAAATGTCATACTATTTGATAAATTGAAATTTATTAAATCTTCAGTCGTAGATACGACAAGTATGTATTGTAAAAATCAAAATAAAATCAACTACTTACACTTGGTACTCTTTACCTAAATAATATTATGTAGTCTATGCTTCGATAATCACTCGATCGACATTGCTAAAATAATCACAAAAGTCACATATTTATATCTGCATCAAAAGAAAAGTTTGTGAACTTTGTAATTGTTCCATGATATCTACTTGTTTAATGTAGGTGACTCCTATTACATACTACTTTTCAACCAACGACCCTGTCATTTCTCAATAATATTTATTTATTCCTCTTCCTCTTTTATCTTACTCTTTTTCACCTAAGATGATCCCTGTGACACTTCATTGTGTTCTGAATCACGCATTTTACGTTTGACAAACGAAAATAATTTTATTGCACACTTATTTAATTTTATTGCGGCTTCATAAGGAAAAATATTAAAATAAATCATTTTAAACTTTCAAAAGGGAAACAGTATTGTTTAGATCAGATCGATTCAGAACACAATGAAGTGTCACAGGGATCATCTTAGCTGAAAGAGACTATAGTCGACAAGCGACCGCGTTTTTTCTCTACAACATTTAGTTATTCATCTTCTTTCTTTCTTCCTAGTCAACAGGCCCATAGCAGTTCAGCCGGTGCCAAAGGGTTAGCGCCGCGCATTGTCTACGCCGCGCGCCGAGCATTTTAATGGCGTTGTATTTCGGCGAATCGCGTCCGAAATGAAATTCATTGTGCCCCAAAATGAGTTCCATTGTTCCACGGCTAGATAAAACATGGCAGGAAAATTACGGTGGCGGCCGATTGTGTCAGTCATCGGCTACAATATTGCCGGCTGAGGCGACCGCTGTTGCGGTCCTACGGCGGCGAAACTTGTGATTAAAATTTCGTTCGATTCGGTTGAACGGACGTCTTTATTTCAGCGTTGTTAGGCTTGGTGTTTGGATGACCTGATTTGCGGGGTAGCAGGTTGAGTTGATGGTGCATCGCCGTTAAAGGTAACGGTTAGGTTGACTGTAAGTTAGGGACATTTTCAATCAAAGTGTTCTGTAACGTCTCTATAATGGGGAGTGCTCTGATGAGTTATTTCAAGTAGTACCTCCCTCCCCTTTCTATTCCCGAACAACAAGTGATGGACAGCCGTGCTATCCGCATTCCATGCAGGCTCCGGTGGACCGTACTAAGAGTTTCAGTTTTTCTTTTCTGCCCCATTAGGGTTATTAAGGCATGGAATGCCCTCCCAGCCCATGTTTTACCTCCCTCCTATGATCCCGGGCTCTTCAGGCGGAGTGTAAAACGGCATTTAAGCAGGCCTTCAGGGTGAGTGTCTCAATATAGTGTGCCTGTCGACCTCATATGTCGATCTGACTAGACTTAACTTAACTTGAACCGCTTACCATCAGGTGGAGTGAGGTCAAATCCTAGTATAAAAAAACAGAGGTGAAAATAGCTCTGTTTGTACGGTAAGCAAAACGGAAATGCATTATTATTACTCCACAAAACCAATTTTTGCTGTCCAATGATAGCATTTACACTTTGAAACACTTTGAATGTCAAATATAATAATGATGAGTTAGCCCCTAGCATCCGTTTTGCCTACGCAATAATGCGTAGTTTGGCATTAAATGTGTTAATTAATGCTTATAAGAACAAAAACATTTGTGATAAATAGTCCACCATCTTCGTAATAAATCTTAAAAGTGACCAGACACTCCTACTCTGTGGAGCTCCTTTATTTCGTGAATCTTAGCATTAAAATTTGAGCACGCACGCTTTATTGTGTTAGCTCGGAACGGGCCACAAGGAACCAATTAGCGCAACACAAGACCCTTAGTACGGCCCCCATCTACACGTACCCTGCAGGCTGCATGCCTAATGCGGCCCTGGCGCGGAAGTCGTTACGACCGCAAATGGGCTTTTAGAGGTTCACCTATAAGGGCTTTTTGGGCTACTAGCCAGGGCTAGGCAAGTTCTGGGCAGATATATGTATTTACTATGTACGCTAATATTATAGAGGCAAGACTTATATTTTTTTTATGTATCAATCAACAGACAAAAACTCTTTAAGACTATTTTTTAAATCTTTGGTATTTAGAATAAAGTATCCAATCAAAACCATAAATGTGAAATGAGAGCCAAGTTCAATATTGCCTTGGTTGTTGACTTCAGCGACAAAAGAAGTGAGATCTAAATGGGTGCCAAGTTCAATGGTCAACCCAGAAATTTATTTATAAGTAACACTATAACATACCTATCATATCTTCTTATAACATAAGATAATGTATGGTGGTAGCCTATGAAGGTCTGTCTTGGCTAGTTTCTATAAACCTACTAATGTATTATTATGTTCGCTTGCTAGTTTCTACCAACAATCCAAATTTTCGGAATTATAAAATAAAACCGACAAATACTTGTAGGCTTAGAATTTGCGACGGCTATAATTCATATATGAAAACTAGCCAAGACAGACCTTTTTGTAGAAAAGTATATATCATCGTAACGCCGTGGGTCCTTTGAAAATGACAAATCACAAACCGGCAAAAATATATTGACGGGAAAGAATTTTAAGAGTTCCACTGAAATATAAGATAATAAATATGAAAACCGACTATGAAGTACCTTCTCTTAATTGTAAATAAGTAAGTATACCTAAATTTATACTTAGTGCTCTGCCTTCCCCGGTATATAGGCGTGATTACAGGCACTTTTAATTAGGCATTTATGTTAAGCGTTCATAATAAAACCCGTATCCTAATTATTAAAAATTGCCAAGTCCTTTGTAAGTCTATGTAATTACCTATCTGCATACCAAATTTCAACTCATCTAGGTAATTTGGAACTGGGTTAGAATTTTGATCTGTCAGTCAGTCAATGATAAAAATGAGGATTTTTGCACATTAATATCTAAATAACTGTTTGAGATAAGCTTATGAAATTTAGAACACATATTTATCTCGCAAGTCACAATATATGAGCCAAATTTGATACGTTTATGTGAAATAGTTTTTGATTTATGAGGGATTCAAAAGTGGTTCCAAATGATTCGTGTAATATTACACACGGTGCGGCTCAAGTCAGTTTTATTTTATTATTTACCACATTTACACAAAGGGTATGGTAATTTTATATAATTACCGGAAAATGTGGTTAATTCGATAGTTTTCACCACCTTTACCACGAACACTAGTAATTATGCATAGTTACCGGTAATTATACATAATAACCACTCTATCCACTTTTACCGTAACACATACATACATTGAATCACGTCTTCTTCGCAGAGGGGTTGTCAGAGATCACATCCATCAACCTCTTCATGCATGCTCGTCGATTACGGGTACTTTTGATTAATCTATAACATCTTATTGTACGCGAGTTTAAATTAAATTAAATAATTAATTACGTGTTCTAAATGCAAAGATTTTCGAGTAATTCTAAAAGGCGATTAAATTAGTGAGCGACTGTTTAACAATAGAAGCGAATGACACGCATCTTTGATGTGAACTGGTTGGACGGTGATTAAATTGGAAAGCCAATTAATCTGACAGAGGTCACCTTCTGGGTTTGCTCCGGAGTCGCAAGGAGGAATAGAAGGTTTTTGCGCGCACACTGGTGTAATATATTATGTCCTGCACATTGGCTGATCTCAATGGAGATCAGCCGCCATGGCCGAAATCGGTCGGACGACTAATATTTGCTTCTCTTTTATTTGCACGTAGACCCCATAATACAAGTATATAGTTTTTACCGTAATGGAAAGCGAAAGTCTAAAGTCGAGTATTCATAAAACCAGTTATTTATCCATTAACACAAGTGCTAAACAGTCTCAACTATCTGATGACGTCTGTGCCTAACAATGTGATATAAATAGACTTTGCAGCGTCGCAAACTTCACTTTAAAGAACAAATAATCTCCGTGGATTTGTCTAAAAGCACTGTTTTAATATGATCTATTTTGAACTGTTAACTCCCCCGTGTTTTGGAACATTAAGTGGTGGGCGTCAAAATTGGAATACTATCAACCCACACATAGGTCCGGTGAGCAGTTATAATTTTTCCTTTAGGTGAAGGGAACCCTAAGGGTGGATTAGATTTTTCCTAACGGACTAACGAATCATCGTTAGTTTGGAGGAGCCTTGTCATCATCACAGCTTGCGGGGGAGCGGATGGCTCTCACCCCTAAAGTGGATTAGAGTAGTCGGTCACTCGAAAACAGCCGGAGTATACCAGAGGGATCTGAAAATTTTAATAAATTTAGCCTCTACATCTCGGTTTGTTGTTGCATGAACCATTCCTCACTATATCCAAAATGAACCATTCCTCACTATATAGGCATTGCTTGACCCACATTAACTCAATTTCAGCTAATATTAAGATAAAACCTATAGTAGTTAGTAGAGCGAGCATAATATCAAATATAGATACAAACTAAATTACGATATATGTATATTTAACGGTACTCTAATTAGATCAACTGACCCATATATTTAATTACGAGAGATATTAGGTTCACGTTCGTAATTAGATGCTAGGTAATATTTTGCTGGGAGAAACGCCTGCGTTAATATATTTCCGGCTTGATCAGCATTCCAAATGTTTAGGGTTGGCGCTTAGGTATCAAACAAATGTAGGTACAGCCTCTGCCAAGCAAAATTAATTTGTCAAAACATCTGGTAAAGTTAAAGAGCAGATGGTGATTTCTGGTTGCGACGAAACAGAAGCAAATAGTAATAGTAATTCACAACTACGGGAGTCCTCTTTTACAAAATCAATGTTGTATTCGACTGGCTCGGTGGAACAATGGTAAGTGACGTGGGATACGTTTCCAAGAATTGTAGATTCGAACCCGGGACAATATAATATATGTGTGACGAACATTGGTTTTTGTTTCTTGTCTGCGTGTGTTATAAAATATTTTTAAGTATATATATTTTTATACATATATAATGTGTGTTGTTTCTGATATCCGTAACATAAATGATTAAGCAATTTATTTCGGAATCAGAACAATGAATGTGATGTTGATGATTTTCATTATTTATGCATCTTCAACTGCGAAATCAATGGCACATGAACAAAATATAGACGGCCTAAAGTTACTACTATGATTCCAAACTGCTTTGTTCCGAAAAAGAAAGAGAGTGATATTTATCCTATTCTTTATTGCATTGGCAACCCCGCTCAAGAAACTTGATTCCGAGTTGAGCTACGATTAGAGATGGGTGACGCTGCGTTGACTCAATTAAACCAATTTTGTTCATAGCGCATTTAACTTACCTAGTTTAGCTGGAAAAATTATCTCAATTCATCTGTATGTATATCGGTAGACGTACCAAAATCTCCGTCAGTTTTAGAGGGATCCAATTTTTTTGTGTAAGAGTTAACGTCTAAAAAAAAGTCGGTTTATTATTTATCGATAGTTTTGTTTAATCAAAATCTTACAAACATGCATTTAAAAGTACTCCGTTAAGACTGAGACTATCTGTCCACAAAATTCCATCAAATTTTCAGAGCCCATTTCAAACCTTTCTTTAGTAATTTTTAGATAATTAGATATGATAAAGAACATTGTGATCTCACTTACAACAAGGTAAAGTCGAAAGCGCAAACGCAAATTGAAGTAAAATGATTGAGTCAGCCCATAACGCTGCGCTGAGTTATTGAGTTAACTCACGCATATCACTCACCCGTCCCTACCATCGGCTGCGACTAATTCCCTCCCTGCCGACGCCAACTATCGCTCTAACTATGCCCTGATTTCTGCGTCAAGTGAATATCTGACTAATCGACGGAGGGAACTTTATTAGTGCCCGGGAGTTTTACTTTGACGATCTTGCTTGATTGTCGCTGCAATATTGATATTTCGTGTTCGATAGCAGCTGGTAGGGGAAGTTTTCTGCTTGGAACTTGGTGTAAGTTACTCAGGTAGAACTTATAGTGCTAGTAAATGAACTGATGAGCTCCGGTAATTAAAGTCAGCATATGCATTATTAGTTAAGTATAAAAACGGTACACTATAACTAAACATCGCTGTCTGTCCGTCTGGCACGAGAATTGTAGGCATCTGAAGAGCCTCTTTGTCTAGAAAATTTTCACAAATGATATATTTCTTTTAATACTAATGTCGGAATAAATTTATTTTCAGCGGAGGATCAGGGATCAGGATCCCAATCTACAAACGTGATTTTCAAAAAAGGAACACTTTGTGCTTTTTCCCACTCACACTTGGCTGTTTTGTATCCTAAATGACATACGACATGTGTGTGTATGTAAGTGTGACGTTCGACATGTGTATTGTAATCTATGCCTAAGTGTGTACTTAGGCTTGGATTACAATTGTAATTATAGTAAGTAGTCAGTAAACTTATTGATATGAGTAAATAAAGCAGTTTTTGTAAAAAATAAATCTCAAATAGACTAGTTTGGTCCTTGCCATTTAGCAAATATAAAAGTATTAAGGAAATAACTATTAATGATAGCGCTTCGTTTGTGTGGCTTCATTATTAATCGTTATGCGATGATGCTCAATCGTAAATCATGATAGCGGGTATTTTGCACCGCCGATATTTGATCAAAAGTGGAATAAAATAGGTAGTGTAATCTACGAATACTGAAACGATAATTAAACTGGGTTTTTTAGGTGGGGCGTGAAATGCAGGCCTTTAGGGAGAGAGCAACAGGCTCAATAGATTTTATTCTGCCTGACGACCTTATTGGTGGACCTTACGGCCGCTCACCATCAGTGGCTGGCTCGGTGGAACAGTGGTTAGTAACCCTGGCTGGCGGTTCCAAGAGTCGTGGGTTCGATTCTCACTCGGGAAAAATATTTGTGTGTTGAACATCGGTGTTTGTTCCGTGTCTGGGTGTGATTATGTATTTAATTATGTATTTAAAAATATATATGTATGTATATCAGTCTCTGACACCCATAGTACGAGCTCTGCTTAGTTTGGGGTCAAATGACCGTGTGTGGAAATGTCCCAGATATTTATTATTTATTATCAGGTGGAGTGAAACCACCCTCAAAGTCGTTTACAAAGAACTTGTAAAATTTGAGAAGATTAAGAAGCCTTATTCATGATATGAGTTGTTACAGTAAAGTACAGTAAGTAAATGGATTATTTCATCGACAGACATCTTAGTCTAGAATATTACGAAATATGACTTACACAAATGACTGTATACCTCTATATTACATTTTTTCAAAGGTAATCGAGTTCGTGTCCTAACAGGAATTAGCTTCAAGTCAGCCTTTTTAATAAGGTTTTCTCTAATACAGTACATTCTACATCTTAATCCACGCTCTACCGAAGGCATATAGTTTATGTTTGTCGGAGTCATTATTACTCATTAGCCGGGGCTCGATCATCAATCCTCATCGTGGGATATTGCGTTGGCGCTATCAATTAGCTGAGTCGATAGATTACGGGTGCAGTGCGGAGCAGTGCTGCATTGACTTTAGCTGCTTTGTACCACGTGTCTTAGTGTAGATGGGATGTCTAGATAGATATTTATTTTTTTATTGATGTTTAAGATTTTAGACTTTCGCGTTACATTACACTGAATATTAGTCTTTGTGCGTGTATTAGCTGTAGTAAAAACATAGCTACTTAGTTCGCTCGCGAACATTATTGGTGTAACCCAGTCGAAACGTCGGGCAGTAAGTAATATTAATTAGGAGTAGCAAATACAAGCTACTGTATGTACGCTGTAGACCCATGAAGACTAATATTTATACAACTAATATGTGTATTGCACATAAAAAACAATTTAGAGAAGTCGATAAAAAGAGAAGTACTATCCTCTTCTTATTAATTTTAATTAGGATTTCCAAAAATGCACAGATTATGCTTGATAGAGCTTTTTTAACTTGCCCTGTTTGTTTATTTATTTTTTGTTCGTCTTGCTAAAAAATCCTGAGTTTGTTTTAGTTTATTTCATCTAAAGTCATCAAAGGTAGACTGACGGCCCTAGGACGGTAGTAGAATGACAGGTAGCTTGGATACACTCTATTATTTTTTTAACTTTAGTCCATTAAAGTTGTAACTTAAGGCCTAGAAAATCAGACACAATAGAAAATCCATTGTGTCTGTCTCGTGTGAGGACATTGGGCCTTACGAGGTTACAATAATACTTGCGAGAAATGAATACTCTCATTTGAAGATCGAACTTGACACTAACGCTTTCCTTCCTCGAACCATAGAAGAGCAGTTAAATGATTTTCTTAATATAATAAAACTTTTACTTTAGGTTAGGTACAGTTACGCTTGAAAATGGCACCACCGTTTGGGCACCTCCACGGTTCCGAACGAGATCCTTCGTCGCATCGCATCGCGCTCGGTAAATCTGTGTCGTGTATACTCAATACGGCGGTAAAGGCTCCGCAAATAAAAAAGCGCTGAGCTAGAGGATTCGAGTCACGGCCTGACGCGGGTCGGGCGGTCAGCACGATTTGTCACGGCGAGCCAGAGCATCCATCAATTACGCATAGATATCGCGCGAGTAAGTGCCTCGCCAAGAGAGAGTATGGACTCGGTTTGCACCTCTAGCTCTTAGGTACTTGGACAGATCGAGTTCAGTTTTGGGTCCACTTTTTGTTGTTCTTTTTTACAATTTTTAAACAATTCTTTCTTTTGGGACTTCGGAGATTCGCAACTGTTTATCACAGTTTGCGCCATGTTGCTAACTTGGCTTTTTAAGATTTTAATTATCTGGCATCTTTGTTTTGGTATCGAGTTCGAAATATTATGTTTTATACGTACTGCGTTTTATATAACAACAGTAGTTTGGGTCATATTGGAAGGCTTAAGGCTTTAATAAATATGAGGAACACTGTAATGGACAGCCGATCCATCCAACCAACAAGTTGTTGCGACCACCCTCAAAGCTATAATTTCCGAAGCAAGGATTAATACCTTTGCCGTTGTGCAGTGAGCATCTGAAGGCATCAAGTCTGCATTATATCAATATAAATGCTTTATGCCTTTGATGTCGATGGACGGGGCTGTCGCCGCCACGGCCGGGTATAACTCGGGTGTCAGTCAGGGTATAACTCCCCTTTGCTTGGCTCAAGATGAGTAAGGATGCTGCGGAAATTGGTGCTGGCCGGATGTACTATCAATGGGATAAGATATTGGGTGGCCTGTTTACGTTACGGTAAGGAATTTGGGAAGGGATAAGATTTTGCGAAGTAGTTGATTTTTGAACATTGTCGAGAATACATTACCTACTCTTCCTATTGCGTTCCTCTTTGTTTGTTCGTCGTTTATTTGTCGTTTGAATGAGATAATGACAATAGATCTTGACTTTTTTCTTTTCTTCTCTTTTGTGGCAAGCAACAGATTAAAGAAATAAATAGTACAGATCTGGGGTCTGACAATGATATTCCATGTCATATCCTATTATAGAGGTAGAATTAAAAGACGTCACTCAGCATAACTTGTAAAGGTTTATAAAAGGCAGGCTCTTTCAGCCGCGATGGCCAAAACGGAGTGTCTTTTGGCCTAAAAGTGTTTTACGTGCACCGTTTTAGGCCAAGTGAAAGTTCGGTCCATAAAATGGCGCTCGTTGTTAAGTAAATTTACACTATACCATTGGGTATGGGGTAGTTGCAACGTTTTTTTCAAGATTGAGTAATTTCATATCGATAATGCTACGAATCATTCGCTATAAAGTTGGTAATTAGTCGTAAATGTTAAATTTACATACTAACTGGTATAAATTGAAAATTAATATTCGGCGCAGTGATTATGTATTATTTCCAAATAATACATCACTATCATCACTAATAATATGTAGAAACTAGAAATGTTATATAATATGTACAGAATTCCACTAAGCAGAATTCATTGTAAAATAATTTAAATCTGTTCTCGGGAATATCTACTGGTAACCGTTTATGGTGTTGTACAAATATGTAGGGAAAATTTGAAGTTGTCGAAATCGCATTGGACCATGCAGCATTTTATACGCCTCGTCGTCTCCATAACTCGGGCTCTCGAAATGGTCTTGGATTAATGGCACTTGTTTAGTTCGGAAATGTTTGTCATTGGCCAGGTGGGTTCTTTGATTTACTGTGGCCGAGGCTTTTAGCGGCGCTCAAACGACACAGCTTTTCAATAGCCAGATTTGTAATATAAAATCTTTCTGGAAGTTTTTTCGAGAAAATATTTTCGTAAACATTAATAAGCAACAGCCAAGTTGTGAGTCAAAACTCTACCTAAATAAAAAAACAACAATAGGTAGTATCACAGACACAGTCAGAAACAATTGAAGTCCATCATTTTTAAAATTTTTAATTTCCATCACTTCAATTCAAGCTTATAGACTGCTGTCAACAAGATTTTAGACTTTGCGTTCCATTAAACTAAATATTAGTCATTATGGGTCCACACGCGATATCGGGCAGTAAGTAGCTATGTATTTGCTACTGTTAATATTGCGTGTAGCTAGACCCATAAATACTAATATTTACTAATCATTAAGGCCAAGTGCGAGTCATGATCATGTCAGAGGTCCTGATCTGTAAGTTTGATTTTCACCACTGCGTTCTCGCTGTAAATGTAACAATTCAGATTCGATTATGAACATTGTAGCTAAGTTATGACCACATGCAGGTGAAGCAGTCAGAGAGCTAAGCGGTTAGTAATACTAGTATGTGAAGCAAACAGGATGCTTCTCGGGGGGAGGGGGGGGGGCACTATTGGTAATAGTGCATGTTGAAGTTTCCATTGAACTTACACTAAAATGTCTGATCATTTACTGTAAGTATGCATGTGAAACCTTGAAATATAAATATAGGTTAGGCGTACAAAAAAGTCCTAATTTGATCAATGTAAATTGTTTTGTATGATTTTAGACTTTCGCGTTCCATTAGAATAAATATTAGTCTTTATGGGTCTACACGCGTTATTAGGAGTAGCAAATACATAGCTATTTACTGCCCGACGCCGCGACGTTCCGACTGGGCTATAGCGACCACGATTGGTGTAACCCAGTCCTCTCCTAATAACGCGTGTAGACCCATAAAGACTAATATTTGGAGTAAATTGTTTTGCTACAAAAAAGATAGCATTCATTAGTTGCACCTAGTGACAATACAAGAGCGAACAATTGACAAAACGTGACATCGACAAAAAACACAATATTTATTTATAATCGTATGCTAAGCAATTCTAAAACAGAAATCCACAGCCCTAACTAACCTATCAGAACAAGAAATACCGCAGGCTAATATACTATTATAAATCGTACAGTAGATAAAGGACACACAATTTGCACAAAACGAAAACGCAGAATTTGCAAACAATTAACATACACATTTGAGCTTTTATATCAATACGTCATTCCGACAAGCTCGCATTAAACCGCGTAACATGACGTCGCAATGATGACATGTCGCTATGTAGTGTTTACCAATTAACGACGGGACTGGAGCGTCGCAATTAAAATATATCCGAGCAAAACACATGAGTTCCGACCATTAAGTTCCGAAGGCTGTTGTTGTAGTGAATGGAAAAATTGCCACTCACGTATGCGAACAAACTGAACGATGACTAGTGTTGTTTGCGGATTATTTATTCACGTTACGAACGTGAACAGCAATTTTATTGCATCCACTGCACTGTATACTGCGGACTAGTCAATAAAGGCTTTAGATTTTAATAGAGCCGCTCTTATATTGATTTGGGGGAACAAGGGTGATTGTTTTATATTTTTTTCTTATAGGTACGTACAACATGGTGTAAATAGGAAGATAAGACTGGTCATCTACCAAACAGGTAAGAAATTTATCACACACGTACCTACCGGAAACAATTACTTATTTTTTACTACTAATAGTAAGATGTTATACTTTACAAAATAGTTCAAAAATCAACTGGTAAAAATTTAAACAGACACATGTGTCATTACATAAAACAGAGTCTTTTTTTGAATGGCTCGATGTTGACAGTGCCCCTGTCTCATACACCAAGAGTCGTGGGTTCGATTCCCACTCGGGACAAATATTTGTGTGATGAATGTGTTTATTCCGTGCCTGGGTGTGTTATTTAGGTATTTGAAATAATTTGTGTTTCTGATATCTGTAACACAAGGGCATAAGCTACTTATCCCGGAATCAGAACTATGTAGGATGTGATATTGTGTAAAAAAAAATTAAAACCAAACTTGAGTGGCTCGGTGGAACAGTGGTTAGTGTCCCTGGTTTGCTTTTCCAAGAGTCGTTGGTTCGATTTCCACTCGGGACAAATATTTGTGTGATGAACATCGTGTTTGTGTGTATGTATTTAAAAATATGTATGATGCCCATAGTATAAGCTTTGCTTATTTTGGGGTCAGATAACCATGTGTGGAAATGTCCTAGATATTTTAGCTATTGCATAGCTTTTATCGCGGGCTTTGAGCGCGGCGACCGAACCAAGAAATTCCGTAACGAAAAAAACCTCACAATCGTCTAACGTCGTTTCAGTTTGGTAGACTTCGGCACGGTGTTTGTGTGCGTGCGGTTAGACGTATTATACGACTCTACGAAACTCGCACGAATCGAGACGAGCTGCTCCGAAATCGGACGATGCTATGCAATAGCTATACCGCGGCAGTCCCCGAGTGCCACACGTCTTTTTGTTAGTTAAACGTCACCAGTACGATTGAAGGCAAAAAATCGAATGTACTGTTATTAAGACTCCGTCTTTATTTATCGATTCGCTGTAACACATTAATAGTGTAAGTTTATCAAACCGACCGCAAGGCTCCCTGATCAGTGGCGCTGCAAGCGATGTTTGTAATATCAAGTTGTTTGATTGAGCTACTTGTTAGCTGTTGTTTACCCGCGCTAAGTAACGCGAATGGTTGCCTGCTCGCACGGTTGGAGGGTAAACAGTAAAAATAATGTTAATACAATGGCTTAGTGGTTGAGGAAGTTGGCTTCCAGGCGGGAGGAAGTCGGTTCAAACTCAAGGGGTATTGTGCCTGTCGACCTCATGTATGTGGATCTCACTACGGGTGTTTTCATTTGTAATTATGGGAAGGAAATAAGACGGGAAGTAAGTATTGTAACGAAATAACGTTTCGCAGTCCTAATTTATCGCGAATAGCAATACAAGTATACGATTTCTTATATACATTGAGCATTATTTCTTTCGTATGAAGACTTCTATGATTTAAGAATTATTTGTTAGTTTTATAAACTTATCAAAGTGATTTAAGTATACTTCTGAAGGTCCCTTTTGCCACAGCAAGCTCGTTGAGTGCCCTTAACAAACTACAACTTCGGCGACACGAACTCTCGCAACTCTCGCTAGTTCCGGACTGTTCTCATAATTTTATTATTTTTGTTTTCCTTTGATGGCTTTGAGTTAAGGTGTTGGACGCTGGGTTACGAAAAAATAAAATTTTTGTTGCTTACATGTAGATGATTTTAAAATATAAATAAGCTCTAACTTGGTATAGTGTTGGGTGGTTACTTATTGTATTAGAATGATGTCCTAGAAGCTTTGGTTTGAATAAAGGTAACACAATATATGCTCATCTTCTTCTTATCGTGTGGTTGATGAACAACCTGGTGTCAGAGTTTAAGCCGCCCGTAGGCCTCTGACATGGCTTCACACACCGTAGAAAAATCTCTCAGGTGTGCTGGTTTCCTCACGATGTTTTCCTTTACCGTTAATGCGTCGAATGATGGTACATATGAATTTCAAATTTGAAAAACACATTGGTACCTGGCGGGGTTTGAACTGGCGACCTCTCGCATGGCAAGCAACGACCTTAACCATTCGGCCATCGACGCTTTTTTAATATATGCTCATGCAATATATTATCTTCAATATGGATTCATGAAATATTTATTTACAAATAACTTTGCGATGAACCAAAACAAGTATGGCAACAAATTATTCTGACACATTAGGACTGGTAATAAACGACATTTGCTTTTCACACGCATTAGGTACTCGTAGATGTAAATATTTTCTCATATCGTATCATCAGCCCATATTCGTCCCCACTGCTGGGACACGGGCCTACCCTAAACTAGGGCGATACGGCCTTAGTCCCAACAGTTTCTCGTATAACTACTAACAAAAGCCGCTTGTCCATAAAAAAATATTCATGCATGAATAATAAAGGCTTGTTTAAGCCCCACCTCATACACTTACTTAGTAGCAACGTTTATAATCATACTTCCTTGAAACTCAATCGACCGGCGGCGCATCGAAGATTTTGAACTATCGCTAAGTAAGCGGGAACTTACTTAATAATCCACCGTTTATCATCCCGCCGGGAAATATTGTCGCTTGCTAACTTGGGTAATAAGGATCCGGCGACTGAGAAAACATTATGTTGGCCAATGGGAAGGGTCGGTGGCGATAGAAATGATAAAGTCAAGCAACGATCGCCGTAACTTACACCGGATGGGTGACCGCAAGTGTTAAGCTGTCATGATGTCGCTGTGATGTAAAATAGAGGGGATGAATGGAAATTTCGTAAAGAACTTTCTAGCTCAGGTTTCTAGCGTGACTATTTGATATTTTAACCTTTGTGCGACGTTTGTGAAGTAAGTGATTTATGGAGGCTTCTCGGCTTTTTTGTACATAATTGATTAATCTGGGTACAGTCTGTAAGTAAAAGTGATGTTTGTGTTAGATTAAAAAAATACTGTAAGTAAATATCTAAACTACAAAAGACTTTTTAAAACTAATATTTTTTATATATCCATTATTATCCCTACTCACACGCAAGCTTTCATGGTCAATCACACGAAAAAAGATATCATAAATCCTTTTCAACGGCTAGTGTAAATGGACATAGCAAATATATAGACGCAACAACTAAGAGTCGTAAAGAAAAATATGACATTAAACTCACTGAATGACATTTCGATAATATTATTTTCGTATTTTTCCAATGTGTTGACGACTCCTATTCACAGATAAACTATTCGTAGAAAAACTTCAACCGATCACTTTTTTTCTATAAGCCATCAATTACGTGGGCAGTCATAATATTTAACGCAGAAATAGTTTTTCTGCAATAATTTCGAATTCAATACTAAAGGCTTTAGAAATAAAACATTTTTTTTTTCACATTCACGGGCAGAGCCTTCTGACAATCTGTCTAGTGCAAGAAACCACCATCATCTGACCCCAAACTAAGCAGAGCGAGTACAATGGGCGTCAGAGACTGAATATACATACATAGAAAGAATAGAATAGAATATAATAGAATTTATTGGTCACATATACACATAACAAGAAAAAATAAATTTAACATAAAATAATACCGTTCGATCTTACCTTTTTTTTTTTTTATTATTAACAGTAAATGTAGTATATGTTTTTTTTCTCTCTTTGATACTGTGACATACTCAAACTGTACGACATGTACGACAATTATATAAGGTTATGTGATAATCCGTTAAAAAGAGTAACTATCGAGTTTCTTGCCGGTGTCTTCTCGATAGAACCAGCATTCCGAACCGGTGGTAGAATCACTAATCTTTTAATTATTTATTTAATATAATGACGATTTATAAGTGCATGTGAATGCCTATATAAATAAAGAAATTTTGACTTTGACTTTGAATACAAATTAACAGAACATAATATAAAACGAATATTTAACATCAGTGACCAACAAGGTACGTGCCTCAGCATACACTGCAGAAGCTCAACAAGAGCTCCTGCAGCACTGGTATTCTGGCCGTACCTTTTTGGTTGAGTGACGACACAGATATAATAGAAGAAAACAAAAACAAAGAATAAAAATATTAGATATTTATATTATGCATGAAGGAACATACTTTCTGGCTTGAAAATACTCCGTTGAATTTCTCGATTTGTAGTTTCACTTAAAGACTGATCTGCCCTAATGATTTGTGTCTGTGACGGTTTCTGTTAATGTTGCCAAAGTGAGTTTCAATTCGTAGCAGTCTGCTAAGACCCGTGTGGTTAAACTGCGAAACACAGTATATAACTTGTGCTGATAGGAAAGGTACATTTTACCTATTGGCGATGCAAAGATTATCTGCGCGCCTCTATCGGCCAATTTTAGAAGCTGTCTAAGAACGATACTTTGACGGTTTTTAGAAACAATACGTCAGATAAATCTGAGTCGTATTTAATACATTTTCCTTGATGTTTATTGTATCGAAAAACTTTCAGTGTCGTTCTTAGACAACATAAAAAATGTTGTCACTTGAGGCGCTAGTTAGAATCTTTGCTTCGCCAATATCAGTGGTCCACCACACTCTAGCATATTTCGTCTCTTACACTTTTGTTAATAGAGTTTTCTTATTTTTTAACAAGTGACCCACCTTCGCCTCTTTCCTCTTCAATTACTCTATCTAGAAAAAAACAAAAATCGTTGCGTATTTTCGTAGATTTAAGCTAGATAGGGATATAGGGTCAGAGTAAGCCACTTTGTTTTATACTACTCGTATGTAGTTGTGAGGCTACGGATCGATTCTTCCACCCTTTTTCGTTCTTTTAATTTTTTTAGCGATTACAAACATCTTTATTATTTGTAAAACAACCTTTATTTTGATGAACATACCACAAAACACTTCATTTCGCCCTCAAAAGACTTCGCACACAAGAAAGTTGTATCCACACGCACCTCACCTACTCAACTATTAATCTTGAGATCCTTTATTTTTCGCGACACCCGTAATAGTTTTGTTGTTTATATTCCGCGAGCACGCCGGTCCCAACGTGGGTACGTTTAGCCCTTACCCTTGGATACAAATTGGACAAATAAAATTTAGTATACAGAGATGGATTGCTCCGAGCCCGTTTTGACAAGCACCCTCTATTTTCGGATGGCGCCTTACTTATAATATTGTGCTTGTTCTGTGCTGATAAGTTTGGAATGTGGGCGTTAGTTATGGTTTTAGCATGGGATTTTTTTAGGATGGATTTGTTGGGAATAAACGGATTGATTAGGGCGTAGATGTATCAGATACAAATAATCAATAGTTATAATGTTTTCTCGGAGAAAAATGTTACTATTTAAAGTTACACAGTCATTATGTAATTTAGTAGGTATAATAACTTGAATAGCAAATGATAAAATAAATTACAGTGTACCCAGTACTTACCTGATTGAAGAATAATCAGTCGACTTTTGGAAATAACACTCAAACCTACTTTCAATTCCTTTTTGTTTAGTGTATAACATTTATAACCAGAGCTCGCTACCGATATGTTCAAAGAAACATCGTAACACACACAGGTAGCGACCCGAAATCCGCCTTCACAGCAAAATCACCGACATGCAAAACCGTCTAATCGCAAACGGAGCAATATATTCGCGTTTCAGCGAGACGGTGGAACCTGAAAATAATACGTAATAGGCCAAAAGTGAAACGGGCGGTCTCATCCCGACCGACGGCTTGGAATTTATGGCCACTTAATATCTGTGGAGACGCGCGGGCGAACGAATGTTCGCGAGTGTATTTGTAGAAATATAAAAGAATGAAACTCAATACAAAATAAGTAACATGAAGAAAGCAATAAATAAATTAGTGTGCCAAAATCGAACTCTTGCTTGTGCGGTTTGGGAGAAAGAGACGTAGGTAGGACTAGGTACGCTTCGCGAAGTTTATTAAGGTATATAATGAATGTTAGGTATATCTTGTGTGTTATATTATGAGCATATAATGTGCTTAGATATGAGGTGTGTACTCTCTCTATTTTATGTTGAAGTGCCTAACTGAATCATCTTAGGTTTAGAAACTAGATTTAAGATTCTGTGTAACGATGGAGTGCAATAAAAAAAATATTAAGATTTTAGACTTTTGCGTTCCATTACACTTAATATTGCCTACAATATGGACACATGCGGAAACTTGGTAACACAATGAATTTGGTCTACAGAAAACTTATTCCTTCTACTATTGAAATATTGTTTCATTGTCATATTTCATCTGTTTGATTTGAAGATTCTATATCTGCAAACTAGAACTTTCACTTAGATTAATCAAGTTCACAAAACAAATCTCTCTTCGTTTTATGCTTTTCTTGTGTTTGATGAGTAATTTCCCAATAAAACAGCTGAGTACAAAAAAATAACAACATCTACAAAGAATGACAACTACAAAAATATTCACACCGAATCTCTGCTCGCAGAATGCTCGCCGAACGCTCGCTCGCCCACCGCACACGCTTACCCAAGCATAGGTAAAAAGCCCGCTCCCACAAACGGCGAATGTATCCAATATTATTATTAATGGCACATTGAAATACTGGGTCGACTTAACGAATATTTAATATCGCTCCAAGCCGATTTACGGCCGCGTCGAAATGTATTGTAAGTATCTTTTGGTTTATGTGACTTAGGGATCGGCGGATTGTCGCTGCTATTTTTTTGGTGACATCGCCCA
The DNA here is from genome assembly GCA_039566165.1 of Maruca vitrata. Taxonomy (NCBI): domain Eukaryota; kingdom Metazoa; phylum Arthropoda; class Insecta; order Lepidoptera; family Crambidae; genus Maruca; species Maruca vitrata. The sequence continues at coordinate 12,625,915 of CM076928.1, read as the reverse complement.
GCGCTAATGTGGCCATTAGGCATTTTTTTTCCTGTTTTGCTGCGAAGCACTGTGCAATGCTTGTGTGTAGGAGTTTTTTACACGAGTATGCAATTTTACAGTTCAATAACGACGGATAAGAGGCGGTAGAATTATTCAAATGAAATGTATTGCCAAATTTTTTATGGTTGAAAAGTCTGCTATCCTATTAAAGTCCTATTAAATTGATTTTAAAAATATTTATATCACATGCTCGTTTTAAACTTTATTAAAGATATTACAGTAGCTTGCTTGTGTTTTCGCGCACACTTGTGCACTATAATATGTCCTGCGCACTTGGATGATCTCAATAGGGTAGTTTCCTAAGTTTGATTTTACATAAAATTTCACAATTAACAGTAACATTTAGGTGAATCAATAACATAAGAAAAATCGAAATTAAAATTTCTCATGAAATGAGACAATAATAGGCATTTGAAGTAAGGTGGGAAAGTCCATTTCTAAAGTGCGAAAATTCAATTAAAATACTATGCCATCTTATAAATAACAGAATTAGTAGTAACTTTCCCTATGAAAACATATTCTTAAACGCAACATTTGATATAGCTGCTGAACAATGTTCTTACGATATGCATACAGTATAAAGAGCGGTGACGTCATAGCTCGCTGCGACATTTGTATGAAGCGTTTTGAGCTCGCCCAAATGATGTGCTATTGAAACTGTAATATTTTCGAGAGTTTTCCAAATATCAAACCATTCTTTTAACAGCACCTTTGCGATTGTGTGGTCCATCCATCTATACAAAAATAAAAAAATAGGAAACTACCCTATTCAGATCGATCGCCATGTTCGAACTCAATTGAGATGTACTATGGTACACTATGGCACCAAAATCCATACCAATATGGTACAGATTGAAATACCTGTAAATAAACATGGATGTAAGAAATTACATCCCTGTTTCACTTTTATTCGGATCTGTCATCGTTGTTTGTCACCGACTGACTGAGCTGAAAACAGCACTGAGATCAGTAGCGGTACCATGAGTTGGCTATCGAAAACTTACGCACGTTAAAAACCTATCGAGTTGTTTTTTTTCATACGATCGATTTTAGTTCTTAGCGTGACCACCAGGGGCGCTGTACAAGTTTTTCATAGACATATTTACGTAGGCGATATCGAGTCCGTACCTTTTAAACTCATGGTAGCGCTACAGTTACAGCACTTTTATCACCCCTACTACGCCACTGATCTCCTAGCCTAGCAGATCTACTACCCAGTTCCGTACATAGTATCGGGTAAATATTTGATTGGAGCGCGTTGTCGGCTAACAGTGGCCGGGTTTATTTATTGCGCGTGCACAAGACAGCAGGCGTGGTCGGACTCACTTGGCTTTGCCAATAGTTTTGTTTTTATTGTGAACTCGGACATCGGTAGTACAAGACGTGGTCTATATAGTTTAGTGGCTTTTGTCTGTGAGGTCATTGGTCGGGTTATATTTTAGTCTTTTCTTTGACTGTTGGGTAAAAGTTGCCAATTGGTGTGGTCAGGACGTCAATAACTGACTGAGTATATAATAATATAATCACTAATAATCATGTCTCAAAAAATCTATACTAATATTATAAAGCTGAAGAGTTTGTTTGTTTGTTTGAACGCGCTAATCTCAGGAACCGCTGGTCCGATTTAAAAAAATATTTCAGTGTTGGATAGTCCATTTATCGAGGAAGGTTATAGGCTATATAACATTTAAAAAAAAAGTAGGGATCCGTACGGAAAACCCAAATATGTCACCCAAGACGTAAAAAAAATCCTTATATCGCATGCGCTGCGAAAAGTATTCTTTTTAGAAATAGGTATACAATATTCTACAATTTTGTAGAAAACATTAATATCTACAAAAAATGTCGCGACAGCATATATCTAACTATTATAGTTATGCCACAATAAGTGTTTTCATTTTCAATATAATTAATTTATATGCCGCCGCTAGGAAAAGCTCTATATTTGTATTTTCAAATAAAAAATTATCAAAGTAAATCACATTGTTATAACGAATATTTCAATATCTCTATAAGACTTTTTAAATTATTCAATTCGGACATTCCATTCGAAAGATATCAGAGTTTAAATTAACCCGCCCGTTCGGTAAGGCGTCGTGCTTGGTACGGGGATTATGATACTAAAAAAATTGTGTATTAATTTTTTATTATTATAGTAGTGTATTTAAGATGTTGACAATTTCGTTCACATATTTTATAAATATTAATTGTGAATTCAATTGTCAAAATCTAAGAAAATAGGTATGATTTTTTTAAAATAACTACGTAACAGTAAACATAACAGGGTCCATACCTATATTGATTAGTAGGTATATGAAACCTAAATTATGAGAACACATTTTTATACTCTAAAGTACTGTATACTGTGTATAACACACATAACACATAACTAAATAGTTCCATTAATACTATAATTACCTAAAAACATAACACTTCATAGTGTTACAATAACAATTATCTATACATATTGTTAGCGAGAACAAATAAAAATCATGGTGGTGATTGCAAACTGTGTACTTATCGAATGGTACAGAAAATTAATATGTAAAATAGGTCACGGGCCAGGGACGCGTACGGGTCGTGTGTGTGGAGCCGCTGGGTGTGGTGCGGCGACTGGCGGCGACTGGGGCGCGCGCGCAGGAGCAGGGCAGCATTCCTTGCGATGCTTTGTCTCGCTCGCGCGCGCGAACATGCTGGGGGCCCTTGAAAGCTTCAGCTTTCAAGAACTTCCTGTGTCGTGAAGAAGACAAAGCTTGTTCAGTGCTCGACGTATGGTGCCGCTGGATGTCGACACGTCGGCAACTCTTGGGACTCCATCAGTCCCAGGATGAAGTTTAGTGACGCGTCCTAAGCGCCATAATAAGGGTGGAAGGCCATCTTCCTTAACAATTACTAGATCATCTGTCTTCAGATCTATTTTCCTTATTCTCCATTTTTGACGGGCTTGAAGCTCCAGGACGTACTCTGATTGCCATCTCTGCCAGAAATGTTGGCGTATTTGCTCCAGGTGCTTGTATCGGTTGAGCTTCGTGGCGTGGTACTGCAGTAGAGGAGCCTCGGGGAGTGACGTCAGCGACCTGCCAAGGAGAAAGTGTCCCGGTGTGAGCGCCGTAAAATCATTAGGGGAGGAGGATAAGGGTAATAAGGGTCGGCTGTTTAGGACGGCCTCAATTTGAGCAAATATGGTGGACAATTCCTCAAACGTAAGGTGAGTATTGCCCAAGATGCGCCGGAGGTGAAATTTTGCAGATTTGATGCCTGCCTCTGCGTAACCATTGAAATTTGGAGCGTAAGCCGGTGAAAATATGAACTTTATGTTTTGATCAGCTGCAAACCCTGTTATCGAGTCTGAATGAGATTTAAATAATTCGTTAATTTCTTTGGCAGCGGCAACAAAGTTTCTGCCATTATCACAAAATATTTCACTAGGCCTACCTCTGCGTGAAATGAAGCGTCGCAGTGAAAGTAAAAATGCGTCTCGAGACAGTTCACTAACGGCCTCTAAGTGAACACATTTATATCTAAGGCATATAAACAGACATAAATAGCATTTAGATATTTTGCAGCCGCGACCACGGCGGTCTGTAATTAAGAAAGGGCCTGCAAAATCTACTGCTACGGCCGCGAACGGATAATCAGGCATTAGGCGTTGGGCCGGCAAGTTTCCCATAACATTTGACAATGATTTGCCATATTGTCGTTTACAAACAACGCATCGACGTGCAGTGCGTCGAGCCAAATCTCTGCCCCCTATGGGCCAGAACTGCTCACGAACGGATGACAACATGAGCTGCGGTCCCGCATGTAGGAGGCTTGTGTGTTTGTGCGTGAATATGAGTTTGGTTAATGTGTGTTTAGCTGATAAAAGTATAGGGTGTTTTGTTGAAAAGCTGTACTTGGACTTAAGTAGTCTCCCCCCCACTCTCAGGATCCCCTGAGAGTCTATGAAAGGAGTTAGAGAAGACACTTGTGATTTATTGTGTAACTGTTTATTACATTGAAGTGTATGCAACTCCTTTGAAAATGTGTCTTTCTGTGAAAGCTTAATCAAAACATTTAATGATTCGTCAAGTTCTGTTGAATGTAAAGGGCCGGTTATTGTTTGCTTTCGGCATTTAATTTTTATAAACCTTAAGACATAAGCGACACAGTTTTTAAGACGTTTAAGGTTAGAAAATTTGTCAAAGTCTATAATGGATGATGGTTCTGTGGATTTACAGAACAAAGAGGATATCGTTGGCTTAATCTCTGGTGTGTCTTTAGTTGCAATTACTTCCAGATTTGGCCAGTTCGTTTCGGGTTCAAGTAAAAAGGTAGGACCATGCCACCATAATGATTGTGTCAGTACGTGATGAGGGTCGATTCCTCGAGAAGCTAAATCTGCAGGGTTATGCGTTGTAGGCACATGACGCCATGAACTACCTTCGGTATGCCTTTGTATGGCGGAAACCCTGTTAGCAACAAACATTTTTAGTTTACTTGGACACATTTTTAGCCAAGCTAATGTGACTGTGGAGTCTGACCAAAATATGTGGCGATGTATGTGTATGCGAAGAGCTGCGGTGACAGCTGAGCTAAGACGAGCACCGAGGAGAGCTGCGCATAGCTCCAAACGTGGAATGGTAGTAATTTTGGTGGGAGCTACGCGTGATTTGGCACAGAGAATGTTGCAGGTGATCGCACCTGACGTAGAAATGGACCTTAAATAAATGCAGGCTCCATAAGCGGTTTGTGATGCATCACAAAAACAATGCATCTCCATAAGGGCAGGTTGATCAATGAATACAATCCTAGGTACAGAAAGAGACTTTAAAAAGTGAACATTGTTTATAAAGTGTTCCCAAGTGCGTATAATTTCATTGGGGACGGGTTCGTCCCAATCTAACTTAAGAGCCCATAATTTCTGCAAAAGTACTTTAGGTTTAATAGTGCATAGGGTCAGCAAACCCAAAGGATCAAATATCTTGAATGTTGTTGCTAGGATGTGGCGTTTTGTGATGGTTTTAGGTGGCGAGTTTGATTCCAGGTTTATATCAAAATGAAGTAAATCTTGGCTTGGATTCCATCCTAAGCCAAGTATGTGATGTGATTGGCTAAGAGATAAGTTATTGTTATCAAGATTGCTGAGTTCAGATTCGATGATGGATTGAGAGTTAGAGCGATACTTTCGTAATTTGAAACCACCCGATAGAAGTAATTTAGAGATTGTTTGTTTTATGCGAAGTAACTCTGTTTCGGTTTCGCTTCCACAAAGTAAATCGTCACAATAAAAGTCACGTTTAATTATGTCTTTTATGAGTGGCTCTGGTGACTCATCAGCTAATTGTTGCAAGCACCTTGCTGCGAAAAAACTAGCACTAGCAAAACCATATGTAACAGTATTTAAAGTGAGTGATCTAATAGGTAAAGATTCATTTTCACGCCATAAAATCATTTGTAAGTCTCTGTCAATCTCATTCATAACTATCTGCCTGTATTGTTTTTCTATGTCACCTGTAAGTACATATTTATAACTACGAAATCTGATTAAAATGTTAAAAAGCGAATCTTGCAGGTTGGGGCCAACCATTTGAAGTTCATTAATGGAGAAACCTGATGAAGTTGGGGAGCTGAAGCTGGTGGGTTTTTGAACTTTAGAATCGGAAAGATGCCCTAAATCATGATATTCTTTAATGAAGTCGGAATACATTGTTTTAAGCTCTGGATTGGTACGAAATCGCTTTTCTAAGCTAATGAATTGTTTTTTGGCTATATGATAAGATTCACCAAGGCAGTCGGGCGAATCTATTAAAGGGAGTCTGACGCAAAACTTGCCATTAGGTAGGCGATAGGTATTTTCGATGAAGTGTTTCTCACTATCTGTAATGATTACGTTGTTATTGGACTGAGGTTTATCCGGAAAGTCTTCGTATTCCCAAAACTTCATCAATTGCGAGTTGAAGTCATTGTGATAATAATTATGACTCACAAAGTTACAGTGTTTGTAAACCCTGGGGGCCCTTGATAGAGTTTTAGTATTAATGATAGGTAAAGGTCCTGCTATTAACCAACCTAGTAGTGAGTTATGAAGGATGGGCAAGTTATCGCCAAGGGATTGACGTTCTGAGCCAATAATGTGCCAAAAAATGTCGGCGCCTATAAGGATATCAATTTGAGATGGTTCATAAAAGAAGGATCAGCTAACAGTACATGTGGTGGTAGGTTTATATGGTGTACATCTATTCGATGCTTAGGAAGTTTTTGTGTAATTTGGGGAAGCACTAAGAAGTTATGAAGTAACGTAAATGTACTACGTTTTGAGATGAGTTTTGCAGCACATTGCTGCGGAATAATATTGATGTTAGTATCACAAATACCCAACAAATTGGTGGCACTAGAGGGCTGAGAAGTCAGTTGAAGACGAGACTTTAAGTCCGTGGTTATGAATGAAGACTGACTTCCGCTGTCTAGTAGTGCCTTTGCGGTGACTACCTTATTGGTAGCTGGATTTAAGATCTCAACATACGCTGTTGATAATAGAACTTCCGTTGCGCTCACCGCTGTCATAACAGTGGCAGAAGAGGAAGGAGATGGTGTACTTTCAACGTTCCCTAGGGTGTCGTCATAAGTGCGACTAAAGGAAGCCTGGGATATGTTTGTGTTTGTGTTGTGTTTATGTAAAATGGTGTTGTGTTTATGTAAAATGGTGTTGTGACGCCTCTTACATACGCGACAGCCGCTCACTAGCTTGCAGCTGCGCGTGTCATGGTCCGGTCGCAAGCAGTTGTGGCACAGCCTCAGCTTTGCTGCTCGCGCCCATCTCTCGTCAGTAGACATGGCCCTGAAGACTCCGCAATCAAAGATGCGGTGACTCCCTTGGCACACGACGCACAACCGCTTTGTCGAGGCGTCATCTGATGAAATCATAAGAGACGTCCTAGTGTTATGCTTTTGTTGAATATTAGGGTTTACATATGGTTTAAATTCTCTTTTAGTGCGCGATAATGTTTCTAAGATGTCTGCACGAGATTTTAAAAAGGATTTAAATTCATTGAGGTCTGGATAGTCGTTCAAGTTATTTTTATGCTCCTCCCATTTAATTTTGGACACGTGATCTAATTTTGTTGCAGCTATATGTATGATGATAGCGTCCCACTTATCAGTAGGCAATCCTAAAGTGCTTAAGGCACGAAGATTTTTTGTAATGTGATCACCCAGATAGCGAAGTGACCTGTCTGAGTCACGGTCTCGTTGAGCCTCAATGTTAAGTAAGGAGTTGAGATGAAAGGAGATTAATTGACGTTTATTATTATACCGATCATATAAAAGTTTCCAAGCGTCATGATAGTTATCAGCTGAAATTTCTAAGTTGTAAATAACGCGAGCAGCTTCGCCTTCGAGATACGCATTCAAATAATGAAACTTATGGATTGGCTGGATATTATCATTGTTGTGTATGAGAGACTGATATGTGTCTCTAAACTCTAGCCACTTGAAATGAGAACCGTCAAATTTTGAAATATTTATTTGTGGAAGTTTGAAGCCAATAGGTGCATGAGAACTATCATGACAGCACTCAGAGGTAGAAGTCCCAGGTTTTTCAGTGTCCTTGGGGTTACCTTTGTCAAGAAGACATTGCGCTGTAGCAAGAAGAGAATGGAGATTTTTTTCAATGGAACTCCGTTCCCTGATTTCCTCATCAAGATCTTGTTCATTCAAGACTTCTAAACGGGTTTGTATGCTTTCAAACTTGATACTAAGTTCTGAAAATTTAGCTAACTTCACATTTAACTCGCATATTTGAACATCAGATAAGGTATGCACTTTCATAATTTCCTGAATGTAATTGTTAAAAATAGTAATTTGCCCCTTTACGGATCTACGTTTAGCTTTAAGTTCCTTGAATTCATTTTGTGAAGGAATTAGTAAAGGGGACAATTTAGTTGGCGATGGTTCAGTCATGATGATTTTTAACGAAGCTTTAAGTCAAATTGCGAGCTAAAGGGAATTTTAAAAAGTAAAAATTATTCAACTAAAAAGAAATTGCGAACGGCTTACGCTCCTTTTGTTTCCCAGCGCAGAGTAGGCAGCAAACGTGTTGCGCAGTGAAGTAGGTTAAGCGGAGGCAGGCCGGATGTGATTGAGCCGCGCGACCACGTGGCGGCAGCGTGCTCACAATTTCCAATTCTCACTGAAATGCGTAAATGACAGGGTGTATGCAAAGCGTTATCAAGCAAAGATGCAGAAATATGAATAGTATGCGAGGAGATAATAATTATGAATAGTGATGGATAAGTAACTAGGTAAGTTCAAATATGCACACATAAAAGTAAGCGTGGTAAAGTGACAAGGCGCAAGAAAATGGGCAAGAAAAGGGCAAGAAAAGGGCAAGTAAATTGAAGCTTGCTAAAAAAACAAGAATTAGGCAGCTGTAGCTATCGTAGAAGTGGCAACCACAGTATAAGCTCGTGCAGAATTTATGCTGAGTGCGCTGATAGCTCGATATTTTATTTTATGATGATAAGGATAACGATATGATATGCATGTAAGATTAATTTTATTATGAAGGATGTTACTTTAATATGTAGAAGTATGCGCAAAATAAGAAGGTAGACATGTAGATGTGAAGTGCGCACTTACTAAATTATTCACCAAAATGCTCAAATTAAGAAGAGGGGAATAATTAGAAAGGATGATTGGCTCACGACACGCTCCTTGGCAAGTTGAGATGCAGAGCAGAAGCGTAGTTTCTTCTCCTTACGGACCACGTGTGTGGTGTGGCCCTCACAGCGACCACGTTTCCTCTTGACGGTCTGGGCCGGTAGACAGTCTGCGATACAGATGATAGGTGCTGCACCGGAGTCTTCTCAGGCACCCAGAGGATCTTCAAGGCGTAGGCGTTGACGGCAATTTACGAAGGCGACATCGACGGAAAGATGGCGGACGAAACGTGGAAGCGACGCGCGACCCATTCGTTAGATTAGATGGGACTCGGCACGCGATGCAGTTACCAAAAGGAATTTACACGCGACTCGTGCCCACCCGGGGGCGCCACTTTTGTTAGCGAGAACAAATAAAAATCATGGTGGTGATTGCAAACTGTGTACTTATCGAATGGTACAGAAAATTAATATGTAAAATAGGTCACGGGCCAGGGACGCGTACGGGTCGTGTGTGTGGAGCCGCTGGGTGTGGTGCGGCGACTGGCGGCGACTGGGGCGCGCGCGCAGGAGCAGGGCAGCATTCCTTGCGATGCTTTGTCTCGCTCGCGCGCGCGAACACATATAATAAAATTATAACAACCTCATGTCTGTACATTATAGATATTAAAGAAAAACTAAGATGGAGGATCTTCATACAACCAATAGAAGCTGAAATGATTTATAAAAAACTAGCTTTCCGCCCGCGACTCCGTCCGCGTAGAGACGTTTAACGGGTAAAACATTACTTCCTTATAGCGCAGTCGGTTAAAAAGTAGCCTATAACCTTTCCTAGGCTCTGGACTATATCTGTACCAAATTTCTTTTAAATCGGTCCAGTACTCTATGCGTGAAAGCGTACAGACAGACAGATAGACAGACAGAGTTATTTTTGGATTTATAATATTAGTAAGGATTTGTCTGTTTGTTGTCCGCTTTTCACGCAAAAACTACTGGACGGATTTTGATGAAACGTTTTTGTTATACAGGTATTAGTCCTCGCTAACATATAGGCTATCTTTATTATTCTTTATTTTGGAAATTCGCTCTTTAAGGGGGTAATAAAAGGGCATAATTCCCACGATAACGGGAGTTACCGGGAAAAAATGTTTCTATGAAAAATCTAAACCGCGTAAGGCAGATGATTATTCTCTAATGAACATCAAGCTTACTTACTACGCGATTATTGCCAAATTCATGCGGGAACGGGAGTTATTGTGAAAAAACTTTTATATGTAAAGTCCTGTAGTCCACGCGAACGAAGTCGCGGGCACAGCTAGTATATGATAAATTGGAAGTGGAAGTACACTCAAATTTTTCAAAATAGGAAAGATTTCAATTTATGAAAAAAAATCATAGAAAACGCGTTTAGAAACCTACAAATGTAAAAAATTGTAAACAAAAAAAAACCGCCTTCAAAAACCCGACTCACTAAAAATTACAAAATAATATAATACGAACATTAATCTGGGTATGAATTTGATATGTTGTTGAAGGCGGTGCCGTTTATATTTCATGCAGTTTTCCTCAAAAATTTAATTGGCACCGCCTTCAACAACATATCAAATTCATACCCAGATTAATGTTCGTATTATATTATTTTGTAATTTTTAGTGAGTCGGGTTTTTGAAGGCGGTTTTTTTTTGTTTACAATTTTTTTTCATCCTTTTTAGTGTTACATTTTTTTACACCCTATTAGTTCAGCTCACCTATGATTCTACTGATATTATAACTATTAGTATCAATATGTACACAGATTTGAAAGAATTATCCCTTTACTCCCAACTATTAAGGAGTTGACCTTCCATCATCAGCTCAGCATCATAACATTATGATTGCCAGAAGCAAATGCCAATATGACTTCAGAAAATATGTAAAACGCGGCACATGTGCCTATAAAATTTGAGGGTTGCCCTCGATTTCTCCTGGATCCCATCATCAGATTCTAGACTGGTCAACCTAATAGTTTAGCTCACCTGTAATGCTACTGATATTATAACTAGTAGTCTTAATATGTATACAGTATTGAAATAATTATTCTTTTACTCATAACTATTAAGGAGTTGACCTTCCATCATCAGCTCAGCATCATAAGATTATAATAGCCAGAAGCAAATGCCAATATGACTTCAGATAATATGCAAAACGCGGTACATCTCCCTATAAAATTTGAAGGTTGCCCTCGATTTCTCCTGGATCCCATCATCAGATCCGAGACTGGTGAAAATGGGACCACCTCGGAAGTGAACTCTACTCAACCAAAAAAAAATTTTTGAAATCCGTCTATAATTGACGAAAATATCGGTGAACATACATAAAAAAAAAAAAAAAATTATACAATCAGACGAATTGAGAACCTCCTCCTTTTTTTGAAGTCGGTTAATAAAAATAGTTAAATTTTAATTTTAAAATCAAGACGCCTGTCACTTTGAAAAAGCTTCCTGAATCTTAATTTCTCATGGATCTTATTACGTATCATCAAAAGAATACACATCAACAAATAACATTCCTACAATTGGCGGATGTACCGTGCAAAGCCAAAGAACAAAACACAAACCGTCAAATTGGTATTAGAGCCGTTACTCTGTTGCTCTCCCGAGTTGCCGTGCGCAGCTCGTTAAAACACCATTTCGGCAACACGTCATCAATTTTAATTCCCAACTGTACGTGAATTGCTAAACGTTAGCGAAGCTTGTAGCCACGCCTCCTGAGTGGCGAAATGTCTTTGTAAATTGTTAAGGGGGCTCTTCCACTTTGCCCTACGATTCCCCCCCGCTGAAAGGGAAAAGGCAGGTTTCAGTGGGACGACTTCGAGGAGCAAAGCGGAATGGCCCAGGTGAGGGAGGAATCCACTTATTCCACTGACTGCTTTGGCGGTTAGGAGATAACTTTGTATCGCGAATGTTTGGAATCATTGTGGTTGGCTTTTGAGTAGTGCTGGCTGTCCGGATACTTGCTAAGGTACCGGACATGCTATCGGTAATTCGATAGAATGGTGGATATGGTGATTGGTGAAACATTACCTATCCACCATAGGTAATGTTTATACTTAGTTAAAAACGAGTATATAGGCTTTTTTAAAATCACGCGAAGAGTCGTAATACTATGAAAGATTACTCTGACATGGCTCGGCAGTTTAAAGGTAGCGCATAGGCATAGGTAGTCGGTCAAATTGTCAATTTCAGACTCTAAACTAACTTAACAGATATCTGTGCACCAAATTTTATTCAAATCGGTTTAAGCATCAGTCACTCCCTAGATTTGGCTTGAAAGCATGAAAAACAGTTAAGTAAGACATAAGTATAATTTTAGTATAGATGTTTGTATCCTACATTCAAACCGTGAGAAGATCCAATCACGGATACGAACTACTTCCGGCCCGTCCCTAGACTCAACGGACCCATTTAGACTTGCCTTTGTTATGTTAAATTACATTGATTGTCATTTAAATAAGATGTCTCTTATGTACGCGGCTTGCGTTGACTAGGAAATTTTATTTTGTTTATTGTCCTTTTTTTTGGCCATTTCGAAAGCACAAAGTTAGTAAAAGTTGTTATTCCATTATACTTGTTCGTGAAAACGTACCTGACTACTTAGGGTAGCTAAGCCAAGAGGAAGGGTGATGATTGTTATTGTATTCATCTACCTATCTATGTCTATGTATGTGTGTTGCTAGATCTCTAGATTACTGATTTATATAAAATTTGCTACATGCTTAGTCCTAGAACTTGGGAAGTGGCATAGTCTATAGAACATATTATAGAGATTAATTGTCATGAAAATAAATATATTATTTGTGGCAAGCCTATCAACAGCCTTGCCAAAGAACGCATTAGATATATCATTATTTGCGAAATATCATTTGCAATTACAGGTATTATACAATTTACCTTCATCATACGTTACAATAGGGCTCTGATTCCATACATATTGGCGTTTCCTTGTACATTCATCTCGTGATATCTGGGTTAAGTGAAGGTCAAAACGAAGACATTCCCGTGAATACCTCTACATAATACAGTAGGTATGTATACGAACCAATGTATTAATACCCAACGCTTATGATTATGACAATTAGACGTAGCCGGTGGCAAATAACTATAGACTACGATACGGAACAGGGTCGGACTGGGTGAGCGAAGTAAATATTTCGTTCTGAAAGCAAATAAAATTAACTGATAGAGAAAAGCGCGCTGAGGAGCAATGGTTTCATTGGTTTTCTATGAGACTACATAGATTTAACAGAAAATGGATACCGATTCTTTCATTCTCAGAAGGGAATTAGAAATTGCTGTCTTGATGACCACGTATTGAGAAAGATCCGATTGACCGATCCGAGACAATAAATTGATTTAATACATAAATGGGGCTACAGCTGGTTTATAATATGGATCATGATATTGTTTGTGAGTGTTATCTTTTGCGATTCGCAAAATGTAACCACATTATAGCAAATACTACCTACATACATACATAAAATCACGCTTCCCAGAGGGGTAGGCACTTAGGCAGAGTTCATTTCCAGCGATCCACTTTTCACCTCTGTGGGAAACGTGACGTGACGGGTTGTGGACCACGGGTGTCCAGAGATATGGTGGAAGACATAAAATCAGACAGACACATTAAAAATCATACGTGTTGATTTGTGCTGTCCTCTCTTGAATTAGCTATTCCGTAAATACCTACACCACCATCAAATTCGTCCCTGTCCCAGAATATCAAGCAAAGCTACATATTATTAATGCGTGTTCATTAACCCCCGGCGCTTATACAAGTGTGTCCACCTGCAGAAACCAGCCAAGCCAATAACAACCTTATCTTCTAGTCATAACTTGCAAATTGCTATGGCAAGGTTTTGCTGTCAACTACGTGATATCTTAACGACTGACATTACCTGGAATAGCGAATGCAAACTGATCGTTGGAATAAATATTGTTGTGAGCATTTGAGTCAACTATTGCTGGTTTTATGTACCTCTTTTGGGGCAGTTAGTATGCTCTATGTAGAATAATGATGAATATTCAAGACATCTCCACATACACGGCTATCTAACACCAAACTAAGCAGAGCTTGTTCTATATGTGTCCGAGACTGATAAACATAAGTAAATAGTTATACATAAATGAAAATGCGTCGATAGCCGAGTGGTTAAGGTCGTTGCTTGCCATGCAAAAGGTCGCCCGCTTAAACCCATAAAAACACAATGGTACGTGTAAGTAAAGTAGTGTTAAGAGTTCAGAAATCTTCGAGACCTATTTATTATTTCATGTTACGTTTTCTTGTTTTGAGATTGATTTAGGGGTTTGATTTGGAGGTTATTTAAATTTTGTGACTTGCATCTTAAAAAGAACTGACAACAAACAACTTGTACATTTGCATTGGAACATTCGGGCTCAAAAGAAGTTATTAAAAGGGCTTTTGATAACTCCACTGTTTTTTTCTTTACTGTGCTAAGTCTCGTTGGGAGAAACAATAAATATTATAAGCGGACAGCTTTACGCAGGCGGCGAATCGCCTAAACACGGCCAAATTAAAACTTGCCTTCATTACCTATAAATCAGCACCTAAATAAGCCCGAGCGTTCCGTGAGAAATAGTAACATTAATGTGCGTTTAGGTTCTGTGAGGAACATTTTTGGATTTTGTTGGGAAATGTTACTTGTTGATTGACCTAGTTGGCCTAGCTCTTAATTACCTTATTGTGTATTTTGAGATAAAACGACTAGTCCCTTTTTTATAAAAGCCTAACAAGAGGATCTCATTCCACCTGATGGTAAGCAGTAGTGAGATCCACATATGAGGTCGACAGGCACAATAGACCATATTGAGCCTGTCGCACTCACTCTATGTCCTTAGGTTTATAACTTTTTCAGAGGAAGTGTGTTGAACTATCTTACTCTTCGGTCAAATAGTTCAATGAACTTCCTTTAGTCTCCTTTGGTTTTAAAACTTTTTTTAAAACTGTCCTACGTCTACACATCTCAGTACTTTACAAAGCCTAAGAGAACTGAAACATAATAACACTGTACATTTGAGAAAGAAGTTACAAAAACTCCACAAGTGGTCCTTCAAATCATTAGCAAATTCAGGTGCACCCAGAATGTAACAGCCAAAACGTCTCATAACATAAATGTTCTTTATAGGACGTCTCCAGCGTCAACTCGCAATGAGTTATGAAGTCTTCGGAGCGAGACGGCTCCGCTCGGCTTCGAACAACGAGTGCTGTAGAAATCTTGCAAGCAACGTCACTCTGCGGATTCGGGCCCGGAGTTACTGGGAGTGTTATCTCGTGATAACTACTATATATACTAACTAGCTTTCCGCCCGCGACTTCGTCCGCGTAGAGACGTTTAACGGGTAAAACATTACTTCCTTATAGCGCAGTCGGCTAAAAAGTAGCCTATAACCTTTTCTAGGCTCCGGACTATATCTGTACCAAATTTCATTTAAATCGGTCCAGTACTCTATGCGTGAAACAGACAGACAGATAGACAGACAGAGTTACTTTCGGATTTATAATATTAGTAAGGATATTATAAAGCTGAATAGTTTCTTTGTTTGAACGCGCTAATCTCAGTTCCTGAGAACTACTGGTTCGAATTGAACAAAATATTTTGTATTGGATAGAACATTTATCGAGGAAGGCTTAGGCTATATAACATCACGCTATGTCCAATACGAGCAAAGAAGCAGTAGGAAATGTGTAAAAAACGGGAAAAATCGCTTAGGAAGTCGCTGGCACTGCTAGTACTTACTAAAACTCTATTCGGGAGCGTACTACCTCTTAATTTCAGTCAATTTAAGAATGGGCATCGACTTACTTTGTGTTTCTGGTATACTTATCTTATCGCGGGGACTATACGGGTGTAACAGGAGGGGTGGATCATCGTAAGTCAATCGATGGGGGACTTCAATACCTATCGATATCACCCCCATGTATGTTCAGCGATTTTCAATAGTTTCAAAGTTATTGAGATTTTTGTGAAATTTTTGTAAGAAGCCGGAATTCAGTATAAAAGTCTTCACTATAGCTTAACTACTGGACCTGCTTGCATGATTTTTTTTTCTAGAAGTAGATCAATAGGGGGTATTTATAATTAAGACACCGATTTGAGTCATAACCCTATCATATTGGAATAAAAAAATAATTCTTCACAAAAGTTTTACGAATCGAATTGTGTCTACCAACTTTCAAAGCCTCTAGTGAAAAAAAATCACTGGTGTTTTTTTTCTAGAACTTATTTTAAAAACTACTCACATTCATGGATAGTATACCCTGAAAATTTCATACCGCTACTGCCAGAGTATCAAAACGAAAATTGAACGCGAATGGCACAGGTGCCATAAATCAGTGTTTTTATTATTAATGAAAAACTTTAATTTAAAAAATAAATCGATATAATTCAGCAAATGTATGCTATGTTAGTAACATTAGTAGCAGTAATTTTACAGAATTGCAAATTAAAGGGGTGAAAATCAAACAAAGAAAATTTACATAATTTTTGTTCATATTTTTTTTTATAGTAAGTGTTCATAATGGGCTCCATTATTGGCTATGCATAGCTTAGACCTTCTTAAAAAGCTTTTTGGAGGTTGTAGAATGCTTCTTTTTTGTAAAATTTTTCAGGGGCCCAAATTGTGACAAGGCAAAATGTAGTAGTAGCATTTTGCAACATCCGAAAAACCTTTGTAAAAAGGTGTCGTACTCGTTTATGCATAGCCAATAATGGAGCCCATTATGAACACTTACTGTAAAAAAAAAATTAACAAAAATTATGTAAATTTTCTTTGTTTGATTTTCACCCCTTTAATTTGCAATTCTGTAAAATTACTGCTACTAATGTTACTAACATAGCATACATTTGCTGAATTATATCGATTTATTTTTTAAATTAAAGTTTTTCATTAATAATAAAAACACTGATTTATGGCACCTGTGCCATTCGCGTTCAATTTTCGTTATGATGCTCTGGTAGTAGCGGTATGAAATTTTCAGGATATACTATCCATGAATGTAGGTAGTTTTTAAAATAAGTTCTAGAAAAAAAACACAGGCACTTTTTTTTCACTGGAGGCTTTGAAAGTTGGTAGACACAATTCGATTCGTAAAACTGTTGTGAAGAATTATTTTTTTACTCCAATATGATAGGGTTATGACTCAAATTGGTATCGTAATTATAAAGACCCACTATTGAACTATTTCTAGAAAAAAAATCATGCAAACCGGTCCAGTAGTTAAGCTACAGTGAAGACTTTTATACTGAATTCCGGCTTCTTACAAAAATTTCACAAAAACCTCAATAACTTTGGAACTATTGAAAATCGCTGAACATACATGGGGGTTATATCGATAAGTATTGAAGTCCCCCATCGATTGACTTACGATGATCCACCCCCCCTGTTACACCCTGTATAACCGGTTCACTTCGACCCTCAGGGATCTTTTGTGGTATGCTTAGTAGTGCGCTATGGACTCATACCTGACTGACTACGATGATGACTTGGAGTAGCCTTGTCATCATCACCGGACTTGCGGGGACAAAAGTTACCCAGTGAGTGAGGAGGCTTGAAAGAACAAGAAGGCGCGTACCTGTGCCGATTCTCGCATTAATCTTCGTCTCTTGTAAAAACAACCGCCCTTTGACTATATGCACAGCTAGGGCGAAGGCAGCATGCTCTCAGATTGGCTTTTTGTTGGATGAATAAATATATGTACCATACAATATCATACGTATTTATGTGTCTTTGAGCTAAGTTGCTTAAGCTTGAATTGGCGGATATTAGTATATATGTTACGGCTAATACCCGAAGTGCGGCTACACCTAGGTTTAGCCGGCTAGAACTAGGTGTAGCCACTTACTCTTGGCTAAACCTAGGTGTAGCCGATTGTTTTCGGATAAAACTAGGTCTAGCCTTCATTATGCCGGCTACAACTAGGTCCAGCCATTCCCTGTTGGATAAAACTAGGTCTATCCGATACCATGTCGGCTAATACTAGGTTCAGAGAATCCCTGTTGGATAAAACTTAGATGCGTGTCCCGCCACGCCTTCCGTCCTTCCCCGCGTCACACTCAGGACTCACAGCATCTGCAGCAGCAGCGAGGGGTGGAGGGCGTAGCGAGACACGCGCCTCTGCAGGTTGTGAGCGCCAAGTGCTGCTGATCTACTGCAGGTCTACTAGCGAGTGTGACTCATAGCGTCTGTACATAGTTGTAACTGCCTCGTTGGTCTATTGGTAGCAAGCGCTGCGTAAGGACCGAGAGGTCCCCGGTTCGAGTCCGGGGTCGGTCAAAATTTGTGTGAGTTTTTCTGTATGAAATTACTCAGCCCGGAGTTAGGAAGTTGGCGGTTGAACGCCCGTGCCTCGGAAAGCACGTTAGCTGGTGGTCCTGCGCCCGATCTCTCATCGGTCATGTCGGATTGCCGACTCACCGAATTATGAGAGTAAAGGAAAAGAGAGTGCACTTGTGTTTGCGCGCACACTTGTGCACTATAATATGTCCTGCGCACTTGGCTGATCTCAATTGAGATCGGCTGCCATGGCTGAAATCGGTCGGACGCCTTATCTTACATACTTAGTTATAGCCGGCATGCTTTCGGCAGAGCTTTTTTAGATATTACAAAAACATCCAATATAAACCCCTCGCTGCTGCTGCAGATGCTGTGAGTCCTGAGTGTGACGCGGGGAAGGACGGAAGGCGTGGCGGGACACGCATCTAAGTTTTATCCAACAGGGATTCTCTGAACCTAGTATTAGCCGACATGGTATCGGATAGACCTAGTTTTATCCAACAGGGAATGGCTGGACCTAGTTCTAGTCGGCATGATGAAGGCTAGACCTAGTTTTATCCGAAAACAATCGGCTACACCTAGGTTTAGCCAAGAGTAAGTGGCTACACCTAGTTCTAGCCGGCTAAAACTAGGTGTAGCCGCACTTCGGGTATTAGCCGTAACATATATGTACAATATACGTATAAATACGTAAAATCTCACCTTTTCCCCAGAGTGGTAGGCAGAGATCACTTCCTGCCATGTGCTACGGACTGCTACGGTCCTGGCAAACCACTTCCGCTTCTTTCATATACATACATGTATCTTTTCATTAATCTTTGTGATTACGGGTTCTTTTGATTTGACCCTTATATACGTATATGTGAAACTAGGCAAGTATGACAAAATGTGTGTTGTATCTCATCACTCTAATTAAATATGTTCAGAAAAACGACTGACTGTACAAAGTAAAAGTATAAATAACTTGAACGTAGTCACTAGCCTCATTAATATCGAGTTTGCTTGGTTGGATCTAAAAAATATAATAGAATAGAAATAAATAGAAATGATTTATTGACCACATAACAAAAACAAGTACACAACGAATTACAACAATACTAAAATCTATTAAAATCTAGTTTTCCTGTCAGAAAATGAACCATCAGAAATCAGACTGAATGAACCGGTGCGGGTGGCAAAATTCTGTGCCGAACTTATTTAAAGTGCTTTGCCATCGACACGCGACAGAAGGAGAAGAATGAACCAATACAATAAATTGGCGCCAAGTGCGATGTACAAGTATTTAACGAAATACTGATTCGTAAGATTTTAGACTGTCGCGTTCCATTACACTAAATATTAGTCTTAACGGGTCTAACGTCGGGCAGTAAGTAGCTGTGTACTTGCTACTCCTAATATCGCGTGTAGGCCCATAAAGACGTATATTTAAAATACTAATCCCTTTTACAGTTCTTCGCTCATTTGTTTTTAATTGCAGTTTCTTTACTGCATCAAATAACGCTGTGGCTGTTATTTTTTACCGTCGTCTCTCTGCGCTATTACGAAGTAAGCAGTAGATTGCTTTGGTAAAGGTCTTTGAGACGCCGCCACTCTTTACTTAGGCCATTTTTCACATATTTTATTTTGAATTTTAAGGGGTTTGGGCGTGTTGTGTACGCCTATTCCGTGCGCATATTAGACCAAATGGTTGTGGTACTTCCGGGTTAAGTAAGAAAGCGCGAGTTTTGTTTATGTTTTTAACCTACTTTGAGTAGAGTAGTAGTATTTATTATTTTTAGGAAGTTAGGTTTTTCCATACATAAAATGAACTGAAATATAAAGACCACAGTTTCTTCAAACTGCTCACTGCTCCTAAAAATCCGGATCTAGCTAACAGATATCATTGATTGCATTTCGTATATACTTTTTCAGTAAGTATGGCATTGATAGGCACTCGATTTATCATCTTCATTGAGCACGCTAGGAAGAAGAAAATCGTAAAACAACCTTCATAATATAACTTCCCCAAACCCAAAACACAAAAGGCGGTTACAAATCAAAGTCCCACTGTCTCAACCCTCGCCGATATAATTCGCAATTATAATTAACCTGTAAGCGCTCGAGCTCTTAACCCTATTCGAACACCTTGGGCCAACGTCAACACTTATCAGGTTGTTGTAACACTGCGTCAACTATCTCAGGATGTGACGTAGTGATGTTACTAGTGAGAGAGTGAGGGACGTCCCGCTTATGTTTCTACTGTTAGTTAAAAGAAATGCTCTATAATTGTTGGAGCGCGAGCGTCCTCGGGCTTCCTCGGGCGTCGTCGGCGGTCGTCGGGTTATATGCGCGCGCGCGGGGCCGCGGTCCCCAGCGCGCCACTCACTCACTCTGCCTTCAATCTTCGGCGGCATCGGCAGCGTTCTGTAGTGTCCTTCCACCGGCATCAATATACCTTAGAAATACAGTCCACCTTTCATTTAAGTCCCTTAGTTAGGACCCTAACAATAATATTTTTTTCAATATACATTTAATTTCCATTTAATTATGAATATGAGATGATTAGCTCGATAGCGTATTTGATATTACAATTTTTTGTCCCACTCAGGAAAAAAATGTGTAATCGACATCGGTATTTGCCCCATTTTTGGGCAGTGATGGCTAGATCATGGCTTTGCGTAAAGTACCTTTTCCATCCAGGACAAAACATTGTGTGATGAACATCGGTGTTTGTGTCTGGGTGTTTTATTTATATATATTGATGTATACCACTGATGTGTCTGATATTCGTAAAAAAACTTACTAAGCAGCTTACGTACTCACTCCCATACCTACTCGAAACATAGCATACCTTCCTGAAGATAAACTTAATTATTATCTAATGACTAAATTTATTCCTTATAAAAAGGTCTTTCCTCTCCCGTAATAATATTGCTGAGTCCGACAGGGTCCGTAAATTAAATTTTAATTAAAAGAACTATGTATCTATCTATATCCATTATGCAAATGTAATACAGATTTTCTTGTAACAACGTACATAATATATGACATTTTTACATTTATTTATAATGTGACACAAATATTACCTAGACGCAAGTTTTACACATAAAATTAGTATTCTTTCAACCAATTCCTACACTTAATTAATTTACTCTCCGTCCCACTCTTTCCCCGCACTAGCGCACTCTAATCCCTTTGTTTCCAGCAACAAGGGTGTGTGGGCCAGATAAGGGCTGTATTGTATCTTCACGGGGTGGAGCAGATAGCTAATTTACATTCTAGTTAATTGAATGGCGCGTGTGGCCATTGACAAAAACTGTTTCGCTCCGCTAATCATTGTCTTGCTTGATTGAATTGTACGTGTGAGTGTGTGAGACTTGGGATGAGCTGTGCAAAAGAATTAGATGAAATGTAGTATTTTAACGTTAGGAAATTGAATGTAGATAATAAGAAGTTTGTTTATGCTAGAGTTTATGTAGATCATCATCAATCATCAACAACCCATATACGACCCCAATGCTGGAGCAGTGGGGACTAAACTAGGGCGATAAGGCCTATTATGTAGATATTAATGATTAATATCGTTATTGGTTACGAATAAGTATAGTGGAGTATGTTTTGGTAACTTCTTTCTTAAATTTACTGTGTTATTCTGTTTCTGGTATGTTAGACTTTGTAAAGAATGACTTTATAAACTGTGTAGACGTAAGACAGGTTTAAAATAAAATGTATTATTTTGTGGACACTGTAGAAAAGTCGATTATAAAATAATAAGGCGTCCGACCGATTTCAGCCATGGCGGCCGATCTCAATTGAGATCAGCCAAGTGCGCAGGGCATTTACAGTGCACAAGTGTGCGCGCAAACACACGTGCAATCTCTATTCCCTTACTCTCATAATTCGGTGAGACGGCAATCCGACATGACCGCAGAGAGATCGGGCGCAGGACCTCCGGCTTAACGTGCTTTCCGAGGCACGGGCGTTCTACCGCCAACTTCCTAACTCCGGGCTGAGTAATTTCATTACAGAAAAACTCATACAAATTTTGCCCGACCCCGGACTCGAACCGGGGACCTCGCAGCGCTTGCTACCAATAGACCAACGAGGCAGTTTATATTTCACTAAAGAAAAGTCGATTATATTTCACTATCGTTTCTGTACTCGACCAAAAAAGACTAAAGGAATTTTGTTGAACTATTTCTTTATACTAAACTTAAATTATTATGCAAATACAATTATTTGCAAAAATTAAATAAAATTAAATGTTTAAGAAACAGTAATACGACTTCAAGGAAATTGTCCTCACAAGAACAAAAGATGGAGTAAACTCCCTGCGAATAGGAGGTTCTTGAACTACTTGTTCAAATACAAATCCAGAAACGCAAAGTTTCATAACTAGTCAATACTTTGTAACAAGCATATAAACCATTTAATAAACCTAGGTGGATTGGTAAATCGTTTAACTCGTACCACAATTCTAAGGTACTCATACCACAGTATCTAACAGGCTTCTAAGAAAACTATTCAAAATGATTCCGCGTACAAAGTCCCCGTGCATTCCCAGTATTAGAGTGTATCCCAGACGGTGTGATGATTGTCAATACTATTCGAAGGCTCTACCGGTGCCACACTGCTTAAGGAATGGCTAAAACTAGCCACCTCGTCCTACGATGGTAAAGGGTTAGTGAGGCAGCATGAGGGTAACTTTCACTGTGTATTTGGTAGCTGGCAGGTTATTTAAAGCAATGCGAAGTTCGACATTAGGGGGAAGATTATTTAAACTTATTTAATTCTTAAAACCATTTCAACAAAATGGTTTTTAGAAATGAAAATAAAATATTATATACATACTATGCATTGCTTATTATTTATGTCTATGTTAGTTTTGTTTTGTTAAAATAAGTATTGTTAGTTAGTTGTAAGATTAATTCACCTGTTTGCATACCTTATGTAAATAAATAAATAAACTTGGCATCCATGCCACTTAATGCAAGTCTGCAAGCATCTGATCATGGTTTTTGGGTCTCGACATAAACTTCCAGTTGGACCTTTGAAATCCTCATGCCCTAGACAGTCACCCTTTAGGTCCTTAAAGCAGAAGATTGTAGTCTCTCAAAGCTAATAAATAAGGTTCGATTTCGTTTGTCAACCTCAAACCCGTGAAGCATTGTAGTGCTCCGTGCCTGCCCAAATCGCGCTGCATTGCTGCATACACATGTGTTCTCGGCCGCACGATGAAAAATTCATAACAGTCGCCAAAGATTGGGCATTCGCCAGAGGGCGCATATTGCACCTACGGCCAAGAAAGTGGTATATTCGATTTCATTTGATTTGATTTATGGTAAGTTAAAGAAGGATAAGGTTGAAGGTTGAAGTCATGTTAAGAGTGCATTCTGTCCAAATTCTGCTTTGCTCTGTGACATACGGATGATTTTCAAAATTAAATGAATACATACATTTTATGGGCGTCTGTACCCTCGTACTCTATACTCGATTGTGGTATATTTTTGTATAAATGTGTGTAATTTTTGGGTAATGAAAATAACTAATCTTTCGACAATGTTTAGTGGGTACAATTTCATCAGTCACAAATGAAATGTTTAAAAACATAAACAAGGTTTTACAAGTAAACGGTTCAGTAACTAAAAAATGTCAAGGCATCTAATAACAGCTCGCGCCAAACTACCAAGGACGCCGCCAGTTTATACAAACACCTCATTAACGCAAACATAATAGTTTACGTTTGGAACTCCGAACGCGCCCGCCGGTAATGCGAAAACTCCCCTCATAATCCTGATCGGAATGCACAAATTGTTGCTGTAAATTCGAGTTACGAACTCGGCCAAAGACTTAAATCGGTCGCCGGGAAAGGAAAGATGCGTAATTGTTGGTTTTCGGGCCGGCTGTCCCCAAAAGTTCTAGTTTACAATGCAAAGTTGTTAATAAGAAACTTCCTGCTGTAGATATAATTTGGCCAAGTTGTAGCCGGAAAAGTTAAGGGACCTTAGTAATTGCCAAACTGACTGAACTCTTGATTTCGACAGCCTTTTCGTGATTGTCACTCGCGCGGTGGTTGTAAATTAGAGTCGTGAGGTGAATTCGGTGTTTACGAATTCTACGTACGGCTTCACAAATTATATTTTGTTTTGAATATTGAATAATAAATGGGAGACGGCGGAGTTTTGGGCGACGGAGGATGATCTATTAGCGTGTCTGAGGTTACCTTAACCTTATTTTGGGTTTTCAGTGGAACCTTTTTATACCAGAGTTCATTGCTTACAGTGTTAGTTGGGTACGTCAAATTGTAACAGCATAGTTTCCCTAGTGCCATCAGGCTGCCGGTCTGTGTAGTTAACCAGCTGTGGGATCTGGCATATAAAAAAAAATATACAACCACAAAGAGATGGATCTGATTGCATTGAGAGGGTACATCTTGTGTTAGGGATAGTACATGCACAATACACTTTTTCAAAATCTTTTCAAAATAGTTTCATATGATTTTTTCCCAGAATAAAATAAATAAATAACACACCCAGACATACACAAACAAAAAAGCCGATGTTCAACAGACAACATTCGTACAAAGTGACACAGAAAAAGGCGCTATCGAATCAGCCAAAGGCTCTGCACCAAAAATTGACAAAAATCATCTTGTCCTTGTACTAACAGCTGTCCAGTAGTGGGCAATGAGTTCACTTATTTTACTATTATAAGTATCTACATACATACATACATAAAATCACGCCTTTTTCCCAGAGGGTTAGGCAGAGATCACTTCCAGCGATCCACTTTTCACCTCTGTGGGAAACGTGACGTGACGGGTTGTGGACCACGTCGCCGCCATTCTGCCTTGTGCATTGTTTTAACAAGGTCGTTGCGTTCCCACGAGTAGCAAAGATATATGACGGAGGAAGGAAAAGGGGAGGAAGGATACTATCGCCTCGGATGATTTGGACTGAGTCGATAGTAGCTCGAGGAGCCGGGGTCGCTTACCCGTATACCGTTCACCAACCACCGGACAGATAGTTGTGACTGGTATTAGTATCTACAATCTACATTTTTAAGCTCGAAAGCTCCTTCTGCGACATTCTTTGCCGCCTGAACAGTAATAATAACAGCGACACTGTTCGGCAGTAATGCGAGTCTACATCGACTGTCGCTGAATCCACCAACACCTTCCCAACGGCACATAATATATATGTATTTGTTATATGTTATCATCGCTCGCTGCACTTTTGAATAATATTCGTTGAACGGGAAAATTTGCTGCGCAAATACGGACGGGCGGCACGTAATAAGTTCTAGGTGTGTTTCAGATTCGATTTGAAGATTAAGTCTTTGTTTACGTTGTGGTAACAAGAGATTTCCGATCCGATGTTAGAGTATCAAATGTATCGATGTCATGAGTAATTATAAAATTGATACTCAGTTGTTTTGGTTCAGTTAAGGGAGTATGGTAAACAACTGGAGAATTCAGATTATTATGCGAAAATGTATACCCCAATTTAGTTTCTCGGAATCATTTGAAGTATTAAAAACATATTTCAATTTGAAACTGTATTTTTCCGAAATTGGATAGGTATTTGCGTAGAGTATTCTTTTTTAACAAGTTTGTTAAACATTGGTGTTCTTTTTAATTTGATTATACATCCTTTGTTGATTCGTGTAGATGTTTTAGATTTATTTAGACCTCACGCGTTGTATGTATTTGCCATTAACGTTGCAGGTTGTGGACGGATACAATTAATGTAGAACATCTTGAAAGAAAACCTGGTATTACGATCTCTTAATTTCAGTCACTTTAAGAATGGGTATCGACTAACTTCGTGTTTTTGATACAATTAGTTGTGTGCTATGGTTGTTGAATCATACAGACTGATATAATCCCTACATCGTTTATGTACATTTTAAAAATAAGTGTAGTTAACAACTCTTTGTCATGTAACAATTATAGGCAGAACAATTATTTATGGCGTGTGTGCGACGAGTTTAACAGGCTCAGTAAAGAACTAGACCTAGATCTCTTTAACACTGCGTGCCAACGGTTGGACGGTTTATGGGCAGGCGGTTCTTTGTTTCTTAAAAATCATAACCAGATTTTTGTTCTGTTTTCTTATTTTTGTTATGTATAGATAGGACTTACAATGTGACGTTGAATGTGCTCTTTGTAATTCTTTTATATATTCAATTTTTATTTGAGAGGATCTATAAGTGTTTTTTTAATTGCTACTGTATTTTCCTATGTTACAAATGTAAAACCTGGTCTTCCTAAAATAAATAAATAAATGTAGCTACCGACCTATTTTAAAACTGACTGGAATTAAGAGGTCGTAATATGCCCCCTGAAGTATATTCACACGTTCCTAATTGACTGACGAGGGAGGTTTCTTCACAACAGCGCCTTAACTATGAGAATTACAGCCGTCTTCCAAACTCGAGTGAACGTTGAACGTTCGAGATAACAACGGGGGATTTTTTATGAGTTCTTTTTTTAATTTACGGCTAATTTACGTCCTTAGGGAAAGTTTCATTTGTAAGGTAAATTGCTTTAACGATTACGCTAACTCGAGTCGCCCGGGCCGAGGAAATTAAATGTGGTCGTTTTTTAAGAATTTATTTAGTGAGTTTTGCTCCGAATTTGTTTTTGTTAATTAGAAGCGCTGTTTGACCCGCGCAGGCCTGTGGTCGGCTGGTCGGGTATTTTTAAACGGAATTAATGAAATTTTGGAGGTTATTATGTTTGTTTTGTGCTTTGTCTGTTTTCTCAGCGATTAGCACTGTGGGATAATGTACTCTTCCTCATTATTGGCATCGTTCAACTGGGCTTCTTACAATTCGTGATTAAATTGCAGCGAGCTGCCAATTACACAAGATCAATACACGCGAGTAATAGTGCTAGCGACTTCATCCGTGTTTTCACCCGTTTTTACACATTATACATTGTTTATTTGCTCCTATTGTTTGCAGCGTTATGTTATGTAGCCTAAAGCCTCGATAAATGGTCTATCCAACACAAATAATTATTCACTGTGGACCAGTAGTTACTGAGATTAGCGCGTTCAAACAAACAAACTCTTCAGCTTTATAATATTAAGTATAGATGTATAGAGTTCACGGAAATAATAGACTATAATAGACTAAGATACATGTGTTAAATTTTTAAATTTTTTTTTTACTTAGCCTATACTGTCCCACTGCTGGGCAAAGGCCTCCCCCAATTCACTCCAAAGCTGTCGGTCTCCAACCAAGGCCGACCAGTTCCGATTATAGGCATCCAGATCATCTCGCCACTTGTTTTTGGGCCTTCCTCTTTGTCGACGCCCATCTGCCGGTTGCCATTGGGTATTAAGGGGGTATTAGACCGTAACCCACCACGCTGGTCCAATGCGTGTTGGCAGGTGGAGCGCCAGAGCCTCGTCCGTTTGTCAACAGGATGGACCACGTGAAGGTGAGGTTGACTTGGATTTTAGGTAGATGTTATTGCTAGAATCCTTACATCCCATGTGTTAAAATATAGAGTGTAAATGATAATTACACTAAACTGTTGTCAAACCGATTCTAGTTAGGTATACAGAATATCTGGATGAAACTCATCTCGCCGTAATATTATAGTATTAGGCTTATCTTGTTTAAATTCAAATTACATTCAATATGTTCACACGATTCGATACATTGTCGAACTAACACGTGCATTTCAATATATATGTTGGTGCCTGAATTCGCTGCAAACGTGACTAGGTAACATAAAACACGTTCCATTAACTATGTAGTTTTAACGTTCCCGCACATTGCTTGTGTTAATTCTAAAAGTTAAATGAACGGTCAGCTATTCAATGGAGTGCTTTTTATTTGTTCAAAAACTGATTTCACTAACTAAAACATAACTTGTTACATTACCGGTGTTTCATTGACGGTACTCCGAGGTAATTTTGGAGGATGTAGATTCAAATGTGGGTATTTTAGTTTGGATGAGTCTGTTACACAGACTCATCCGAGCATTTCCATCTGATTCCTTTTTTTAGTATCTATTTAATGCTGCCAGTGGTTTGTTATGTTGTAATTACGATTTTTCCTGCAAGTGAAAAAAAAATGTTTTAAATTTTGTATTATTAAGCTGCGACCGAACCAAGAAATTCCGTAACGAAAAAACCTCACAAAACCGTCTAACGTCGTTTCAGTTCGGTAGACTTCGGCAGGGTGTTTGTGTGCGTGCGGTTAGACGTATTGTATGAGTCTACGAAACTCGCACAAATCGAGACGAGCTGCTCCGAAATCGGACGATGCTATGCAATAGCAATACCGCGGCAGTCCCCGAGTGCCACACGTCTTTTTTTTATATTATACTAGCTAAACATTATAATATGCATGAACTTTATTATATCCATCTTACCGAAAAATACGTTTCGTATTCGTAGGTAACTTTGACAAAATATGGAAGGATAAAACATTGTAATATCAATTGCTTGTAACATGTACAACATATCCGTAATGTACGACTACAACAAATAAATCAATAAGCTCACATGACTGTACAATAACACTGTACAACGCACACACCAAAGTTAATTATTGCCAGTATTACACACAGCCTGAAAGCCTCTCCCGGGAAATAATAAACAGTTTCAAAATCACAACTTATCGCCACTACTCAAGCGGAATGTTTGTCGAAACGTTATAGTTTATTCTGTATATTCGCTATAGAAATTAAACCTGACAAAGCGTTGGATCAAAGAATATCTCCCGGGGCGAACGCTACGAATAATATAGAGCTTGGTTTTTTCACCTGAGGGATTATCGGGGGGGAGGGCCGCGACGAAACCTGTCGATAGTTTACTTACTTACCTATCGAAGTCTATCGAAGTCTGTTGAACTTACGTCGTCGTAACTTGAAGCACAATATAATTTTGAATTTTGACAGGTTACATTCAGATATAGTGATGATATTGAATAATTAGGTTAAACTGGTTAATAACACTTTAACGCAAACGACGGCTCTCTTGCCTTTTTATAAAGAATAGGTAAATGTATATCGACGAAGTGACAATGTAGGTTCAACAAGAAATAGCATAGATTCCAAATTTCAATCCGTTTCCTGCACGTTCTGTCTACCAATAGTAGATAGCTATTCTATATTGAAGGTCTGCTCATAATCATCATCATCAGCCTGTCGCAGTCCACTGCAGGACATATGCCTCCTCATTCTCCTCACTCATAAACCGAGAAATTTTAGTGGTTGTTTTCCCGCAGTATAATGATTCTAACTTAGTAGCACAATAGATTTGTGCAGTTCTTTTTTATTGAAATCATTAAATGCCGGTTTTACGAAAGGTATAACCGAAACTCGAAAGCACGTTCGAACCGCTTTATAACTTAGGGCGTAGAGCTTCTTTAGCTTTAAGCATCGATTTCATGCGGCAAGCAGTACCTGATCACGTGACATCTTATAAAAGAACGATGCCTTCTTTTGTTTTCGAGTTGAAAAAATATTTTTGGAAAATTTAAAAAAAAAATTTTTTTTTCAAAGTATAATTTGCATGATTCGATAGTATTACAAAAGAAAAATTGTTCTGTCACGGGAAAACAACCACTAAAATTTCATGGTGTATAAAGTTTAATTTTCAACGTTTTTTTAAGTTACAGCGTTTTATCGAACTACAGTCCAACACTATTTCTAAGACAGCCCGGCTAAAAAGACGAGCCGTAAGCCGTGGAGCTAAAAAAATAAACTGCACTCAGCTCGATCGAACCCGATACATTTAGCTGGTGGATTACTGCACAAAGCACAGTTATATGCAAATTAACGGTGAACTTCCAAGGATTTAGTGGGCGCAGCCAAAGTTATTCCGTTGATGCAAAGAGGTAATACTGTTACGCTCACTTTAATGTTAACAATCGAATTTGGGAGATTGGAGGTTGGAAATCGAATGAAACTTTTGTGTGATTGGATCGAGTAGTTAGTTAAGATTTTTAACAGAAATTGAACCAACTCGTGATATTTTTGGAACTTAAGAGTGGACTTAACTAAGTGCTTACCTAAACATTTTTAATTTGTACGTTAATAGAAAAGATATATGTTCTTACCAGATATGACAAAATATGGTGAAATAAAAGAAATTTCAGAATTTCGAAAAGAAAAAAAAAGAAATTCTTAGGAGATTGGTTCCTATATACGTTCTAAGACTTGAGAGAAGACGGTCACCAGATAATAAATATCGATAGCAAAATAGAAAAAAAACTTTTGCATTATCCAAACATTAGTGGTACCTCATACATATAAAAAGAAGTATGAGACGTCTGCAATCCAACCCCTTCCCGTCTGCGCTCAGCAAATGTAATAAGAAAAAATGAGTTATGGACGGCGCTCCGCGTATAATCTATTTGATGTTGCCATTTATCTCGGCTCGGTTTGTTATCTTGTGATTATGAATTTCGCCTGCACTCGGTTGCTTTGAGATGGTCGCTTTGACGCGAATGAAGGGTGGCAATAACAGCGGTGTGTAGCCTTTCTTGGAATTAATGCTGTAGAATTGCTTGGTTGGGAAAACAATTACATACTTGGTTCAAAATGTATGTTTTGTTATGTGTGTTTTCCCTTTTAGATTGGTTTTGAGAAAACATTTTATTATTCGGGAAAACTGCAGAAAAAGAACTGTAGCAGTTGGTTTAATAGCTACGTCTGTCCGTAGCAGTCGTCTACGACAGTTGCTACGAATGCTACGATTACGCTACGCGAGCTCAAATTTCTACGCATTCTATGCATTCAGTGACTCACTAATCGTTTCTAGACAAAAATAAAAAATAATGACATATTCGTCATCATGACTACAACTATTGCACATCACAGAGAGTACTTCTGACCTGAAACACCAAGTGTTCATCGCCAGCAGTCACACTGCACCCCCTAAATTGTTCTCTCGCTCAAGCGCCACCGGGGTCAAGTCTGTGATTAAATAGTTGAAATGCCCGCTGTTTTCCCTTTGCAATTATCGTGTCTCGTGTTTTTAGTGAGCAGCGGTCGAGTTGTTTCGACAGACGAATTGCGAGCCTTGAAAAGGGTATCAAATAACGGGAATTAAGAGGAACGGAGTAGTCTGATTCTGTGTTTATCGAGAGTACGTTTTCATGAAACAATATAGTATTGTCTATTATTTGCGCGAACACTACACATTTGAAATAAACCTGAATTTTATGGGTTAAACTCGGCTGTATGTTATTCTAAGCATATTATTTCGAGACCCGACATTTCGAGCTCTTTACAGCGCTCGTGGTTGCGGGCAAGACTAAATATAACAGTTGTCTTTAGAAGAAAGTTTAATCACTACCGCATTTGGTGAGATATTTTGTGCGTTCCGGATCACTCACACAAATCTTACAACATTCTTAGGTCATTATAAAGATTTTGCAATATACCCGATATTCAAGTAAGCTTTACGTTCATTCGGGTACTTGCATGTCAAATTTCAAGCATCTATCTTACTGGTTTAGATTTTTCATACATTGTTTTTTCCCGCTTACTCCAGTTCCCGAGGGAATTTCAGGAATTCCTATCTTAGTGCACCTCTACGGTACTTAAGCTACGTCTCTTTCAAATTTCAAGTGCCTACGTTTAGCCGTTTACGCTGTGCGTTCGCGTTGATATGTCAGTCAGTCAGTCAGTTTCTCCTTTGATATATTTAGATGTTTAGAACAACAAACCTTTTTTATTTTTCATTTTCATTTTGCTATAACGGAAATTCGTTTCTCTTTAGAATGATTAGTATTTCCGTGGAATAGAATTCTGTGTAATAGAATAGCTGGAATAGGTTGCTGTTGTTGCTGCTCAAATTTCAAAACGTCTGAAATCTGGGTATTCAAAATCATTTCGTGTTTTGCTCCCATATTTTTTTCTGTTGAAACAATGATATTAAAAAAAAACTATAATTCGATTCTGTGATTCGGCAATACGAGTACAATAATGCTAATACTAAATCGATAATTCTCAATCCATTCAGTGTAAACAAAATAACATAAAACATAAAAGCTTTTTCTGTTTCCAATATCAAATAAAAATATGTGTGAACATTACCATGAATTGGATTATTTAATTCTTATGTGCTTAAGTATAAAGCCTCTTTCAATGGAAAGTCGAACAAGATTCACGCACATTGAGATTCCATGCATAATAATACTTTAACTTTGATTATCGTTTCAGTATTCGACCGTTACTATAGGTTAGGTACTATAGGTCTACTGGAAACTCATGGCATTTAAAAAAGTGGATCGCTGGAAGTGATCTCTGCCTACCCCTCTGGGAAAAAGGCGTGATTTTATGTATGTATGTAATCTCTTTGTCTGTGTCGTCGTAATGACGCCTAAACAACTGACCGTATTTGGATGAAATTTGGTACAGATATGGTCTAAAAGATAAGAAAGGACATAGACTACATTTAAACAGACTTCGCTATAAGAGAGTGTTTTGCATGAATAGCGACTTCACATAGACGTGAAGGCGGGCTGAAAGCTTGTTATATTTCAACAAACGATTTTAGACTTTCGCGTTCCATTAGATTAAAAACAATATATTATGGGTCTACAGTAGTTCTAGTAGCAAATACACAGCTACTTGCTGCCCGACGTTTCGACTATATTGCACCTGCCATAGTTGCGATCATTGCATGTGCTACTCTTTTTATCCCATAAATAAATAAAAAAATATTACTCAACATCACACACATTGATCTGATCCTGTGATAAGAAGCTTAAGCACTTGTGTTACAGATATAGGAATCAACACTCGATACACAAATATATGTCGGCAGGAGTCATCGCTCGCCTTCATTATAGAATGAGTAACAAGCTGCACGTGCACGGGTCACGTCACCGACCAGCTGCGTCGTTAGTCACTCCCCCTCGCCGCTCGACTCGACTATAAAAGGCGCTCACTTTGAACAGTGCAGGCAGTCTTGGCTCTGGCGTGGCACGGAACACTCGTTGTACCGTTGCAATAGCTTATCCTAGACACCTTTGGATAATTAATTCGATTGTCGAATTAATTATTATCGTTAATTATAAAACTGCTGCTGTGCAATTTGTAATTAATAAATCAAACTCTAATTGTAGTTTATGTCTTAGGCATTTGCTACAATTGCTAAGATTGTTATTTGATAAAAGTGATAAGTGATGGATATGGTTCTCATTAAGGAAAGTAATAAAGTATTAGCTCGGTTTTAATAGAACTGATGTATTATTCATTATTAATTATGTAGTTACATACCCCCGCTTCCTACATATACTTAATACACACCCAGACAGAACAGACACCGATGTTCGTCACACAAATATTTGTCCCAGTTGGGAACCGACCCACGACTCTTGGAACCGTATGTAGTGAACCTGGGTCACTAACCACTGTTCCACCGAGCCAGTCGCGAGAAATATAAAAACGATTTATTATTATATTGACTGGCTCGGTGTAACAGTGGTTAGTGACCCAGGTTCACTACATACAAATATTTGTGTGACGAACATCGGTGTTTGTTCCGTGTCTGGGTGTATTATTAAATATATTTAAGTTATAACACAAGTGCTTGAGAGACTTACCAAGGGATCAGATCAATGTATGTGATGTTGTGTAATATTTATTTATTTATTTCGATATTATGATACACGAATGACGCAAACGGCATAAACATTTCGGTGAACGCACGCGCGGTCCTTGCCCGATTCCATATTTATTATCCGGCCCGCCGTTCCCGGACCCGACAATTCGCCGGCAGAGACAATCCTATACGGGAAGGACATATTTCTCGATAACATGAGAAAGTAGAAAATAGGGGTATTTTATTCAAGGAAGACCTTGTAGCGACTTTCTTTCCGTAAGGTTTTTTTGGCTGCAAATACAAAGGTTATGTATGTGTTTCTAATAAATTGTATATTTAAGATCCATTCTCTGTGGGAAGATTATTAGTTGATAATTTTTTTTAATGTAGTATTTGTGTATTTCCTCTAGTTAGTGTTTGTTTGAAAATATAGTGTAATTGTTTGTGAGTTTTCATTTAATATTGTAAGAAAATTAAGAGCTATATAATTGTACCTAAAGGTTGTGAAGGAGTATGAAACAAACCTAATAATGTAAGTTTGGACATGATGTGCGAGCTTACAATTATTTTCACAGTAGGTATTTCATAAAAAAAAAACTTTTCTACCATCACTACACAGCTTTGTCCAATTAATGTTTCTAACAAAATTAAAGCTTCTTAAAAGTCGACTGACATGACAAAGTCTAAACAATTTACGTCTTACGTATTTTCCATGAAACAAAATAAAGTATCCAATTATACTCGTATAAAGATTAAACATTAGGTACGTTGTTAGGTAGCTGAGAGCTTACTCCCTTCAATTAAAACCATAATTTCTTTGAAGAAAAATGGCTTGGTCAAAGTGGCTAATCTAGGTTCTAATCTAGTTGTGAATACAAACAACTTACTATTAAATCCACTTATTTACAATTGAAAAAAAAAAACAAATACAATACATTCTAAAGTATTCCACCATGATCATCATCATCAGCCTGTCCCGTATACATGCTGTAATTACACTCTCTATTTCACTCACACTCTATACTCTCTCTCATACACACGACATCACACACACATGACATATTCACAATATCATACACTTACACTCAAATTTACACTATTACCTAATCATAATTAATTTAAGTCCTAACTATTTTAATAATTTTATATTTAGTTTTCTTATTTATCGCTCCTAATATTACAATGAGCTCTCAACACCTAAGATTCATTAATTGTTTTGTATACCTTAGCTGCGGAAAGGCCTGGTGACCTGTGTCACAGATTTTAACTAAATCTACTTCAGGCACCAGTCCTTCACAAAGCCAATCACCCTAACAATTTTTTAAATAAATAATGTAATAGATTAAGTATGCTTTGTGAAGTGAGAAAAAAAGATTTTATTATTATTTATTATAGCCTTTTACTTTATTCCACTGCAGGGTCTCCGCCGTAGAACTAAATGCACTTCGATCAATATATATATATTTAGTCTGTTCTGTTCCACTGCTAGGCAAAGGCCTCCCCCAACTCACTCCAAAGCTGTCGATTTTTGGCTAATGCCCACCAGTCCCATCTTTTCTTCGGCCTTCCTCTTTGTCGATGACCGTCGAGTGGTTGCCATTGAATACATGATATGCCCTATAAATATATCATCATCATCAGCCCATTCCTGTCCACTGCTGGACATAGGCCTCTCCAAATGCACGCCACTTCTCTCTGTCCTCGGCCACTCGCATCCAGCTCCTACCAGCCGTCCTGCGCAGATCGTCACACCACTGGCCTGCGGCCGTCCTACACTACGTTTGCCAAGACGTGGTATGCACTCCAGAACTCTAAAAATATAAGCTACGATATTAATTTGGGACACACGATCCCGTACCTGCGATCCCTAAATTAAGACAGGCAAAAGTGAGTAGTACACCTAAATAAGTAAATCTAATATCCTGACCGTGACACTATCGCTACGTCGTTATAATATATTTGTTTTTCGTGACGCCCATGTTTTTTAAAGCTGGTATCACATTGGAATCCAAAATATGTACAGTTGTTTGTGCGATGAAAAATTCTGTAGCTTGGTACTCATTATTCAATGTGATTATACATTTTCGCTTTTATGACATTTTTATCATGAATTTTGAAATTTTAAGCTAGACATTTAGACGTAATTATGAGCTTTGGGCTTATAATATGAAAAGCTTTTTATATAAATGGTTTGAAATAGACACGTATCAAATAATATCATCATCATGAGTCCATATACGTCCCTACTTCTAGGACGCGAGTAATTCCCTAAACTAGGGCGATAAGACCTTAGTCAACCACGCTGGCCAAGTGTGTGTTGGTCGACTACACAACCCTTTAACTTCTGGGTCAGGGTTTGAACTGGCGACCTCTCGCATGGAAAGCAACGACCTTAGCCACTCGGCCATCGACGGTTTTTCGATCAAATAATCTACAAAGCCAAAAACAAAATGTATTGAGTTTCACTCTCTTATGGATAAAGTCACAATCCATTGCTCAAAACCCTAAATCCTATAATTCTATGTAAGTCTATTGAAATGCTCCGATTGGCATTACTTATTCCGCCAGCATTATTTCCACTTACACATTACCCCTAATCAGCTATGAAACTCCTAATTTAATATACGTAATAGCGCGAGTTGTGCACCAGCCCTTATCCGTTCAGGGTTCCCATAAATTCTGAGAAATCACCCTTTTTGTCAACTGGACGTGTTTAGGTTTGGGGCCCGTATGATTTATAATTTCGACGCGCGACCCGTATTGGGCCGTATTTTTTATTTTCCTCTGTGAATCGGACCTTCCGAGTGACACGCGCTGATTTTAGATACGAGTGTGCCTGAGTTTGGCTTGGCTGTGCCATCGTCGGAATATTGTAGGAAACAGTCGAGATAACTTCCTTTCTCATACCTTTATAGGACTTTTCGTTGATAAACGCAACCTACATATTTGCGTAGATGGACGTTTACTTTCCATTACTAGTATGAAGTAGACAGACGGCTCTCTGATACCCAAAGAGAAAAAGAATATTTTATCATAATTAAATAAATATTTTAATATCTTTGTGAAAACACAATGACATCGAACACATGGCGTTACAACCACCGACCAAAAATGGGTTGAAATCATGAATAAATGTACTCGTACGTGGTTTTAATCTGTCTGTTCGTGTATTTCGCAATCATTCCACATAGACTGCATATTTGTTTGAATTTCGTGTGACCCAATTTCGTAAAGGCTTTTACCAGCGTCCAACCACACGTTGTGACATATTTTTTACAAAATATGGACGTGCTAGATACCACATACCTGTTGGGAGTAGATCGTCATTATTCAAGGCATGGTTACATACATTTTGCAGCCGCAAACACCGCACTTTTGCGGATCGAGCCATAGTAGCAGTGGAAACAGTAGCGTGTCTCCATACAAACCTGATGAATTTCTAGGGCCACTGTGAACTATATATGTGATGTAAGATTTTAGACTTTCGCGTTCCATTACACTAAAATAAGCTTCATTCGTGACCATGATTGGTGTAACCCAGTCGAAACGTCGGGCAGTAAGTAGCTATGTAATTTGCTACTCCTAATATCGCGTGTAGACCTATAAAGACTCATTTTAGTATATTATGTGATGCTCTTATAACTCTCATATACCTTAACACAATCTTTGACGAATCGAATAAAAATATTGATTTATTAATATTTATGCACAAGCTAGCTAATGTCTAAGTGATTACTGATATACACAATCAGTTTCTAATGCAAATTTCACTGCAGCTATTTCTGGGACAAATGTTAATTGTTATACTTTCACTGGATATACTCGAACAGTACGAGTATGTCCATGCTCTCTGGCGGATGTATGTTATACTGACACGTTTATTTCATTGTGGTAAGGTTTGGTCGAAATAATATACCGAACGTTCCACCAATCGAGATAAAAGCCGGCTTTTTTGATAACCAGCGGGTACTAATGCCCACATTGGCCTGTGGTTCCGTAAATTATTAGCGACAACAGGAAATAGTATATAAAATATAAAGTTATCGTGTTCCTTTGGGTCACGAACGTTTCATTTGGTTAGCAACGGTGCCTGGATAGTGGTGAAGGTTTTTCTCCCTATCGCTAGTTCTATTTTTTTGGAAGCGTACATATAGTAATAATAAATATTTTTTATTATTATCAGTCATTCATATGTACGATTATTCGAAGCTTTAACGGAGAACGAAAGTTTTCGTGGTGGTCGTGGTTTCACGAGGTGTGCAGACACCTACGAAGAAATTCTTAGGTTGTGTAGTCAATCAACCCGCACTTCACCAGCGTGGTTGACTATGGCCTTATCGCCCTGGGTTATGGTAGGCCATTGCCCCAGCAGTGGGGACATATATGAACTGATGATGATGATGATGATGGTCAGTCATTGATCAATGTCTCGGGACTACAGAGTCCCGAATTTTTGGGAGGCGTGTGTGGGGCCAAAGCCAACACTTTAGCACTTCCACTCTTTCAAGCATATAGCTCTTGCGCTCCACTCTGGCCTGCCAATGAAGGCAAGCTAGAGGTGGGGGAGAAGATGGTAGGTTCCTCCGGGATGTCTCGGGTGTCGCCGCGCACCAGCAGCCCGCCACTGGCAGCCCTGCGGGGACTGACTGCACTGGCAGGAGTTGTTGCCTCTCTTGGCGCGGAACGCACTAACTCATTACTATTGTTTTGTTCAAACTTTTTCTTTCTCTCATTTCTGAGGATGTTTTGGGGTCCGGTGAATACCAAGCGAGCAACCATTCAGTGTTTTCTAAATATATAAAAGTATTTATTGTGATTCGCAAGTTAACACCATATTTTAATTATATCTAGCCGATATTTGTGTTC
Source organism: Maruca vitrata (assembly GCA_039566165.1). NCBI lineage: Eukaryota > Metazoa > Arthropoda > Insecta > Lepidoptera > Crambidae > Maruca > Maruca vitrata. The sequence goes on along the minus strand of CM076928.1, from coordinate 12,587,482 downwards.
CATATGTGATAATTCCAGGAAACTACTGGAATTTGTTGTATTACAATAAATTTATCGAGAAACGTCTATAGAAAAGAAGGAATTTGTGTTGTGATACCAAACAAATATTATACCATCACTTTAAATTACAAATGACCTGTATTCACAAACGAAACGTTTACTGAAATCCATTTTATTGAAAATTCTATGAATCACTGAATAAGCTTTCTGACGAAGAATTAATAAATGTTTCATAAAAATTCTCGCAATTTAAACGAAAATGGCGTTGTAATTTCTTCACGTGATGAGTTTCAATACATTTTTTAGTTTTAACTACGCACAAATACTCAGAAAAAATTATCATTCAACGAGAGCGCGATTTCATAACAACCTATTTTCTCACTCCATTTCAAGTATAATACTTGAAATAAGGTATTTCAATGAAATATTAATATTACACAACATCACATACATTGATCTGATCCCGTGGTAAGTAGCTTAAGCACTTGTGCTACGGAAATCAGGATCAACAGTGGATACACAAATAATATACTTAGATATATTTAATAATACACCCAGACACGGAACAAACACCGATGTTCGTCACACAAATATTTGTCCCGAGTGGGAATCGAACCCACGACTCTTGGAACCGTAGGTTATGAACCTGAGCCACTAACCACTGTTCCACCGAGCCAGTCAATCAATCATTTTAAACTGTCATGGTTACACACATTAGAAAACTGAAAGTGTCCGAGATATTTTCCATGTTGTTTTGTTTTCATGAGCTCCCGATATTTCGGCACTGTTGCAAGCGCCATGATCACGGGTGAACTCATTCTCGCAATTCACGGTAAGTGTCCGGGCACTTTCAGTTTTCTAATCAATCAATCAGTCAGTCAATGTAATATTTTTTCAAATACATCATCATCAGCATCAGCCCATATACATGCTTATCCACTGTTGAGGCACGAGCCTACCCTAAATGATCAGGCTTTAGTCAAACACTCTGCCCAAATGCGGGTCGGTCGATTTCATACACCTCAAAATTTCTTCCTAGGTACGTAAGATAATAGTTTTTTATTGATGACAAACTGATATGAGAGTTCATATTTTTAATTTTCACTGGTTCAAGGGACATGGTTTGACGCCTGGAGCCGTGCACATATTATTCTGTCTGGGTATTAGCGACATCTAGCGAAGAGAAGTTTATTAAAGAGCCTTGTCCAACATACACAATTGAAACACTGGGATGTTATTTATATCATCATCATCATCAGCCCACTTTCGTCCACTGCTGGTCATAGGCCTCTCCAAATGCTCGCCACTTATTTCTGTCCTCGGCTACTCGCATCCAGCTCCTACCATCCCGCGCAGGTCGTCACTCCATCTGGTCTGAGGGCGTGTCCACGCAGTATCCACTCTAGAAATCGTCTACCCCAGCGTTTGTCGGTTCTACGGCTGATGTGGCCAGACTATTGCCACTTCAGCTTGCTAATATTGTTACTTTTAATGCTATTAAAGATCAATGTAAATTTAAAATTTGAAAAAATTGGGGGACTTGAACCATCGGACCTTCCGATATCGCAAGGAAGGCAAGAATGCGATTTTTTAAAATTTAAAATTGTTATTTATATATTTAAGTATATTTGTGGGTACTGTCCTTTCGGTTGCCACAAGTGCCTATCTGTATCCCACGTTACCTGATACAAAGCCTCAAAGAGTACGCACGACGATGTTACATTATTCAAAATGAGCCAAAAAATTTAATATATCTCGCAAAACAATTAGAGGGAAAGTGCGAAACTCACAATACCCCCATAAGGCCTAAAGTTGCCTAACATCGTTTTATAACGTAAATATCATTTCGATGGCGAATGAATGGGAATTTTGCAATGAACGCGAAATCGTAATGAGAGAACTCATTATACGGGCGTTATAGCCGACTGGACTGAGTAGTCACTGATATTTAGTTTTTTTGTATCGGTTTGCTAAATATGCGCGGACTTAAACAGATTAACATTAATAATCAAATCGTTAAGTTTAAAAAGAATGGAAATGTTGTTTAAAAAGACAATAGAATTGAATTGAAAATATTTGGGATATTTCGATTCCGATATTTCGGCACTGTTAATCCGAGCATTTTTACTTATGAGTAACTATGACAATTTACAGTTAGATAATAGTACTTAAATGTATAAGTATTCTGTTGATTGAGACGAGAATGTAACTAACATTCACGCTGAAGCCATTCAACTTCACTCCATAGTATAAAGCAAAGTCGCATCCCGCGTCTGTCTTATGTACGCTTAAATGTTTAAAACTACGCAACGGATTTCAATGGATAGAGGGATTTAAGAAAAAGGTTTTTTATGTATAAAAGCAGCCAGAGCAAAGCGAGGTCAGGTTACAATTATAAATGAAAAATTGTACAGATTCTCCGGGTCCTGAGAAAGGACATATAACTAATTAACCGATTGCAAATTAAAGTGTATTGGTAAATTAATAGAAAGATGTAATTGAAATAAATAATGTGTTTATTCTATTATTACTTAAACCTCAAAAAACTGCCTGTTCTATATATGTCTAGTATAAAGCACATGGCAGGAAGTGATCTCTACCTACCCCTCTTGCGTGATTTTATGTATGTATGTATGAATTTATAGAACAGACAGTTTATAAAACGGTTTCTAAAACATATTTTGCGATAAGATAATAAAAAAAGGAGCGCCTTTATGCGGAACCCTGAAACAGCATCGCTATCGACACAGCTCGATATAATTACGCTACAGGTTTGTGGAAAGGTATTTTTTCGCCAAAGATTTATAGGTTAAAGAGTTTATTTGGGCTTTTGTTTGTATTTTGTCAATAATTTACGTTCGGGGCCGGATAATAGACCGTGTCGAGCTTTTAAACGAGGGCTTTGAATAAATGTTTTATTTTCGTATTATTTTGTGTCACTTTACGTAACAAGTACTTAGGGGATTATATTCAGATTAAAATTAAGGTTATTTTTTTACTGATCCCTGTAATGTATTATGTGAGCTTTTTAAATAGAATTCGAGGAAAAGTTGTTTGTAATTGTTTTATACGTAATCAACACATGTTCCTAGATATACAATATTTGCTTAAAATAACATTGCTTTACTTAATTGTATTAAATGTTACCAAAATATAGACAAAGAAAACGCTACTGTAGATATATGCACTATAGTTTTGTTGCATAATTTATATTAGAAATAAAATAGCATTATTCATAAGCTTGCTTCTTTAGCTAAATAATACAATAATATTAACACTGGTATATATATTATAAATATAGAATTACGGATACAATCTGTACTTAATGTCCAGTCAGAACATTAGAGTTATATAAACAATCTACCAATATACGAGAACTATGTACGTAACAATATGTATCTCTAGTTCGCACACATAGATCTATACTAAAGATTTCCCTCACCTAGTAATAACTGGCTTGTTTCTGGGCAAAATACGTTTACATAGGCTGTATCATAAATTGTCTCACGGTATATGTTTTCATAACAAACCGCCTATTTTGAGTCGGGATTAATTCCGCGAACACACGAAGATTAATCCGCCCTTCGTAATATACCCTTACGTAGTAATTATACAGAGGTTACGGGCTTGGTGGAAAACGGTGAAGCTATTTTCGCGGTAAAGATATAGGGGGTTGTCATACTACGACGCGCGATGGTTGTAGCTACGAGCGCTACTAGTGCTACGAATGCTACGACTGTGCTTTATTCACTTTTGGAATTGTTCGTATAGTCTGCCGCCAAAAAAAAGATTCATTACGTTTACTAATATTTATTGCGGGTTCTCATACAATGAAGACAGTATCCAAATCATAGCTACATAATCGCCAGCGTTTCCACTAGGTTGCACCGGTCATGGTCGCGAGCGATTAGTAGAGAAGTATTTGCTACTTTGTTTATCGTGTAAAAATCCGTAGTAAATATAATTAAAATATGGGTAATATTTTGCGATAGCGGGTAACACAATCTGAACCTACATATTGCAACTATTTACGGAATGCATGAAACTGTTGGACTAGTCTTTGTAATTTTATTGGTAAATGGGGAAAATAAGCTTTTCTGGGAAGTTTACAGAAATCGTTAGCTGTTCGACTGAATCAGCAAATCCGATCGATGGCTTCTTCCTGGTAGTGCATCGGGCCGAGTTTAAAAACTGATCACGCGTTGCATAAAACTGAAGTTCTCAATTTGTACTTAACGCGAATTTCGGATTAAAAATAAATATATTAAACTGGAAAGATCCAGTTTCAAAGTTAAATCTAAAACGAGATTTAACGAGGTAAAGCAGTAAATGTATTGGTATTTACAAGTTTTAGGTAGGAGAAAATTAACTATTATGTTATGATCTTGTTAAAATACATAAATCCATACAAAATCAATAAGCAAAAGACAACTATGGAACATTTGACCGACTCGATGGTGCATTGATAGTTAGTACTTCTGTGCTCCGAAACTTGAAAGCACGCTCGAACCGCTTTATTACTTAGGGCGTAGAGCTTTTTTAGCTTTAATAATTGATTACGTCACATCTTGTAAAAGAACGATCGCTCCTCGCGCTTTCGGAATAGATGATATTTTTTTCGAAAAAAAAATAAAATAAAAAATCATAAATAACCAAGCATGATTCGATAGCACTACTAAAAGCAAATCGTTCTGCTACGGGAAAACAACCACACAATTTTCACGGTGTAGTTTTCAAATGTACTCAAAAAGTTTAAAGGTATACTTCAGTAGCGGTATGGTGGTATGTCATGTCAGATTGCATGCCGCCTAACTAGGGGCGTGAGGAACGGACAGAGCTCTTGTGTTTGCATACTTGCACTGTAATTATCTTCTCAACTGCCTTGTAGGTCTGTAGTTAGGGAACGTAGAGTCACTGTACCTTACATTATACCTCGATTTAAGAAGTTTCTAAGTCAAATACTAACTGATAACAACATAGAGGTCACTGTACCCAAAATGTATCTCGATTTAGGCGATTACTTTGTTAAATATCTGTTGATGACAACTTTCTTCCTTAATTTCTTTGTACGTAAGGGTTTACCTCTTAGCTTTGTGTACGTACAATTCTTGATTACTGGAAATTGGAAGTATTACAATCCTTACTATCCTTACTAATATTATAAATCCGAAAGTAACTCTATCTGTTTGTCTGTCTGTTATGCTTTCACGCATAGAGTACTGGACCGATTTAAATGAAATTTGGTACAGATATTGTCCAGAGCCTAGGAAAGGTTATATACTTTTGTAACCGACTGCGCTATAAGGAAGTAATGTTTTACCCATTAAACGTAGAGACGTTAGACGTGGACGGTCCGCGTAGAGACGCGGGCGGAAAGCTAGTAATTATTATTACAATGTAAGTAAGTCGTTACCTTTTTTTATTGAAAGACTCTCGGGATGAAGTGATGGTAAGCACCCTATTGAGCAAATATCGATCTTCGTTTGAACTAAAACTCAAAACATAAAATTTTTGCTAACCGATATGTTGAAAGTTTGTGAGAAGTATAATTTATGATTAAACGAACTTACCTGTACGTGAAGTTCTATCATAATTATACGAAGGCTTCGTCCGAAGGGATTAGCAAATAACACTTGTAGTACCGCTCAGTGGTTCGCCTTTGTCACACTATATTTGAGGAAGAAAAAAAAAATAATATCTTTGACGTTTGGTCTGTCACTCACCCGCTTCATTAAGTTTAGAGTACGAGTATAGCTGAAAATATTTCATTTAAAGGGGGAAAGCTTTCGCAGGGAGGGAGGGTTGCTAATCCCTTCGGACGAAGCCTTCGTATAATTATGATAGAACTTCACGTACAGGTAAGTTCGTTTAATCATAAATTATACTTAGGCTTCGTCCTCGGGATTAGCAAATAACACTTGTAGACTTTGAGAGAAAAATAATGAAATATTTTGTTTATATCTAATTATATAAATCAGCATAATCTATTGGAACAATTCAAGCATCTGGTCTTAATCATTAGGTTCCATTAACAATTGTTCTTGCAAAAGAAGTGTCTTCATCAGCATTTAAATAACTTGTGGTTCTATTACAGAACCGACAGAATGTATACTAGGAGCCGCTCCAAACAGCGGTCCGCCTAATTTGTTCTAGACTGACGCCTAGGCGATGAGCCGCGAATGTGGCTGCGTGCCTCGTGCTGTGCGCAGTGAATACGTCTACATCGATACTACTATCGCGCAATATCTCCTTAATCCACCGACTTAAGGTCTGGGAGCCTACTGCTTTATATAGCTTTCTAAAAGCAATGAAGAGGGAGTTGGCCGCACATATTTCGGCCTGTCCTTGAAAAATATTAAAATAGGTTACAGGGAACCTTTACGTGTTGTTTTAAGAAAATCAGGAATCTTTATATTTATTTTGGTAGAGAAAATCTCAATATTATTTATACTATTTTTTGACAGTTTCAGCACACTGTGTGCAAGAGCTATGAGAAAACCTTTGAAAAAAACCTTTTGATTCTGTCATCTTCTAAATTATATTTCTTATCAAAAGAACTATTGCAGATCTACAGGAATTAAGAGCCCATATTGAGCTCCCTCTTCATGAAGATGATCTAGAAAATTTAATTATTTGTGCAATCGGGACGTTAAATGTATCGATGTTATAAACAACACAAAAATGAAGCCTGCGCCCAAAATAAACATCATATTGTTTAAAGGATTTTGTGGATATTGATGACAACATAACATCAATTGCTGACGGGGGTACACTCCTCCTTAACGCCGTCCGCATAAGAGCCCTGCCACCAGGGTAAGCTTGGTCTATATGTCGCAATCGCTAGAATTAGAATCGATAGATTAGATAAAATTGGATGTTAACTACATGCTTTGAAAATGATCTTGTCAGATAACAAGATAATGTTAAAAAATGGGTACCAGGGCTATGTATGGCCACAGAGGTATGGCGACTATGCCCCTGGCTTTACGGAAGTTACCTTTCTCAATGTTTTTAAGATAATCATCAATGAGGGAAAAGTATTAAAGGACATATCCGTCCATGAAAATGCATTGATTGTCATGGCATCTGGGTCTATATGCAGAGAGACATAATTTTAACATTTATTATGATACTTCTAGCGAATAAGTCAGCTTGGAGCTCCCCAAACTTCAAGATTATTTTCTGGTATGCCCAATCCGCCAATTCCCATTTTATTCGCGACATTAGCACTATTGCCATAATTGTTTTGTAATATTTATGGGGTGAAGGAACCGGATACCTCCAATTCGGTTTACGTAAGAGATAGCTGTCGTGTTTTCAATGCGTAGTAAAATTTGGCGGTTTGTAAAATTTTCGACAAACACTTTTAACCCGAAAAAAGCTTGAATATTTAGATATTTGATATGCTACATCTTTTCTTGAGCACTCCACAACCCGCCATCCTTCTCTCTCCCACAGGTAGCCCCCCACCCCGTATTTGAGACATCCGAGAAAATTTCCAAGTCATGTATATCGTCTTTTATCCTACAAAATGATTTTTCACCACATTAAATTAGGTTGCAAAAACCGTAAGTAAGTTCATAATATATTTATCGTAGTTGTTATTTAATTTTTAATTATAAATATTTACTCCTTTCAAAAAGTTTTGAATATAGCCAGCTGCTGTATTCAACAGCAGGACAAACATAAACTAATAATCAATCATTTGTGCAAATTCACATATCTTACATCAAAAAAATTTACAATTTCCGGTTTAATGCGGTCTATTTTATGTATAGATATTGTGACATGGAAATTTTCTGAATCCAGAATAAAACCTAAAAAGGTACATGACTTGTTTGGTGTCATAAAATTCTTCTCTTTGTTTATTATAAAACCAAGAGAAGTGATTAGATTTATAGTTTGTTTGTATTAAAACAAACAATATTCGTATGATTGTCCTATTAGCCAAAAATCATCTAAGTAATTAGTTGATTAGTTCGGCAGAGCGTAAAAAACGGTCTATAGGTTTACCTCGTGAAAACATAGGGCGTTGCACTCAACCAAATGCTAATACATTAAATTCATGTATATATTGGTCAAATTGAAATCTGAAATACTTTCTGAAATCAGGATGAATTTTTATTAAATAGTAAGCGTCTTTTAAGTCGATCTTTGTCATGTAACAATTTCTTGTAATTAATTTTACAGCTGTACTGTAGACCTTCAATCTTGAAATAATCTGCCTTTATAAATTTATTTAAATTTTTAATTTCAAAATGAAAACGGTATTTACCATTTGGCTCGGGCACTAAAAATATGCTATACAAAACTGTCCTTCTGTTGGCTGACACCTGGATATGGCTGTAGTAGATAGTTATCTATTAAAATTGCCTCTGTAAAATTTAGTTTTTCTGTATAGAAAGAATTTTACTTTTGCGACAGATGTTTGTGTAACAGGACAAATAAACGGGATTGTATAACCTTGAATACAAGACAAATTTATTGCACGACTTAGACATGATATGGCAGTAGCAGTTTGATTCTACCTAATTTCGATACTTTTATCGCGTTAAGTATTTACTTCGGAGGTAGCCGCCTTTATTTCTGCGCTTAAAACAGGTGCATTGATAAGCCTGCAGTTACAAGGCTGTAATGATTTCTCATTGAACTCCTTACGGAGTTCTTTTAGAAATCCCATGCGTAGAAGTATGCTCCAATCTGACCGCCAGGTCTTTATGAATTTTAGCACTATAGGTATTGGAAACATTTGGGTCGTCTCCTAATATTTCTAGGATGTTGTGATCCAGTATTGCATTGTTGGACTCTAAATCCTCCTCAGTAGGTAACGCGGTGGCGGGGAAGGCCAAGCAATTTTATAACGTTATTACGTTCTTGCTCTGCATATGATGTGTGTATGTTAGTTAAGAAACAGACCAGAGTACTGTTCGCAAAACGAACTTGCTGGGTAGTACAGCTCCAAAGAAAAGTACGCAAACCCTTATTTTACAAACACATCACACTGTAATGATTAAATACAGTGTACATAAATAGCAAAGAAGCAGCCCATAGTACTGTTCGTAATGCTAACTTGCTGGGTAGTACAGCTCCAAAGAGAAGTACGCAAACCCGTATTTTACAAACACATCACACTGTAATGATTAAATACAGAGTACATAATTAGCAAAGAAGCAGCCCATAGTACTGTTCGTAATGCTAACTTGCTGGGTAGTACAGCTCCAAAGAGAAGTACGCAAACCCGTATTTTACAAACACATCACACTGTAATGATTAAATACAGTGTATATAATTAGCAAAAAAAATAAAAAAAATAAAACTCATAGTACTGTTCACAATGCTAACTTGCTGGGTAGTACAGCTCCAAAGAGAAGTACGCAAACCCGTATTTTACAAACACACACTGTAATAATTTAGTACAGTGGACAAAATTTTCTAAGAAACAGCCCAAAGTGCTGTTCACAATGCTATATTGCTGGGTAGTACAGCTCCAAAGAGAAGTACGCAAACCCGCCTGTAGACTTAGAAAGAGGGTAGACCGTTATAGTAGCCCTTAGACCTATCGTCATTCTCGCAGTCCTACAGATCACCCGTGATCATGGCGCTTGCAACAGTGCCGAATTATCGGGAGCTCATTAAAATAGAACAACATGGTAGATATCTTGGACAGCCTCAGTTTTCTAAACCCCAAGAAATTGTTCGCAATACTAACTAGTAGAGTAGGTAGTACAGCTCCAAAAAGAAGTACGCAAACCCACATATTAGATAAGTATATATAACATGACTTAGTTAAGGAAATAACATTTCCCTGACAAAACGTCGTCAAACATTTTATAAGTGTGTAGTCACTTTGTAAACAACGAACTCTCGGCTTAAAATGTTTATGTAATAATTAAATACAGTGTATATAATTTGCTAAGAAACAGCCCAAAATACTGTTCGCAAAAACTAACACGTTAGGTAGTACAGCTGCAAGGAGCAGCACGTAAACCCACATAGCAGGTAAGTATATTAACACGACTTACTTACCCGGAAATATCCTTAAAAACACATTACCTTCACAAAAAACGTCGTGAAACTTTTTCATAAGTGTGTAGACACTTTTGTAAACAACGAGTTCTCAGATAAATAATAATTTATTGTGTACTGTAATGACTAAATACAGTGTACTTAATTTGCTAAAAAACAGCCAAAAGTATTGTTTGCAAAACTAACTCGTTAGGTAGTACCTACAGCTCCAAGGAGAATTATGCAAACCCACATAACAGGTAAGTATATATAACACGACTTACTTACTCGCAATTATCCATAAAAAACACATTTCCTTCAAAAATAATCTTCAAACTTTTCATAAGTTTGTAGTCAATTTTGTAAACAACGACCTCTCGGATTAATAATGCATTGTGTATTGTAATAATTAAATACAAAGTACATGATTAGCTAAGAGACAGACCAAAGTTCTGTTCGCAAAACTAACTCGTTGGGTAATACCCAAACCTGACACGACAGGTAAAACCCATTATATAACACGACATTATCACATTTACTTATGACAATAATATGAATATGTGCTTAATATTCTTGATTACAATACGATTTGCTTACTAATTAGAGAAAGTCTTCCAATAATACTTTTTGTAAAATTGCTTTAGTGGGTAGGTCACATCTTCAGTGTGGCACGAAAAAACCAGCATATAATTGAAAATAAGGTTAAACATATAACGATAAAATAAACGTTTTAAGTTAATACGACTGACCTTGAGACTCCGAGCCGGACCGGTTATCCTATGATTTAGATCTACTCCTAATGTGAGATTCTCGCAGAACTTTCTTTTCTAATTTTCTAAACGTTTTAAACAGATTTTCGTATTTATCCTCACTTTTCCGTTTTTTAGCTAAGGCATTGTAAAAAATCACTTTTAATGAAGACACTACGTGTGATCGTTGGCGACACTAGAAAGCGAATGGAGCGGGTGAGTGACAGACCAAACGTCAAAGATATTATTTTTTTTTTCTTCCTCAAATATAGTGTGACAAAGGCGAACCACTGAGCGGTACTACAAGTGTTATTTGCTAATCCCGAGGACGAAGCCTAAGTATAATTCTAATCAGTACGTTCGCAGTTGGTCAGATAGAGAACTGACTGACAAAAATGGGTTATATGTCTAACTAAAAAGATACAAAAAAGCTTTCTAAACAAACACCAGTGGGGTGGATTATTTTTCACTCCATTCTACTGGAATTGAGCTGCGCGTATGTGTTTATTCATTGGAAACAAAAACGAAAAAAAATGATAGGGTAACGTATAAATGTACTAGCGATTTTACAGTTCTAGTCAACGAACAGAGGATTTTTTCTCTCATTTTAAGGACGCAGAGTTATTCTTCATGATCACTTTTTCTCGAAATGTAGGTAACTATCCGAGTAAGTACCTCTGAAGTTATTATTCATAGAAGACATGATCGCAGCTGTCACAGAATGAGGAAAGTTAATTAATATTCTAACTAATTAATTTGACTGGCTCGGTGGAACACTGGTTAGTGACCCAGGCTCATACGGTTTTAACAGTCGTGGGTTCGATACTACTCGGGACAAATATTTGTGTGCCGAACATCAGTGTTTGTTCCTTGTCTGGGTGTGTTATTAAATATACTTAAGCATATTTGTGTATCCACTGTTGATTCTGATATCCGTAACACAAGTGCTTAAGCTACTTACCACGGGATCAGATCAATGTGATGTTGCGTAATATTTATATATTTGCTTTAAATGAATACTATACAATTTCAAGTACGGGTATTGTTTTAGAAAATTGTACTATCGTACTTCAATCCTATTATGAGTGTTTCAACGAAGTGCCATGATCTACTTTTAAAGACGGTGTTTATTGCGAACTAAAGTAACAGGTAGGACAGAAAAATCTTTAATTCTTTACGAAAGGGATTAGGTATAAGAGAATAGGGGATCTGGTTAGGTGAAATGAAAATTATAAAGAGTTTTAACCCATTATTATTATCTTATCTTCAGGGTAACATTTAGGTATTCAGCGATTTCAGCCATGGCGGCCAAGCTCAATTGAGGCCAGCCAGGACATAGTGCACACTTTGTCCTGTCACTTTTATAGTTCGACAATCCGACATGAACGATAAGAGATTAGTACCCCTAATCTCTCACGACTATCAACTTAACGTCTTTTCCAAGGCACGTGCATTTTCAATGCGTCCAAGTTCTTCACTTAAGGGAGAGTATTTTCTTAACAGAAAAACTTAAAAAGACTTGGGGAATCGTCCTCACTCATCATCAAAAATGAAATGTAATGGAATTGATACATCTTGATGCTCGCTACCATCTGGCAATTCTTCACCATGTTATTAGGTAAATCAATATGAGACCAATTAGAATACCTTCATACTGAGCCACTAATCACAACCACTGAACCCCCGGCTCGATCATTAGGGCGACCGCGTTCGAAATGTGCGAAAAAACTTGACCACAGGTTGTGGTCACGTTAGTTAGGCTACAAATAGAGACTAATCATTGGTGTATGGGTAGCAATCGGTGCAAGGAACGAGAGGACCCCGGTTCGAGTCCGGGCTCAGGCAAAAATGTAGTGACTTTTCCTGTTAATATTCTTTAATATAAATAATGAAAAGTTAAATAGCTCGGACATCTTAATCATATATTTGAAAGATACATTTTGTAGCGTGATACAATTACTCACGATTATCTATGTATGAGCGTCGAGTTAATTTTCTTTGAAATTATAAATGGAGTGTTTTTTCTGATCAGCCGAAACAATTTTCCATACGGCTTTCTTTCGTGGCTTTTCCTCTAACAAATTGCAGTTTTTTATTTGTTTATTTTCAACGCGGTTATTAAGCCGTGGGATTAAGTTTTTATTGAAAAAGGAATAATGAATGCTATGATATACGAGTATGGTCAATATTTGATAATCAATACATAGTATAAAACAAAGTCGCTTTCGCTGTATGTCCGTATGTATGCTTAGATCTTTAAAACTACGCAACGGATTTTGATGCGGTTTTTTTTAATAGATAGAGTGATTCTTAAGGAAGGTTTGTATGTAAAATTTACCCGAAGCAAAGCGAGGGTCACTAGTTGTAGATAAATTAGAAAATGTAAATAGTTCAGATTAAGATAGAAACCTTTACTCTTTAAACGTGCTATTTAAATAACATTTTGAGCGTTTTTAGACTTAGGGTAAAACTCAGTTTAAATACGACTACCTTTTTAAAACTTAAATAATTGTGGGCATTAGCCGAAATTCGACAGCTTTCGAGTTAGTTGTAGGAGACCTTAGCCCAGCAGTGGGGCATAACAGGCAAAATATAACAAAGAATGATAGTGTTAAAGTAAAATATACGAAACGATCTAGCACGAAACAAAGAAGACAGCAATTACATCAACTTGAGGTAATCAAGGTATAGAAGATTCGTAGAGTGCTCAAAGTTTTATTTTGGTCTGTCATCCAATTTTGACTCAGAGCTGCTGGTCGCTTGGCACTTATATTAAGGTGCATTTTCATTGGTCGATAAATTATCGTTAGCCCAGATTCGGGGACTACCCGCTTGCGAGCTAACAACAAATGAAATCGATCGGTTGATCCAAAGTACTCCCTCCCATACATAGCACCTTAGTCATTAGACCTTACGGCATGTGTAAAAGAAGTCTCTCGTACTTAATGAAAACAACAGTGTGCTAAGACCTTACTTCATTACATGCACCATCTGAAAGCGAGGCCCCACTTGTGCGTTGCGTTACGCCGTCGCAGCGTCGTCGCCGAGTCATCTTCCATATTTTTTACGACATGTCCCATAAGCCTGTTGCATAGCCCGCGTGACATTTCAATGAATCGACGGACAAAAGACGAACAAGAGATAAACTAAATATTAGTCTTCATGGGTCTACACGCGATATTAGGAGTAGCAAATACATAGCTACTTACTGCCCGACGTTTCAACTGGGTTACACCAATCATGGTCGCGAGCGAACTGAAAAAATCATACGTAAGAGATCAATGTCGGCGCAGCGCACAAGTAGCGCTCGCTCTTACTTCTTTTTCATCAGCGAAAGTATTCTTATTTCAAATATTCCGGCGACCTCTGACCCACGTATTGTCGGTCGCACGCGTGACGCGCGCTATATTTGAGCAATTACTAGAGCCTTTGTGAGGGCGCACGTACTCGTGGCAGCACAATAGGCCGGGTCGTTTGCAAATACCCGCGACACGGGCAGGCTGGATGGGAAACATCTACAGTCGGCAGGTTCGGAAAAAGTCTTCAACTCATTGATTTCAGGATGAATAGATTGATGAAATATATTAAAATGGAAAATCTCGCACTTTGATTAATTCCGAAGTAGATTGATCAAACATTTATGTTACAGATATCAGAATAGTCCTAACTTAAGTCATTGTTACAAGTCAACATTTGTTCCTTTTATTATTATATGGAGTCTAATTTATTCTTAGACAATGGCTGTAATCATTAAAATTCTACCCTATGTAAGCTTTGTCATGCAGGTTGGATTTGTTATGGTATTCTGAACATTGTTATTTTGGCTCTCTTTCTTTTGATTTTAATTACTGATATTTTTAATAGTAGTAAATAATTGTATATGGTACTTTTTGCTATAGCACACCCAGACTGTATGACTTGGCTCATTTACAATGTATAACATGATGATTCGTTTAAAAAGAGCGACTATCGAGTTTCTTGCCGGAGTCTTCTCGATAAAATCGGCATTCCGAACCGGTGGTAGAATATTATTATTACTAATGTGACGATTTATAAGTGCATGTAAATTGCCTATATAAATAAAGACATTTTGATTTTGATTTTTGATTGATCACAAGGAAAAATATTTTGTGAGCTCAAAATCAGATGAATAAACGTAAAATTTATAAATTTTCTAAGATCTAATAGTTAGCAGATTTCTAACAGGGGGACATAACAATTTCGATCGACTTATGGGACAAATTCTAATCGCACCGGGTCCACCGATCCCGAATGCTTAAAGACACCTTTGTCAAAGACAGTACATGCGTGTCGGTTCGCAAAGTGAAGACTGAAGCAGCAACTTGCCGGGTGTTTGCCTTCGCCCAACTAAGTGCTGTGGACTAAGTACAAGCTTAGTTTACTGGAAACCAAACACTTTGAGTTGGGGACGACACGGTGAATTTTAATTTAAGAACACAGTTTAAGTTGGGTAATTTTTAATCTTGAGAATTACTTACCATACTTATGGCTGAGTAATTTATTTAAGCGACGAATACCGGTATTGGGCAAATAGCAATCTTGTAACTTACACTCTTCCATGCGAAAGTCTGAAATTAGTACGTCGCTTTCAATTAGCGATGATACGTTCAACTCCCACGTAAGATAAAGTTTAGTTTTACCCAGAAAATTCCTTCAAGACGATAAAAATATCTTGTCAATCCATTGACGAATAAATTAGCAAGGAAAACTTAATCTTCCATTAATATATTTCTGATAAATTTAAGTATCACGAGCAATTTTCGCCTCGTGTTTGTTACCGGAAACAGGGGCCAATATAAACTTCCGGTGTTGATCTTTACGCAGGTTTCCAATTAAAAAGTTCCGTGCACTGCGAGATTGTTCGGGGCCTTGTCAATAGTGTTTGTTTTGTTTGCTTGTTGATTTTAGACGAAAGCGGTGATCTAGCTCTAAATATATGCATTCGTAATGATACTGCAAATGGTATAGGAAGTTCAGGCGCTAACAGGCTACCAATATATTCCTGTCGCTGTAACTTTGTTATCATTTCAAGCTGGCACCGGTTTGCACTCATTTAAGTAAAGTTGATTATTTTTTTTATTTTTTTTAGTGCTACACACACAGCGCTCTAATGAAAATTTATAATTGACAATTTTGATTTTGATTTTTGATTTTGATAGTTCGAACCAAAGTAGTTCGTTAAGTAGAGCTGAATGCAAAGCATTAGTGAATTGGTGGAGCCGTTTCTAAAATTACCTTACCAAACGTTCTAGATGGATATAATAACTATATAAAAACATTTTTATTATTTAAGTTTCATTGCTTTCATAATTAAATAAATAAATATTTCACAACATCACATTTATCGATCTGATCCCGCGGAATCCCGGAAACGACTGTGGATACACAAATGAACTTAAATAATAATATAATATAAATAACACCGATGTTTATCACAAAAATATTTGTCCCGAGTGGGAATCGAACCCACGACTCTTGGGACCGCCAGCCAGGGTCACTAACCACTGTTCCACCGAGTCAGTCAACAAACTCCCTCTATAATAGTTTTTCTTAACCGATCGCGACTAGTTGCAGATTCATATATGAATTGTGGATATTATTTCAAATGTGTAATGTAATGTTCGTGCAAATAAGAATTTATTTATATTTTCAGTACGGGAAATTATTTGTTTTACTAGATGCCCTTGTATTGGGTCAAGCAACATTTTGCCTTTAGGCACAGACATCGCGGTCTGTATTTGTTTTTGTTTCAATCAAATCTGTTTGATATTTAATATTATAGATAGCCCAAGGCGTCTACTCTCTCAAGACCTATAAAAGAAAGGATTTTAATTTTGTCGATGACTGATTTCTGGAAAATGGGATTGGAGCAGGATTTTTCTATTCAGTTTTTTTTGCTGATAAGAGGTTACTAGTTTGACGGTTTACAGCTTAAGAGTGGGCGTTCTATAACGATAATTGTAATATAGGGAGGAAAATATGTACGAGGAAAAAAAAACGTGAAAAAATTTATAGCTGTGGTAAGAATAAGTTACGCTGCCCTGCCTCTACCTATTTTTTTAAGAATCAAATTTAAATTAAAAAATAAGTAAGTATACACGTTAAAACGAGAGAGAATAGCGAATCGTTGTCTCCGAATAGGTCCGTCTATTACAAGGCGCAAAGATTAAAATCTCCAAAACGCTTCGGATGCCAACTCAATTTATCAGTGTTAATAAATAATAAATCAAATCGGGGATCGGGCGCGCGGAATTGGGTATCTCGTATCGCGAAACGTCCCTTTTCTTCTTCTTTCGATCTTTATTTCGGTTCTCGCATCTCAATAATTCCGTTTTGGCGAATAATTAACTATCTACTTGTGACTTATGCTCTGGACCTGGACTCTGGATTATTCTAAGATAGAAGGATAAGAGATTTATTCATTTACAAGTTGACAGACACAAATAATAAAAATTGAAACAGACAATTAAATCACATAAAAAAGTAACCATACATTAAATTGGCTAAACTTAATACATATAAAGTGAAAACAGTACAGAGTAAAAAGTTGTATATTGCAAAATTAAAACACAAAAAGTATATTTTGTCATGAAGATTTAGATTTGTGCAATGCAGCCATGGAAGTGTGTGTGCATTGCCATTAATACAGCATATAATATAACTCGAAAAATTAGCTATTTATTAATGAAAGTCCCGTCAAAATTGCTTCAGCCGTTTCGGAGATCGGCTAAAATACAGACAGAAAGACAAAAACGTTTTTTATCATGTTTATAATATATGTAACCGAAATAGATTTATACCCATATTACAATCAGATACCTCAATTTTATTAAGTTGTATAGATAACTTTTACAATGAAACATCAGTGCATAGGGAGTTATTACAAATAACATTGTTATCACAAAAGAAGAAGAAGCATAACGGTCTCTTCTACTTGACATCCCTTTCCTTTGTGAACTTTTTATTGGTGGCAAATATCAGAGATCTAAAATACGAGGCAGTTTAAAACGCGGTACAATAACTTTCGCCCGGCAGCGTGGCATCGGGCGAGAAATTGATTTTTAAAATATTGCAGGCCCGCTGCAGCGAGAGTGCAAATTGATACTTTATCAGTTATACCGGTTACTGGCAGTGCAGTCGTTTGTTTTGGTTGAATATTGTTTTTAAAAGAAAGAAAATGATAGGAACTATTATTGCTTACGCTGCAGCTGGTTACTACAATATATAGAACGTACAGCCGTAAGCATGTGTTATGAAGACCAGAATATGACTAAGTAGCCCTGGTATTTTTATACACACAAAAGCAAAGTTAGTTACATAAAAAAAATTGTCTGAATAATAATAAGATTCTAAATGTTTTGAAAAACCCTTAGTACCCAAAAATAAAATATTAACATGATGCTAAATGTATATGAAAGGCACAAATTTTATCCAAAAATATATTATTATTTTATTTGTGCGACCACTACACTTTAAACTAAACCCAATTTTTGGCTAAATAATATTATTTTAAGCATCGTACACTCAAATATCATTCTAAATTAGTCTTTACTCAAAAAAGTCATGTTAGACTTTGCGTGTTAATCGTAAAACGGCTCAACTTTTGTAAAGTTGCTACTGTTTGTCGCCTGTACGTAGCGTTACCCAACAATGGGTTCAAATAAGCTCCGATGTTATCGTTGCGTTCAACCGGCTTTAACGAATATTTCACGATAATCGGTGTAACGATAAGAGCACGGTTGGCCGATAATTCTCTACGTGGGTGGGAAGGTACCCGCAAATTACAGAAATGAGTGCGCACGTATTGTTTTCGTTAATTATTATGGTCGATTTTACGAATGGTTTGTTTTGCAACTTTCGGTTTTATAGAGGTAGAGCAATTTTTATTTCCGATATCCATTTTGGTCGGGTATCGGGTATTGAAAAAAGTAGTGGCATTTTTATGTATACGTGTAGATCTAATAATCATAAACGTTAAATGCTACTTGCTAAAATATTTGAATTCTTTGTTTTATAAACTTAAATCATTAACTTTTTTCATTTGTTGTTGTTTTTTTAATGCTATTTAAAGCTTACTAAACGTCCCCGTTCAGACGTGGTCATGAATGCGAATTTTTTCAAATTTAATTTGAAAGCATTACTTCAAAGTCTGCTTTTAAAGTTTTGGTAGGTATTTCTTATTTGACAGTGGATGTTTAACCGTCTCAAGAGTGATCTCAAAGGTGAAGGTGATAAAATTTAGACTGCCCACCACGTCTCTGTCAAATATATTCTCATTCCAAAACTCTCCCAGCCATTCCCACACACTGACGAATTGTTCAAGTCTGCACGAATGAAAATATTTTCGGTATTCATTCGGTCGACTATCCATCGGGGAACAACGGTTAATCCGCCGCCAAATGCATTGGCTGGTAACAAAACTTATCACAGAATCAGGCGACGAGAGCGAGCTTTGTCTATAACAGCGATCACGGGAACCCTTTATGCTATCCACTGGTGATGTGCTACAGAGCTGTAGGGGGACCAACGTTCAGGGCTTAGACAAAGTAACAATATCGAAACGATAACGAAGTCCGAAAAGAACTAAATGTATGGGATTGACCACGTGATTTATCGCGTCTAATGTCAATCCCATACATTTTATTCTTTTCGAACTTCGTTATCGTTTCGATTTTGTTACTTTGTCTATGGGGCCAGGCCTTTTAAGGGCGTAGAGTCAGAATCAGAGTAGGGGTGAGAGCCAGCTGCTCCCCCGCAAGTCTGGTGATGATGACAAGGCTACTCCAAGCCAACATCGTTAGTCAGTTAGGAAAAAAAATCGGAGTAAATGATTTGTAAGAACTGGCATACCTACATAGTTCTACTTCTACTTACGACGAAGTGTGACTTGACGTGTCTGGGCATTCTAAGTGTATATTTTAGGTCCTAATAGTAACAATATTAGCTTAACTACTTAATTACATACATACATAAAATCACGCCTTTTTCCCTGAGGGGTAAGCAGAGATCACTTCCAGCGGTCCACTTTTCACCTCTGTGGGAAACGTGACGTGACGGGTTGTGGACCACGTCGCCGCCATTCTGCCTTGTGCATTGTTTTAACAAGGTTATTGCGTTCCCACGAGTAACAAGGATATATGACGGGAAAAGGAAAAGAGGAGGAAGGATACTATCGCCTCGGATGATTTGGATAGTTGTTCGAGGAGCCAGGTACCCGTATACTGTTCACCAACCACCGGACAGATAGTTGTGACTGGTATCCCCTGACTTATTTACTCTTTTCAATGTTTAAGTAGGGGCGTATTTTAATATAAAGTGTAAGTAGTTCCGGTCAGATTTTCCGTAGAGGGCTGTAGTGTATTTCAGATAGATATCTATAAAGTAGACAATATGAAATATTGTGACTCTGTGGTTTGTAAAATACCCCGTTGTGAAGGAATCCCCATAAACCAATTGATTAAATGAAAATATAGACAATGAACTTGACAAGTCAATGCCCCTAGACGATGCATGGGCGGAATGCAATTAGGCTTGAGTAATAAACTCTTACATTTGTATTACATTGTAGTCCTTTAATTAATTGTCTACCCATTCCCTTTGCGGATTATCGGCGGAATATTAGCACTAGAAAATCGATTTTAGACTTTCGCGTTACATTTGAAACTGGTTGTTATGGGTCTACACGCAATGAAAGGCGTAGCAAATACATTGCTCCTTTTACAACTAGAACTTCGATTCTAAGTTTATACTCTAGTAGTCCTGCAAAAATTATGATGGATCATGGCCGCCGGTCTCTGAGAGCCTATAAAAAGATTTTACGACTTCTCGACAATGGATGCACCGATTCGAGGGCCACAGATATCTTTTACGAGCCGTGGTACTCGCGAAGTGTGATTTATCGTCGGATATTGGAATTTAGCATTTTGTGATCAAGATTATAATTCTACTGAAAACGTTTAACCACGCTGTTTGAAAACAATAAAAATGTCTTTGAAAATGAGGGAAAAGTTGCTTTGAAATGTCACTCGATTATTTGAATTAATTCAAAATTTCATAATATAATAGTTGTTTTCAAAGCTAATATTTAAGAATGATTTAACAAAGTGTTTATGGGTCAATCTTGAAAGCAAAAAAAAACACTGTCCGAGGGCAAAAACTACCCATAAAGTTTAAGTTTTAATGTAAGATTTTTTTTGCTGTTTCTTTAATGTGTAAATTAAATGGGGCACAACAAAAAAGGTGTTTATTTCAGCTTTAACCATCTGAAAAAAAATTTCGAAGCCTTAATATTTGATTCCCTTGGGCTGTCCCTTTGTCATTTTTTTAACAAACCGTTAACAATTTACCTATTTATAGTCATAATTTTAAGATTTTCTGTGATTTAATAGTTAAAGGGTGAGTTATTTAATGATTTAAAAAATACACCAAGTCTGTGCCAATCACTGTTTTGTGATTACAAAATGGTTTGTGTTTGTCCGCGTGCAATGATTGATTCCCTTGGCGCGTCACTAAATGCCACCTATCTTGCTTTTATAAAAGTCTACGGCGAAGGCGTGCACATCAGCAAGTAGCTCTAGTCGCGCTCTTAACATCATGAGGAGAGGTTTCCTGCTCCACGGTTCCAAGCCGGATTTATGAAGGTTTGAATTTGATTCCCCTGGTTTTGTTTCACTAGGTCATTGATTACCCTGACCACTTTTAAAAATATTTTTTGATGATTAGGAATTTCTTAACTAGGATTAATAGTAAGGTATATAGGACTATTAATTGTTTTTATAATAATCACTGGCAAAAATCAATCCATTGAAACAAAATCGAAAGAAGATTAACTTTTCTTGACTCCCCTGGCATTGATTCCCCTGGCAAAATGCCAGGGGAATCAAAGCTTCCTTACATTATAGGTCATTCAACATCCGTTGTAGGTCCTGCAGCGTCTCTACTGACGATGTTGGTGCCTCGTCCTTTCCAGTACAGTGCCTTGAACAAATCCTCCATTGCATTTGTGAACAACTTCGGGGAGATGACGTCCCCTTGTCTTACTCCTCGCTGCAATGGTATGCGTTTATTTGCTGATTCAATACTTGGACGGATATGGTCGCGGCTTGGTAGAGACATTTTATCACCAGGTTGTATTGCCAATTAACTTGGCATCGCTGCAGGGACTCAAGAACTGACCAGATTTCTCAACTGAGTCAAAGGCTTTCTCATAGTCCACAAATGCTAATCATAGGGGCTGATTATACTCTTCGGTCTTCTGTTTATATGTCGCACTATGTGGATGTGGTCTATGGTGGTGTATCCGCTCCGAAATCCAGCCTGTTCCGATGGTTGGAATTTGCCGAGTGTTTGCGCAAGATGGTGCGTGATTACACTCCAAGACTGCTGGCTTTGAAGCAGCAATGTCCCCATTCGCTGTAGTCAGCTTCGTCAGTTGGCTTCCTTCAAGAGATTTTAAGAACACCTTTGACCCCCATTCTGTTCAATAGCTTTCTCGATTGAGAGAGTATTGTAGCACCGGAGGTCGCGTGGCATAAGTTTATTGATCTCTCGGTTGAGTGCTCGAGCTTGTGGGTCTTTACGTCGCTGCCTCATTAGCCTCAAAGTCTCCTCGGAAAGTTTAGACTTCCTGGCCCGGCCCCTCATGCCGCAAATCTCGATCTTTCCTCCCTGAGGACATGCATCATATTTTGATTTGATTTTTCAAGATTCTGGTTAATGTCAGTTGAGGTTTCCACTGCAGCAATTCGGTTCGCCAGGTTTGACAAGAACGTTTCAGATCCTTTAATTTTCTGGAGCGGAGTAGGTCGAAGTTTAGACCTCATCAAGCGAACACGTTTGGCTTTGAAGTCGATATTCAGAGTGCCTCGAACAAGACGGTGATGAAGTCGATGAAGTCGATCTCGTTCTTATTTAAAGTATCGGAACTTTGCCACGTCCACTTCCTTTGAGGCTGCTTCTTAAAGAAAGAGTTCATCGAGAAGAGCCCCTCACGTTAGAGGAAATTGTTAAGTATTGTAGGGGGTCTTGGTGGTAGAGTAGAGGACCTTCGATATGTCATCGAACATTTTCTCCACTTTATCGTCTGAGTGCGAAGAGGACTTGCACCACTTTGAGGCTAAGACTCTTGATGAGCTTAATCATGCTACCCCCAAAACACTAGACATTTCCACTAAGTTGTCAAAGTGGGACTTATTGAGGAGAAAACCGACGCCACCTTGAGAATGTTAGTCTCGCTCGTGGAAGTACAGTAGGTGTCTTGATTCTAGGGTTATGGTGTCCTCTCTCGCTTTTCGGACAAGCACAGAAAGTGCCACCTAATCTTCTCAAGCTCTACCTCAAGTTGCGCCAGATGCGAGTTGAGCCGTAGCGTGCGTCCGTTATACGTCGCCAGGGTCAGTGTGTGTTGGTTAGCCTCTCGTAGCCCGGGGATTCTTAGCAACAGCCGTCCAGCCGTAACCATGGTCGCCACCATGACCAGGAATAGCGGCGCTGCCGGGAACTAGGGGCCGTGGCCTTTTTAAGTATAATTTGATAGTTTTTAGATTAGTAGATTGATAGTTCCTAAAAGATAGATATTGTTGTTTTGTTTTTTATAATACTTCTTTTAAAATTAATAATGACTCTAATGAACCAAAATGAAACCAAAATACTGGTAAGTTTAATTAAAATAAACGATTATTCTATACAAAATGTTTTTATTTTGATTTCCCTGGCATCTTGTATTGATTCCCCTGGCACCAAAATTTTAAAGTCATATATCTTTTTATCTAAACATGTGACAGTGATGCCTATTGGAGAAATATGTTCACAATGAGGTGTTATTTAGCCTTATGATAGTAAAAGTTTAAACTCTTATGTTTTAAAAAGTGCCAGGGGAATCAACCAAATACGTCCAATTTCAAGATTGACCCTTATATTGTATTACATCATAGAGTCGACCAAATAAAAAAAATAATAGTTAAAAGATATCGCTTATGACAATATTTTATAAATAAGTAAATATTTTTACGAAATTTAAATCGTAATTTGAGAATATAGAGAGTAAGTAGTTAATCTTCCTACTAACTTAAATTCTTAATATCAGACAGAAAGTTAAAGTTCAGCTAGTGCTACCAAATGGTCTAGCATCGACAATAGTAAAAAAATCATCTAAAAAGACAAAGTGCAGATTTTGAACATAGCCAACACGATCTATTTACTGTCAGGCTTTACAACACCCACAGGAAGTACTAGAACAAAGGCAAACAATTCGTCTGTTGTCCTCGGGCGACGATATTGTAATTTTTCTATTCTGCCATGTTGTTTTTTTTTTGTTGAGCCCGCTACAGCCTTTCGCGATGAGTTTACGTGGGCTGAATAAAATAATGTCAGGTTTTTAGTTTGCCGAACGTACTACGGCATTGTACACGATTTATGAATTGAGTTATCTATCAAAGGACTGTCAGGTCTCAGGTCTCATCACTGGACAGGTTTGGAGAAGACCCTTGCTCAGCAGTGGAATGATACAGGTTTAAAAATATAATTAATATAAGTAAATCGTATTGACATACACAGTTAATATTAGGGGCGAATTTATTCATATAAATATCAAATTTTTTTTATAATTAGTTTTAACTGTATCTACATCTTAACAATTTAATAAAATTTAAGTGTGTGTTTTTTATATTAAAATAACATCTTCTCATTGAATGGGTATGAATCTCTAGCAGGTACCAATAATAAAAACACAAATAAAAACATTTTTATCTGTCTGTCTGTCTATTTGTTCCGGTTCATCACCGAAACGGATGGTCCAATTTTGACTAATAAATAGCTAATTTAACAAGGTATATTTTGAAATGTCACTCGATATATGAAAGGCTATTTTATAATAAATCATTGCTGCCAAAACCATTTCCACTCGGACGAAGTCGTGGGCGGCCGCTAGTCTACTACATATATAATAATTATACAAATGCATTCACTCGAAAAGTAAATATTAATGTGTATGGTACTCAAATATTGGATTTTTCTTTGAAGGTAAGACGTGCAGGGACTTCAAGGTACACATCTCAAAGACGTTCTATTATTTACAATTGTAATATCTTTGAAAACCAAAAAAAATATTTAAATTTTTTAAGAGATTTTTCCATCCATAAATCCGCACAAAGTATCTTTGTTAAATCAAATTGAAAAGATTCATTTATGAAACGTAGTGCGAAGAAGATTGGGATTAATTCAGAGGACTGTCCTATAACCTAGGTTTCGTAATAGCCCTTCGGGTTTCAATAAAGAAGGCTTCATTTTATACAAATCGCGATCACGGTTGAGCGCCCTCAAAAGAGCGTTTAGCGAGGGCCGCGCCTACTCGATGTAAGAACCATTCACGTTTTAGGATTCGTTCTCATTTGGTCAATGTAATAGCTATTTCAATTTGAATTACCATTTTAACGACTGGCTAGTAGAATTTTCAGGCTTTAAGTGGTTAAGTTGTAGATTGTGAAGCAGACAAAAAATACAATGTTTGTTATCTCTGTTCAATTAAAAGACACTTTAAACTGTCGTAGTTACACACTAATGTGTGTGAAAACTGAATATTTCGGAGATATTTACCATGTTGTTTTATCTTAATGAGCTCTCGACATTGTCAACTGTCCCGTGATCATGCGCTTGCAACAGGGCTCTGTTGTTGATATAACAGTTTTCTAATATGTTAAATCATGTTAATAGTGGTATGAAATGATAACGACGTCAAAGCATTTATAAATAAAGGATGCCCGACTGGAGTGAAGCCTGTGCCTCAATCAGGTCGAAGAAGTGCTTTTTGATATTCTAGGTACCGCTTTAAGCTATTTAGGGTAATAGAGATAACCAAATATAAATAAGATATTTTAAAGCGAAAGTTTTGAAGCACTTAAGTTTAGCCCGTTCTACATTCTTAACCCCACAATCTTACAATATACGTAAGAACCGTAAAAAAAAATTTGCTTAATTTATAGCCGCTATACAAAGAGGAGCGCGGACCCATCCTTGCCTCACCTTCATTTTGATGGAATGCCGATTACATAGCAAAAACCTTTCTCTGTCCGACAACGAATGTATTACGACATTTTACTTATAGATAAGATTGAAATATGGTCGCTTGTTCTGTACCCCAGATTCCTCGCTACAGAAGTGTCCACTGGTATATTTCGCCCTTTTCGTGCGCATATTTTTTCGTTAAGAGGCACAGCCTTGAGTGTTCTTGGGTGGGTACTGATGTTTACGTTTCGATGACCCTTGTAAGGCTTTAGTATTGGTTGTTAGTGAGGAAGAAGCTGTAGCTGAAAAATTTTCTGCTTCAGATTCACTTTTTAGTGTTCTCTAGTAAAAGGGTGTAAACGGGTCCCTATTACTTAAACTTCGTTGTGCGTACATCCATCCGATTTAAGCCAGGGCGTATCTCAAGAACCATGATAGCTAGACAGTTGAAAATTTCACATATGATATTTCAAATTACCGCTACAAAAAATGTGTTATTTTGCAATATTGGTACGAAATACTTCGTGTGTAATTCTGGCTCGCGCTTGGCCGGTTTTCATTGTATGACAACTAGTATTTAAGATCAGAAAGAACTATACATGAAACCGAAAGTAATGCTTAAAAGAATTTTAAGTTAATACATTGTTATTATTTAATTGCGTAAACAGTTATATTTACATTATAAAACGCCTTGACGTACGAGTAAATTAAAATCAAAACAACGTATTTTTAACACGGCACTCGGGGTTTTTATCGATAATTCCGAAACATCTCTTTGACTATAAAAATCCCAGTACTATTAAAATAATGAATCTGCATATTCAAAAGAACCGATCTCTTTGATATGAAAGTTAATCAAAAATATGTCTTAAAAGCCTACCCAGATTGCTTTATGGCGAGATTATGAACAATTAATATCACTGGTAAATGAGTGGGCTAAAATAGCTCCGTTTTAAGTGTATTTAATTTTTATGAGGAAATTATGTACTGGACAATATGAACTCTAAGGTCATTAATATTAAGTGTGGTCGTGTGTTTTAGAAGGGCGGATATGTTTTAATAGGGAACCAGGTTTTTCAAGGATCGTGTAGATAGAGTTCCTATTACACAATGTACAACAATGCCGTAACGAATAGTAATATCGACATAAATGTGAAATTTTTACTGCAATTCAAGTTTGCGTTTGCAAATAAAATATTACAGTTCATTTATTTATATACTTGCTCCTGTAATATTGTAACGTTTCATCGAAATCCGTTCTGTAGTTTATATATCATGGCGCTTGCAACCGCCTTCAAAAACATATAAAATTCCTTCCCAGATAATTATAAATGTTCGTTTTATATTATTTTGCAATTTTTTGTGTGTCGGGTTTTTGAAGGAGGTTTTTGTTTTTTTCTAATGTGTGTAACCATTACAGTTAATAGTTATTTAACGAATAATAAGTATACAACAAAGATCCCTCCAAATATCCACACCTATACGTGTTATTACAAAAATGAAATATGATAGCCATCGTAAATAAACTTCTATACTTTATTTTACACCCTGGATATTTCTGTGTTTTACTATTTTCATTGCATTGTGGCCGTATAAAAAGACGTAAGTTGTTATTGCGTAAAAGATAAATACACGTTCAAACAAAATCACACTCTCGGTAGACGTAATAAGAGCGTTTACGGTGATGTAGGGTTTAGTGTAGCAATTCCCTGGAATATTATTTAGTTTGGGCCTAGAAATCTTTATGTTTATATTTCCTAAACGGCGTTTGACCGTTTTAGGGTTAAAGTTGCTGTTTTGTTAATATTTTGGTTCACTATAAGCTGGGGTTAACGACTTTACATAATGGTACTCAAGGCACACATAACGTAATAATCCAGGGTTCCATGTAGGAATAACGGTTGAAAAAAAATACTAAAGTGCTTGCGTGCATTTACACTTAAGTCGATTGTTTTATCGTTTTAGTCGTTAGAGATATAAGTTTCGTTTTAAGTCATACTTTTCATATGAGCCTTTATTTGACTGGCTCGGAGGAACAGTGGTTAGTGATCCACGCTCATTATCTACGGTTCCAAGAGTCAAATCAAAGCCAAGGGACAAATATTTGTGTGACGAACATCGGTGTTTGTTTCGTGTCTGGGTGTTATTAAATATATTTGAATATATTCGTGTGTCCACTGTTGATTCAGGTATCCAAAGCACAAATGCTATAGATAATTACTTAATGTGGGATATGATGTTTAATATGACGGCGCGTTCTAGTTTCACAAAACATTTCTAAAAGAATAATTTTAATTTAATTCGTTTTGTTGAATTATTTTTATTATTTTTACATTGTATGAAAATAATTGTAATTTCACATCAATTAACTAGACAAATAATTTCTGTTCATTTAAATGATTAACTAAAGAGGGACTTCTGTCCGCGTGGGCTTGCGAGCTGCGTCATCGCCACCTGCGTAATGGTATAGTGGGGCGACTGCCGCTATAAAAGAGCGCTGCACGGCTCAGTGAGTCAGTCTTACCTGAGGCGTCGCCCTGTTCGTACGCTCGCAATTCCGCATACTCTTTAGTACTTACTGTGTAGAAACTCTGTCCGAAACTTGTATTAAAGTGTGCTTCCCGCCCCATGGATTCGAATGAGCGCAGTCGTGAGCTCGGAAATCCGTCATCAGAAGTCAGGATGAACCAGGAAGCGGAAACTCTCGGTGCGGGTCATGCCAGCCCCTTTATACGCACTGAACGAGACCAGTGGAAGAGTTTGTTGGAATTGCAACACAGAAATGTGCAATTAGTGAAAACAGTGCTTGAACGTCACTTCTTCACGAAAAGAAGGAGCGTCACCTCGTGTTACCCGAGTTCAACCCTGATGATCCAGAGGCAGATGCACGGGCATGGTGCACCACCGTGGACATCTGTATGAAGAAAACCTTTCAAGTGGAAGTCAGTTGATAATACTCCTGAGTCGGGCCTTAAAGGGATCTGCAGCAACATGGCTAGCACAAAATAGTCATGCTGAGGTTACGTGACCAGAATTGAAAGGCCTTTTCTTAGCTCGCTTCTATACGACTGAAATGCAGCCGCTACACTATTCAACGTGCTATCAAGCTACCCAAAGGAGGGCTAGAACATTTCATCGTCCACTTCGCAAGGAACCGATGGTCATCACCTGTTTCGGCTGCGGCAAGCCGGGTCATCTAGCGCCACTGCGCGCATAAGAAGACACCAGGAAACAATAAAGAATCCGAATGGAGAGTGAATATCTGCACCATCAAACCTGCTCTGACCATCTTTACAATCTGGGTGAGAAGTTTTCATTTTGTTTTGATTCTGGTTCTGAATGCTCTTTAATTAGACA
Source organism: Maruca vitrata (assembly GCA_039566165.1). NCBI lineage: Eukaryota > Metazoa > Arthropoda > Insecta > Lepidoptera > Crambidae > Maruca > Maruca vitrata. The sequence continues at coordinate 12,558,350 of CM076928.1, read as the reverse complement.
AACGGTAGCTGTATTCTTTCCCTGTAAAAGAAATTATAACTCTGTCACACTTTTAGGGATAGGAAAATCAAGTCTATATTGCGATACCCAAATTAATGCCACAGTTACAATACAGGGTTATTCGCTTGAACTATTATTTCATGTGGTCCCAGATTCTTCACTAGGAACCAGTATCTTGATAGGACGCGATTTGATTAATTTAGGTTTTTCAGTTGAGATTTTAATATTGCTATAAACATGACTCAAATTGTAGCTCAGTGCGAGTTTGATAAAAAAAAAGTAAAAGATTTCAATAATACCAATTTAGAAATTCCTTTAGACTCATTTACCGACCTAAAACAATTACTCAAAGAATACTCGTATTTCTTTGTTAAAGATTTACCTACAGACAAGGTTAGCTGTCCAAGCTTGAAATAAAACTTATAGATGCCAATCGCACAGTGCAACGACGTCCATACCGTATAAGCTCTAACGAGCGAAATCTAGTACGCGATAAAATAAAAGAACTACTTGATGCAGGTGTAATTCGTGAGAGTTGCTCTCTTTTTGCAAATCCGATATTACTAGTCAAAAAGAAAGAAGGATCTGACCGCTTATGTGTGGATTTTCGCGAATTAAAATAGTAACACCGTTTCTGATGGATATCCCTTACCTTTGATAGAATACATCGTTTAGTTGGTGCTAAATACTTTACTTCATTAGACATGGCTAGTAGCTATCATCAGAGTCCCGTACATCAAGACACGATTGAGAAAACTGTGTTTTGTTACGACGGATGGCCAATTTGAATATGTCAAAATGCCTTTGCCTTTGGACTTAAAAACGCACCATCTGTTTACCAGCGAGCTATTAACAAAGCTCTCGGTAACTTATCCGAAGCATTCGTAATCTGTTAAATTGATGACATCATTATACCATCCCAAACTATTTCAGAGTGTATTTTTCGGTTAAAGTTTGTATTGGAAACCTTGGCTAAATCTGGTTTTTCTCTTAACTTAAAGAAATGTGCTTTTCTTTAAACAGAAATTGATTACCTTGGATATCATGTCTCATCAGGACAAATAAAGCCTAATCCTCGTAAAATAAATGCCTTGTGTCAACTACCACCTCCACAAACAATCACGCAATTAAGGCAATTTATTGGTCTTCTCAAATATCTACACCTCTGTACAGACTCACATCTGGGAAAGGTAATATTAAGTGGACTCCTCAATTTGAAACCATTCGTCGAAAAAATATTTCTGTTCTCACTGACAAACCCGTCCTCACTATGTTTGATCCTCAATATCATATTGAATTGCATACTGATGCTGGTTCTAAAGGCTATGGTGCTATTCTTATACATAAAAAAGTCTGCAAGCCTTACGTGGTTGAGTATTTTAGCAGAAGAACAACCTCTTACGAATCCAAATACCACTCGTATGAACTTGAGACATTAGCCACAGTTAATGCTATAAAACATTTTAAACATTACCCACAGGGTCGTAAGTTTGTAATGTTTATAATGCGTGTTCAAATGCTGTTAAAGCAAAACTAAAACTAAAACCTCTCGTGTACACAGATGGTGGTGTTATCTACAAAGTTTCGATTTCGACATCGAATATAGGCCTGGAAAGCGAATGGAATATGTCGATTTTCTGTCCAAGAATCTTCTTACTCAAACACCTGTAACAAAAATAATTAAAAAAAAACGAGTCAACCTAACTGAAATTTAGTGACAACTGGTTTCAAGCAGAACAACAAAAAGACCCTGAAATAAAATCTATTATATCTAGTTTGCAAACCCATAGTCTTGAATCTGATATTAGTTGTACTCACGAAATTCAACGGGGAATTTTGCATGGAAAATAGAGAGGAACAATCGAAGCGTTTGGTTACCAATTGTTCCCAGGTCATTCAAGTAGGCAGTAATAAATCACGATCATGAAAGTATTATGCACTTAGGATCGGAAAAGACTTTGGAAAAATTGAATTGTCATTAGTGGTTCTCACATATGATTGAATACGTTCGTAAATTTGTTGAAAATTGCATCACCTGTAGGCTGTCTAAATCACATTCTGGCAAAGTATAAGCAGAATTACACCCCATCCCTAAAGTATCCACACCTTGGCATACTATCCATACTGATGTCACTGGGAAACTCAGTGGTAAAAATGACACCACAGATTATGTGTTTGTTATGATTATGCATTCACCAGTACACAATTCTGCATCACGCACTTAATATCGATACGAACAATGCTATTCAGTTTGGCGCCCCTTCTCGCGTCATAGCTGTTCAGCGTAGATGTTTTGCAAACAAAGAATTTTAACAATTTTGCGAGTCCCACAGTATGACGCTTCGTCTCATAGCCACAGGCACTAGTCGAGCCAACGGTCAAGTAGAGCGTGTGATGAGTACATTAAAAAACATTCTCACTGCTGTTGAAGTGGGAAATAATAAGTCGCGGCAAGATGCTTTGCCTGAAGTACAAGTAGCTTTAAACAGTACAATGAACCGCGTAATAAAATCAAGTCCTTTGGAGTTATTAATCGGCAAAGTAGCAAGACCTCTAGACTTATTGACTTTAGATGACGATACTAATACATTTAATATAAATTTAACGGACCTGCGACACTGTGCAGCACAAGTTAAAACAGCGCCATCACCGAAAAGCAAAGGTTTGACGAAACCAAAGCAAAGCTTAGCCGTTTTAAAAATTGAAGATTTTGTCCTTTTAGAAAACCACGACCGGAATCAGAACAAATTGGATCCAAAAGGACAATGAGCAAAAATGTATGGAGCTTGGTCTATTTTTGGAGTTGAGCGGCGGTCTCCGGAATCAGTATTTCTTGCGCGGCACTATTAAACAACACTATTTAAAAAAAATCGTGAGCATATACCGGTTAGTTTAGGAGATATCGAATACTTGTTGCCTTTGTATATTTCGATGATTTAATGTATTTTTTTAATATTCCTATTGTTCCTTTGTAGGACCGTTTAAGGTGATTCAAGTCCTTGAGGGTGACATATATTTGCTAAAGGCTTTGAATTCCAATAGAACGTATAGATATGCACACGACCGACTTTGTAGTGTGCCTGATTGTTGCGTTCGTTGGAATTAAAGGCAAATTTGAAGATATTAGGAAATGCCGTTGACGGCGAGAGTAAGTAATTTGAAGTGAAAAAATCTGTGTGACGAAATCTGTTATACAGTCTGTGTGACAAATAGTCTGTGTGACAAATAGTCTGTGTGACAAAAAGTCTGTGTGACAAATAGTCTGTGTGACAAAAAGTCTGTGTGACAAATAGTCTGTGTGACAAATAGTCTGTGTGACAAATAGTCTGTGTGACAAATAGTCTGTGTGACAAAGAGTCTGTGTGACAAATAGTCTGTGTGACAAATAGTCTGTGTGACAAATGGTCTGTGTGACAAACGGTCTGTGTGACAAATAGTCTGTGTGACAAATGGTCTGTGTGACAAACGGTCTGTGTGACAAACAGTCTGTGTATTCACAACTCTGCGTGACAACATAAGGCCAGAATGGCCGAGCTTGTTTAAGGAAATAACCATACTTTGTACTTTATTTGTTTCCTTTACAGAGTCTGATGTTGAGGAGACACACGAGGACGTGTGAAGGTGCAGGACGGCCGTGACGGCGCGTTCTAGTTTCACAAAACATTTCTAAAAGAATAATTTTAATTTAATTCGTTTTGTTGAATTATTTTTATTATTTTTACATTGTATGAAAATAATTGTAATTTCACATCAATTAACTAGACAAATAATTTCTGTTCATTTAAATGATTAACTAAAGAGGGACTTCTGTCCGCGTGGGCTTGCGAGCTGCGTCATCGCCACCTGCGTAATGGTATAGTGGGGCGACTGCCGCTATAAAAGAGCGCTGCACGGCTCAGTGAGTCAGTCTTACCTGAGGCGTCGCCCTGTTCGTACGCTCGCAATTCCGCATACTCTTTAGTACTTACTGTGTAGAAACTCTGTCCGAAACTTGTATTAAAGTGTGCTTCCCGCCCCATGGATTCGAATGAGCGCAGTCGTGAGCTCGGAAATCCGTCAAATATTTATTTCTTTATTTATTATGCGAAATTTATTCAACGCAATCTTATTTGCTAATGAAACAGTATTTTCAGGGCAAATCAAATCTGTAAGCTTCGTAAAGACTATTAATTAAAGTTGCAGAATAGAATTTCCAGCACAAATATACACAGACATTCTATTCCTTGTAACAAATACAATTCTAGACGCAGTTTTTTTAACAAAACAAAAGTCCATTTGAAAATCCTGTATTTGGATAGCGAAAAAGTATTTTGGTGTAGAGAAATCTGTAAAATTTTGCCCTGTCCGCTGTTTAGTATCAACGAGTAAAATCGCTGATGCTACCAGGGCTGATTAGCCACGCCAATTTGAGCCCTCGCAAGAGCAATGAGAGTTGTACAGAAGGTGAAAGAATGGTAGCAGTAGATGCCTATGCCTATACGTTTCCCTGAAAGTTTACTATCTTTACTTCTTGCTTCTTAGACTTCTTAAAAATCGACACTAATCGAAAGTTATTTTTTTACGCTTAAACCGTAACGTTGTTTAACGTGACATTAGGTGGTATTATTAATCCGAAAATATCTGTACGCACATTTATGTGTGTGTTTACCTATCGGTAACATAAGCCTCTTTTGATATAATTAAATTAATTTTACTCTTTTCCGCCCCGTGCCATTAATTGATCTCATGTTTTCTCTCCCTCCTATAATCTCGGGCTCTTCAGGCGGGGCAGAAACGGCATCTAAGTAGGCCTTTAGGCTCAATAGAGTCTATTGTGTCGACCTCATATATGGCCGTCACGACCACTTACCATCAAGTGAAGTGAGGTCATCATGTCCTCATCCTGAATCCTGAAGTCTTCCCATAAAAAACTCGAAAAAAAAGAACACAATGAAATGCATAGCGTATCTCGGTCCTAAAAATAAAGTATTCCTCTGTATTCGTTTGTTCTGTGGCGGGGGGACCAACGCTTGCTAAGCCATTTTTTCGGCAAACAAAGCTCCGAGCACCGGCTTTGTTCGCCTTTTGGTAATTAAGAGCGACTTTTAATAGATAATACCAACACGACTCTTTGCGATGGATTCATTAGCGCGGACTTCAAAGATTGTATTGATCAACGCGATAAAATATATGGCGGTTCGGAACACGGGTGACTCGCCATTTTATATCTAATTTAACCTTGATGAGGTTACAATTAAGCGTGCATCCTTCAAAGCTACTTTTAATTTATTTTATATTGGCTTTCATTTATTTCTATCGAATTTATTTTGGTCAGGATGTGATTTGTAAAAATCCTTTTCTGGGATCAGTTGGTCAGCTTTAATGATGATTGGCATAGGTTTATAATAAATCATTCTTTAATCATAACAAACTATAAAGTGTATTTTTAAAAGGCTACTAAGCCCCTAATAAATCTATCATACAAGACTGCACCAAATATACCTGAAAGACCGAACAGCTTAATTGATCATGATAATTTTACATTCACAACTAATAATTTTATTTTTAATCATAATGGTAACAAAAGTGATTCTGAAACGTCGTTACCATCAAATAAGGCGTAAACCCGACTCGCACTTCCCCAGCTTTTATCAAAAACAGCATAAAACAATACCGAATCGTCAATAACAATCGATGCCCACCGCCAAATCACTGCCATTAGACCCCGCATTCCACTAAATACGTTCTCCCATTTGGCCGGTTTACTCAGTATACGTGCTACAATGACCCTATTGTATGTTTAAAGCTACTTTCACTTAAGTACATTATTGCTGGGAAGCGTCGATTAGCGTCCAATCTTATTGTGGGGGAAAAAAGGGCAAAAGCAAATCCCATGTTTGCACGTCAGGGCGCTTCGGAGGCTTTGTTGGGCGCGCACTGGCGCCTACGATGCAAGGGTGGACTTTCGAAACTTTTTTTATTTAGGTAGTTTATGTTGTTTGTTTTGGTGTGCATGCCAGATGTTTGTTGCTACTTTGTGACGTTCACGTGAGTGTAAAAGCACGTGGAAGTTCAACTAATCAACGCGCACCTCGCCTTTTTCGGATTTTTATCGGCCGTCTTTTGATCAATTTAGGGCCGATTTTTCAATGGCTAGATAAAACTAATAGGTGATATAAACTATGAGACGACCAAATTATGGACGTTTTATTTCGGAGAGTGAGTGTCAGTAGTGACGTGTCCTTATTTTTGTCGGCTTATAGTTTATTCCTCCGTTAAGTTTTATCTAGCCATTGAAAAATTGTCCCTTACTGAAACATATGCGTCGAATAGTTTCAACTACCGTTTGTTAATTGCCAAGAGTTGGTCAACTACCCCGAAAGTGGATCATGACATATAAAATATATAAATGTGGATTGGGTCAAGGACCATAATAAAAGTATTTGCTTAGCCACGCCAACGAACATGTCATGTTTTCAGAACTCTTGTTCCAAAAACTTAAAAAGCTCTTAAAAGATTTGTGTGATAGTCATACATTAATATTCATTCAATTCTACGGTCACACTCTACAGATAATAATGCTTTCTATTACATCTTTATGCGCACAGTAAAATACGAACTTTAAAAGTTTCCTACTTCTCCTGATAGTAAGCAGTGTGCACTAATATAGTGTGCATATATTTTTATAGCTCGGCAAGAAGTGTGCGGAGCGCGGCGCGTAATGCCCAATTAATGTTACGCCGCTCCTGGCCGCAAATTACGTCGAGCCGCCGTAAACTGTGAACAATACATTATGAGCTTTATGAGTACAGACGTAAGATCCACTTTGGACAGACAATGGAAATAATGCAGCTGAATCGAGTTGGTTTATTGAGAAGTGAGTAATGGTATCAACGATGCTCTTTCAGTATGAAACAATTGCTAAAGGCATGTTAGTGAAAATCCGAAAGGGAAAATGGTTAAATCAACAAAAATAATTTTTACTAACTGGGGGTACAAGATGTGAGTAATTCTTTATTTAATCTATTTTTATACTTATACGCCATTTATGTTTAACAAGCTGTGCCAGGGACTTCGCCGCGTTCTGCCCCGTCTTTACACATTTTCCATTATTTATTTGCTCCTATTTGTTTTTTTTTAAATACTACACAACATCATATACATTGATCTGATCCTGTGGTAAGAAGCTTAAGCACTTGTGTTACGAAAATCAGGATCTACAGCGTATACATAAATAAACTTAAACATATTTAATAATATACCCAGACACGGAAAAAACACCGTTGTTCGTTACACAAATATTTGTCCCGAGTGGGAATCGAACCCACGACTCTTGGAACCTTAAGTTATGAACCTGAGTCACTAACCACTGTTCCACCGAGCCAGTCAAAGTAGTTGCAGCGTAATGTTATATAGCCTAAAGCTGAAATGTGAAAGATTAATATAAATAAAAATGTGATACCTAATAAACTGACTTCTTTAGAATCAGCGCGAGCCTTACACCCATAAAGTAAGAAAAGGCCCAAAGAGAAAGAGAAAATGTGCAATTTGTTACAATAAATTATTCGAAATTTAATTAAAATGCATTGTAAAAGTAACATAACACCATGTTAGCGCTGGACCCTCGATAAAACCGCTACGAATTACTGGTTTAATGGCGGCATTAAACGCTTATTATTGTAATAGAGGGCGTAAGACGCGGGGCGAGCGGGGGAATAATTGTGCACGTCGAATAAATAATAATATAATAATACAAATTTTACGTCGAACCGCATTTATCTCGGGCGAACACTCGAGTCCACGCTATGCCGACCTTAGACGCTGAGAACTTAGGAACATTCTTGTATTTATTCTTCTAACCGTTTCTTACCGACAGTAGGGAAAAAATCGCTTCCTTCTGTGCTCTATGTATGTTTACATATGTATTTAAAACTATTCAAAGAATTATGTGGTTTTTTTAATAGAAAGAGCGAATCGATCAATAGGTAGATGCTTAAATGTAAAATATACCCGAGACCTATATTTTGCAGCCATGGTTAAGGTTATGATATACGTTTGGAAATCCCTTGTCCGTACTTTTCATGAGAGATGATGGTTAAAATTCTATTCAGGATGAGAATTTACGTCTATTTTATTTACATACATACATTAAATCACGCCTTTTTCCCAGAGGGGTTGGCAGAGATCACTTCCAGCGGTCCACTTTTCACCTCTGTGGGAAACGTGACGTGACGGGTAGCGGACCACGTCGCCGCCGCCATTCTGCCGTGTGCATTGTTTTAACAAAGTCATTGCGTTTCCACAAGTAGCAAGGATATATGACGGGGGAGGGAAAAGGGGAGGAAGGATACTATCGCCTCGGATGATTTGGACTGAGTCGATAGTAGCTCGAGGAGCCGGGGTCGCTTTCCCGTATACCGTTTACTAACCACCGGACAGATAGTTGTGACTGCTATCCCCTGAATTCTTTTTTCTATTCTATTTGCGTTTACTCCATTTGATACTTGTTTTCTATTATATAAGTACGATTAACCTTACTCAATCATAAAGCGATACAACGCTTTGAATATCAAACCGAGATATCCTCCTGCCTGCATATGCCTGACACCATTGCGCATTGAGAGTGCATCTCTTCGGGTCATAATATTTACCACCACATCCTAATTTACGGTACAATCCTTTAGGTAAATTACCGTACTATTCCGTAAACCCTTGAGTTTATCACGACCGGCGAAAATAGATGCATGGAATATAAACTCGTATTAATTTCCTGTTAGGTCCCCAATGGACGCTCGGCCTGAAGACCCCAAATAGGTTTATTATACTGGCCGGTAAATAGATTATGTATGTAAGGGTAAGCGCTTGTGATAGTGGGAATTAGATATTAAAGTAATCTGCAGGAAGTTAAGGAGCCGCAGTGGTAGTCAGCATGAGTACTTGTATAGTTAGATCGTATAGAGCAATAGCTTTGTACCAGTGATGTATGATGGTGCTATTTCGGATCCGGATATGGATATGGATATTTGTGAAATGTAATACCGGTTTCGGTTACAGTTATGGATATTAAATTATTTCGGATTATCCGATACTTTCGGTTACGGATACGGATATTAGGTTTTCAAGGAAGTGTAAAAGTGAAATACATTGAGCACTAGTAATACCTATTAGTTCGGCCGGACAAAAACAGAAACTTGTCACAACAAGTCGTCTTTAGTCAGACTGCACTATCCAAAACTATCCGAATCCTTTACATCGGATTCGGTTACGTATTGTTCCGGATACGGAGCTCCATAACAACACTGCTATGTATGTGGCAAAGTGTGGGTGAGAATATGCCTCTTTAGAGCTTTAATTATTTTAGCACATTGTAATCTTCAAGGCTCTATTGCTTAGGGTGAAGTTTTTTTTGTAATAGCTTATGCAGTATGAAGTTATACGTGTAAGAAAGTCATCACTGTACGTCACCACCGAGAAGCCCTATATATGTAGGTCACCACCGAATAGCCCGAAACTACCCTAAACTAGGGCGATCAGGCCTTAGTCAACCAACCTGGCCAAGATTTGTTGACTGCACAAAACCTTGGAAATTCTTTGCAGGTGTGCAGTTTTCCTCATATTGATATCCTTCGCCGTAAGAGCGTCTAATAAATTTTCAAAAAAATAGTAACAAACAATATGACTTTCCAATAACAATGTTACTCATCTGATAGCACAACAAGTAGAATAAAAGTTGTAAAGGAATGTAAGTTTACATTTCGAAAAACGCCTGTTTATGTTTCTATCGTCTAAAATTGTAATTTATACCCCTCAATTTGGCGTTCACGTGTTCACCAAAACAAAATAAACTGTCAGTGTTATAAAAAGCCTTACGCGATTCGTGGAAAATAATAATTTCGGAATATTGCTGTAAGGTTATTGTGTGACAAAGGTGTCTGTTCACACAGCAAGTATCGAGTAACCTATTTGCGATCTGACACATGGGAGCTGAAACAAACTTGTGCTCTTTTAATCTGGCTTTATTTATCTGTGCTATGGTATTTTTTTTATTCGAGCTTCCGTACGCGACTTGGTGCCTATGTTGAGTAGTTTATTTGATACGATCTACAATATACGATTCGATAATTATTTAACACTAGTGATCCGTCCTCGCTTCGTTTCGGGTTATCCTTTCTTAGCGGATGCCTACGTAATAATAACATCTACCTGCATGCCAAATTTCAGCCTGATCCGTCCAATAGTTCGGGCTGTGCGTTGATAGATCACTATGTCAGTCAGTCAGTCATCTTTGAGTTATATTTATTTAGATAATACGCGTGCGTTCAACCGCGTGCGTGCTGTTGTATGATTTGGACGACAACGTATTTAGTTTTGGAGCCTAAAGCAAGATTTCTTAACTACGAACCACGTAACACCAGATGTGGGCCTGAAGAATGTGTGTTTTAACACAATCTTTATTTAATCGATAGTGATTAATTTTCGTTGGGTCCGATGAAAGAGACAGTAGCTGTCATTGGGCCAATTATTATAATTCCACGACTATAGTTACGTTAATTGTAAAAGTTTCTGCCGCTGTTACTCTTTTTGCCGCGAGTAAACGTTCTACTTTTTATCCGACTACAGAAAGGCAAAAAAGAGGGTTATGGTTTTGTGAGTGTTGTATTGTTAGTATTGGTGGCATACGACTATGGCTACTATCTTAACATCATTATGATTTGTATTTTATGTAACACATAATGCGTATATCATGTTTTGTACTTTTTAGTGCGCGATATTTCAGTAGTCGAGTTTTAGTTTTGAACTTATTTTTTTTGTATGTTCCTTAGTTTTCGCGGTGGCATCGTAGCGTCCTCTGTTTTTCCATTACCCGGTCAGATCCAAGGAGAATGGCTCCTTTATTTGCTGAATAGTGAATGTTGAGCACTTATCCTTACGGGCTTACTTAAAGAGTAATGTGGACACTTTGCCGGGTCTCCGCCAGCAAAGAGTCGGTGCGTGCGGTCTGCCTTTGGTGCCTAAAGTTTACTTATCTTTGGGAGGAAATCGATATTAAAAAATAATGATAAATTAACGTTTACAGTATACAACCTACTTGTTTTATTTAGTTGTTAGAACTTACAGTATGCATAAGTTGAAAAGAAACAAAGCTCTAAAGCTCTGTAGTTTGTTTTACAAAACGTTTATATTATTGTTTCATAAAAATGTTGGTAAATGTATACTTACATACTTATCCTTAATATCCATAATCCATATAATCCATAATATCCAGAATCCATAATATCCATAAGCCATAATATCCATAATATCCATAATCCATAATGTGTCTGTCTGTCTGTTACGCTTTCACGCATAGAGTACTGAACCGATTTAAACGAAATTTGGCACAGATATTGTCCAGAGCCTGAGAAAGTACAAAGGCTACTTTTTATCCGACTGCGCTATAAAGATGTGATGTTTTACCCGTTAAACATCTCTACGCGGACGATGTCGTCACAGCCCAAACCAATGGACGGATTGAGATGAAATTTGGCATGCATTTCCGACGGGAACGGGAATTAACGGGAATATCCTTTTGAATGAAAAATATTAACTACATAAGTTAGACGCTTGAAATTTGGCATGCAGGTACCATAATAAATTTAAAGCAACTATTGCAAAAGGATATTGTAAAATTCCCACGGGAACGGGGGTAATAGGGAAAAAACTTTTGTATGAAAAAATCTAAGCCACGTAAGATAGATGATTGAGATTCGGCATTCAGGTACCCTAATGAACGGAAAGCTTACTTGCAACGCGATATTACAAAATTCCCGGGGGAACGGGAGTTATTGGGAAACAACTTCTGTATGTAAAATCCTGTAGTCCACGCGAACGAAGTCACGGGCACAGCTAGTTTAAATATAAATTGCCTTCAACTGAATTTAAGTTAGTTTATTTGTTTTATTCAACCGTCAGAAGTGTAGGTATAATGTTGTAATTCTAAAGTTTACTTATGATAATTGATGAAACCGTTTAGTACATAATAGGCTAGTAAATGACATGCTCTTTCTAAATATAAAGTGATTGAACTAATTAACAGATACAAAAACTAAAATTCTAGTACTATTAACTTAAGATCTTCCATCTTGTTGTTGTCTTGTGCAAGTTGAAACTAAGTAGTAAGTATTTACTCAACACCGTTTTAGCGTAGGATTTAGGAGAAATTCAGTTTCTATTCGTATAGTATTATTGTTTTAGTACTAATTTAGATGTGTATGACTATCTTAGCCTAATTAATAACTTCAAACGCACAAACGGACACCACTATGAAATAACATACAGCTACCTCTGCAAGCCAGTCATTTTTACAACACAACTCATCTTGGTAACATCTAGCCATGACACATACTCAATCTATTATACAACTATATCCATAACTCAACATATTCAAATAACTAATAACAGACATTGGATTTGCAAAATAAAACAAATCGACTCATATAAACATGATACCTACATTACTTTATTACTTACTAGCGACCCGCCCTCGCTTCGCTTCGGGTATATCTCTATCTCTATATAATATATAGCTGTGCCCGCGACTTCATTCGCGTGGACTACAGGATTTTGATTTTTTTTTAACTTAAAAGTTGTCTACGTTACTCCTTAACAGCAGCTACCTGCCACCATAAACCATTTACTTCGAAATCCCGTCGCCAAAATGACATTACTTTGGAGCAAACATCTAAATCATTAAAACGATTGTTATGGGTAAACTATAAAAGGTAGACATATGCTCTCGCGGACTTTTTTAAAGATAATGTTAAGATGAACAATTCATCCATAGAGCATTTTTGTATAACTTTAATTATATGCTCAGCGCACGCCACGGAAGGCCCCAGAAACGATACTTTCCCCCGTTTTTGGAACATTTTCGGTTACTGCTCCACAACTATAGGACCTAGCGTGATATTATATAGCCTATGTTACTTCTGAATAATGCAGCTTTCTAATGGTGAAAAAATTATTGCAATCGGTCCAGTAGTTTTTGAGTTTATTCATTACAAACATACAAAAATACAAATCTTCCCTCTTTATAATATTAGTGTAGATGTAGATGTAGATTTTCATACATATACATACATTGCTTATTACATTTACCTCATTAAAACAAAATCACAATATGGGTTTCTCTAGCAAATACCAACGTATAATATCTAGAAGTACATTACAACGACAACTGATACTACGTTCGACGCCAACTACCAAATATGGATAGTGAGACCGAACTATTACAAGAATTGGATAGTATAAATAATGTCAAAAGCTTCCACTGTACTACAAATGAACTCACGAATCTTTTTCCGACGGATAAACCTGCGTATTCCATAGCTACCCAAAATATTAGAAGTATTAATAAGAACTACGACGATTTCTCAGTAAGCCTATCATTAGTAAAACAACAAATTGACATTCTAATTCTCACTGAATGCAGACTAAATCCTGATCTCCCATTACCAAATAGACCCGGTTTTTACGTATACAATAGCACGAATAAAGTTACACAAAATGATGGCGTAGTTGTTTACGTAAATGAGAATATAGAACATAACGTTAAAGAGATATTCATAAATGACGCCACTTGCCTAGAAATTTGTCTAATTAATCTTACAATCCTATGTATATATAGATCTCCATCGACATACAACATTGACAACTTCGTAAATGATTTGGATTTACATCTTAAATCTAACAAGTACAGCAAAAACGTTATAGTAACAGGCGACATTAATATAAATATTATTGAAAACCACTCAGATACTCGTAGTCACAAATACCTTGAAATTATGGCACTAAATGGACTGCTGCCTGGTCATCTGCTAAATACTAGAATAAATAGCTGTATAGATCATGTATTTGCAAATCTTGACCCTACTAAGTTCTCAGCATCAATAGCAGTCGTAGAAACTACAACTACCGACCACTATATGTTACTAACCAATATTTATTCAAAAACCGACCTGATAAATAGAAAAAGAACAAAAACATTAACGGACTATGAAGGAGCCGTCAACACCTTGCGAGATCAAAATCTGGATGAACTGAATAAAATAGTAGACCCAAACATTTTATCTACAAAATTAATAGAAATAATTAGTTCCTCCTTAAAGCTAAATACTAAGATAATAAAAATTCCGAGTAATAAGCGAATATTAAAGCCATGGATAACTCCAGGTTTGTTAAAATGCATTAAAAATAGAAATAGGCTACAAAAACAATCACAACAAAATAGAGACAATGAGATACTTACTATAACATACAAAAGATATCGTAATTTCTGCAACAATTTATTAAAGAAACTAAAACGGAAATATAAACAACAGTTACTAAACAAAGCGAAAAACAATAATAAATTGCTCTGGAAAACCATTAGAGATATTACTCACCTTAACAAAAAGAAAAATAATAACCAAGACATCAAACACTTAGCCGATACAAAGGGAAGCTCTGCAAGCCTAATTAATAACCATTTTATAAACGTTGGGAGAACGCTCGCTGAAGACATTATTACTCAACATCAACCTCCAAATACACCGAAATTACCATCATCCTCACAATCTAATACAATTGGAATTATTGACCCTGACTTAAATGAAATCGAATCTATAATTAAAAATCTCAAATCAGATTCTGCCGCCGGTTGGGACAATATACCCACCAAATTTCTTAAATTTGCCTATGCTGAACTTGTTCCCCCAATACTTCATCTATCCTTGCTGTGTCTTGAAAAGGGTGTATTTCCACAATCTCTAAAACAGGCCATTGTTCATCCTATACATAAGAGCGGGGCTAGAGACGATGTCAACAACTATAGACCTATATCTGTCCTAACGGTGATTTCAAAAATAATCGAAAAAGTTATAAATAAGCGACTTTTAAACTATTTGAACAGATATGACATTTTATCAGAAGCCCTGTTTGGTTTCCGAGAGAAAAGAAGCACAGAAGACGCAGTACTAGCACTGACAAGTAATATTGTTCAGCATCTTGATAACCGTAAAAAGGCTATGTGCATATTTTTAGACCTCAAAAAGGCATTTGACACCGTCTCTATCCCCATTCTAATAAACAAACTGGATAGGGTTGGCATTCGTGGACGGTTCTTGCAACTTATATCGAGTTACCTACATGAAAGAACCCAACAGGTCAAAATAGATGAAAATTGCTACAGCTCTCTGAAGTTATGTACACAATATGGCGTCCCACAGGGTAGTGTCCTTGGACCTACCCTGTTTCTAATTTATATAAATGACCTAACCGATACTAACTTGATAAATGGTAAAATAATATCTTATGCCGATGATACAGCTTTGCTTTTTCATGGCAAAACCTGGGACGAAGTTTATAATACAGCCTCCATCGGTCTTCATACTGTTATTAATTGGTTACAGAATAATCTGCTAACTTTAAATACTGGCAAAACAAATTATATAACATTTGCAATCAAAAACTCTCTCCAACCTTCGAATAACTTGCAACTAATTGCCCATTCGTGTTCAAACCCCTGTCCAGCGACTAAATGTAATTGCCAAGCACTGGAAAAGGTTACATTCACCAAATACTTGGGAATATATCTGGACCAACAACTTAACTGGCGCCAACATATAGACATGTGCACGCTCCGTGTCAGAAAGCTATTGTGGCTTTTTAAATACATTAGACACGTCACTGACAAACAACTAATAACTTATATCTATACTACGTTGGTGCAATCTATTATATTATACTGTTTACCGTTATGGGGCGGTTCATCAAAAACGAACATGATTAGAATTGAAAGAGCTCAGCGATCACTCCTTAAGGTGATGACGTTCAAAAAAATCAGTCATGGAACTGCGGATTTATATCAAGACTGTAAAGTATTAGCGGTAAGACAACTGTATATCTTAAAATGCATTCTAAAAATACATAAATCTACTTTTCCTGACCCAAAAACTTTAGCTAAGCGTAACCCCTATTCAGTAATTATGCAACCAAATGTTAGAACTAAATTTGCTAGTGTTCAGTTTAATACCCAATCTAACTATCTTTACAATAAAGTAAATAGGAACCTAAATTTTTACAATAAACATTACTTAGAATGTAAAAAATTGGTAACAAGCTGGCTAAATCAACTTGATTATGATTGTACCGAATTGTTATTAAGGCGTAATAAATAAGTAGGATACCTCTTGTTCGAAGAATTTGTATTGAAAATGTAACTCCGTACAATTGTGTATTTACATTTAGTTTATTATTTATATATTTAAGCTTCATTATATATTTAAAAATGAGAAAGTTAGACTGTACTTTATAATTTTCTGTGATGTTATTTTTTCCTAGTTAGTTTATTTTAGCGGTTAGTTTAATTTTTAAATTTAAGCGTTATTATAATAATAATAATATGTTAGCTGCACTATTTTTACAGACAAGTCATACTGAAGATGACAAATTGTTTTAGGAAGAGCGGTCTCATCCTAATACAGGTTTTTTAAACTTAAAAGGATGAGATCCATACCTACCCTGTAACACCGACTTGTTATAAAATAAATATTTTTGTATTTTTGTATTTTTTGTAGTATTCTTCAGGAAAAATCCTGAAAATGTTTGCTATAGGAATATAATGTTGCTTTTAATTTTGTCATTCGACTTTGACATTCAAGTCAAGTATCGGCCATTTCAAATACTTATATATTTTTATTATGCCTATAGTTTGTGTTCTTTTTTTATTACTAGTAAGTACACGTTATTTGATAAAACTTGCAGATGTAAATTGACGTATAAGTAATTCTAACATCAGTTAGGAAATCCAATTATACCGGCACAAAACACACTAGTGATATTTTTATTTAATTTAAATATAATATTTAGGGTGCGCTAACTTACTAATACCAAATTTTTAAGTACGTTGCAAATAAGTATATTGCGTGCCATAATATTATTTTTTTTCCATTTATATTGTTTTCTAAAGAATAATACTTAAACAAAATGACTGGCTCGGTGGAACAGTGGTTAGTGACCCAGGTTCACTACCTACGGTCCCAAGAGTCGTGGGTTCGATTCCCACTCGGGACAAATATTTGTGTGACGAACATTGGTGTTTGTTCCATGTCTAGGTGTGTTATTAAATATATTTAAGTATATTTGTGTATCCACTGTCGTTTCTGATTTCCGTAACACAAGTGCTATAGCTACTTACCGCGGGTTCAGAACGATGTATGTGATGTTGTGAAATATTTATTAAATATCTATTTAATTAACACTACATAGTTTAAGTAAATGGATACCATTTTGAATAAAACTATGTTTTCGGATTAAACTCACGTAGGTTGTTCCCTAAATAATATGTTTAGAATATCAATACACGCGAGTTTAATCCATAAACATACTTTTTTATTTCAAATCTGTAATGTTCGGGCTTATAATAGACAATACTAAATGAATACCCCGTGTGAAAAATACATGAAAATCAGATCACTGCAAGTTATACATACACAGGCTTACATCCACAAGTCTTCCAAAATTGAACTCAAAATTTCCTTTAGCAAGACGAGTATATAAGCGCGAGGGGTAAAACTTCTAACCCTTTTAAAGAGACATGCTTAGTCTTTGAGCCCTCCCAGACTATCAAAATACTGCGGGTAGGTACAAAATTAATTTAAACTTACTCTGCTTTAAATTTAATTGAGGATTTTTGGCTCCGTTCAGCCGATGTCAGCTGGTGTCGGTTGTCGCCAATTATTCTAATTTGAGTAATTAGTTTTTCGTTCTAAGAACTAGGGGTTGTGAGTAAATGTTGGGTTTGTGTTGTGCAATGTGGTTATTAAGCACTGCAAATATTGGGGTATCTGATATCTCTGTAGCTTTTATAGTTAGTAGCATTAATAATGCTTCAATTTGTTTGCAAGTAACTTTATTTAATCAACTAGCGACTTCGTACGAGTGGACATGGTTTTGACAGCAATGTTTTTAAAAATTATTGGTATATTAAAATTTTTGAGGAAAACGAAGCACTCTGTGCTTGTCTGTGTAAAATATAAACGGCACCGCCTTCAATAACATATAAAATTCATACCTAGATGATTATAAATGTTCGTATTATATTATTTTGTAATTTTGAGTGGGTGGGGTTTTTTTATTTACAATTTATTTTCATCCTTTTTAGTGTCACATTTATTTTCACCCTATTAGTTCGTAGTTTTATTTATGGATAACAAATATTCAGCTACTGTTAATACTTAAAAAAACAATTCTCATAAAGGTTATCTAAAAATAACACAAATTTACTGGCTCAGCGGAACAGTGGTTAGTGACCCTGGCTGATGGTTTGAAGAGTCGAGGGTTCGATTCCCGCTCATGACAAATATGTGTGATGAACATCGGTGTTTGTTCCAGGTCTTGTATTTAAGTATGTATTTATAAATATGTATGTTTGAGTACCAGCTCTGCTTTGTTTGAGGTAAGATGACCGTGTGTGGAAATGTCCCAGACATTTTATTTATTTATAACTCACCATTTGCCTATTTGGCAATTAAAAAAACAGTCAAGTTCAAACTAAATAACATTGAGTAAGGCACCAAAATTGTATCCATGAGTTAAACGTAAATGGCTACAACCTCTTACTTACAATTACAGTCCTAAATATAAAATTGATAGTGGGTAGCCGGCAATTAGGGTTCAACTGAGAAAATCGACCCAGAGTAAATTTAACTCTGCTTCTTAGAAAGCACTATTGGTTGGATCAATTTAACGCGATAGAAAGCCAATCATCCATATTTCTTTGTGAAAAATATGTATTTAGCAATTTATCATAGAATAAATATTCACATTTAATCGGGCTTGACGATTTATGGAGCTAGTGAAATGTAATCGAAACACCGGATAGTCATTATTAGACAGGGATATACACCGTGAAATTTTAGTGGTTGTTTCCCGCAGTAAAATGATTCTATCTTAGTAGTACAATAGATTTGCGCAGTTCTTTTTTGTTAAAATTAACAAATGCCGGTTTTACAAAAGGTTTAACCGAAACTCGAAAGCACGTTCGAACCGCTTTATGACTTAGGGTGTCGAGCTTCTTCAGCTTTAAGCATCGATTTCATGCGGCAAGCAGTACCTGATTACGTCACATCTTATAAAGAACGATAGACGACTCTCATTTTCGAGTTGGAAAATTATTATTTTGAAAATTTGAAAAAAAAACAATTTTTTTTTATCATTTTACCCTGTATGTGTGTTTGTTTGGTTATGTAACTGTATATGTGTGATCAGTATTTTATTTTCTTTTTAATTACCTACTAGCTATGAATATTTTACTTAGTTTTAAAAAAGCGTAATACATATTATTACTTAACTCGAATGTAACCCTAAAGTTCTAAATATTAGTCTTAATGGGTCTACACGCGATATTAGGAGTAGCAAATACACAGCTACTTACTGCCCGACGTTTCGACTGAGTTACACCAATCGTGGTCGTTCGCGACCGCTCGTAATGGAACGCGAAAGTCTAAAATCATACAACCCTAAAGTTCAACACTAACAGCCGTCTCACAGCAGTCCGATTGCCGTTCACAAAAACGTCTTCGATAATTAACTACAGAACCCGAAACTTAGTGAAAGTTAAAAACTACCATGGCAGGTGTTACATGAATTATGCAGGGCGGAGTGAGCGGCCAATCTTTTACTCCATTTGCTATTCCGGGGACGAGAGCCGAAGGGACATTAATTCAGTAATGCTTTCTTTGTACTTGAGATAGATAAGCGATGGCTGTGTGGACGTGTGAGGGACATGGAAATATGGGTGTCCAATCATTATGTCCGCTGGGTGAGGGGAAGGACTCATATTTTTGGGCTTCTTACGGAAAAAAGGAAAAGTCACCCTGATGGGTCTGTCTATCTGTCAAGAACCTTTACGGTATAAACAAAATATCAAATGTTTGTAATTATTTATTTCGACAGATTGGTTAAAAAAAATACAGACGAATTGAGAACCTCCTCCTTTTTTTGAAGTCGGTTAAAAATATTCTTTTTGCTGACTGACTGACTGTCTCGATGGCGTAAGGTATAGTGCCTCTCTTGCGGATTCGATTTCCACTCTGAACAAATATTTGTATGATGATCGTTGGTGTTTGTTTCGTGTCTGGGTGGGTAATTTATTTCTTTAAGGTATCTGTTATCCTTAACACAGGTACTTAAGAAAGTTAGGCTAACAGCTTTGTCCTTTCGAAAAAAAATTATTAAGAAAATTACTTCAAGATCGGACCAAGTATGTAATGTTGTCTGATATGGATTTATTACTTAAAATGAAAATAAGCTTGCCAAAGCTGGTTTTACTATAGTAAAAGAGTACAATTTAGGCAATCTAATCGATGGACGGTTTTAAGCGCTTTATTTACTACTACTTATCTGTATTAATTAACGCATTAAGACTATATACTAGTAGGCTTACACTTAATTAGGTCCGTAGATGAGCTCCCAGGCCTGGTAACGACGGATAATTGATGTGCGGACGGACGGACGGCCCGCGGGACTGAATCAGTTTACGCGAGGTGTGACGTCACACGTGGGCGCCTACGTCACAGCTAGGGTTGCCAACTCATTTTAAAAGAAATAAAGTATATTCTGATCGGTGAAGAATAATAAACAGTATCTTAGGAAAATGAACAGTATTTTAATTTTTAGAGGTTCTCGGCTGCGCTGCTCTGAGTGAGTACCGTCTGCCGGAATAAAAATAAATCTGTGTGAGCGTCCTTCGTGTTTCCATTTCGATCTGAAAACAGTATTTTGTATACTTTTTTTTTGTTCAACAGTAAAAAGTATAATTGAGGGAAAAACAGTATACTACTGTTTAAAACAGTATAGTTGGCAACCCTAGTCACAGCCGTCCTGTAACCATCCGTCAGTTTACCCGATGTCGGGATGGGCAATGATGCTGGCATGAAATAAAGGTTTTATAGAAGTTGGGCAATCGACTCTTCTACTTTAGGAAACTGAAACTGTCCGGGATATTTACCATGTTGTTTTGTTGTAATGAGCGCCCGATATTTCGGCACTATTGCAGGCGCCATGATCACGGGCTTCTATTTTGTTTCTACCACGGAGTATGTGCAAAGAAGATACGCATAGACACTAGATTAGACGCACTAGTTTAGCCGTAGATCCATTTAGTCCAAAAGTCTCTCCAAAAGTCTAACAAGATGACCTCCATCTTGTAACAGTTTTATATAAAAAAAAGCATTTACTGACGCATTAAGGCCTCAAAAGCTAACACTTAATTAGGTTCGTAGATGATAATAATATGATGCATGCCTGGTATAGACGGTTAATTGATGTGCGGAAAGACGGGCGGCCATAAACAGTAGTTAAGTTGTTTAGGCGCTATGATAGATCATACAAGCATACAAACGTGGAAAAAAAAATAACGCTTCCAGTTGGTTGGTTCGTTATACAAGCCGTAGTCGGATACAAAAGTCATGTACCATATCGTACTACCTCAGTCGTGCCTATAACACTCTTTATTCAGCTGTAGCTAATTCTTCTTCCAGTAAACCAGTCTCTGACGTCACTGTATCCCGCGTCCCGTCTGTCTGTCCGTATATCAATTAGCTACGGAGCGAGCTCTCCCCGAGCTGTAATAGAACGCTCGCACACAAACATCGCGAGCTAAGTAGTCTCGAGACGATTGTGTTAGGCCAAATGGTGTTAAATTACTGAGAAATCTCGGCGGTTTCTATACTATGTTATAAGTTGAAATTACCTATATACTCTACTGGGTATAGTATCAGTATAAATAAATACATGTAACTGTCTTGTTGGTATATTAGTAGCAAGTGCTGCGTTAGGACCGAGATATCCCCGGCTCGATTCCGGGGTCGTGCAAAATTTGTGTGAGATTACTCAGCCCGGAGTCAGGAAATTAACGGATGGACGCCCGTGCCTCGGAAAGCACATTAAGCCGGTGGTCCTGCGGCGCAGGACCTGCGCCTGATCTCTCATCGGTCATGACGGATTGCCGTCTTACCTGTAAGGATGGGACCTGGGCGTATGGAAGGAAACAACTGTGTTAAAATAAATTAAAGACACTACAATGTAATAAGAGTAGGATAGATAATATATTGTATATCTCTCTCTCTCTAGTAAAAAGTGTCATGGCGGTTTTTTGTTGATAACAGAACGATTGTGTGCAATATAAATAAATTCATTTCAAGTTAATTACGCTCATATTTTATTTATATTCCATCTGGTTATGGGCCCAGGTCACTAACTAGCTTGGATTAATAAAAAGTGTGGCTAAAGGATTGCAAATACATACTGTAGCGAAAATAGTCAAAAATACCGGCAGCGTGGGTTGACGCCATTTTTGTGGTTAGAACACCGGGAAGGAAAATACTTGTCTACTATCATTGGGCAAGGCAGGAGAGTCTACAGGAAGGTTGTGAAATGGATTCGACACAGGGTGGAAGTGGGCAACAGAACGTCATGAAGCTGGAGGGTTCCAGGAATTGGAATGTTTGGAAGTTCCAAACGTCCGTGTTGCTGCGAGGTCAAGGTCTTTACAAAATCGTGGACGGGACAACAGTAAAACCTGAAGATGATACTCAGCGTTGTACTTGGGAAACCCAGGATGCGCGAGCTCAAACGCTGATAGTTACGAGGATGACGGAAGAAGTCATGTTGCATATCATCTCGTGCGATACTGCGGCGGCTATGTGGAGGAAATTATTAAGCGTGTATGAACAAAAATCCGAGACAAGCATTCACATTGTGCAACAACGCTTTTTCAATTTAAGTTCGAAGAAGGAACAGAGATGTCTGTGTTCCTATCAAAAGTACATGAGATGCAGAATCAGTTAAAACAGCTGGGAGAGAATATGTCTGATAAATTTGTTATCACTAAGGTCCTTATGTCCCTACCAGAAGATTACAAGCATTTCATTTCGGCATGGGAGTCTGCTCCTGATGACAAGCAGACCTATGATAACCTGGTAGCCAGATTATTGATAGAGGAAGAAAGAATTAAAGAAAAAGGCGGGCCAACGCCGTCTACGGCGTTTGTGGCAAAGAAAGTAGATAAAGGAGTGTAAAGTGTTATAAGTGTCACCGACTTGGACATTATCAAAGCGAGTGTCGATATAATAATAACAACAATTTTG
Organism: Maruca vitrata; assembly: GCA_039566165.1. Taxonomy (NCBI): domain Eukaryota; kingdom Metazoa; phylum Arthropoda; class Insecta; order Lepidoptera; family Crambidae; genus Maruca; species Maruca vitrata. The sequence goes on along the minus strand of CM076928.1, from coordinate 12,535,203 downwards.
GTAACTCCAAAGACAATCGTTCAGATTTTAAGTGTTATTTTTGTAATAAACCGGGTCATATAAAGAGCCAGTGCCGGTTTAAAAAGGACAAAGAAAAAGAAAGTAATGCCTTTATAGTCAACAGTGTTTTTGATGAACAGTCACAAAAATCTCAGTGGTTAGTCGACTCGGGTGCAAGCGAGCATATGTGTTGTGATCACAAACTATTCAATTCATACTCGACTGTAAAAGATAAATCGGTAATAGTAGGGAACGGAACGAAAATTGATGTCAAGGGTTGCGGCCAGGTGGCGCTGCAAGTTTGGAATGGGAGTGAATGGATCGACACTACCATTGACAACGTACTTCATGTTCCTGAGTTGAAAACAAACTTATTCTCTGTCAACTGTGCGACAAGCAGAGGTTATGTTATCGTTACGAAAGAGAATAAATGTATGTTTTATAAACAAAACAAGGTAATGGCTATTGCTGAGCGACGTGGAAGCATGTACTATTTGGATTTTCGCTATTTTAATGCATGTATAGCGAACCTTGCTGACGTGTGTTGTGATTTGCGTGAGTGGCATGAAAAATTGGCGCATCAAAACATTGTTTACGTGAAAGATGTTCTGAGGAAAAATAATATTAATATTAAAAATGCCAATATTCAGACATGTGAAAGTTGTCTAAAAGGGAAAATTCACCGACTGCCGTATCCTGTAAGTAACAATGTGACGTCAAGAGTATGCGAAATTATTCACGCCGATACCTGTGGACCTATGGAGAAGCCGTCGATTGGAGGCTCCAGATATTTCGTAGTATTTAAAGATGAATACTCAAAGTACAGGCGAGTGTTCTTTGTGAAAACAAAAGACGAAATTAAATCATGTATAAAGAACTTCATATCGCAGGCTGAAAATGAAACAGGAAATAAAATAAAGATATTTCGAAGTGACAATGGAACCGAGTTTATAAACAAAGAGGTCAGAGAAGTTTTCCAGAACAAGGGGATTATACATCAAACATCAGTAACTTTTACCCCTGAACAGAATGGAGTAGCTGAGCGGGAGAATAGGATTTTAGTGGAAGCGGCTAGAACAATGCTATATGCCAAAGATTTACCTATCAGCTTGTGGGCTGAAAGTGTTAATACAGCTGCCTATGTGATTAATAGAACTGGTAAAAGCTCAATAGAAGGGAAATCTCCATATGAACTGTGGTCAAACAAAAGTTATGATATAAATAACCTCAAAATATTTGGTACGACTGTTTATGTCCACATACCCAAAGAAAAAAGACATAAGTGGGATGCCAAAGGTGAAAAGGGCATTATGGTTGGGTATGGAGAAACAACAAAAGGTTATAGAGTATATTTTCCACAGAAAAATGAAGTTGAGACCAAACGAGACATTGTGTTTGTGAACAACAGTCCAGTCAAGCCAATACAACAATGTGAGACAATCAATTATATAGAGGATAGTGTGGAGGTTCCAGCTACAGTTGAGGTGGGCGCTCAAGTAGAAGATACCAGGGCTGCAGGTATGTCCAGTCCCCAATCACCGACCATGGATGGTGATGACTCTCAGTGCACCACGCAGAGTGATTCTGAGGGTAGTGTATACGAACCTAGTGATAGTGACGAGTGTGGTGAGGTTGTGAGACGTGATGTAGATCCTAAAAACAAGCGTATTAGGAAGCAGACTGTTTTCTATAATTGTAATAATGTAATGTTAGATAACTGTGAGCCAAAAACTTATTGTGAAGCCATGAATAGTCCGGATGCATGTAAATGGCAGGAAGCTATTCAAAGGGAGCTAAAAACTCTTAAAGATAATAATACTTGGAGCATCTGTGACATACCAGATAAAGAAAAAGTTATAAGTAGTAAATGGGTATTTAAAATTAAACGAAATAATAATAATATTCAGTACAAGGCACGTTTGGTGGCCAGAGGGTTTGAACAAAATGATATATTAAATCTAAATGATGTATATGCACCTGTTGCAAAATTGAGTACATTCAGACTATTTTTGGCTATAGCAACTAAATTAAAATTATATGTTTACCAAATGGATGTAACCGGAGCCTTTTTGTATGGGGAAATTAAAGAGAATGTATACATAAGCTTACCAGATGGCGCTTATGACAATGATAAAAATATTGTAAAACTAAACAAATCATTATATGGGCTAAAGAAGTCTCCAAAATATTGGAACGAAAAATTTAACTCTATTATGATTAGGGAAGGTTTTAAACGATCTAAATGTGACCCATGTTTGTACTCTAAATGTAACGATTCAGAACAAACATATGTTCTCTTATATGTTGACGACATGTTGATGTTTGGTAGTAATGAAGAACATATATCAAATTTAAAGTCAATGCTAAACAAAGAATTTGAAATGAAAAGACTTAGGCCTAATTTCAGATTTTTTGGGGATAAATGTAAAAGCAGAATTTAAAAACAAATATTACAGAATTATGTCAAAAGACTTACCTAGAAAATGTGTTAAAAAGATTCCATATGTATGATTGTAAACCCATTTCAACTCCCATGGATCAGAATTTTAATTGTAAAGAGCTTGAAAATGATAAATGTAAAGGCAATATTGAGAATATCTGTAGAGAGATCATTGGGTGTTTAATGTATGCAGCATCAGGCACAAGACCTGATATTTGTGTTGCCGTATCAATATTAAGTAGATATCAAGATTGCGCTAGTAACATGTTATTAATCAACTTAAAAAGGGTTTTGCGATACATTAAACACACATTGAACTATAGATTAGTTTATAAATGTGATGATAGCAAGTTGGTTGGATTTTGTGATGCTGACTGGGGAGGGGACCTTCGAGACAGGAAGTCCACTACTGGTTACTGCTTCATGTATTCAAATTGCCTAATATCTTGGTGCTCTAAGAAGCAAAGTACTGTGAGTCTATCATCAGCAGAATCTGAATATGTGGCAATGAGCATGGCTGGAAGTGAGGCATGCTGGATTGCCAATATGTTATGTGATTTCAATGTGAGTAATGTATGTCCTGCTACCATGTATTGCGATAATCAAGCTGCCATAACGATTGCCAACACAAATAGTGTTAAACGATTAAAGCACATTGATATCAAGTATCATTATATAAGGGAACTGATTGAAAATAAAAAGATATGTATACAATATGTGACAACAAGAGATCAAATTGCTGATATGTTAACGAAGTCCCTCAATGGTAATACACTTTTAAAGTTTGTGAAGCTATGTGGCATGAATATGTAGATTAGTCTTGGTTCAATGGCTTTCTTATTTTCTTTTTGTTGTGTAGGATAAGTGTAAAAAGGGATGGTTAAAACATACACCTTCTTAATTGCCACATAATTTGTTAATTAATGTTATTACATTGACGGGGGGTGTTAAAATAAATTAAAGACACTACAATGTAATAAGAGTAGGATAGATAATATATTGTATATCTCTCTCTCTCTAGTAAAAAGTGTCATGGCGGTTTTTTGTTGATAACAGAACGATTGTGTGCAATATAAATAAATTCATTTCAAGTTAATTACGCTCATATTTTATTTATATTCCATCTAACTGAACCTTTTGATAAGTGGACTATAATGTGTATCGTATTAAGCTTATGCTAACTTATATACTAATAGGCTCTACATGTATGGGTGAGGTGCGCGTCACACACTACACACCAAACTATGAGGGCAAGAGAACAGCGAGTGCACTTGTGTTTGCGCGTATACTTTTGCATTATAATATGTCTTGCGCATTTGATTGATCTCAATTGAGATCGGCCGCCATGACCGTAATATTACACGACGCCTTAAACAAATACATGCATAAGTAGTAGAAAATTTGTTGTATGCTATTCCAGTAACAGAGAAATGACTAAATATTTGCCTTTATGGGTCTACACGCGTTAATAGGAGTAGCAAATTACATAGCTACTTACTGCCCGACGTTTCGACTGGGTTACACCAATCGTGGTCGCGAGCGAACTGGCGCTGCCCGTCTTCGTCTGCCATTGCGGTTGTGAATATCTTGATCCACCCCCGAACCAGCACTAATGTCATTAGTACAGCTACCCACATTAGTCCGACACACAACACTCACTGCATCCGGGTTGATTTTAGACGTAACATTCCGCGGTATGCATTTATTAATCACTGGATTCCATGCCGACGATAATTTAAATCCATCTTCCCTATTGAAATTCTTGTGCTTCTTTATTTCAATAGCTTCTCGCACCATTCTTGTATGATAGTGACGATCTGTGGAGAGGACCTTCGGGTCATGTAGCTCCATCCAGTGATTAGTACCCATGTCTAATAGGTGCTCAGCCACCGCGGACTTGTTCGTTTGTCGATTTTTAACAGCTGCAATATGTTCTTTCACCCTCACGGCTATAGCCCGTTTGGTTTGTCCAATATAAGAACTACCACAACTGCAATCGATTTTATATACACCCGGAGATTGGAAGGGAATTACGTCTTTCGGTGTCCGCAACATTTTAGACATTTTATATAACGGAGTATATACAGTCTTAATGCCACCTATTAGACATGGGTACTAATCACTGGATGGAGCTACATGACCCGAAGGTCCTCTCCACAGATCGTCACTATCATACAAGAATGGTGCGAGAAGCTATTGAAATAAAGAAGCACAAGAATTTCAATAGGGAAGATGGATTTAAATTATCGTCGGCATGGAATCCAGTGATTAATAAGTGCATACCGCGGAATGTTACGTCTAAAATCAACCCGGATGCAGTGAGTGTTGTGTGTCGGACTAATGTGGGTAGCTGTACTAATGACATTAGTGCTGGTTCGGGGGTGGATCAAGATATTCACAACCGCAATGGCAGACGAAGACGGGCAGCGCCAGTTCGCTCGCGACCACGATTGGTGTAACCCAGTCGAAACGTCGGGCAGTAAGTAGCTATGTAATTTGCTACTCCTATTAACGCGTGTAGACCCATAAAGACAAATATTTAGTGTAATGGAACGCGAAAGTCTAAAATCGTACGTAAACAGAGAAATGAGTCTTATTCTTTATTCTGTATACCTCTAACTACTTAGTTTATTCTCCTAACAGTCTTAACAATCAGTTCGAAACTATTTACAATGTTCACCCTTTGTATTATATTATTGGCTGAATTTACCAGGTATAACTCAAAGACTGCGAATATGCATAGCACTTTACTTCCATATTAATGGGCGTTATCTTGCCTTTGTGATTTCCACTAGAAAAAACCCAAAGTTTATATTATAATCGCTGTAATAATCATTGCCTTTACTGATCTAAATGCTAACATTCGATCTTTAGCAATTCCTTTTGTTTCATACAATTCTATTTGGAACTGAAACTTAAAGCTACCTGATAACTGAGCCCTTTATGCCCTTCACAGACTTGTACAATAGCCGCATAATTCCAATACAAACTAAAATAAGATTTAAGGCCAGGCCATTAGTTTCATTAATAGATTTTTTAAATTTTTATGACGTATTAGAGTTTTTATTTATTTATTTCTTTGTACATAAAATTATGTTTTGACAGAAGGTTGAATAAAACAAAATTACTGATTCAAAACATATTGAGGTTACACTAATGTAATAAACAGAGATGATACTAAGACTTCCTTTAACAAATCAAAGGTGATTTGTTGAAGCAAGTCAACGTCTGATTCGTATAAAATTAAAAGTTAGGTATTGGGAGAACTATGACATTGAATTAGTTTAACTTACTTATTTATTTGTTTTCAAGGGAAATTTACAAATTTAACAATAGTAATATTTATAAAAGCAATTGTGGACGCAAACCGTCACTATCAAACTATTCAAGCTCCAGCGATTTTGTATGGTATCGAATCATTCCGTGCCACTCCGCCTTAATTCCATGACGCAGGGCCGGAGGCATTAGCAAAAATAAAATAGGCATTCCACCGCCCCCTGGCGGCAGGAAATGAAAAAGCACTTGTGAGGCGCGTAAAGCGGTATAGTACTAACAAACTGCTTTGTCGGCGGCGCGCCGGAGAACGCTGTAACTGAACGTTTTGGAGTAGATTTTGGTATTTGTTGTGATCAGAATTTCTTGTGCATCGTTTGAAAAACAATTTGAATACTAATAAGTGCTTACTGTTACCCTTTTGTAGAGATGTAACGCAGAGCAGGTCAAGTAATTGAGTTAACTCATTTCACTGCGCTGTTAATGCCTATTTCCACTCTCACTCACATGAAATTATATTGTCACAGACTTTAAATTGAGCGCTCTCAGAAATATACATTTTCAGGTGACTTCCAAAATGATTCAAATTGGCTAAAGTATTTAAGTATTTAAAATAAGGCATTCTTATTAGCGAAGTTTGAAACAAGCAGAAGTTTAATTTCTGGGAAATCGACGTCGTCTTTAAAGTGTAGCTCTAGAATAGCTTTTCTGAATTGGAATTCGCAAAAATCGTTTTCAACGATTCGTCGTTCGATTGTTTTTAATTGTAATGATTCGAATCGAATTATTTTACGATTTGAATCAAGAATATCATCATTCAGCTGTTTTCATGAGCTCGATATCATCAAATCGTATTTCAATTGTTCTCTTGAGCTTTGAACCTCCAGAATCGCGTTTCAACTGTTTCCCTCCGCTTGAGAAAGCATCTTTCCCTCTCGCTACAGCTGTTGAAGCCTGCAGCTGAGACGAGTTTATTATTGTCACTTTGCACCGCCGCGATTCGATTATAACAAAACTATCGAGCTAGAAAAAGTGGTATACCCCCACTTGCCATAATTTCAGTTGCCCGAATTTCATTTGCCATAATATTCAAATGCCCGAATTTCATTTGCCATAATTTCATTTGCCCGAATGTTATGTTTGCCATAAAATACAAGTGACATAATTTTAACTGCCCGAACATCAGATTCCATAATGATTCGAATGCCATACGTATTGTTATCCATATTTTAATTGCAATAATTTATGCAACAGAATTTTCAAACGCCATATATGTCATACTCATTGTTTACTTTATTAGTTACGTGTTAGAAACGTTGTTTCCGTGCCATTACATCATTTCCCACCGAAAAAGCTTGTAAAATAGGTTAAAAGAATGATAAAAAAAATAGGTTAGGTTAGGTTAGAAACATGAAAGACCACGCACGAGCCGAGCGAGCGAAGCGAGCGTGCCGCGGCAGCGGCCGGCGAAGTGCCAGAAAGCCAATCGCTTTTTAGGACAAATATTTGGCGTTAGGAGTATGGCGCTTAAAAATTCTGTTGCATAATATTATTGCAATTAAAAATATGGATAACAATACGTATGGCATTCGAATCATTATGGAATCTGATTTTCGGGCAATTAAAATTATGTCATTTGTATTTTATGGCAAACATAACATTCGGGCAAATGAAATTATGGCAAATGAAATTCGGGCATATGAATATTATGGCATATATCTTTCGGGCAAACAATAGATAACCAGAAAAAGTCCCTTTAACTAATGTTGTTGTTGAATGCTGATTTTCTCATTGCACAACCGACCCGCTTTTCCTCAGAAATCACTTTATCTATTTCAAAAATACTTTATAACCTTCTATGCATACGTGTATAATAGGGTGGGTCAAAAAATTTTTTTTTCAGTTATTGATTTCTAATAGCGAAAATATGTTGTGGTTAGGTGTCATTATAAACCCTTTAAAATATAATTTAATTATTTTAAGTGGAACAGCCCGCGCATCACCGTTGAAATTTTGAAGAAAAACGTTCAAGTACCCACTTTCACACCTTAAGTTACACGTTTGGTATTGGATGTAGTTGAGTGTTTAAATTAGAATCTAATGAAATACACGTTACTTTTGTTATATAAACTGTGTTGTGTGTTAAAATTTGGATTATTCGAGGAAAATTCATTCATAATTTTAGATACTTCATGTGTCAAAGTTACTCATGAAATGTGAATTAAGTAATTTTTGTTTAGAACCTGGAAGTAAATTTTTTCCATCATGCCAAATAGCAGACAGTTATACAAGTGCTCTATATTTGGAACTTTAGAAGATCGATGGCCCCACCGAATAAACGTGTAATAGCCATTGCACAAAAAAAATTTTTTTTGGTATTTCGTTACACTAGCCTCTCCTCTACCTCCCCAATTTTTTTTAGAATTTTTTGATCTTAAACAAGCCTGTAATTGCATTAAAAACCTTTTTTCCACGGAAATAATATATTTTTTTGTCACAAGAATATTATTATAAGTGACTATTACATGCTTCATACTCTCTCTGTTTCACAAGAATAAACGTGTATAAACAGCAAAACGTTTGATATTGTTAGTTCTTTGTTGTTAAGTATAGGCAATATGCGTTTGCACGTTTATTCGTGTATATTTCTTTGGTGCTTTTTTGAGTAATGTGTCTTGCACGAGAAGTAACTTAGCAAATAATTTTGCATTGTTTCTTACCATAATAGATAAGTTTTATAATTTATTCCTATAAATCAAGCACCAGTATTCCATTATTCTTAATAAAATAAGAATTAGAGTAAAAGTGCCTTAACCAAATATAAACGACAATCAATTTTTGCAATAGGGTCTCGCAGGCTAATAATAGATAAGTTTTATAATTTATTGCTATAAATCAAGCATTAGCAGTGTGGTGTCGGCGTAAGAATACAAAGTGTTGAAGTGGAAGCTATGTATGAGGACATTAGTAGGGGCCATACATAGCTCCAAAACACATTTCACTGTTGTAATGGGAGACTTCAATGCAAAGCTGGGCCGTAGAAGCGATGGTGAGCTGAAAGTGGGACGATTTGGATATGAGCATCGGAATCACAGGGGACAGATGCTAGCTGACTTTATGGAGAAAGATGGACTTTTTATGAAGAATTCATTCTTCCGAAAGTCGCCGCACAGAAAATGGACCTGGTTGGGTCCGAACGTCTGAACTAAAAATGAGATAGACTACATCATGACCATTAGGAGACGTCATTTAAATGACGTCTCTATGATCAACAGGATTAAAACCGGAAGTGATCACCGTATCGTTAGAGGCACATTGAATATCAACGTCAAATTGGAAAGAACGCGTCTGGTGAAGTCTGCGCTCCGACCATCGAAGGCATCGAAGGCCAAAACCCCGAGAGCTTTCAGCTTGAACTGTCGAATCGCTTTCAATGGCTGGACAGCTGTTCATCAGTGGAAGATATAAATAGCAGGCTGTAAACTGAAACTGTTCATACGGTACGGTCCAAGTTCTTAAAAACTATCCGACCATACCCGACACCTCATCCTCATCAGGCTAGTCGACGTTTTTTGACGCTGAAAACTTCGGATGAAGCTGAGTCATATAGGCAGCTGAATAGACTGATTAGGAAGTCTCTGCGACATGATTTACGTTCCTTTAATACCCAGCGTATTAAGGAGAACCAACTAAATTAAGCGGAACCAAGGCTCCAAAGTGTTCGCAAGAGACACGTCTATCGGGCAAAGCCAACTGACAAAGCTGAATACTGAAGATGGACGCGTGACGTCAAACAAGTCAGATGTGCTACGGGAGATAGAGAGGTTCTATGGGCAGTTATATACCTCGGTCTGTGCTGAGCCAGCTATTGTGGCGACAGACCCCAGAGCCAAGCTAACCCGACACTATACCGAAGACATCCCGGACATCAGCCTGTACGAGATAAGAATGGCTCTCAAACAACTTAAGAAAAACGAAGACACCGGGTGAGGATGGAATCACTACAGAGCTCCTGAAAGCGGGTGGAACACCGGTACTAAAAGTCCCTCAGAAGCTCTTTTATTTCAACCCGCTCGACGGCAAAACGCCAGAAGCATGGAACAGGGGTGTTGTGGTCTTGTTCTTCAAAAAGGTGACAAAACCTTACTGAAGAACTACCGGCCCATAACACTGCTAAGCCATGTCTACAAGCTGTTCTCTAGAGTCATCACGAATCGTCTCGAACGCAGGCTTGATGACTTCCAGCCTTCCGAACAAGCCGGTTTCCGAAAAGGCTTTAGTACCAAAGAGCACTTACATACTCTGCGGCAGATTATACAGAAGACGGAGGAGTATAATACGGCCACTATGCTTAGCGTTCGTGGACTATGAAAAAGCCTTCGATTCCGTCGAAATTTGGGTGGTTCTTAGATCCCCACAGCGATGCCGTGTAGATTATCGGTACATTGAAGTGTTGAAGTGTTTGTATAACAGCGCCACCATGTCAGTACGAGTACAGGAAAATCGCACGAAGGAAAACCTTACAAAGAGGAGTACGACAGGTAGTTGTCATATCTCCGAAACTGTTTACTGCAGGCTGCTCTGGAGGATTCCTTTAAGCTGCTGGAATGGCAAGAACTTGGTATCAATATTATTGGCAAGGCAAAATACATCACTCACCTTCGATTTGCTGATGACATCGTAGTCATGGCCGAGTCGCTGGAAGATCAAGGACAAATGCTCGATGACCTCGATAAAGTTTCCCAACAAGTGGGTCTTAGAATGAACATGGATAAAACAAAAAATATGTTTAATGTTGCACCCACCGTACAAACTGTTGGGAACTTTACTCTCGAAATTGTGGACGAATATATCGACCTCGGACAGGCAATCCGTTTAGGAAAATCAACTTTAGAGAGAGAGGTCAGTAGGCCGATGCAAATCGGCTGGGCAGCGTTCGGGAAACAGCACAACGTGTTCTCGTCCAAAATACCTTAGTGTCTCAAGACAAAGGAGTACAACCAATGTGTGTTACCTTTGATGACTTACGGTGCTGAGACGTGGTGCTTCACAAAAGATCTTTTTAGAAGGCTCAATGTCGCGCAGAGAGCTATGGAGAGGGCTATGCTCGGCATTTCTCTACGTGATCGAATCAGAAATGAGGAGATCCGTAGAAAAAACAAACTTGCTGACATAACCCACCAGATTAGCAAACTGAAGTGGCAATGGGCCGGCCACATAGCACGAAGATTGGACGGTCGTTTGGGCCGAAAGATCCTGGAGTGGAGGCCACGTACTGGAAAGCGCAGTGTGGGACGACCACCTACCAGATGGACCGACGACCTGGTGAAAATCGCTGGGTTTTGTTGGAAAGCTTCGGAAGAGGCCTATGCTCAGCAGTGGGCAGCAATGGGCTGAGATGACGACAATTTTATTAAAGATTATGTTGGAATTTATTTAGTTCTCAAAATGCTTATAAAATAAGCTGTTTGTTTTTTTTGTTGATTTTTGCTCAATTTCTATAGTAATGAGAAATATCTCTATGAATGTCAAAGGCTGATTATTATAAAAAATAGTTTCATTGTTATTATTATGATAATAAATAAAAATAATATATAAAAACAAAAGTTTTGTTTATTTTCCCTTTGAAGATTATGCAACATTTTAATATTACATAGCGTGTATTCATAATGTTAATATGCATAACACATTGTTAAGCTAACTTAATGACACGAATATAAATGTAATTTTTATTACCATCCATAGATCACCAAATATTTCTGTAATACAAGCGTGCAAACAATTACAGCCGCCATCAAAAGACGCGTGATTTCCCTAGAATAATAGTGTATCATTGCGTTATGTTCATCAACATCGTTTAAATTCACACGAATAAACGTGTAATGATCTATAACAGTCAACTGACTACTCTAATTTCACTCGAGTAAATGTATAATATGGATTTTCATGATTATTGACTAAATTAACGACTATTCCTTAAAATAAATTATATCAGCTAAAAGATTATTTTTTTATCTTCAATTTCATTATACATTGTTTTAACCTACCTATAATAATACCCGAGATAGTAAGGTTTAAACGTTTTTATTCTCTCCTGTAAAATTGACGTTTTTCACATGCACGTTTATTCGGCGGGGCCATCGATATATGCTAGGATTTCACGCAGTTTGTCACTCCATCGGGCCTAAGGGCCTCCTACACTACGTTTGCCGAGACGTGGTCTCCACTTTAGAACTCGTCTACCCCAGCGGTTGTCGGTTCTACGGCAGATGTGGTCAGCCCACTACCACTGACTTTGGTTCTCTGACGGATCGCCTGATTTCAGATTCGATCCCGTAGAGAAACACCGAGCATAGCTCTTTCTATAGCCCGCTGAGCGACTTTTCACTTGTGGACCAGCCGTGCAGTTAGCGTCCACGTTTCGCCACCATACGTCATGACGGGTAGGACGCACCGATTAAAGACTTTCGTCCTTAGGCCTTGTAGACTTGCAGCAAAGCGAAGTTTTTTTCTATATTTGTTCATGCAAATGAAAGAGTCAGTTGCAACTGTCCCAGAGAAGTCAAAGTTCCTAAAGAAGAACACAATTTTTTGATTGATCAACGGGATAAGAGTAAAATGAGAATCGGCGGCATTGATCGCAATCAAACAAAATGTTTATATATCTTCAAAAAAAATCTGTCCGAAGAGTGCTAATAACCCATTAAAAATGTCAAAAAAGTAGTAGTAGTGATTCTGATACAACTACACAAAAACATAGAGAAGCACTTTTGTACCATCTACCTAAGGAACTATGGATAATAAGAAATGCTTGAATAGTTTACTGGTGTTGTCGCAAATCTGTGGCCGTTATGGAGTATCCGTCAGAAAACTTTGAAGATATTCACAAAGGGAACCATAAGGTACAAGCCAGTACTTAATGAAGAGCACGTTTCTATCATTAAAGAACCTGAGTTCATTTATGTAGGGTAGGTATGTGACACCATCAGAAGAAACTGCAAAAACCATTAAGATATCAACAACGCTTTTCTTTTCGCCAAAACATTAAAAACATTAGTACAGATGACCTCCTGGCTATTGGATGCGATGAATAGTTACAACTACGGGTAAACTTAGTGTCATAATAAGATTATTTGATTGCCAAAATTCGATAGTAGGCACGATTTTTTGTATGAAAAAAAAAGCATGTTAATACGCAATTTTTTTTATAACCTTCTATGTTTTTTGTTTCAAACGTTAATTCATGTCTTTCCCTAAATATTTGTTATGTTACAATTATATTTTAAGAAATTTTAAATAAAGAACTATGAAGTTTAGTAACACGCAAATTTTTCAAAAAATTATAATTTTGAAGTGCATGCGCGGGCTGAAGATGAATGTTAAATTATACTTTTTTTAGCTAAAACTACTTTTTATATTACACTACAACATAATATTACTATTAGAATTTGATTCACAAACTTTTATTTTTTTCCATACTAGAGTGACCCACCCTAGTGTATAAGGCTTTCTATGAAATGATTCTAAACAAGCTGTGTCTGAACTAAATTTAAAATACCTACAAATATCGTTTTTCAATTGTTTTCATGAGCCTGAAACCATAAAATCGAGATTCAACTGTCCTTTTGAGCTTAAAACCGTCAAATAGTTTGTTTTTTTAAACCACCAGAATCGTTATTCAACTGTTTTCTTGAACTTTTAACCCTCAAAATCGTATTTCGACTGTTCTCTTCAGCTTGAAACCGTAAGAATCGTGTTTCGCCTGTTTCCCAGCGCCTGAGAAAGCGTCGCTACCTCTCAATGCAGCAGTGCAGCCGAGATGTGTTTATTATTGTCGACCACCGCGATTCGATTATAACAAAACTATTGAGCTAGAAAAAGTCCCTTTAACTTACGATGTTGTTAAATGCTGATTTTGTCATTGCATAAGCGGCCCGCTTTTCCTCTGAAATCACTTTATCTAATTCAAAAGTACTTTATAAACTTCTATGCAATTAGGTGTATAAGGCTTTCTATGTAATGATTCTGAACGAGCTGTGTCTGAACTAAATTTAAAATACCTACAAATATCGTATTTCAATTGTTTTCATGAGCCTGAAACCATAAAATCGAGATTCAACTGTCTTTTTGAGCTTAAAACCGTCAAATAGTTTATTTTTTTTAAACCACCAGAATCGTTATTCAACTGTTTTGTTGAACTACAACCCTCAAAATCGTATTTCAACTTTTTTCTTTAGCTTTGAACCATAAGAATCGTGTTTCGCCTGTTTCCCAGCGCCTGTGAAAGCGTCGCTACCACTCGATGCAGCGGTGCAGTCGAGATGTGTTTATTATTGTCGACCGCCGCGATTCGATTATAACAAAACTATTGAGCTAGAAAAACTCCCTTTTGACTGCGTTAAACGGTTTGCCGGGACTCTTTGTGCGAATACGTATTTTAATTTGTCCGATTAAGGGAGTGAGTTGACCCAGTGAGATTGGCGATTGGGTATCGATTGGTTAGGTTGGATTCATATTACATCGTTACCTAATTCGTAGCATCGTTGGGTCAAAACGCTTGTAATTGTGTGGATAACTTTGGAATTTAACTCACTACTTAGTATAAAACAAAGTCGCTTATCTGTCCCCATGTATGCTTAGACCTTTGAAATTAAACAAGGGATTTAGTTGGATAGTTTTTATGTAAAATTCATCTGAAGCTAAGCAAGGTCTAGTCATTAGATATTTTATATACTAATGTACCATTAAGATGATGATTTTTGTAATGTAATCAGTTGTCGCAAAATGGTGAAATGGAATATTAATGGTCGGGCAGTAAGTAGCTTTGTATTTGCTACTCCTAATAACGCGTGTAGACCCATAAAGACTAATATTAGGATAAGGGAACGCTAAAGTCTAAAATCTTACATACTAAAATAAAGAAGGAATAGTAAAATTAAGGCAAAAGTACATTATTAGAAGAAACTGCACCAAATATATATTTTGGGTGTGATTATGTATTCAAGTATGTATTTATAAATATATATTTATTTGTATTTGTATTATATATATGTATATAAAACTCTGACGCCCATAGTACAAGCTCTGCTTAGTTTGGGGTCAGGTGACCGTGTGTAGAAATGTCCCAGATATATTTTTATTAACTTATTTCTTTTTTCATTGCACCACCAGGTTTTATTTACACTTAAAGGAAATAAATCAAAACACTAAATCGGCCCCAATAAAGCATAACCCAAACAATAAGAATTTTCTTACAGAAACAACTCAAGTGAAATCGAGTTCAGTCCAACTTATACTTGAGAAGTTGGTTTAATAACAAATTCATGTAGGTTTGGATCAACAACGACCCAATATCTAGATAAAGTTTAATAGCGATTGAGTTTTGGTACATTGTTAGTTTGTTAGCTTTTCGCCCGAATCGGCCGCTGTGGACTCTTAGTTTCTCTAAGGTGATGCCTAGAATTCGTAATCATTGTTGAGTAAAGTTGAGCGAAAAAAAAAAAATGGAACAATTATAGAGATCTGTTGTCCGTCCAAAACTTTTTCAGGAACGCATTGAGATCATCTGCACCATCAGCCCAAATACATGCCCAATACTGGGGCACGGGCCTACCCTATACCTTCTAGGGCGATAAGTCAACCACGCTGGCCAAGCGCGGGGTCCCTAACGATGTTTTCCTTTACCGTTAAAGCGTCGAATAGTCGTACATATCAATTTAAAATTTGAAAAAACACAGTGGCACGTGGCGGGGTTTGACTGACGACTTCTTGCATGGCAAGCGACAAAATTAACGCTTGCTGATCCTTTTACGCATTTATATATCAATTTGAAATATACCCATCATCATCATCAGCCCATGTACGTCTCCATAGATGGAGCACGAGCCTAAACTAACATTATCAGGTTTTAGTCAAATATACTATCAAATGAAAATGACGTAGTGCTACAGTCTATCCTCTCCTTTTTGCAACACCAATCATGGGTGCGATTTGGGTCGCAGCTACGAAGAGCATAATAGGCGGAAACTATCGGCTCGAAATTAGAGCATAAAAAAGAAGTGACGTCACTGACGGCTGTAGAGCGATCGCTTCTGACGGGTCTATTACGATAAAAGTCGATGTTCCCATCCGGCTATTGACATGGCTCCATCTAAAGTCGCGGGCGATATGTTGCGTGCACGCAATTTAATTAAAAAGACGTGTGGCACTCGGGGACTGCCGCGGTGTAGCTATTGCATAGCATCGTCCGATTTCGGAGCAGCTCGTCTCGATTCGTGCGAGTTTCGTAGAGTCGTACAATACGTCTAACCGCACGCACACAAACACCGTGCCGAAGTCTACCGAACTGAAACGACGTTAGACGATTGTGAGGTTTTTTTCGTTACGGAATTTCTTGGTTCGGTCGCCGCGCTCAAAGCCCGCGATAAAAGCTATGCAATAGCTTAAAAGAAGTTATGCGGTTAAGAAAACAATTCACAACTAACAAAGGACAAATGTCAAATATATGGCAATCAAAAAGTGACTCTGGATAAGAATCTGACAACTCAGTACTAAGGAGAAACTTTGAAGATATGGCAATAAAAATGACTTATTTCCAGACTAACAACGCTTGGAGTAGCTTTCTCATCACCAAAGAATTTGCGAGGAGCTGGTGGCTCTTAACTTAAACATACACAATTTAATAGGCATCTAAAAACTGTTTTAGTAAGAATGGTGAAAAATTGAATCTTTTAAGAGTGATATTACTCTTTTTTTTTTCTGTATTTTTTTTATGCAATAAAGAAACTATTTCTGTCTCAACTCAACTGAATTTGAAACAAATGTAATATAAGCAATACACGTAAAAAATAAAATGCCAATATATCCGAAGCTATTATTAGTACGACGCAATTTTGTGGTTCGAATAAAAACGAAGAAATCTTAAGTAAAATGGACACAAGTAATTTTCGAAGTAAAGCCGACCGTTCCATTATAGTTTTTGATTTTATTTTGTAGTAGAACCAGTGAACGTGACCTGTATTTTGTGAGCACTTAATAAAGTTTGAAGTAGCGTCTAAGCGATTATTTTATTCTATAAATTATACTTACGTATGATACTTGATATATGTTTCCATGCTGCTCAACCAAATTTCCATATGAAATAGGTTCACTTATTCAAAAAGGAAAGTAAGAAATATTTGTGACATTTATTGGTAATTTGAATCGAATGAATAACATAGGTTAGCGAGAAATAGCATTATTAGATACTGTTTACTTTAACAAATCTTACCAGCGAAGCAAGTTCACTTTAATTTGTGTTGTAAATCGAAATCGTGAATGTGTGATGAGCTGGATTCAATATCCAGTGCTGATAATGTACACAGTCTAGACAGGATAACTGTTATTTGTTTTTCAATAAACTGTATTGTATATTGGCGATCAGTCTTTAGCGCATTTTTGCCACACTTGCCGTCTATTCGATTGTCACGGTGGTCCCAGTTATAAATCAACGATATCTATTTACAATGTGGTTTTCATAGAACAAAAAAAAGACATTAAATCAGATACAAATACAAATATCCAAAGGTATTATGAAAATGGTCAATGTTGAGTGGTGTGTTCGTCGATAAAGCTAAAATTACTGGCTGATTGGCTTTGCAGCCATAGTCGGGTGAAAAGAATAACGAATTTATCGCACACCCCTAGAATATGAGTCTCGCTGTCAATCTGACTAATCTTGATGGATTCCCGTCGCCGCTCTATGATTGGCTGCGTTGTCGCGGACGGACGGAGTAATCGCGTTTTTG
Organism: Maruca vitrata; assembly: GCA_039566165.1. Taxonomy (NCBI): domain Eukaryota; kingdom Metazoa; phylum Arthropoda; class Insecta; order Lepidoptera; family Crambidae; genus Maruca; species Maruca vitrata. The sequence continues at coordinate 12,517,704 of CM076928.1, read as the reverse complement.
CTATGACAGTACCTATCTCGGTTGACGTTTAGATTTAGATTTTCAGAGCGCTGTTATGTGACGGAAACGGTATAGCCGATGTGATAAATTGCAGTTGTGGTTCTATTTGTGGCGTTAACTTATACTGTTCAATTGTGTTCGAATTGGGGACTAACAGTATATTTAATGAACTCTCTATGATGTTCTGTCTACTGCACTTATTGTATCATAGTATTGACGCTTATTAATACAATACCCCTTGCACTATAACATATTTAGATATGCGATATTTAACTCATTAATACATTTACGACAAATATAGAATGAAATATGATAGAGGTTTATTCGAAATTGGTCAGCTTAAAAAATACAGCGAATCAACGCATCGCGCTGTACCCAAACATTTTGTTATTCTACAAAGTGCCCGTAAGAATAAATAAGTTAGCAACTTATTAACCTACGGAACTTCGTTAATGAGACGTAATTACAATCAAGTAATTTGTCAAAGCGACCTAATTTGGCGGAACTTCAAAGTAAAACAAAATGGCATCCGAATAAAGTTTGTTTGTGGGAAAAATTGGGACAAGTGGACGGACCCGCCGTTCCTTTGCGTATTAAGAGACAACCTTCCGACGAGCTCGACTCTATTGTTTATTTTTTTTATTTAAGTGGTCGGAGAAATTAAGTGTTCAAAGAAAACCATTCAGCTAGTGTAAGGTTCGGAGTTTATTGAGGAAATGTGATGATAATAATCGTTTTCGATCGCACGTTTGATTATTTCATTGCGAAATCATTTTTTTCAAATCTTGTCTTAGCTAAGAAAGTGGTCACATCATTATCAGTCATACCACCACAATATACAAGACTCAAGTCCAGTCTGTCAACATGATTAAACTACAACTGCACACTATAATGGAAAGATCAGAATTGTTAAATAGAAAACCATATTCTAGGTCCAAAAACAATTTTTCTTTTTATTTAATACAGAAATCTAAGTTGTGTTGTTCATAAGAGCCTCAGTTAATACTGAACTGTACTTAACCTTTTATCAGATCATTACCGCCGTTAACTCTCCGCCAGATTACAGCAAACCTAAGTGATCCCAAGTTGTTAATATGGGATAGAGACAAGCCGACCCGGACTCGGATACTCAAAAAGGACGAATCCCGCGTCTGTATTTATGCGCCGTAGTTTCTTTTTCAATTTGGCCAGAGGGCGTTCGTTAAAAATTCAAAAGGGGCCGTCGCATACCGCGGCCTATGAATCCGTGTGCCGGTACACGGTTCGGCTTCCGATTGCTTGCGCAACGTACGGTTTTGTACTTCCTGTTTTTGTGTTTACTTCATACGCGAATCAAATGAAAACAGGAATGCTGAGGATTCCGTCTCCGGTCTTAGTCTGTGATGTGTAGCTTGTAAATAGCGGCCTTCTGGTACGCTTTTACGCTGCAAACGATTTTATCCGTTTTTTCTCGTGCCGTTTACGTTATGACGTTTTTTTTATTTGTGGTGTTTAATAATGCGTAGCTTAGCTTTACAGTATCTATTGAGGGATAATGCAAACAAGATAACTCTATCTATATGCGAATGAATTTGAAGAACTTTTCTTGAATGTACCATGTTTCAGAGTTCATAAAGCATTTTTCAAGAACTGATCTTAACTAAACATTCTCATTAATTTCCATAGCAAAACATGTAAATCTATCATGACTTGTCGTGAAATTTTAAATATCATATCGCCCAGACATTTATTTAGGACTCGTTACTACTCACTTGCAAAATGTTAGTTTAGGACATGAAATACCGTTTTCCGATGGGCCGTATAATATAAAGCTTAAAAAGAAGTTGTAGATGGAAAATTGTATGTAACAGAATTGTGCCTATCAATATAATTACCCTGGCGGTTCCAAGAGTTCGTTCGTGGGGTTCATGGGTTCGATTCCCGATCGGTACAAGAACTATTGTAATGAACATCGGTGTTTGTTCCGTGTCAGGGTATGATTATGTATTTATAAATATCTATCTATGTATATCAGTCTTTGTAGAAGTTCTGCTTAGTTCGGGGTCATAGTCGTTTGTGGAAATGTCCCATATATTTATTTATTTGTGTATTATGGTTCATACAATCATGATATTGTTATAAATATTAATGTTTTTGTTACGTTTGATTAAAAATGGAGCATAGTATAAAATAGGTGCGAGGTGACAATTAATAATATTCCTTTTGATTAGATCGATGGCGCATTTGTTAGTGCACCTGCCTTTTTCGTCAGGGGCCGTGGTTTCGATCCCCATCCAGAACAAATTGATATACTGAATAATTTTCATACATGGCTGTGCGTTAATCTTTCCATTTGTCATTACTTCTGTTGTTTTTGATATTTGTTACAAGTTATTTTATGGATACTTATTGCAAATCCATCTATTTTGTGAACCACTCCTTTTAACTTGGGTCCGCCTATAATTTTTTTTTTACTGAAAAGACATGGGGCCTATATATTACTCTAAGTTATATAATTTTGGAAGTAAATTTTTTTCTGATGTTTACTTTTTGCTTACCCTGTAAATAACTTTTATTGCTTTTATTTAGATCCTGTAACTATCTCACACTAAAATAAATGTCCTAGAATGATATCAAACGAGTGCACAAGAATAGTTGCAAACAAACCGTATTATTTACCATGCAGTTACTTGATTTGCCCTACTTTGCGCCAAATAACCTCTAACCCCTACCCTAATCGGAATATAACTTATAAACGGAAGCCAGCCTTACGGATGCCAGCGCCAAGACAAATGACTGCTGCGAGCAAACACCCAGTTATTGGAAAGTGAGGGTAACTTTGTTCAGTACGTAATTAACTGAGAAAAAATTGTTAATACGCAAGTCACAGGTTTTTGCTTCCCGGGAGAGGCGGCGGGCGCCTGCGCGGACCTGGACGACGCGGACCAAGTCATGAGGTTCTGGGAAGTATTCGATGTTTGATTTGCAATCTTCCGATTCTCGATAGTACCAGGTAGTAATGTTTATAGGTATGCGAATAGATAGGTACCAGGTAGTAGGTGTGTTTATAGGTAGGTTGTGTAGGTAATTGTTAAAGCTTTTATTAAATAGGCTAACAAGATGACCTCATTCTACCTGTTGGTAAGCGGTAGAGAAATCCACTTATGAGGTCGACAGGCACAATACATACACACACGCACACAGTCACAAATATTGAGGTGTGGTTATCGTCGTATTACTTTAAATTGTCCTTCTCCTTCAGGTCCCTCCTTTTTATCTCTTTGTAAGATGTCTTTTTACTCTACTTTCCAAAAAACTCAAACCTTTGTTTATTCTTCGCAGTATCTAAAAAAACTTTAAACACCGTGACACTTTTTGGTGTTTAGACTAAAACGATGCACGGTAGTTCCGCTAATCGTTTCAGTGCAGGAAATTAAGTTTTACCAGAAACCCCAACACGTGCAGTAGCTAAAACGCTATCTCCCGTCTCTCGGGTCAACCTCGTGCTGGGAGTAAAAGAGGGAGACAGAGCATCACCTCCCAGCTCCTGCCAGAATTATTGCAGTGTTAATCGTTGGATGTGCAATAATTTTAGCGGTAGAAAAACGTGTGAATTCTCTTTAGAACACACAGCTCTTTATTACGCCGTAATTTGTTAAATGGCTGAGATAGTGGAAAAACCGTTACACTTTTTGCTGGCCGTTTATTGGATGTGTTCTCGGAATGTTCGTAGCGGTAAACGTATGAACTACTGGAAATGATTCTGACGGCCACAGTCAAAGGAAGTTGTCAGTTTACATTTCTAAAATATTGTGTTATTTTAGTAAAAGTTTAGTATAAATGTCATAAAGACGATTTATATTTGTATCTGTAAAAGTTTAGCTTATTATGATTGTTGTGATTTGACACAATAATAATCTTATCAAGATAATTATAAATTTTATGTCAGATCTATTCATGTTTTATTTACTCATCACTATATACATAGTATAAAGCAAAGTTCCTTCTCGCGTCTGTCTATATGTAGGTATGCTGAAATCTTTGAAACTACGCGACGGATTTTTATGAGGTATTTAATAGATAGAGGGATTCAAGGTTTTTTAATATTTATTTATTAATTCATTTTATCTTATAAGCTAACAGTACATGACCAAAACGCTTAAAAGACTAATTAAGTTAAATACAAAATAAAAGTATGCCAGATAACACAAAGCAATACAACAATTTGATGATTATGTCAACAATTCATTAATACACAATGCATGTCAATGTCAGTGAAAGTATAGAAATGTCATATAATTAAAATAATAATAAAAAAAATATATAATTAGTCAAAGAAAAATAAAAACTACGGCAGTTATACCAGTACAAAACAGAAATAGAATAATAAATAATGGATTCATATAGCAACAAATTAAATTAGTTAATAACAATGCATGTCAGTAAAAATATAATGTCAAATAGTAAAGATAATAAAATGTAAAAGTAAAATAATAAGTAAAATGTCAAAGTCAAACTAAAAGTACGGGCAGTTATCACTAGTCAATTATATTAGAGCTTTGTAGCACAATAATCGAAAGCTGTCTGCAAAAAGATCAATATTCCAGTCGTGGGCGAGCATATCCCCAATAAGACACAAGGCACGAGTGGTAGGTGCATGCGCAGCGTATCTGGTGCGCTGGTATATACCCGAAGCGAAGCAAGGGCGGGTCACTAGTTATTAATAAAGTGAAAGAAAACCGTAGGCGTGGTTTTTATGGAACGTATACTTAATCATCCCGTTCACCTTTTATCATTTTAACTACCTTTTTCACTAAATTAAAATAATACTTCATTTTTTGCCGTTTGATTGACATGGAACAAAAGTTTCAAAAGTAATTTTGCCCTTAAATGAAAATGGTATTTTATTTAATTTTACAACTAAAAGGCTTAATATGCCGTAAAAATTGTATTCTTTACTGAAGTTTTAATAATTAGTAGTGACAATTTATACTAGATGCGGACTGAAATTTTCAAATAAAAGTATTTTGTAATTAATAGGCATTAGATACCTACTTTATTTTGGTGGTACAGGATATATCTCGTCCAAATCAAATTGAACTCAAAACGTTTTATTAATGTAAATTATTTTTTATTTCTGGGAAATTTAATTTACTGTGGACTTTAGGTACATATACATACGTTCGATACGATTTTATTTTTAAACTTACTACATAATTTTAAAAGCATGTATTTGACGACGAATTCAGGTGCGATTTTCTGGTTAATACAATATATTCAGTGGTGACTTGCTTTGTTGCCACATAACTGCTTTATATTCTGTACTGTACTCATTGCCATCGGTACAATGTCCTTTTGTCCACACTTTACCAATTCACCAAAGGTTTCTTAGAGCATGTTTCATTAGACGAAAGTTCGTTGACTTACGATTAGATATAGACTGAATATAGATTTTTCCAACGACCAAAAATACTGTCTATGAGCTATACCTACATTTATTTCTTATGTTACCTTTGGGCCACTTAATAAGAAAATAAAACGATGAATAGTTTCTAGATACGTTTTCTTTCTTATTTTTTTTATACTAAACCTACAGGTGTCATCTTTATGCTTCAATTAAATACCTGGAATACGAAATATTATATTTTATCCGCTAACAGATTGAATACCTACACAAACAGTTCCATGTAATGAAAAAACAATGTGAGGCTTTGCCATTAACTGGAATTTGTTGATTATCCTCATAATACTGAAATCTATTGGTGGCAATAATAATTATTTGAATTGCGATGATGACCTTATTATGTATATTACCATGCCGATTACTATTTGCAAATAATGAAATAATTATTTTAATATAAATGAAATGATTTTATTATAATATTATCTTCAGTACAATATTTCACAAGCAAACTAGAATTCGATTCTCTAATATAAAAAGGAGATTACATCCAATTGTACGGGGCTATAAAATAAAAAGAATACAAAATACTTATTGTAATGTTAAACCTAAACAGGGTGGCTGCGCGGGGCGGGGTGCTACGGCAGTCGGGCCGCGCGCGTAGTCCGTAGCGCACGCTACGAAGCGCTACGACTACTACGACATCAGACGTGCTACAGGACCGTAATATAATATTACTGTAATCGTGCTGTGCTAAATTATATTATCACTGTGTTTTGTAATTGTGCACAAGTGATGTGTGTGTGGTTTTGTGGATGCAACCTCGTTTTAAGGTAAACGCTTTTTCTTAGTAAGGATGTTGTTTGGTAATTGATTGAGTTTCCGTTCGAGAGGTTTTGAAGGTCGTATTTGATTTTGAGAGGGTTTTCGTTGGGCAAGTTATTTTATAACAACGTTTTTATATTGGAAATCGAGTCATTTTCATACAAGAAATCTTAAATCCGGATCATTTTATCGTATATGACATATTTCCTTTGATCTTAGCGGTAAGCCGCTTAGATGCAAGGGTTTCGTTGGATTCAACTACTATATTACATGTTTTTCGATATAAAAGTAATAAAAGCCTTATAATAAATCGTCAATACAGCCTTATAATAAAAACGGCAATGTGATTCTAATGCTAGTTTAATGTGGCGGTGTGATGGCATCTTTTACTGATAATAATTATATCAGTAAAAGATGCTCCGAGATAAAAGATAGATTTTGTCTTTTATATTTGCGCTATTTTATTCAAGATATGTCTAGTTTGAGGCCTGGTTTGAACCTGGAACTAGACTGGAACCTAATCTTAAGTATAAATCCTTTCAAAGGAAAATGATAAATACCGCAACTATGCAGAAGCACTGTATACTAGGTATGTTACTTTTGAAACAGCATACTAAAAATATTTTTAAATTTAAAAGTTACGAACATTTTTGATGACTACAAACTTCCCAAAAATATTTCAATATACCATTTTTAATTCCGTTGATCTTGATACGTATTTTTCTTTATACAGCATACTGCCCGCAACTAGATTTCTGTGAAGTAAACTGGGATTTTTATCACGAAAAAAACCATATGAACTATACTTCATTGGCAGGAAATAAAAAAGATAATAAATTATTTTTACTTCATAGTACATCTTTTTTTTTTTTTTTTTTTTATAATAGGCAAACAAGATGACCACACTCCGCCTGATGGTAAGCGGTAGTGAGATCCAAATATGAGGTCGACAGGCACAATAGATCATATTGCGCCTGTCGCACTCACCCTGAAGGCCTGCTTAAATGCCGTTTCACGCCCCGCCTGAAGAGCCCGGGATCATAGGAGGGAGGGAAAACATGAGCTGGAAGGGCATTCCATGCCTTAATGGCACGGGGCAGAAATGAAGAGCTGAACCTCTTAGTCCGAGCCACCAGCGACTGCATTGTGTGTGGATGGCAGCGCTGTCCTGCACGTGTCGTTCGGGAGTGGAAAGGGGAGGGAGGGATTAGCTGAAATAATTCAATTTCAGAAAATCACAAATCATTTAGAGAAAAAAACCTTTCGACTATTCTAGTTAAAAAGGCTGATCTAATAACATATTTATGGAGTGATACCGATAGTAAAATATTATATTTACATCTAACTGCAGGCAATGATGGATCGAACCCAAGCCGTCCCTCTTTCAGAATAGGGATTAGAAATATAATAGGGATAATGCATTGAAGCATACATAACTAAGATGATGCTAGTATGCTTATACAGTGGAAATAATGTATTGTACTTGTCCCAAATGTATGAATAGTTATTTGCTCGTGAATTCGGGTTAAAATGTCTCAAAGAATCAAACTGTTCGTACAATTCCAACTTAGTAAGATTGGTTAAGTTAGATACCAGTTTCTTTTTGCGAATTAGACAGAAGCTTTTTACACTACAAACTGAAAAGGGCAATACTTCTTACAAAACCACATAGTACGGATGTGTCGCGAGTACAATTAGATGTTACAGAAACATGAAAACTATTTATGTCAAAATTTATAGTCAAAATATCATGTTTAGGCAAAGAGTGAAGGATATCCTCAACTGAGCTATCCTTAATTTGCTTACAATAACTTTAAATTTTCATTTGTTTCTATATTTTAATACAAGTTCACGCGTTGTTGACTAACACGTAACACTATGTGTACACGAGACAGTTTAGATCTGTAATTTATAAATGTTTTTATGAAAATTAAGTAACGATTGTAACCTATTGTTTATGCCATAATAATAAATATACACCGTGAAATTTTAGTGGTTGTTTTCCCGTGGCAGAACGATTTGCCTTTAGTAATACTATCGAATCATGCAAATTATTCCTCGAAAAAAAAAAATTTTTTTTTTCGATTTTTCAGAATAATAATTTTCCAACTCGAAAACGAGAGAAGCTATCGTTGTTTTTGAAGATGTGACGTATTCAGGTACTGCTTGCCACATGAAATCGATGCTTAAAGCTAAAGAATCTCTACACCCTAAGTCATAAAGCGGTTCGAACGTGCTTTCGAGTTACGGTTAAACCTTTCGTAAATCCGGCATTTATTAATTTTACCAAAAAAGAACTGCACACATCTTTTGTACTACTAAGATAGAATCATTTTACTGCGGGAAAACAACCACTAAAATTTCACGGTGTATACATTGTCTATGTACTTTGTACAGTCATAATATCAATAATATCAGTCTTATCTGTCTTTTTTCGGTGTAGAGCTTATTTATTCTCCATACTAAATTATGCCCATTCGTTTTTGGCACCATGAGGACAGTTTTAAATTTTTACATTTCTGTTTTGTAAATAAAAAGCGCTCATACAAGAAAAAAATCCTAATCAAAGTTGTGTAATTGATAATATTGATTTTAACCGACATCAAAATAAGGAGGAAATTTATGTACAAAATTAAATATTTCTTATGGTAAGGGTCAGAAACATTAATATCTTTCGATATTTATAGGAGAATGAACATGAACTTGTAAAATACATTAATATAAACTTAATAAAATATTGTCATATAAACTTAATAAAATTATTCATCGTGAAATTTTAGTGGTTGTTTCCCCGTAGTAGAACAATTAACCTTTAGTAGTACTATCGAACGTGCTAGTTGTTTCTTAAAAACGGTGTCTTTGTATATTACTAAGTAAAAATTGCATAAATATTCGGTTGATGCATGTGATAAAAATAACAAGAAGCCAAAACTCGAGGGGAAAAACTTTGTCTACTTTGTATGGAAATTCGACGCTTGGAGTTTTCCACATAAACTCAAAACGTTGTGTTTGGAATATTTGAAGCATCGCAAACTTTGGATTTTCTAATTAATAAAAATTGTCACGATTGAGGAGAATTAATAATATCCTAATTAACTTACACACTTCAATTATTTATTCAAGTTTATGACTCTTCTTCATTTTATCGTATGGTTGATGAACAACCTGGTGTCAGAGTTTTTAAACCGCCCGTAGGCCTCTGACATGGCTTCACACACCGTAGAAAAATCTCTCAGGTGTGCTGGTTTCCTCACGATGTTTTCCTTCACCGTTAAAGCGTCGAATGTTGGTACATATGAATTTCAAATTTGAAAAACAGATTGGTACCTGGCGGGGTTTAAACTGGTGACCTCTCGCATAGCAAGCAACAACCTTAACCACTCGGGCATCGACGCTTTTTTACGTTGATACGTTGATTACGTTTATGACTATTTGAGTAAAATGGTCGTGGAAGGAAGAAGTAGTGGGTTCGAACTCTACTAGGTTAAATATGTAAGTTATGAATCCGTGAATAGGTAAGTTGACCCACCCCAAAAGTGCTATAACAAAATATATAGCTAGAATTTTATCTGTTAGTGTTGTACCTTAAAATCGAAGTTAAATTGCTTCGTAAATAAGAGACAAATAGTACAGTAATAACCGAGTAAATAAACTTCAAACTTAAAATATTTAATGTAAATTAAAAAAAAGTCATATACGTCCCCACTGCTGGGGCACGGGCCTACCCTCGACCACGCTGGCCAAGTGCGGGTTGGTCGACTACACAACCTAAGAATTTCTTCGCAGGTGTGCAGGTTTCCTCACGATGTTTTCCTTCACCGTGAAAGCGCCGAATGATGGTACATATGAATTGAAAAAAAATTAAATTCTTGCAATATCTGTTCTTAATGCTATGAAAAACGGAAAAAATTCAGTTGCGTCACTGTAGACCGGAGATTTCAACACCTGTCCTAATAAGCTGTAGGTTAGTGTAATGGTTTCGCACGTCTGGGCGCGATACCTGGAAGGACGGGTGTTCAGATCCCCGGTCGTCAGTGGAGCAATTGTATTTTTCCGTTTTTCAATATATTCTTTAAACATTTATTTGCTTATATCAAGTGTTGGTACATCGTGATGTAGGTAGTTATTGCTCGTGATTTCGTTTGCCTGAAAATATCTGAAATAATATTATATGTGAAATTATCTATGTATTTAGTGCAGTCATATATTAATCATATCACAGATTAAACTACGTTTATGGCAATTTTCACATTTTTTAGTTTTGAGTTTATTTATTCTCGATACTAACCAACTGAGTTAAATTAAATACCTGCATCTCTACTATTAAAAAGGAAAATTATCAAGCAAGATAGAATTCTCAAGGTACAAAGGTAAAGGTATATGTCCCTATTCCGTACCACATGCAATCTTATGTCAATTACGAAGCTATTACTGTGCTAAGCCTCTTAGAGGATTCCTTTATGATTTATGCTCAAGCGTGAAATGCGAAATCTATTGCCTTAAATAATCCTAATTACCCAGCAAAGGGAATCAACTAAACGGCTCACAGAATCACCAATTAACAGTCCCTTAGTGCTAAGGTATAGTTTGTAAATAAAATTGAATAAATGACCTAGATATTCGAGCTTTGGAAGTTGTTATCTTTTTAAATTAAATAATAACATCAGTCTATGCGTGAAGTTTAAATGGACCTGCGTAAATGGAATTATTATCAGTAACAAAAGTATTAAGATATCTGCTAGCTATTGAGTTCTTGTTCTAAAATGTTTTAACTAACTTACTATTAATTTGCTAGCCATACGTAATTGGAGAGTCGGTACTATCATCAGACTAGATAGAATTAGGACTTTGTTGAATTATATTTGCTTTTACGTTTAACTTTACCAGTACTTTTTTATTGAGGAAGAAATGTATTCATATAGTCTTTAAAAAAAATACATATTTGCTTGTTTAAAAAAACGCGATATACAACAATAAAAAGTGCCGTGTTCTGAACTCGGTATAATATATTACCTTCACCGTATCCACCGTGGACGTTCGAGACACAAGAGGAGCCAAATGACCTACATACTGTCCTAGGTATTAGCAGCTCCATCTCGGATTACACGCCAGATTGTTTCCAGCCGTTCCCTGATTGCCTTTAGGATCCTTTATTTGTCTAGACCCGATCTAGACTTTTGCTAAGTGCGCCCTATTCGTACTTATCTTGAGACCTTGTCTTCAGACTTTCGAGCCTATTCTTTCGTTGATTGTGTTAGCTGTTTACGTTTACAATTGAAAAGGTTCATTTTGGATTCTGTTGCTTCAGCGTTTTCGGCAACTTATGTTGATTTGTTCGATGAATTCGCTTTTTAAGGTCTGCTAATTCTTAATGTTATTTGCGGGGGAATGACCCTCAAGGTCAGACAGTCCATTGAATGTGCAAACATTTCGCAACCAACTATGGACTACTTAGATTATGGCCGTCCGTCCATTTACTTTACTTTTGAATTATTTAAAAACGTCTAAAATTGTTTTGCACTCTATCCGGCTATATTAAGAATAGACTGAAATTTGTATCGTGCAGTGTTTGTGGTATCACGTAAAATTTTGTCAACAACCTATAATACAGCCTTAAGTGATTCAGGCCCTAATGACATTAAAAAATATTCCCAAAAAATTTGCGGGAGACAACGAAAAAACGCCGATTAATATAATTATACGCTCAATCTCGGCGAAGTCGAGGTTCCCAGAATGTGAAATTTAAAAATAACTTCCATTACGGAATTGCTAACTAAAACGAGCCGTTTCAATTTGACCAGAGTTTCGTGGATTGAAGACATCAAAGGGAGACGCACAGAAAAGTTGGCCCCTCTTCATTTTCGTTTAAATAATAAATTTCCGTTGGGAACATCTCTTTGTGGTATTCACACCAATATGGATAACACTCAGAATGTGGATGAATAACTTACGAGCATTTTTATGGGACTGTACTGTTGAGACGTTAAAAGTGAACTGTTTCAGGGTTCCGTCGTAAAAAAATCTCGTGTAAATCCCTTTCTGAAGACGGAAAAAAGCTTAAAACTCCTTATATACGTTAGAAACAAATGCTGACTCACACTAGAGCTTTTTGACTGTGATCTCTCTATTGGGATCAGCCTAGTGCGCATGACATTTATGCGCGACTACACGTGTGCGCACAAAACTAAGTGTTACCTTACTCTAATAGTTTGGTGAGCCGGCAATCCGACATGACCGATGAGATACGGGCGCAGGACCACCGGCTTAACGTGTTTCCGAGGTATGGGCGGGCAACTGCCAGCTTCCTAACTACGGGCTAAGTAATTTCTTTATCGAGAACACACAAATTTTGCCCGATACCGGACTCGAACCGAGGACCTTTTGGTCCTTACGCAGCGCTACCTAGCAATAATAGACCAACGAGGCAGTTACTTACTTTGTCTACTGTAGAAAGTAACTGTGTACGACTTTAAATGTACAATTCATAGAATTCACATTATAAATGTATGTTGTGGTTTCACTAAGAAAGTTCTATGTAAACAGTATTTACTTGAAGCGCTACTAATCCAAAGTGTTTTGTGTTGTTCTTTAAGTACTGTAACTCACATGGGTATATCAAATACAGGATAGGAAGTGCCAATGATCAGTGCTACGAAATCTTCCTCAATAGGAATCGTAGCCATTATAACCATTTCTATCTTTCTATTTAAATTCGAAAAGATTTATCGCGTAGCACACGTTATTAAATAGACCGATATGACGCCCTATAGCGCATAGTAATATTTATAGAACGATATATTGCAAATAAAAAAATAAAACATTTTTTTTATTCATTACTATTAATGTTTAGAATATCAATACACGCGAGTTTAATCCGTAAAATTAGTTTTATTTCAAATGTGTGGTGCTCGCGCAAATAAAAATAGACAATACTAAATACGGTAAAGTTAAAATCTAAGGTTGTTTAGTCGAGGAACCCGCACTTGATCAGCGTGGTTGGTTAAAGCCTTACCGCCCTAGTTTAGGGTAGCTCCGTGCCCCAGTAGTGGGAACGTATACGGGCTGATGATGAAGTTTTAAATAGCCAACCTGTACATTAAAGTAAGTACTTGTCAGTCAGTGATTGGCGTTACAAAGAAAGCTTTGTGACGTCATACAACAGTATACAGTACTACGCACGCCACTCACGTCTGTTTAAAAATGCAAATCGATTTAAATGGCGGCGCGAAGTTTTGTAACGTTTATTGGCCGTAAACGACACGATAAACGCTGTGGTGTTGCGGCCACGAGCGCTCACTTGATAGTTCGCGTTTACAGCTGAAAGGTGTACGATTAAGCTAAGGCTTGTAGCTTGGATATGTAGAGCTCGTAACTGGCATGCATGTTTTCTTGTTTTTTTGTCTAGGACTTAATTGCTATTGCATATGATGATTCCGGAAAAAAAAGGTTCAACAGAAATAAGTTCACAGATAAACAAATATGCATTTTAGATAACGTTCGTTCACATTACTAAAAGTGGAGTCACAGCAATTATTAAAGTATGATAATGTATAAAAGTATTGTAACAATGGGATGTACGACGTACACATAACCAAATTTTATTTTATAACAAAATATTTGATACTGTCAAGGACTGCTTAAAATTTTTGATAATAGTCCCGCCCGAGCATTCAAAAACAATGCCAGTTAGCAATCTAAATGCCGTAAACAACTTCTTGCTACTCATCCTATTAACGTCTTCATCCTATTAAGTCCTATCAGTATTTACTCTTCCAATCCACACGCAAAGAACACGATCGATAATCTAACAACCTAAGGAGAATTAGAGCCACCCAGATGCTTAAACATCGAGGATTATCTGTGTGTACCGTTCATACGCAGATAATCCAGAAGCCTCACAATCCGCAGCCGCAGTACATCCACAATATCCAAATACACAGCTTGTAATACTCTTGTCACTCGATACGCGCTTAACCCAGAACACGGATCACGTGTCGGGCGGTAATTATAAAAACGGGATACGAGGGAGAGCGGAATGCTTGTAATTTATTAGAGAAAAGTAATTGTATACCTATTTACGAAATCAGACGAAATGTTTAGTTTTACTAGTGACTTTGTACTAGTGGAGTTAGTAATTGTGATATTTGGGATACTACGCAATAAAATATTATGTGTATTATTAGAATATTTAGTTGCGACACGTTCTTAATCTAGGTACAAAAACAAGACCCTGTAAGCGTGTGTGCAAAACTATGGTATATTCTGATATATTAGCTACATTATTATGTATTATTGTATTCAAAATCCATTTATTCGTTTTTATGTTCATAAATTCTCACTTAGAATTTTAGTAGAACTAAATTTTATGCCGATAGCATAGTGTAAACACTGCAAAAATCCTAATATTATATATTTGCCTTTGATAAATAACTCTTCGTATTTCCAACTACATTGCCTTATTATTATGTTCGTAAAAGACAAGTCCTTATTTCTCTTACGGATAGTGCTTAAGTCTTCACATTGAAGGTAACGTCGTGAAACAACCAGCCACATCATATTCTTCTCACCGAGTCCATAACTGTCGATACCAATATCAAGTAGTAGCCAACAGCTCACTTCGGAAGTATCGCCAGCTATATCGGAAGTGTTGAAACTTGCTAGTAACTTTCACTTATTAAGTTTGTAACAGGGACGCGGCGCCCCGCTTGCCTAAAACTCGTTCACTTACGTACGAAAAAGTACGTACTTGCTTTGTCGAGTGTAGTAAATCGTCACAAACATACACGGTTTTAGTATAGATGTGTTAGAACAATGAGAGTTCTCGATTTGCGCTCACATGCGTGCACAAATGTTTTGTTCACTGCAAATTTTCATGCGTTTTTCTAAAATAAGATCTTGACAGAAATTATTTTAGTAAGTAAATAATAACTTATTTGTTCAGCAGGAGTAGGATATTTTTTATTAGTTAATTTTAAAACTGCATGGAGCTTTAAAAATCTAATTAGGTTTTAATGTCATAATAATTCTTATCCATTCGAAACGTTGGGCAGTAAGTAACTACCTATTCATTACTCCTAATTTCGTGTGTTTCCCTTCAAAAAACATTTTGATGTAATTTTAAACTGTCATGGTTACACACATTAGTGCCGAAATATCGGGAGCTCATTAAAACAAAACAACATGGTAAATATCTCGGACACTTTCAGTTTTCTAATTTTGATGTAATGGTACACACACCGATCATCACACAAATATTTATCCCGAGTGGAAATCGAACCCACGACTATTGGAACCGCCAGGCAGGGTCACTTGCCACTGTTCCTCCAAGCCAGTCAAATAATGCCGTATGTACCTTCATTGAACTCACCTCCCTCTAAACATCCGAATGTGTACCGAGGAACATAGCAACGGTAAAACAATTAGAGGCAACATAATGTGCCACGCGACAGTGTACCCGTTAATAATGCGTCAAAACTGATGGATACAATGAACGGGTGTTACAGTAGGTACGCTTGTTCTAAACAGGATGTATAATATATATACTATATAAATCCTGCTTACAGCTTTATATCTCTATGTACTTATAGATACATATGGATTCATCAGAGCAGTGACGATAAACATCAGTGAGTACCTATATAGATATTATACATTTGCATTGGCTGGTTTCCGTTCACTGATAAGTGAAGGCCCTTCCTTAGAGTTGCTACGGCTATATTTATTTAGTTTACATCCTGCACGGTTTGCTGCATTTCTGTCTTTGATTTAAGATTGCTTTGACTATGAATTACTTATTAAATGAAAAAATAGTAGTGACCTCTGTCTACCCCTCTGGGGAAAAAAGCGTGATTGTATGTATGTATGTATGTAAAATAGTAGAAATTTCAAAACCAGCTACTACTATAAAGGTGCATTATTTATTCATATTATGTATATTACAAAACACGTTCATGGGTACACTTTTGTACTGACTAACAGTCTAATAAGGTATCGGTTGATAAAATACCGATAAAAGTACTTAGCAGGGTCTCTTAGACAATATCTAGGAGTATTTTGAAATATTTCGTTCATTTTACGTGTCATTAGGGGAAGTATCTTCATCAAGATTTATAGAATCCTAACAACCATATTCCGAGGATATAGAGATTTTTATTTTGCATGTTTTAACTGCGCGCTTTATAGTTTCCAACTACACTATTTTCCAAACACTGTTATTTTTAAATTAGAAGTTATTGAACTCTAACCATCGACCTATAGGCGTCTCTACTTCTTTTCACAGGAATCTCTCTAACTCTACAGATGGTTATAAAACCCGAACTTCCGTTCTAAGAGCATCTCGAATATAGTTAACAACGGGTGGCGCAAGTTATTTATATATTAAGACTAATATGTAATGGAACGTGAAAGTCTAAAATCTTCTATAGTTAACAAGTAAGAGATCCCAACCCTCCACACTGTTCTTTGCTCTGCAGTAGTGTAATATACACCCAGAGAAACGCAATATACAGACAGCCGTAACTCCTCGCCTTAATTTGGAGCTGTGTGATGGGACGAAAGGAATTTAATAGCGACCGAAAGCACCTTCGATTGCACCATGTAATTGTAGCGATCTAAGCTGCAAGGTGTTAACTACTGTTTATGCTGATGGAGAGAGCAATGATCTGATCATATATTAGTGCTCGGAAGCCAACACTCACATGTTTTAACGACAGTACTTATCGGCAAGGTAACATAATATCACACATACATTGTTCTGATTCCTAAATAATTCCTTAAACACTTGTGTTACGGATATCATTAACAGCAGTGGTATACAGAAATATGACAACATCCAGACAAAAAAAAAGTCACGGATGTTCGTCACTAAAATATTTGTCCCGGATGGGAATCGAATCTTGAAATAGTAAGCAGCCAGGGTCACTAACCACTGTTCCGCCGAAGCAGTCAGAAGGAGTACGAAAATAAATTCTTACAGCCATTATAATTGCGAAAGTAACTGTGTCTGTATATAGGTCTGTCGTGTCGAACTACTGAATAAATTAATTTGAATTAAATCTGGTACAAAATTTACTTAGAATAAAAAGGATAAGGGCATATTAACCGACTTCGCTACAAGGAAGTGTTTTTTAAGCTCTAAAATATTAAAGGGAGTTGTGGGCGGCAAGCTAGTGTGCTGTTTAATTAAATCTCTATCTATCTACATTTAATTTACATTTATAAATGCTTTTTATTGTTGATAAAGTAATAGATACAACATTTATTGTAGTAACAAAATAAAAATTTAAAAATTCAGCAAAATAAACGTAGAATTTTTTTCATGGTAGCGCAAATTTTGCCACTTATCTATCACGAAATCTCGTAGTTATGGAGTAAGATTTTTGCGACCGAAAGAGTTACGGCTGATTTTACTATCGTCCGATGAGAATAAACGCGGCTTCACTGCGGGATAATTGAACGAAAAGTATGGCGGATCTATTTTATGGAAACCATTAAACAACAATAGGTCTTGAACGAACGACAATGTTTTATCACCTCATCAATTTCTCAATTGGCTTTGACAGAAATAAGCTTCGAAAATGTTAGTTTAAAAATGTGTTTTCTGAAGTATTTACTGTGTCGTGTCTATTTTAAGACCTTTTATACGAGCTGGTTGGATCAAATTACAGTTATTACCGTTGGCTTTACAAGTGTCACGGAATGAGAACGTGGGGAAGGATATGTGACCCACTTTAATGTTCTGTTCTTACAATTAACTTATTTATTTTCAGTTTACTATTTATATCTTGTGTTTTGTGGTTATAATCAATGTACCAACGTTTAATTAATGAACCAGAAAAAAACAATGAAATTTTGTACTAAATATTCGTAAAAAGTGTTCCTTAAAAAAAACGTATAAGTATGAATTTATAAGTGAGTCTGACTTGCAATAACCTAATCTTTACAACAAAAATGTGTAGAGACTGTTCAAGTAATATCTAGGTACTACATCTATGCCGAACACGATTATCAATAAACTGAATAAGAACAAGTACATACACCGAAAACCTTCAAGTCAAAACCACCGTCTCACTCTAACGGGGGTAATTTCGTAAATTTTTAAGGCGGCCAATTTCGGAAGTTTCCGAACGTTAGTCATAGATTAACCGCTGTCGAGCGCCCAACAATTTACCAGTCATAATTAACCTTCCATCGGCGATATTGACGGGTTACCCCTAAAGTCATTTATAACCTTGACTCTCTGTTCTATACAGCTGAAGAATTTGACGATCGTTTTGATGATTGAGTGGCAGTTAAAAGTTTTGAAGTGTTCACAAGTTTTTTCTATCTTGAAAGTAATAGAATGTATTGTCATTCATACTATGGCATAAATTTCGAGATCTATGAAAATAATCTACTTAGTATTACGTTTTAGTAGACCTAACTATGTAGTGAGTAGAAATAAATAATACATAAATCATCATATAGTAGATTGTTCCGATCCTGAAATATGTAATTTAATGTATGTGTGTGTCAGTTAAAATGAATATGAATGTGAATATAATTAACGTAATAAAGAAAATAAAATAGCCACTTCACAAACGACTTTTAGGGCAACCTGAAAATAGCAGTTGGTCATAAAAATCACAGCCACAAACAGTAATTTCAGGTTCAAATGCAGTGTTTTCAAGTTGCCCCTAATCGCTGGCAGGCAATTACGTTTTTTGCACACACAAAACCTCCTTCGGTGCACTCGAGTATGCCACGCACGCCACACATCAAAAATGCAAATCGAATCATTTAAACTGGCACGCAAACTTTTAAACTTTTATTGGTCGTAAACAACGCCATAAATCACTTATTCCCCTACACACGTAGGGTTGTCAGGCGTCCGGATATAACCGGACACAGTTACGGCATGTGAACGAACAATGAGCAAATGACAGTTTGCCTTCTAATATATTTTAAAGCACACGGTTCAGGCAAATGCAGAATCAGAGCGAAATGTTGCAAACTGTGTACATTACGCCGATGTATGGACTCCATTTTGGGGGGAGGCAAACTGGTAGCAAACTGTCAGCCACTCACTTTTCCCCTAATGGGGTCACGCCCTTAGGTTAGTTTAGTATCCGGGTTATGTTAGAGTTTTTACATTTTGTGACAATCTTAATTACGAAGAGGTTTTCTTCATTGACTTAAATAAATATACTCTTTAGTGATGTACGTTTGGGCTCGATTCCCGGAAGAACGGGTGTTCAAATCCCCGAGTCACAGTGGAGCAGGTGATTTTTAAACAGCTAGTGCAAGCCTTTGCCCTTATAATAGTTTAATTTACAAAATCTTTAATAATTCTGGGATATGGCTTTTCTACCCAAATTTCGGGCCAAAGATCGTAATCCGCATACCATGCAGCCAAAATGGTAAGGTTAGTATTGATATGAGCGACGTGGCAGCCCTACACCAACGTATCTCGCTGTGGCGACTCTTGAATGATTATAGCTGTTATTTAATGGTGTCTGAAACTCACCACTACACGCTTATATTACCTTTATAGGGGGAGTCTTATAAAATTTATAGGTTTTGCCAACGATTGTATGGAACGCGAAAATAACCGTTTCCGTTTGGCTTGATGTTGGTTTCTGTTTGTTAACTGACAGATCAGTTTTATTGTTGTTAGTTGGGGTTTTTGTTTAGATAATACAAAAAAAAACAATTTATTTCCAAAGTATGAACAAGGAACATACTAAATAAAAGCGTCAGTTAAACGTAAAGTCACCCACCATCGATACATAATATTATGCTTTCTAGTATTGGTGCCACATATATCCCATTGTTTGTATACTCTGTCAACAATTTTAGGCCAATGTTTTTTGTTTTATGTTTAGTACATATTTTATTTTGTGTTGCTGTTGTAATAAATATTTTTCTAATTTCCAATTTTTTGAGTTGTTTGCTTTGTATTTACTATTTAAATTTTAAGAAGCTTTCTTCTTCTTTTGAGAAGCTTCTTAAAGCTTGTAAGAAGGATCATAATTAGTCCATCCACTGTTCTTTTGATATTTATCTACATGTCTTTCATAGTTATTATGAAATACAAAACAAACAACCAAAAACGTATTTATTTTCGCTTCATACATGTATCCTCCGTCAAAAGAATTCGCAAAGAACGCATACCACAAACAACACGAAGGAACATATTTCATCTCGGACCAAGATATTATCACGTAGCAAACATGTTTGAACTCCAAGGTCAGTACGCGAGTAAGGAGTCCACGAGTAGGTATAACTACTTACTATAACTACTTAGTACGAGGAAAGTCTCGTGAAAGATTCATTCAGAATGGTGTTTTGACGTGCCGCGATGCATTTTTAAA
The DNA here is from genome assembly GCA_039566165.1 of Maruca vitrata. Lineage (NCBI taxonomy): Eukaryota > Metazoa > Arthropoda > Insecta > Lepidoptera > Crambidae > Maruca > Maruca vitrata. The sequence continues at coordinate 12,497,148 of CM076928.1, read as the reverse complement.
ACGGAAATTCTCGCGTTTTATATTCAAGCTCACGAACGGGTGACTTAGGGTAATTATGTTTTAATTGATATTTTATGATTACAAATAGTTTGTGCTGTATTTTCAGTTAGTGCGGCCTTCTTTTTTCTTTGGAAAGGTCTTTAGAAATATGACTGCGACTAACGTAATTTTGCATTTTATGAGCTAGGCTGGTTCAATTTTGACTTGATACTTTGTTTTATATAGGCGGTTTTATAGCATTATTTATATTAAAGTTTTTACGTGTTTATGTGTCATTATAGCTGTAAAAAGTGTCACATAGTAATATGTGTTAAACATAGTTGTATGAATAATAGACCTAGAGTTTAGTCTTAGCATGACGGAATAAGTTCAAATTATAGTTTGCATCTATCAAAGTGAAAGCTTTTATCGCGAGCTAATTGAAGTGTATGCAGAAGTACATACAGGTCTTATATATACGACTGGATCTTAATTACCTTATTAGTTACCCTTTTAAGGTAAAAAATAGGGTCTACACGGGATATTAGGAGTAGCAAAATACATAGCTACTTACTGCCCGACGTTTCAACTAGGTAACACCAACCATGGTCGCGAGTGAACTGGCGCCGCCCGTCTTCGTCTGCCACAGTGGTTGTTAATTAATTTATAAATCCACCCCGAACCAGCACTAATGTCAATTGTACACAAATGTAGGTAGCTGTACCACAGAAAAAACAAAGAATGTGTATTTTTGTAAGAATTTGCCACGGAAAACTTAAAACGTTTTTCCTACAAACTGTTGTATTAACTTACAAACTTCAACTTGCCTCCACCCCTGCAAGTATAGCGGTCCCCTTTCCCTCGGGAAACCGGATCAAAGGAAACATGTCTGGATGCCACCTCGGAAATAAAAGCACTGCAATATTCCCTGTATTTCAATTAACCCCCGTTCCCTTATGTCCTTCCCCGTCCTTGGGACATTAGAACATGTTCCAACTAGTTCTGTCACGCCCCGACTTGTCACGTCGGCGTTCGTATCACGTACCGGGTGATATTATGTGTTTGCTTTATGTGAAATTATGTTGCCGTGTGTGTGCATGTGAAAAAATACAGTTCAGCGGTGTCAGTGGTACTTTTGTCAGTACAAACTAAGATAACTTCATATCAATACCAATATCTGGGAGCACGGCAGTGCCCCCGCCAAGTCAAGTGCGAAGCAAATACTGCCGTACCATCCTTTACTGGAACCATTTCGCCGCATTTTCAGTCCCCTATTTGAGAACCTCTGGATAAGACTAGAACGCAGAAATTTTCATCATCCATTAAGCTATGATACCACACTAAAAATCCAAACGTACCCTTGTGTTCCCTTCAACGGCCTAGTCACACGACACTAAATATAATAATAAAGAAATCTCAGTAAGGAACCTTAGGCTTGGCACGATTTTGTCTAGATTTCATTACTTTTTAGAGATGAGCAAGCTGCTCCATCGAGACTTGGCTGGTTTTTTTACAGGATGTTTTTGGTGGGATTATAATTATGAAACTTACACTGCCTACGTCGCTTGTCACGTAAAAACTATCGAACAGGTAATTTAAATGGTGACATGTGTGTACCTTAGAGAACTGAATATGCCCGGGATATTTACCATGTTGTTTTGTTTTAATGAACGATATTTCAGCACCGTTGCAAGCGTTATGATCACGGGTCAACAGCTGACCCGTAAAACCAGTATTCAGTTGTTTAATGTGTTGATAACCATGAAAGTTTTAAGTTATTTGTGAACCTGTCTACATAATCTCATGCCTACATAATAATATTATTTGCCAACTATCTGTCCGGTGGTTGGTGAACGGTATACGGGTAAGCGACCCCGGCTCCACGAGCTACTATCGACTCAGTCCAAATCATCCGAGGCGATAGTATCCTTCCTCCCCTTTTCCTTCCCCCGTCATATATTTATGCTACTCGTGGGAACGCAATGACCTTGTTAAAACAATGCACAAATCAGAATGGCGGCGAAGTGGTCCACGTTCACGTCCACGCAAGTCACGTTTCCCACAGAGGTGAAAAGTGGATCGCTGGAAGTGATCGTTGCCTACCCCTTTTGGAAAAAGGGCGTGATTTTATGTATGTATGTACATAATATTATTTCACACAAAATAATAGCTGATAGTCTCTTTTAGGCATTCGTTTAGAAGAGTGATGATAATAATTAATCTGTACTTCTTTTTCGGCAAATATTAGAAAATAGTCCCAAAATAAATGAAAAAAAAAAGTTACGCGAATTTTAAATTTCTTATCACATTACCACAAGTCAAAGACCGACCGCGTCCCTCCAGCGCTAGTGATGCAAATCCCGATTATTAATTAGTGATAATTAGGGTCGTTCGAACTTGTCTCGTCACGCCCGGCACATTCCCGGACGTAACGCTCCCGCGTCACGTATTCCGAAAGCCCCCCGCATTCGTGTTTGTTGCCATTCGGAGTGACATTAAAAAGTGCTAAAGGGCAATTAGAGAAAAGTTTGTGAGAGCGCATGGAGCTTAAATATTTGGAGTAACAATTGGGAGTTGTGTGACATTGATATGCTGTAATGTGACACTGGAAAGGTCTACGGCATAGAAATGGCTAAGATTTAACGAAGATGTAGTGGACTTTGGAGTCAGTGTCTGATTAAAGACTGTTTACGTTGAAATGACTGGGACAAAATTAAAAAAAAGATTAGTTTACCTGTCGTACACAATAACAATTCGTATTATTATTTTTTTACGATAACAAATCGATTAGATAAAAAAACTACGATATTATTGGCAAAATATTTATACACGATTTAATTGAGTTTCTTTTGTAATCTGAATAGAAAGCACATCCATTTATACTTTTTTGCTTGGACGGAGTTATATAGTTGATATTATAAAGACATGAGTCACAAAATCAACTTAAAAGAAGTATCAAATTGAGTTCATCGTATCATTTCAATCCCTGTCACTCCAAATCAATTTCGCATCGCATAAATCAGTGAATATCACGCACGAGCCTCTATTCAAAGGAAATTAAAACGCAAATCCGATATAACTAGTAAAGCGGTCCATTAATACGAATCTAGTCCGCGTATCCTGAGCACGCTTCAGCTAACAATATGAATACCCGCTGTATACACATACAGGGTACAGCCTGTATACTATACATCTAGGGTGTCCCTTATATTCTGAAAATTTCCTGTTGTATCTAAGATCGTATAAGGTTGTATCGTTGTAAGTATCGTCGAGAGGATGAGTGAAGACGATTAACGAAGGGTATAAATGGAGATGTCGACAGGGGAAGACCAAGAAAGACCTTTCATGACCAAATGGGTCAAATCCTAAAGAGAGGTCAAATCAAAAGTACCCGTAATCGACGAGCGTGCATGAAGAGGTTGATGGATGTGGATGAAGCGAAAGTAGTGTAACACATGGCAGGAAGTGAACTCTGCCTAAGTGCCTAACCCTCTGGGAAAAAGGCGTAATTTTATGTATTTAAAATTAAACAAAAACTAATTTTGTTTTCAAATCTAATTTTGCATACCCCCTTATATTTCTCTCAATATCATAGCTTATTCGTATGCGGAATTAGATTAATTTTCGATTGTTGGAAACCGTGCTGACTTATCCCTAAATGTAAGAGAATGAAGGTGTGAATTGTATGTAGGTTAATTGAATTAGCATACGAATATTGACAAGAATGTAACGAGGTATGCATTTTTGAAAAAGTTTAATTAACTAACAGGAAATTTTCAGAAAATAAGCGACAATCTAACATACACCCTGTATACTATACGCTGTATACACAAGGTATACCCTGTGGTAGGAACCCGCCTCTACTCGCTTGTAAAGGGTCGAGCCTTCAATAGAACGAGTAACGATTTTATAGAAATGAGGTCGATTTTTGAAGCTATTTTTGGACGGTTTAGTAATGTGATACCTTGTACGAATGAGTACGTAAGTCAGGAATAAAATAAAATTTGGGACGAAATTATGGGCATAGGTCTACTTGGTTTTTTGGGAGATACATTATTGAGATTCCATTAGCATGTCGAATCTTAAACTTTCTTTAATATTAATTGACTGTATTCCTGAGATGAACTTAGTTGAACTAAACGGCAAGTTGGGTAAAAGCACAAATTTAATGAAAAATATTTTAAAAAATATTAATATTAACATGTAAGCGTACAAGAATCTACCATAAACGTACGGAATCTACCATAAACGTACGGAAAAAATACCTTGAATATAATAATAAACATATATGTTGCGATAGTTAGCTTAGCCACTAACGTGTTGTCACGATCATCACGATGTTTTCCTTCACCCTACCTTCACATACAAAGAAATTCTAAGGTTGTGTAGTCGACCAACCCGGAATTGGCCAGCCTGATTGACAGAGGCCTTGTCGCCTTAGTTGTAGGCCCGTGCCCCTGCAGTTAGGACGTATCAGAGCTGATGATGATGATGACAACACATTTTGTGCTGTTACAATACGGCACTAAGTATATAGCTGAGTATTGTCCTGAATCATGATTGTGTGTACACCATAAGGGTACTTTATACAGAGGAGAGCGAAAACTTTTCACCCAAAAACAACCAAATCCTTATGAACAAATGAGAAATGGCTGCTGTGTGTAACCCGTTTTCATAAGCTGGGGCGTACTATTATTAACAACGTAGTAAACTTTAGAAATAAGTTATCTTAGGATTATGACTTGGTGGAAGTGTTGGCTAATGGCCCCAAGAGTCATAGGTTCAATTTCCACCCGGGACAAATGTTGTTATGTTCGGTGTTTGTTCCGTGTCTGGGCTAGGTATGTTATTATTGATTAAATTGAAGTAGTGTCCACTGTTGATCCTGATATCCGTAACACTAGTGCTTAAGCTACTTACCACGGGATGATAATACTATTTATTTCAAAATAAGTACAATATTGTACTTATTTTAAAATACCTTGGTATTATATTGTTGATTAGGTTTTATTAGGTGTGTAACGTATTTTCATCATCATCAGCCCATACGCCCTCACTGCTGGGGCACGTGCCTACCCTAAGCTAGGGTGATCAGCCTTTAGTCAACCACGCTCGTCAAGTTAAGTTAAATAAATAAATATTTCACAACATCACATACATCGATCTGATCCCGTGGTAAGTAGCTTAAGCACTTGTGTTACGGGTATCAGAATCAACCGTGGATACACAAATATACTCAAATATATTTAATAATACACCCAGACACGGAACAAACACCGACTTTTGTCACACAAATGTTTGTCCCGAGTGGGAATCGAACCCACGATTCTTGGAACCGTAGGTAGTGAACCTGGGTCACTAACCACTGTTCCACCGAGCCAGTCAAGTGGTTGTAAACAATGTACAAATTAATTTATTAAAAACATACATAAATAAATCTTTACAGGCTATCTACCTAATACAATCATGCAGTTTAAATATACAGGGTGTAACAGGGGGGGTGGATCATCGTAAGTCAATCGATGGGGGACTTCAATACCTATCGATATAACCCCCATGTATGTTCAGCGATTTTCAATAGTTCCAAAGTTATTGGGATTTTTATGAAAATTTTTTAAGAACCCGGAATTCAGTATAAAAGTCTTCACTGTAGCTTAACTACTGGACCTGTTTGCATGATTTTTTTTCTAGAAATAGTTCAATAGTGGGTCTTTATAATTACGATACCAATTTGAGTCATAACCCTATCACATTGGAGTAAAAAAAAAAATCTTCACAAAAGTTTTACGAATCGAATTGTGTCTACCAACTTTCAAAGCCTCCAGTGAAAAAAAAGTGCCTGTGTTTTTTTTCTAGAACTTATATTAAAAACTACCTACATTCATGGATAGTATACCCTGAAAATTTCATACCGCTACTACTAGAGCATCAAAACGAAAATTGAACGCGAATGGCACAGGTGCCATAAATCAGTGTTTTTATTTTTCATGTAAAACTTTAATTTAAAAAATAAATCAATATGTTTCAGCAAATTTATGCTATGTTAGTAAGATTAGTAACAGTAATTTTACAAAATTGCAAATTGAAGGGGTAAAAATCAAACAAAGAAAAATTACATAATTTTTGTTAATTATTTTTTTTACAGTAAGTGTTCATAATCGGCATTATTATTGGCTATGCATAGCTTAGACCTTCTTAAAAAGCTTTTTTGGAGGTTGTGGAATGCTTCTTTTTTGTCAAATTTTAAGGGGCCCAAATTGTGATAAGGCCAAATGTAGTAGTAGCATTTTGCAACATCCGAAAAACCTTTGTAAAAAGGTGTAGTATATGCATAGCCAATAATGGTGCCCATTATGAACACTTACTGTAAAAAAATAATTAACAAATAGTATGTAAATTTTCTTTGTTTGATTTTCACCCTTTTAATTTGCAATTCTGTAAAATTACTGCTACTAATCTTACTAACATAGCATAAATTTTCTGAAACATATTGATTTATTTTTAAATTAAAGTTTTACATGAAAAATAAAAACACTGATTTATGGCACCTGTGCCATTCGCGTTCAATTTTTGTTTTGATGCTCTGGCAGTAGCGGTATAAAATTTTCAGGGTATACTATCCATGAATGTAGGTAGTTTTTAACCTTTAAGTACACGCGTTGTTTCTGGTAACGTAACATCACGCGTGGGGTCCAGATATACCCAATATAAATTTACATATATATTGAGATTTTTTAAATAATTGTTAAAAACCGTTTAAGATTAAAAGAAAAGACATTATAATATTTACGAAAAGTATTTATTAATCATAAAACAATCAGTTTTTAGGCAGTAAGGAACATGTTTATCAAATTAACGGTCTGGTACAAAGAATTTTTACGGCACATGTTTAATGTATTAAAATTGAACAAAAGAGTCATCTTCAGACTAATTTACAATTTTTTTTTTATAAAATACGAATCAAGAAACAAGTAAATAACATAAAATTTCAAAATAAACATTATGGAAATAAAATAACAATACTTGAAATGTACTTAGCTAAAAAACTTTATAAATTATTCTTTTGGTGGGCATGATAAACAATAAATAATTGCTACCGAATGAAACTTGCAAATAGTTTTATTGCAAAACTTACAGACAATACTACTTTTTCTTATCCAGGATCAGACGCCGAATTATATTCATTATATATTTATTCACGGTCACTTATATCGCTTGACTCCTCCAAAATGTTATCGTGAGCATTTCTCCTATACCTTCGGTTTTAGAGCCACTAGAATCCTGTAATATTTCTGCAATTTGATTTTCGGTCATTCGGCGACTCATTCTTTCATTTACACAACATCAATTCATAAAAATAAATAAATCAAAACATGAACAAAGTGAAAAAACTTACTACGTAACATCACGGGTGGGATCTGCAGGTATCCCCACATAAGCAAAAATGTAACTTACCTTAACAGAACAACGACAAAAGTCCACTTACCGAAAGCTCTCGGGTTGCACTGAGATTAGCCGAAAACGTGTGATCGTAACTTGTCAATTACAAAAAATATCATTAAAGATCAGCGCGTGGGGTCTCCCCAGACCCCGCCCGTGACGTCAAAGGTTAAAATAAGTTCTAGAAAAAAAACACAGGCACTTTTTTTTCACTGGAGGCTTTGAAAGTTGGTAGACACAATTCGATTCGTAAAACTTTTGTGAAGAATAATTTTTTTACTCCAATATGATAGGATTATGACTCAAATCGGTATCGTAATTATAAAGACCCACTATTGAACTATTTCTAGAAAAAAAAATCATGCAAGCAGGTCCAGTAGTTAAGCTACAGTGAAGACTTTTATACTGAATTCCGGCTTCTTAAAAAATTTTCATAAAAATCCCAATAACTTTGGAACTATTGAAAATCGCTGAACATACATGGGGGTTATATCGATAGGTATTTAAGTCCCCCATCGATTGACTTACGATGATCCACCCCTCCTGTTACACCCTGTATATTAATTATCTTTATCTACTACTATAAATAGAGTTTCAGTAAGTATACATTATTATATATGTACTTAGATACTATACGTAATAACAATGTTCACACGTGCGTGTGGAAAGCGGAAGAGCGACCGTACTAGATTCACATTACTGTCGGATTGTAGCAAATAATTTACATATAAATACACCATGTGTTTGTTTTAATTTGTATCTTGAACTAAGGCTATAGAGTTCATAATTGAACAAGGTTTCTTTCAATAGCTTTTTGTGCAATCTATTTTATGAATGGGCGTAATCTAGTAAAGGGCGAACTAATTTGCTGATTAAAACTCAATGATTTATGGTAGGAAATAATGCAATAACATTTATTATTATTATTTCACTGCCAAACATAGGCGTCTTTAATAACTTGCCTGTGTTCAGTTGGGAACAACAATTGGCTGAGATGATAAGCGTTACTATTTTATGAAATGAATTTGGTTTTAAATTAGCTATGTTCTAGTCTGGTTAAAACTTAAACGTAAATTTTATAATCTATGACGTGAACCATTAGGTTTAAATTTTCAAAATATAAATGAGGTTTCAAATAAAAATGTTATTTTTAAAAATATATTTGAATGTTGATTAAACACAATGAGTAACTTTTAATAGTTCAACATCTTATTATCAACGTAATTTTTAATATGTTTTACTCTACCCTCAGAATTAATTGCTAGTGTATTAAACGGGCGTTGATATCGTTAATACATATATTAACGTATACATTTCAAAGCTAGCTTTCACCAAATTACCACGAGACCGGTAAACTACGAAAGTATTTGTTTTTATTGTTAACACATTAACCGCAGACTGCGGCGTACTCGTAAAGTTCTGGACTTAATACGAACATGTGGTATAAACTCGTGCTAACTTTCCAGAATAATATTCCTAGAGTTAGATCTTAAAATCAAGCTTTCGGCTGCCAAACTTGCTTTGTCTTTATTGAAACCCGATATTTGGAATAAACCAACCACCGGATCTTGTTTCGCATGGATGTGCAGTTTTCAATATTTCTTGTAAACTTGTATAAGTAATTTTGTTACACATTGTTATCTACATATTTTATTGTTTACATTATACTAGTGTACTACTACTAAAAAAAACCGCATCAAAATTCGGTGCGTAGTTTTGGGGACTTACAGCGTGTTCACATTAGCGCGATTTTTGGGCGATTTCACGGCGAGGCGATCTCGCACTACATATTAAAATTCAAACCGCAATTTTTTCTTAATCCGTTGCGTAGTTAGTTGATTTAAGCATACATATTGTATGCTTTGCTTTATACTATTTAGTGATTGGTATAATGTTGATGGATTACTGAAAGTATGAAATTTAAAGGCGGTGTACAATTGGTCTAAGGCACCTTCATTGAAGATGTAATTTTTCCAACCGATTTATCCCAAAGTCATACCTAACACAAAGTTCCAATTAAGTCGAGTTACACTTTTACCCCGTGAAATTTTCCCGATTTGTATTTGTAAGGCGGAATACTTGCGACTTTCCTCATCGGCTGGGGAGGGGCCCACTGCTCAATTGGATTCGAACAATCGAAACAAAATCAAAGGCACAACAAATGTCAAACTTCAACGCCGTCAATCAGCGACACAGACGCCGCTCATTTCGCGTCGACGCCATAAATATGGAAGTCAACCAAGAAACAATAAGGGAAGTTGTGTTGAACGAGCCGGCCGCGGCGACCTCTGTGAGATTTACTTGGCAACTTGCGAACTCTGTGGCACTTGAGCAAATAGCGGCGCGGAATGGCCTGTCCATTTTCTTTACCATGGTAAGTTCTACAATTGTCTTCTAACTTTAAACTGTCATGGTTACACACAAAACAAGAGCACATGATAAACATCCCGGACTTATCTACACTAATATTATAAAGAGGAAATATTTGTATTTTTGTATGTTTGTAATGAATAAACTCAAAAACTACTGGACCGATTGCAATATTTTTTACACCATTAGAAAGCTGCATTATTCAGAAGTAACATAGGCTATATTTTATCCCGGTACGGGAAGTAGTTCCCTCGGGACGCGGGTGAAACCGCGTGAGACACTAGTACATATATATTTATAGATACTCCGGTGAGTCTGTTAAATCATATCTGTGATTGTGGCTAATTTGAATGCAGATACATAATACATCGATCTGACCCGTGGAAAGTAGTATAAGCACTTGTTTACAAAATATCAGAATAGACAGTGGATACACACATAGACCTTATATTAAATATATAATTAACACACGCATACACGGAACAAACGCCGATGTTCATCACAATTTGTCCCGAGTGGGAATCGAACCCACGACTCTTGGAACCGCCAGTCAGCCTCTGTTCCACCGAGCTAGTTGCAGATAAAATTAATATTCCAGCTAAATATTATAAACGACTTATGAATATGACTTTTTCAGCGAAACTTATACGTATATTTTGTGTACATAACTATGTATGGGAGTTTTGAAATTGATACCTAATTTGTGGAATAATCGTTTCAGTAAATTGTATTTTCTGAGTATTGTATTGAGTGCTATAATGTTACAAAAACATTACAATGTAGTGTTATCAGAGTTAGGGTTTTATTATATGAGATGGCACATAACTTTAAATCATATACCTAAGGACCACTTAATACACCGTGAAATTTTAGTGGTTGTTTTCCCGCAGTAAAATGATTGTATCATAGTAGTACAATAGATTTGTGCAGTTCTTTTTTGTTAAAATCAATAAATGCCGGTTTTACGAAAGGTTTAACCGAAACTCGAAAGCACGTTCGAACCGCTTTATGACTTAGGGTGTCGAGCTTCTTCAGCTTTAAGCATCGATTTCATGCGGCAAGCAGTACCTGATTACGTCACATCTTATAATAGAACGATAGCTTCTCTCGTTTTCGAGTTGGAAAATTATTATTAGAAAATTTAAAAAAAAAAATTTTTTTTTCGAGGAATTATTTGCATGATTCGATAGTATTACTAAAGGCAAATCGTTCTGCCACGGGAAAACAACCACTAAAATTTCACGGTGTATACTTTAAATTATATACCTAAGGACCACTTATATATCACGTTGAAGCAGATGTTATTACAACCAATTATAAGATATATCGAATGAGATCAAAGAGCTCCCGGGAGGCATGAACTTGCTCTCCTCATATGGCAGGTCCCAATATTTTCTTTTGATTAAATTCCTTGCGAGACTCATGAGACGGGTAAAATATTATTTATTACTTAGCCCCTTAGGTCGTGTAGGTATTGTAGTAAAACACTTATAAATTGATTTCCCTTTGAGCGCTTTCTCCCGTGTTCGTAAAATATTTTGACTTTATTGATGGTGTGTTTGGTTGGTAGAGTTTCTGTATTCTTCTTCTTTTAGATTCGTTGGCACACTTTAAATAATTTCGGCTCAGAATTCTGCCACCCAGTAGCGCTACCATGAGTTTAAAAGTGACAGACCCGATATCACCTATGTAAATATGTCTATGGAAAAACTTGTACAGCCCCTAGTTACGCTAAGAACTAAAATCGGTCGTATGAAAAAAACAATTCGATAGGTTTTTAACGTACGTACGTTTTCGATAGCAAACTCATGGTACCTCTACAGACGACGCTCTTGCTGATTCCATGTTCCTGTATTAGTGGACGATCTTATTGTCAGATGTCAATCCTCATTTGAAACGTCGCTCAAATAGGTTCCAGCCAGAATACCAGCGCCACAGCGGCTTCATGTCGTTCAGGCATATGCTGAGGCTGGGACCTAGTTGACCACTGTTCAATGTTGTGTTCCATGTTGTTTTCTTGTTTACTTTTTTGTTTGTTTGTTTACTTTTTTTTGCTTCTGTTCTTGTTATGTGGTCAATATTTTTTTTAATTATTATTGTTGTTTGTATATTTTTATACCTCAGTAGGTTTCTATATTATTATGTACAAATTTGGTAAATTAATTCATTTAATATGTGAACTTGCGAAGTTTTCAAACGTAATTCGTTGCTAAGCGAAGTTGCTTAGTTCAAAACCACATGAGTTTGATGCTGTTTCATATTTTTTTCAACTAATAACCATGACAATATGCAATGCGATGTTTTTTCGATCAACGTGCGACAATCAGATTCTGATCGCTCCGGTGTAGGAAATAATTTTCATCACTACATAGTATAAAGGTTTTTATGAATAATATAATATACTTGAAGCGGACTATTAATTATAAAACATTCAATTTGCTGCACATCATACAATTAAAACATTAAATTAAAGAAACAGTATTTTCGAACAAACAGCAGGTATTATTACAAAAAACTTTTTAAATTCATTAAATTAACTCGCTAATTACTTTTATCACTGTAACTTTACTGAATTTCAGGAGTACATTTTGTTTTTTTTAAGTGCTTTAATTAATTAATATATTATTTTCATCTGTACATCTGAAAGCAGGTAACGTACATAAATAAATAAATAATAATAATGATTTCAGATAATACTTTACTTGCACATTTTTAATAATGAACCATTATATTAAATTATCACCCAATTGGAATAGGAAAATTATTTTCGATTCGGCAGTTATGTATACTTTTGTGCATATGTTGTACAATTCGTTTATTGGCAAATATAGCTTTTTTCCTATCTGACATACGATGATGGCTTGGAGTAGCCTCGGCATCATCACCGGACTTGCTGGGGGAGCGAATGGTTCTCACCCCTAAATCATAATAAAGCGTCGATGGCCGAGTGGTTAAGGTCGTTGCTTGCCATGCGAGAGGTCGCCAGTTCAAACCCCGCCAGGTACCAATGTGTTTTTCAAATTTGAAATTCATATGTACCTTATTCGACGCTTTAACGGTGAAGGAAAACATCGTGAGGAAACCAGCACACCTGAGAAATTTTTCAACGGTGTGCGTAGCCATGTCAGAGGCCTACGGGCGGTTTAAAAACTCTGACTCCAGGTTGTTCATCAACTATACGATAAGAAGAAGAAGACCCCTAAATAATTGTTACCATATTTGAAGATATCTGTACCAAATCAACAATTGTTCCTTTAACAACGTACTGACCCATAATAATACGTTTTTAATGAAATCAAACGCATAAGTCTAAATACATACATGATATTATATACCTACATATAAGTTACTATGTCAGTACCTTAGGAAGGAAGTTAACGTAACAACTCCGACCCGCTACGCACGCTAAGACGACACCTGATATCTTCGGTCGAATCGGATCACTAACTCACCGGAGAATGTAAGTACATATATGTACCGAGAACATCGTGCACAATACACTTAAAGATAGTACTTATTTATATATTAATTGGATAACCCACATTAGATACAGCTGGTACATGCACAATATAAAGTAAAACATAGAAAATCAAAGGTAATTACATCATGCTAAAATTTATTACATGAAAGATATAGTATATTATAGTAGAAAGTATAAAACTATGGCAAGATAAAAAATACTTCATTATTATATGGCAATGGGAGACCAAAGTCACATCAGTAGCGGTACCATGAGTTAGCTATCGAAAATTGACGTTAATAATAATCACTCGAATTGTTTTTTTCATATTACCGATTTTAGCTCTTAGCGTAACCGCTAGCGGTAGTGTACAAGTTTTTCATAGACAGACATATTTACATGGGCGATATCAAGTCTGTCTTTTAAATTCATGGTAGCTACAGACGCCACAATATGTTTTATATTCGAATTATTTTTTACTCACTTCTTCTTCTTTTCGTGTCGATGGTTAAATATTTTAAATTAGTTCTGACCAGAAATCTGCCACTCGGCTTGCTGACGCGCCCATAATTTTTATATATCCGTTCAGGATGACTTCTTGAACGTAAGGTTGTGATGTCCTGATATGGGTTAAACAGGCACAATAGAACCTAGTAGTAATAGTATTTTCTATTGCTTGCGCGAACACTACATATTTGAAAATAAACTTATTTTACGGATTAAACTCGCGTGTTTTGTTTCTCTAAACTTATTATTTAGAGTCTTATAAAGACAACTGTCAACTAAAGTCTTGCCCATGACTACGAGCGCTGTAAAGAACTCGAAACGTCAGGTTAGTCAGGAATACACTCCGCGAATAAGTCATATCTCATGTAGAGTTCCTAAACCAATATGTATTCGAATAGATAATTATATTGATCTGAATCTCAGTATGTAGTCAATACATTGCACATTGAGTGCATATACTTTCCAACGTTACAGGATACATAACATATTTCTGTGAGATGATTATAAAAAGTAAACGAAATCATTCTAATCAAAAGCATAGTTATAACTTATCCAAGTCACGCAGACACCAAATGATTTTACTCTGTTTTTAAAACTCATTATCATATTCATTAACGTTTCAAAGAGTCGCTCGAGCTAATTTCATCTCGCAGTCTGAATACGCCAAATGCTATCAGCCAAGCATCAAGTGTTTCACTTAGCGCAAACTTGAGCTGAGCTAGCTAAGTTTGCTTGTTATTGCTACACATGTTACCTGCTACATTTGAGCTGGAAGTTGGTAACATCCGGCTTAGGTGCACCGTACGTTTCTAAAGTGAAGTGATGAGAGGCGAGTCGTTTGTTGGCTAATTATTGTCTTTTGCGTTAATTGGAACGTAATTGTAAATAAATAAATTAAAAACTATATGTGGCTCAATACATTGGACTCGAAAAGAAGAATAGTTAAAAACACAGCTAAGTGCTAGTTAGAATATTTGTTATGAATCATTTAGTATTTTTTGTTATAGTGGCAATAGAAATATGGCGGCTGTGAAAATTTAAAGGACAATGGGCAAAAATGTATGGAGCTTGGTCTATTTTTGAAATTGAGTGGCAGTCTCCGGAATCAGTATATCTTGCAAGGCACTATTAAACAACACTATTTAAAACAAAAATCGTGAGCATATACCGGTTAGTTTAGGAGATATCGAATATTGTTGTCTTTGTATATTTCGATGATTCTATGCAAAAATTGTTTTATTTTTATAGTATTCCTATTGTTAAGTGTATATTATAACTATTAAAAAGTCTAATATTTTTAAAGGTTTACAAGAAAATAAAAAACCGACCATATTTTTAAGATTTTATTATGATAAATACAATCACATACAAAAGGTACAATATAAAAACGTCCAAAGAAGTTTTGTCGACCGGTTGCTGTTACCACCATACAGTTGGGTAAAACCCGCCAAGTGACTCTGGCCTCTCTCGGTCAGGTCGCGTTCCGGGATCAGCACTGTACGAACCGGAGACAGGGGGGACCATTGTTGCGGCAAGCGCCGAACCAGTGGAGTCTTAGCGGCGGTATTGTGCGGGCGGAGCGGGTCAGCCCGCCGGCCAGGGAGACCCGTAGAAACGGGGGCCCTTCCGTCCGGCGGTCTGGCCAACCCGCACAGCTCAAACCAATACGAGACTCCACGCCTTGTCTCGTTGTTGCCGCAGCAATAGTCTCCTCTTTAAGCGGGCTTTCATGGTGAGTGCGACAGGCTATTGTGCCTGTCGACCTCATATTATTTGGATCTCACTACCGCTTATCATCAGGTGGAGTGAGGTTATCTTGTTAGTTTAATATTTAAATTTTTTTTTTTATAAATAACTTACTCGTCTATAATAATAGTGTCTAAAAACGCAGCAGGTAGTCGAATTTCATCTTGGTATCGTGCCGTGGCTGGGTGATTTCGTCAGACGAGTTTATACTATAAAAAAAATTACACTTTTCGTAGGCGTAGGTTTATTGTAATTCTGAATTATCCTATTTAAATAAAAAACCGCTGTTTGCTTTTACACAATTATAAAATAAAATAGTTATGTAATAATACGTTAATGAAATATAACAATCTTCATCACTCTATATTTCTATATCTAACCATGACTCGAAGTAACTGCCATATCGATGGCTCCGCCGAATAAACGTGCATGTGAAAAACGTCAATTTTACAGGAGAGAATAAAAACGTTTAATCCTTAATATCTCGGGTATTATTATAGGTAGGTTAAAACAATGTATAATGAAATTAAAGATAAAAAAATAATCTTTTAGCTGATATAATTTATTTTAAGGAATAGTCGTTAATTTAGTCAATAATCAAGAAAATCCATATTATACGATTACTCGAGTGAAATTAGAGTAGTCAGTTGACTGTTATAGATCATTACACGTTTATTCGTGTGAATTTAAACGGTTTTGATGAACATAACGCAATGATGCACTATTATTCTAGGGAAATCTCGCGTCTTTTGATGGCGGCTGCAATAGTTTGCACGCTTGTACTACAGAAATATTTGGTGATCTATGGATGGTAATAAAAATTACAATTATATTCGTGTCATTTAGTTAGCCTTACAATGTGTTATGCATATTAACATTATGAATTCACGCTTTGTTATATTAAAATGTTGCATAATCTTTAAAGGGAAAATAAACGAAACCTCTGTTTTTATATATTATTTTTATTTATTATCAAAATAATAACAATGAAACTATTTTTTATAATAATCAGCCTATGACATTCATAGAGATATTTCTCATTACTATAGAAATTGAGCAAAAATCAACAAAAAAAACAAACAGCTTATCATATAAGCATTTTGAGAACTAAATAAATTCCAACATAATCTTAAATGAAATTGTCGTCATCTCAGCCCATTGCTGCCAACTGCTGAGTATAGGCCTCTTCCGAAGCTTTCCAACAAAACCCAGCGATTTTCACCAGGTCGTCAGTCCATCTGGTAGGTCGTCCCACACTGCGCTTTCGGCCCAAACGACCGTCCAATCTTCGTGCTATGTGGCCGGCCCATCGCCACTTCAGTTTGCTAATCTGGTGGGTTATGTCAGCAAGTTTGGTTCTTCTTCGGATCTCCTCATTTCTGATTCGATCACGTAGAGAAATGCCGAGCATAGCCCTCTCCATAGCTCTCCGCGCGACATTGAGATCTTTTGTGAAGCACCACGTCTCAGCGCCGTAAGTCATCACAGGTAACACACATTGGTTGTACACCTTTGTCTTGAGACACTGAGGTATTTTGGACGAGAACACGTTGTGCAGTTTCCCGAACGCTGCCCAGCCGATTTGCATCGGCTTACTGACCTCTCTCTCTTAAGTTGATTTTCCTAAACGAATTGCCTGTCCGAGGTAGATATATATTCGTCCACAATTTCGAGAGTAAAGTTCCCAACAGTTTGTACGGTGGGTGCAACATTAAACATATTTTTTGTTTTATCCATGTTCATTCTAAGACCCACTTGTTGGGAAACTTTATCGAGGTCATCGAGCATTTGTCCTAGATCTTCCAGCGACTCGGCCATGACTACGATGTCATCAGCAAATCGAAGGTGAGTGATGTATTTCGCCTTGCCAATAATATTGATACCAAGTCCTTGCCATCCCAGCAGCTTGAAGGATTCCTTCAGAGCAGCAGTAAACAGTTTCGGAGATATGACAACTACCTGTCGTACTTCTCTTTGTAAGGGGATTTCCTTCGTGCGATTTTCCTGTACTCGGACTGACATGGTGGCGCTGTTATACAAACACTTCAACACTTCAATGTACCGATAATCTACATGGCATCGCTGTGGGGATCTAAGAACCGCCCAAATTTCGACGGAATCGAAGGCTTTTTCATAGTCCACGAACGCTAAGCATAGTGGCCGATTATACTCCTCCGTCTTCTGTATAATCTGCCGCAGCGTAGGTATGTAAGTGTTCAATGGTACTAAAGCCTTTTTCGGAAACCGGCTTGTTCGGAAGGCTGGAAGTCATCAAGCCTGCGTTCGAGACGATTCGTGATGACTCTAGAGAACAGCTTGTAGACATGGCTTAGCAGTGTTATGGGCCGGTAGTTCTTCAGAAAGGTTTTGTCACCTTTTTTGAAGAATAAGACTACAACACCCCTGTTCCATGCTTCTGGCGGTTTGCCGTCGAGCGGGGAGGAATAAAGAGCTTCTGAGGGACTTTTAGTACCGGTGTTCTACCCGCTTTCAGGAGCTCTGTAGTGATTCCATCCTCACCCGGTGTCTTGTTTTCTTAAGTTGTTTGAGAGCCATTCTTATCTCGTACAGGCTGATGATGCGGGATGTCTTCGGTATAGTGTCGGGTTAGCTTGGCGACAGACCCCAGAGTCTGTCGCCACAATAGCTGGCTCAGCACAGACCGAGGTATATAACTGCCCATAGAACCTCTCTATCTCCCGTAGCACCTCTGACTTGTTTGACGTCACATCCATCTTCAGTCTTCAGCTTTGCCCAATAGACGCGTCTCTTGCGAACACTTTGGAGCCTTGGTTTCGCTTAATTGTCTCCTTAACACGCTGGGTATTAAAGGAGCGTAAATCATATCGCAGAGACTTCCTAATCAGTCTATTCAGCTGCCTATATGACTCAGCTTCATCCGAAGTTTTCAGCGTCAAAAAACGT
Source organism: Maruca vitrata (assembly GCA_039566165.1). Classification (NCBI taxonomy): domain Eukaryota; kingdom Metazoa; phylum Arthropoda; class Insecta; order Lepidoptera; family Crambidae; genus Maruca; species Maruca vitrata. The sequence continues at coordinate 12,478,721 of CM076928.1, read as the reverse complement.
CGACTAGCCTGATGAGGATGAGGTGTCGGGTATGGTCGGATAGTTTTTGAGGTCTTTTTACGTGGCTTTTGAAAAACTTGGACCGTACCGTATGAACATTTCAGTTTACAACCTGCTATTTATATCTTCCACTGATGAACAGCCGTCCAGCCATTGAAAGCGATTTGACAGTTCAAGCTGAAAGTTCTCGGGGTTTTGGATATGTGCCTTCGATGGTCGGAGCGTAGACTTCACCAAACGCGTTCTTTCCAGTTTGACGTTGATATTCAATGTGCCTCTAACGATACGGTGATCACTTTCGGTTTTAATCCTGTTGATCACAGAGACGTCGTTGAAATGACGTCTCCTAATGGTCATGATGTAGTCTATCTCATTTTTAGTTCAGCCGTTCGGACCCAACCAGGTCCATTTTCTGTTTTCCGAAGAATGAATTCTTCATAAAAAGTCCTTCTTTCTCCATAAAGTCAGCTATCATCTGTCCCCTGAGATTCCGATGTTCATATCCAAATCGTCCCACTTTCAGCTCACCATCGCTTCTACGGCCCAGCTTTGCATTGAAGTCTCCCATTACAACAGTGAAATGTGTTTTGGAGCTATGTATGGCCCCTACTAATGTCCTCATACAGCTTCCACTTCAACACTTTGTATTCTTACGCCGTCACCACACGGCTGGTGCTTGATTTATAGCAATAAATTATAAAACTTATCTATTATTACCCTGCGAGACCCGATTGCAAAAATTTATTGTCGTTTATATTTGGTTAAGGCACTTTTACTCTACTTTTTATTTTAATAAGAATAATGAAATACTGGTGCTTGATTTATAGCAATAAATTATAAAAACTTATCTATTATGGTAAGAAACAATGCAAAATTATTTGCTAAGTTACTTATCGTGCAAGACACATTACTCAAAAAAGCACCAAAAAAATATACACGAATAAACGTGCAAACGCATATTGCCTATACTTAACAACAAAGAACTAACAATATCAAACGTTTTGCTGTTTATACACGTTTATTCTTGTGAAACAGAGAGAGTATGAAGCATGTAATAGTCACTTAAAATAATATTCTTGGGGAAAAAAAATATATTATTTCCGTGGAAAAAAGGTTTTTAATGCAATTACAGGCTTGTTTATGATCAAAAAATTCTAAAAAAAATTGGGGAGGTAGAGGAGAAGCTAATGTAACGAAATACCAAAAAAAAATTTTTTTGTGCAATGGCTATTACACGTTTATTCGGTGGGGCCATCGAATTATAATAAGTTTTTATTTATGACACGAACTATGATATGCAATTGAAATTTGAGACTGCCACCCGATTTTTATTTTAGTCCAAAATGCCCATTGTCCTTTACACTTAATATTTTGCTCGCTATCACAGTTCTTGAAATACTTGGTGATAGAAGGACGGACGGATAGACAGACAGCAAAGTCTCAGTAATAGAGTCTTGTTTTTACCCTTCGAATACGGAAAACTAGATTTTAAGTAGTAACAAGATATATCATGTTATAATATCAGGACTTAAACGTTTGTATATTTTAATAAACATTTATAAAAGAAGATTTCGTATCGTAATTTGTAACCTATCTCACTGTTCAATATATACAAAACGGGTATTAATTTAACTTTACCTAACTAAACATATACTGTTCTGAAATAATGTTGACTGTGGCATATATAAACCATCTGATATTACTAAATCCATTGAAACATTCCGGGAAACGTCTTTGCTGTAAGACACCGAAATCATCAGTCCTCAAAATATTGACCCAACCACGTTCGAGAAACGACAAAATTATACAAAACAATCTGCGAACGTCTTCATGATTAAAATCATACATATGTGAGCAAACAAGAAGTTTCTGTTTGTACAATTACAGCGCACGCAAGACAAACTCGGGCCTGTAACGAAATAAACGTATTAAAACTTCGTGTACGCCTTAAAAGTAATTGCTGTGGTACTATGCCACTTTAATTACGATGCTCTATGTAATGCGGCCATTCTGGTTGCGTATTTGGAGGTAAAAGTCGCGCGGTTTCGTTGCTAACTTTAAAATTACACACGAGCCCGTTTCATTTAAATTAGATTGCGCGGAAAGAACCGGCTGTTCGTACCCCGGCGGGATTACCTTTGATCTTGGCAAGATATAAGGCTCAGTAGGTACAAGACTACAGCATTTTTCTGAATGGTACTTAGGACATTCCGGGCTAATCTTTTGTGTTGTTCACCACGTGTGTCGTCGTTGGACTTGTTAGATGCTTTCTCTGATTTACGATTGTCATTTCCTTTTATATTTCAGGGACGTTTGTATTAGATGGCACAGACTCTGCTGGATAATCCTGACCCTTAACTCTCGTTCATATGTACCTATGCAGAGCATGCTACAATTTTTTATTGGATACCATATTTATTATTTTTCGGTGTGTAATATGGTGTTAAATACTACATAGTATACTCGTTGATGTCCTTCATTCTTTAGCGCAAGTTAACTGTGTCCAATTACTAGTAATGTACTTAATATGCTGAATTATACTCCACGTCGTGATTCAAAAGCAAAGCAGAGAATCTGAATTTTAATCGTATTATTTAAATATCTGTTCTATTTCATATTCTAAGGACATTCAACTGAATAATAATACAATAATGTGCTCTATGTGCGAGAATTATGTAAACATACATGCATATGTTAATTATTTAGACCTTTTATGTACGCGTTGGGCTGACTACAAAGTTGAATTCTTAACTTTGACGAGCTAAGTTAGACAGTAAATCTAAAGTCTGGAAATGAGAACAAATATGTAGAGGTACGCAGTCATACCATTCTAACCTCTTCTTTATGAAGAACTTTAATTAAGTATTTTGTGAATGAAAAATTTTCAATTTAATTTAAAGTCAAAATGAACAAAGCATTTTTTAGATGCGATGTTTGTTGATGTTCAGAATGACCTAAGCGACCATGAGGTTCACATATGAGGTCCAAATGCACAATAGACCCTATTGAGTCTATCGCCCTCACCTCAAAGCCCTGAAACTGAAACCTGAAGAGCCCAGGATGGCAGGAGGGAGGGAAAACATGAGCCGAAAGGGTATTTATTTAGATTCTGATTCTGACAGCACTCGTAGGTAAACTAGCGAGGCCTATTACTCTAATGAGACACCGGACAGCCGGCCGACTATCGGAAATCTCTACCATCGGAATCATATTAAAATATGATGCATACGCCCTTTTCGCGCGGCGGCCGACGTTATGCAATTATGCACCAATATTGCCCCGGGTTGAAATCCATTAGCTATAATTTCCGGCGTACTCGAGCTACGGCTCGCTGGGAAATTATTTAATTATTACATTTAATGTCCCGTGTTGGTCTGTCAGTTCGAAATGTAACGGTTGTTCTTATTCGTTTGTTTAGTCTAGTTGCGCAAAAGAGGATTTATGTAACTATTTGAACGCAGTGAAAATTTACAGTCGTTTTCATAAAAATTACAGTACTTGCTTGTTATGGGAGTATAAATTATGATAGTACTTGCTTTTCATCCGCTCTCCTAAGGACTCCGTTCTCGTAACGTTGCTTATCGAATATTTCGCTTATCAAATTATAACTCTTATAGCCAAGTTTGTTAACTACCTGTGTCCCTTATTGGGCTCTTAACTATCATCCTCATCATCATCATCATCAGCCCATTTCTGCCCACTGCTGAACATAAGCCAACAGTAACTGTAACAAATTTAATTTAAATCAGTTCAGTAGTTAAGGCGAGATAACAAAACACACAGGTAGATAGATGGAGTTATTTTTGTATTTATAATATTAGTGAAGACTAGTAAGGATAATACGACATTTAAAAAACAATAATATAAATTAGGTATCGGATACATTATTCCGATTTTATTTGGACAACAACAATAATGTGTGTAGGTAATTTTTTACTTTACAAATATTTTCTTATTTGCCCAGTTAATATTATAAAATTGGTATGAAACTGAAAATTTGAATCCATATATTTTAGTATGAGTGTTTTTATTTGCGTAAGCGATATCGTTATTATCATTTGAGCCTGGGACTTATTTTAACGATTATCGCCGTGAAACCAATTTGTCTGTGTAATTCGGGACGCTCGTAATTTTTAATGTCTTATGCGGGGTTTAACATTAACATGAATAATTAGTAACATTACTATGGATGAATTGTAACAGACGAATGAATAGGTCAAATCAAATAAGGCGTCCGACCGATTTCAGCCATGGTGGCCGATCTCAATTGAGGTCAGCCAAGTGCGCGCGTGACATATTATAGTGCACAAGTATGCGCGCAAACACAAGTGCACTCTCTATTCCCTTACTCTCATAATTTGGTGAGACGGCAATCCGACATGACCAATGAGAGATCGGGCGCAGGACCACCGGCTTAACGTGCTTTCCGAGGCACGGGCGTTCAACCGCCATCTTCCTAACTCCAGGCTAAGTAATTTCATTACAGAAAAACTCACACAAATTTTGCCTGACCCTGGACTCAAACCGGGGACCTCTCGGTCCTAACGCAGCACTTGCTACCAATAGACCAACGAGGTAGTGGTCAAATCAAATACACAACAAACAATTAATTTACAATTTTTTTCAAAATGGTTTTGGCGCCACAAACAAAAATAACCTTTACACACCGCTATTCGTTTATAAACGACTATTATAAAGTCCTTAATGCCTAAACTAAAATAAAACTTAAGGCAATGAATTTCCATCCATCAGACACGATTTCAACGATTCAAATTTCAATATTACTTTCCATACAACGTTGCAAAAGAATAGTTCAAACTGCTGGAAATAAAAATTCTAGTTACTCTTCGTATTATGCCCGCCTTTGTGACATGAACTAGCATTTAGGGTACGTATTTCAGTGATTAAAAAGGTGATTTTTGAGTCTGAAACAGAGAAGAAATATCTTTAGTACAGATTTCAGAGAACCAGTGTGTATAATTTAAGTAAACCTACAGCTATTTGATGAGTTCTAATGACCTACTATTAGAAGAAATATTGTATTACAAAATATTTTTCACAACAATTAACCTTCAAACTTCAGGCAGGCCTTCAGGGTAATTGAAACAGCCTCAATATAGTCCATTGTGCCTGTCGACCTCAGTGGATCTCGCTACCGCTTACCATCAGGTGGAGTGAGGTCATCTTGTTAGTCTATTAAAAATAAATTCTAAAATAAAGTGTTAAATTATGTCCCCACTGCTTTGGGCATGGTCCTACCCTAAACTAGGGCGACCTTAGTCAACCACGCTGCCTTGAATGTGTGCATATACACAAAAGTATATCATGTATAAATTAAACATTGCATCAATTTGATTTAAATTTGAACTACACTCCTATTTAGGTATTAACTTATAAAATAATACTATCAAATACGTATTATTTGGTAGAACAAATGGCTCTGTTGTACGGAACTCGCAAAGCTGCAACGGTGAATTATGTTAAAAGCACATTCAATCTGTAAAATAAACCAATCAAAATGTATCTAATAGTAGGTTCGAGCTTTTCACAAAGCCTGGCTTAGCGTTCAACCTTTTTTATTGCGCTGAAAAAGGTTTTATTTCAATTTAAATTAAAGAGGATTCTCTGAACGGCAACCGACGAGCTGGTAGGTATGTGTATGTAATATGAGTATCCGTAAACTGTGATCGAATAAAGTGCTAGAGTTTTTGTCGACTGGACAGCGTAACAGGGTACTCTTTTTTTTTTTTTTTTTATAATAGGCAAACAAGATGACCACACTCCGCCTGATGGTAAGCGGTAGTGAGATCCAAATATGAGGTCGACAGGCACAATAGATCATATTGCGCCTGTCGCACTCACCCTGAAGGCCTGCTTAAATGCCGTTTCACGCCCCGCCTGAAGAGCCCGGGATCATAGGAGGGAGGGAAAACATGAGCTGGAAGGGCATTCCATGCCTTAATGGCACGGGGCAGAAATGAAGAGCTGAACCTCTTAGTCCGAGCCACCAGCGACTGCATTGTATGTGGATGGCAGCGCTGTCCTGCACGTGTCGTTCGGGAGTGGAAAGGGGAGGGAGGGATTAGCTGAAATAGCTCTTCAGAGCATTCCCCATTAAAGAGACGGTAGAGAACACTAAGACCGAACTCTCGAACATCGAGACTCTGATGAATAGAGTTTGTATTAAATAATGTATATTACACAACATAACTGCCTCGTTGGTCTTTTGGTAGCGAGCGCTGCGTAAGGACCGAGAGGTCCCCGGTTGAGACCGGGGTCGCGCAAAATTTGTGTGAATTTTTCTGTAAATAAATTACTCAGCCCCGAGCCAGGAAGTTGCCGGTTGCACGCCCGTTCCTCGAGAAGTACGTTAAGCCGGTAGTCCTGCGCCCTATCTCTCATTGCTTATATCGGACAGAACACAGAGTGTACTTGATAATCTCCAATCCGTACAATTGCTTTTTTTTCCAGTGAGTCATCACTTTGAGTAAGTATGTAGACGTCGTTGTGAACTTACATAAGTGGTATACCTGTACCTGTGAAGTCAATAGGTAATATATCTATATAGGTAGTCACTATCATCATTCTCCTGCCCTTATCCCACGCTAAGTGGGGTCGGCGCAACATGTGTATTTCTTCCACTCGGGCCTATCATTCGTCAGCTCCGTGTCTACTCCTTTCACTCCCATATCATCTCTCACGCAATCCATCCATGTCTTCTTCGGCCTGCCTCTACCGTTACGTCCATTGACATTCATACTCATCACTCTTCTAGTTACATAGCTTTCTTCCCTCCTTTGTTCCTTCCATGCTGGTTGCTTCCATGCTGGCCTGGGAGAGAAAGAAAAACATAGAATGTGCCAGCCCCATCTCCACCCAGGGGTGTCGTAGAAGCCGACTGCGGGAGTTCTGCCCGGCGAACTTTATGAGAGCCAAGGGCACCGGTACGGTGGACGGAACACCACCAACAAGTGCATTCCCAAGGAGGGTTGGTGTCAGGCAGGCGGCCGACCGTAAAAGTTAAGCCACACCTTAATGCAACATAGGTAGTCACATTGATATATTTTACATATTAATTAGACGGACAAAATTCTGTCCTGTATGGCTTGGTGGAATAGTGGTTAGTTGTTTCTGATGTCCGTAACACAATTGCTTTTTTAAGCTACTTACCGCGGGATAAGATCGATGTATGTTAAGTTGTGATAATATTTATTAATTAAAAACAAAAAAACCTCTCCAACGCACTAAATGAAAATAAAACTGCTCATGTGCACTTTTATTCCAAGTCCTTATTCTAAGCGCTCGTCCATTGTTCTTAACCTTTCAGATAACCTTTAAGCGAAGGTTAATAAGGTACATTATTTATTTAGCATCACTTTCCTCATATTAATTGCATGCAAGTTAATTACTCGTGCCTAACACACGCCCAGCTACGGCCGATGTAATAAGTATGTAAATGCATAATGCATCTAATTTGTGTCGCTAATTGGATGCCTTGGGGCATGCAGGCCTATGCGAGAGCTATTACGGAGTCAATACGCATTGATTTTCTAATTTAGGCTTTAAAGCGATACTGTATCATTATATCGTAGAGCTGAAAGTAAATGTTCAATTGTTGTGGATTGATGACACATATACATAGTAGTGTCTCTCTTTAGAGCCAAAAGTCGTGGATTCGATTCCCACTGTTTCCAGGTGGGGTTGGTTTCTTATTTATTTATACCACTGTCGTATCTGATATCCATAACGCAAGTAACTAAGCAATTTATCACGAACTAGTGGTCCCGACGAATTTTATACCGCCAATACTGATTCTTTTTCTATATTTTCTCATTGAAACCTTCCCTGGACTACGACGAACATTTTAAAACCAAAATTACCTAAATCGGTCCGGGCGTTCTCGAGGTTTAGTCAGACTTAAGAACAGCAATTCATTTTTATTTATAAGATTATCGCGACTGGCTCGGTGGAACAGTGGTTAGTGACCCAGGTTCACTACCTACGGTTCCAAGAGTCGTGGGTTCGATTCCCACTCGGGACAAATATTTGTGTGACGAACATCGGTGTTTGTTCCGTGTCTGGGTGTACTATTAAATATATTTAAGTATATTTTGTGGATCCACTGTTGATTCTGATACCTGTAACACAAGTTAGCTTAAGCTACTTACCACGGGATCAGATCGATGTATGTGATGTTGTGAAAAAAAAAAAATTATCTATGCGCTTTCGATACTTAAGCTTCAATAAAATTGTTTGTAGGTTCTAGCCTCAAACCGGAAATCTCCACTACGGCTTGGTGACATAAAGACAGTCCTAAATCTTGATTTAAATGTGAAATGTGATTAATGTAAATGAGAATTTTCGAGATTTAAGATTCTATAAAGTGCTCCCAACTATTTTTTGAGTTGACTATCTTGACCGTATGAGTAATCAAGTTTATTCGTATGAAACCCGATTTTAATCATCGGAACAATAAAATTATTTTATCTAATCCAAATCAGAAGTTAAAATTTGAAGTCTTAACTTTGAAATTGATTAATTTTGATTGATGAAGGTATGCCTGTACTTCGGTACAAAACTATGGAACCCTTTTCCAAAGGTCAATAAAATACTATTGACGGGGGTTGGTTCACAAAGGTCCCTTTAAATAAAATAAATCTGGCTATGGTCGCCAGCGGGTTGAAATTTAATTTAAATTTTGTCATGCATGCTGGAATTGGCACACGGTGAAAATGTATCCTGAACTGTCCACCCATTATTTTGTACAGTGGTTAGCTAAATGTATATTATATACGCTGCTTGTGGCAATGTATAGAAAAAGCATTAAGTTTAGTTTTTCTAATAATATTAAGTTTTGTCATCATCATCATCATCTTCGCGTTTTCCCGGTTGCATCTTTGCGGAGCCCGGGGTCCGCTTTCCTACTCCTATTTCTCCACTTCGCACGGTCTTCGGCATCCTTTACGGAGAGTTTGTTGGCACGCATGTCATCCACTACGACGTCAAGCCAGGCCTTCTTGGGCCGTCCCCTTCTGCCGGGACCCGGGAATAATATTAAGTTTTATATAGAGGCAAAAGTTTGCGCTATAGGGTATACCCAAATACCGCTTTTAGGGTAAAAAAATAGCTTTCCACCTATTAATATTTTTCAAATCACATATTTGGGAAACACCCTTTTAAAATTAGAAAAAAAAATTTGCCCTTGTACGTTTCGTAAAAAATAACATCGTAACATACATCGGTGTACGTATATAAAATCAATTACGATTATCCCTTCTGGCCGTTTTTAATCTGTGGCCGATTTCATTACTGGCGGGTAAATAGGGTTCGGATGCTGGATATATTTAAAAAATATATGGGATATCGTGAATATCTTGTTAAATTCGCGGCCGCCGCTTTTTCGACCGTTCCCTGTTAATTTGAAATTGCTTTTTCTTTGGCTATTCCATTTCAACCGATGTTTTTGGTTTGAGAAAATAAACAATATTGACTCTACATGCTGTTTTAAAACATTCGCAAGCTGCACTTTGCCGGTTATTTGGTTTTTAATAAAATGGGAAACGATCTTTTACGCTCGGAGAACATTTATCATTTATGCACTGGCTTATATTATGTTTTTTTCTCTTTCTATGTCGTCGTTTGGTTAACAAAGTTAACTTCATATAAAATATTGTGTGTTATTTGGTCGTTAAAACACCGAATTTAAGCCGTAGACTCTGTATCTCAATAATGAACACGGTATTCATATGAGAAATAAATATTTTGAACCAAATTTTCATTGCCGTTATTATTCAAATGAAATAAATAAATATTACACAACATCACATACATTAGTCTGATCACGTTGTAAGTAGCTTAAGTACTTGTATTACAGATATCAGAATCAACAGTGGATACACAAATATATTTAAATATATTTAATAACACACCCAGATACGGAAGAAACAACGATGTTCGTCACACAAATATTTGTCCCGAGTGGGAATCGAACCCACGACTCTTGGAACCGTTGTTAGTGAACCTGGGTCACTAACCACTGTTCCACCGAGTCAGTCAAAATTAACAAATTGTTTTAAGAAAACTGAGAGGTCAGTTCCACGATCTTTGAAGTTATTTAAAATATCTAAAATATTCTTATTTTTTGTCTTGTGTATAGTAAAGAACTTTCAGCAAAAAAATGCCTTTTGATCTTAAAGACATCTTTTTTCTTTCTTTAAAATACAACAACGTTATGAATGCACAGTTATTATATTGTTGGCTGAGATTCGATGCTAATGTGCTCTGTACATGATACCTAGGTTCATTCGCGTGTTTCGAGCCTATAAAGAAACAAAAAGGGGTCTAAAAGAAAGCCTGATTTCGGCAATCTAATATTTTACCTGGATATTATCTTTTGAGAGGTATACACAAGTAAAATGTATTGGGAACTGTCACATTATTCGGAAGATACCAAATAAAAATAGGGTAAATGATTTAATTAAGATTTTTATTGGAGTTATGCGAATTGTTGTAAGATGAAGGGACGATGGTTGCTAAATTGATAGACTCATATGATCGATCAAGGAATTTATAAGACATTTGTTTTAAATCAGATACATACAATGAAACAAAGTACATATATTTTTCTTACTCTGAACAGTTAACACTCAGCATGAAAGAAACTTAATAACTGCCTTTACCAATAGAACTCCAATACCCTAACAGAACTCACACAAATCTCAATTTCGTGACAAGCAAATGAACGTCGGTGACGTCACAATTTTTCTCTAGTTACCCTGACGTGTATTACTCGTTGAACATACGTCACAGGAGAGTAACCGACGTAATTCAAACGAAATTGCACCTTATGCCCTACGTGACGCCGAATGACGGGAATAATTGTTCCCTGGAAGAGTCTGTGTTTTATCTCTCCGCCTTTATGAAGTTAAATGGGACAGACGTTAGTCAATTTCTTACGGGAGCAACGTTTCTTCGTTTTGATGTGTCACAGAGGTTACGTTTTCTCATTACATCTAGCGTTGAGGAGTTTTTCTCAGTCTGTTTGGTTTAGAGATGTTTATAAGGGCTATCATATATACGTAGTAAGTACTATGTACTAGGCATTGCGATTTCTGATAGGGTTTGGATTCGGAAAGTCTGAATTCTTAGAACATAATCATCATCATCATCAGCCCATATACGTCCCCACTACTGGGGCACGGGCCTATCCTAAACTAGGGCGATAAGGCCTTAGTCGACCACGCTGGCCAAGTGCGGGTTGGTCGACAATAACATAATAAACATCTTCAATGCAGTAGAATTTCATCTCCATCCATCCATTTGATTCAGTATCGTTCGTTGTACGTCACGTAAAGGCGAGTTATTAGATAATTCTGCGTACTCACAAGTGTGGAAGTCGCATCGTAAAGACGTCGGGCAAGGTTATTTCAACGTGTTAATGAAAATATAAGTACTTAAAACATACCAGAAAACTTGCATTAGTTATCGCGTGAAATCTCACTGAATAATGATTAAATATAATTTAGGTAAGTTATCATTAATATCATTAATTAGTCACATCTGTGAGCGTTACGTTGTCTGTCACGCTCGCATTTGTTTGAAGGGGAGTTATTAAATAATTCCTTATACGCAGGTGTGGAAGTCGTGTTGCGTACCTAATTTGAGTTATTAATGTTTCAATATATAATTGCCTTTAGTGCGGGATATTAAATTCCGTTTCACGAGAATGTTATGAATTCATCCTGTAATGTGTAGTTCATCTATAGAGTTATTCGTCCATGTAAAACTATATACCAAAACTAGTGTTGCATCATCGTAGCACCAGCGATGCTTCTATTTGATAAAATACCATATTATTATATCCGAATAAAAAGCGACGATGGCCTAAGGTTAAGGTCCTTGCCATGCAAGAGTTCGCCAGTTCAAACTCCGCCACGTACCACTGTATTTTTAAAATTGAAATTCTAATGTACGATTATTCGCCGTTGAAGAACCTGCACACCTACGAGGAAATTCTTAGGTTGTGTAGTCAACCAACCCGCACTTGGTATGCGTGGTAGACTAAGGCCTTACTCGTATCGCCCTAGTTTAGGGTATGCCCGTGCCGCAGCAGTGGGGACTTATATGGGCTGATGATGATATCCGCATAAATCACAGTTCTCCAAGACATTAGAAAACTGAAACTGTCCAGGATATTTACCATGTTGTTTTATTTTAATGAGCTCCCGATATTTCGGCACTGTTGCAAGCTCCATGATCACGGGTGAACTGACCTACCGTCATTCTCGCAGTCCTACAATTAAAACAAAACATGGTAAATATCCCAGACAGTTTCAGTTTTCTAATGTGTGTAACCATGACAGTTTAAAATTACTCAAAGACATGCCTACATACATCAACATTTGAGAAATAAGAAATCTTGAACAGTTTTACACTGGTAACTAGAACGAAACCAATATTGTACTTTAAAACGCTTTTACGATTGAAATCTTTAGTCTGAACATACGTTTTCAGATAAGTCTGTGTTCGTTCACAAATTAGAATGGTGAGAAGACGAGGCGTTATCTATTACACGCAATTGTAAGTTATCCCCAAATAATGTACGTAACTCTATCCCGTAAATAGATCGAGTTCTCATTATAACTCAAAGTCATTTTTAGGTCTTCATTAACGTCAGTATTCCTGAGGTTGAATATAATGCGAACGGGATACGCTAATTTTGTTGATACAATAATATTCATGCGGCTTTTCCTACGTAATTGAACTGATGCTCCTTAGACAATTGCTTTGTTATTTGATAAGGAATGAAGAGTTTAAACCGCTTATGTAAGCATCCGGGATAATTTCAGGAAAATGGAGAGGAGATAAGAAAATACAAGATGTTGTAACACGAAAATTTGATGAATTATTAAGTCATGATTGCATTGAATTAATAAATAAGTCGATGTATTTCGGTATGCAAATCTCTTTAATTGGTTTTCATTGATTGTTGAGAAATTGGAAGCAATGATTTCCTTTGAAATGGACTTAAGTTTTTAGCAAGTTAAGGTATCTGAATCAGGTAAACAGTCCGCGGTATTACAATCGCAGGAATCCTGAACATCATTACGTACTGCTTGAAATTAATTAGTCCGTGTATCGCTTGTACCTATATGTGATAAATTCCCGCTCTGATATAGTCAATTAATTAGAGACTGGTTGAAGACTGAAGAGGCTCTCAACACACGTGGGAGGTTGGAGAAAAAATAATGCAATGAAATCGAATGAAACGTGAGAATCTGAAGCCCTCGTATCAATGGGAACGGTTCAACGTACGGTTTGTTCCGTGTCTGGGTGTGTTATTAAATATATTTAATTACATTTGGACACACATACTGTTGATTCTGATATCTGTAACACAAGTGCTTAAGTTACTTACAGCACATACTGAGGCAGAACCTTTTGATCACTTTAAATTGTTTCAATATGCCTTCTTCCTTCTTTCTTTCTTCACGGGATCAGATCAATGTATGTGATGTTACGTAATATTTATTTATTTATTTATCTGTGTCTTTCAAAGTAAGACACTTTTTCTCCAAGTATGAAACGCCATCAAATATCCCACTCATTTCGTGATACCATAACGCCATCCCCAACGAAAAAAAACATCGCCTAAGCAAACACCGTCTGAATCGAGCCATACAATATTCAGACAGGAATCTTAGCCGAGTCTCGGCAAACAAAGGAATACCTATGACGCAATAACAAATACGTGTTCATGTATAAGATGGGAGAAATTTACTGCTCCGACATTAATAATTCTGCTCCAGCAACTCCCTCTTCAGTTTGATTTTACGCGAATACGTTTTGCAAAAGGTAAAAAGGATCGTATGCGTGCCAAGGTGGCGGGATATGCAAATTGCGACTTTACCTTCTAGACGCAAAGTGCAGTTTGGATTGAACGCGCTAGGCTGCCGGGGTGCCCTTTGAGAATATGGAGAGTCGAAAATGATATCAGGTGTGCTGTGTCATTATCGGCGCGGGAACAATGTGAGTCTGTCTATGGTACTTCTTTTTGGCTGGAATGGTTAAGATTTTAAATGATTTCGTAATGACAGCATAGTAAAGCCTTTCATACACAGAGCGGAGAATCGTGGGGTAGGAGAGTAAGAGGTCTGCGTCAGAATGGCTGGTTGCCTGTCATGGAAGTCTATGAGAGTTGATTCAATAATTGTTGTCTACAATTTATCCTAAGAAATTAAATAATCCTTAGAATTAAAGAAGGAGGAACATTTGGAAACAAGTGACACTTTGTTATCATTGAAATGTGAACGTCACTTTGCTAATGCAACGATATCGATATGAATGTTCACCACAATTAGGGTTAACGCATATGAGAAATTCACTAGATGGCAATACGTAGGCCTGGGGTCCGACAGCAGTATGATAGGTAAATATTGACATGTCTGTTAATGTCTTTATTTGTTTAGGGATAGCCAAAAAAGCATACGCCATTACAATGCGATCTTAGAAGTGTAGGAGTGCCTCAAGGAAGCATTTTAGGACCATTACTATTTATAATCTACATAAATGATTTACCTGATATTACAGATTTTGACTGCATACTCTTTGCCGATGACGTATCTGTAGCTATTCCATGCAATGACATTAGAACATATAATGATGATGTAAACAATGAGATATTTAAAATAATTAAGTGGCTAGAATCAAATAATTTACAAGTTAATTTGAATAAAACAACATACATGCAATTCATAAATAAAAATGGAAAAAAACGCAACTTGAATGTAAATTTTAGTAATAATAAAATTAAAGAATCGTGTGAAACTTCATTCTTAGGTATTATTATAGATGATAAGTGCACCTGGAGTGCACATATTAACAAAATTACAAAGAAAATTAATTCATTTGCGTATGCATTATGGCGATTGATAAGAATTAGCACCAGAAAAGTAGCTATTCAAGCATACCACGGTTATGTAGGCTGCTTACTTAGGTATGGAATTGTTTTATGGGGAAATTCTTATCACATAAGAAAAGCGCTTATAGCGCAAAAACAATGCATAAGGGCATTATGTAATGTTGATTCTCTCACGTCATGTAGGCCACTCTTTAAAAAACTAAGAATTTTAACAATATCCAGCTTGTACATATATGAAATATGCGTTTTTGTTCGAAACCATCAACATTTATTTAAAACACGAATGCAAACATATAATTGTAAAACCAGATACCCTAACAGATTAATGCTAAATTCAGTAACAACAGAGCTTTATAGTAGAAATAGCCATCAAATGGCCGTAAAAATATTCAACAATTTGAACGAGAATATTAAAAGTCTGCCTTTAGCGATATTTAAAAGGAAACTTAAATTATGGCTTATTGATAATCCCTTTTATACAGTCAAAGAATACTTTGAATTTGATAACGGCCTATGAAAAAATAAAAGCATTGTCATGATGTTAGTTAAGTACCTACAGTAAGATTATTGTATGAATAGTAAATAAGTGTTAAAATAAGTACATATACCCATTTTTTTGCATGCCAGATTCTGGTTGAATGTGTGAATCCATGTTTATTTTAAGATCTTTTGTACCACATTTAAAGCAAATCAAATTTTATCTTATCTTATCTTATCTTATCTACATTTTGAAGTTTATAAAAAGCTACCACGGCATGCCAACAGTTGAATTTATACATTTGAAAGCAATTAAAAAGTCAGTACAACGCAAGTGTTGCACTTTCAAAACGATTATTTTTAATTAACTTCTGCGGAATAATAAACAATTGCGGAATAATGCAAAATGCCACAACCATTATAGTAATTTTGTAAATCCCTCAGCAAAAATTAAAAAAAAAAACAATTCTGTTACCAACGAAGTTCCTTCAATAAATCATTATGAGACAACGGATCGAAAATTCTAATCCATCCATATCCTCCGATACCTACAAGACTTGACAAGTGCCGTTGTGTATCCTAAGTGACATATCGAGATTGCCTCTGTCGCTCGTATCGGATTCCCCCATTTCCCCACCTTGTGTATATGTTAAAAGTACTTATTCTTGCTAGGTGATCGGCATTTGTTTGAGTGTCTTTGGATCTTTGACCGCCAAAGTATCAACTTTTATTCGATTTCAAATAAAACAGTGCACTGTATCTAATGCGCAATGGTCGCATACTGAAAGGATAATATAATATAATTTTAAACGATTCTAAACTAAAACATGCGTGTCATTTTCAGTAGTTATAGTGATTGTTTGAATTTATATTTCGTTTAAATTGTACATGAGCTATAAAATTTATCTTTGTGGTAGGATACACGTAAAGAAAATAAAATTCCTCCATGTTTAAAAAAAGGTTGTTTTGATTTTTACATAGGTATGTAAGTAAGATAATGACATAGGTAAGTACATTGAATTAATATTGATGTTATCTTTCTAAAAGAACCTACACAAATATTGAAACAAATAGATAGTATTCGCACGAAAACATAACTAGCTATTCAAAGAGCCATGTAACAAGCGAATATCTATCGAAATTCCAAGCTACGATATTCTCAATCCAACACTTTTCTCCATTATAAATTCCCCCCCAATTTTCCACATCCAAACAAGAAATAATCGCGTACACATCGACTTGGCGGAATATTTGTGTACACTGAGTGAAATTTTAATAACATCCTGTTCGCCGATCCCGTCTCAGTTGCGGGATAATCCCGGTAATTATTTATGGCGAAAAACCATAATAATAAATGATGGAAGCTTACTTGAGGTGCGGGGAAACATTTGAATGGCGTAATAACACTTGATTAGCGGTATTTAAATGATTAATTAATGATGCTGAAAGGTATTTGCGTAAAAAAGTTGTTTATTTCATCGATAAATTTTATTTTTGGAACATGTATTTTAGTAGGGTATTGATTAGTAACATTAAGCCCACTCTCAGTCGTTAGTAGATTATTAAAAATCTACGTTTTAAACAAAATTCGCAAGTATTTATTCGAAGACAATAATTTTCATACATATTGCTCCGGTTTTTTATTTATATCTACTTATGGAAATATAAAAATATTTACCAATGTCTTAATATCAACTCAATAAAATAGTAAAATCAAGCTTAAAAAAATCACAATCAACACCATAACATACAGTAAGTATTGCTTTTTAATTTTTGTGTAGAATACATGCGAGTTTAATCCGTAAAATTAGTTTTAGTTCAAACCATAACATAAATAATTTAAATATAATTACATATACATACTACATTTTATAAATCCACTACATTTGATTCATTTCCAATATATTCTCGTGTTCTCACCAAACACGTGTTGTGAGTGCATACAATATCCGGGACGAACAAATTATTAAGAAGCGAACAAAGTTAGCCCTAACTCACCTGCTCAAGTTAAAAATTCAACCGTGAACATCCCGCAGTCTGAACTTCCACTGTAAATTACCTTGACGGCCTATGGGTACTCACAGGGCGATTTTCGCTCGCGCCCGCTGCGGTTTTAAAACCGCTATAATAAAATATGTAGAGACGCAGTTCTAATTTTCCTATTTATAAAGGATGCTCTGTAATGTCTAATTGGTAACGCAGCCATTTTTATTATTGCCATATTGTTTAGATTCTTATGTATATAAATACGTAGGTTTAATAATATTGTAATCACGAAAGCATGGAAACTTAAATTAGCTTTCTCTTCTATAGAAGTCAAGTCAAGTTTCCATGCCTGTGCGTCATGTTTTTATGACAGTTTATAAGTTGTGTATTAGACGGTGCAAGCTTTAAAAGAAAAGTTAAATTAAATATTATTCTTAGAAAGTTTTTTTAAATTATTTATTATGTATCATAATGTTCTCCTAATGATAACAAACATAACAAAAAAAATTAGCGGATTCAGTCCAGCTTTTCACGGGTCACGTAAGTTTGTGTGTAATTTTTGTGAGTTCTGTCAATACGCCTAGAACAAAAGAAAAAACACAAGATGCGTACCCATGCCACCCAGGGTGAGCGCGGGTGAAAATCGTTCCATGTTTTTCTTCTCTAAGAACAGAATCGGAATGAAACAAAAGAGGAACAAGTAAACTGTGGCTGTGTAACTCTCCCAAGAATTTATTCGTGTGCAAAGTTAGATTTAGGGCTGTATAAGAAATATTTATTCTGGCATGTGTATTCCCAATTTCATGGTGTGGTTGGCGGACTTTAAAAATAACTGTTAAGAGTTTTGTTGTTGTAATTTGTAATTTTGTTTTTTTAAGCTATTGCATAGCTTTTATCGCGGGCTTTCGCAGTGACCGAACCAAGAAATTCCGTAACGAAAAAAATCTCACAATCGCCTAACGTCGTTTCAGTTCGGTAGACTTAGGCACGGTGTTTGTGTGCGTGCGGTCAGGCGTATTGTACGACTCTACGAAACTCGCACGAATCGAGACGAGCTGCTCCGAAATCGGACGATGCTATGCAATAGCTATACCGCGGCAGTCCCCGAGTGCTACACGTCTTTTTTTTTTCTGTCCAAAACATGAATCAAGTTAGGTTGGTATAGGAGAAGATGCTGCTAATTTCTATACAGTAAACTAAAATACAAATTCTTTTACTATTGTTTACCAACCAGTACTAGGCCAGTGTGGTTGACTGATGCCTGATCGCCCTTGCTTAGTATAGGCCTGGGCCCCAGCAGTAGGGACGTATTTGGGCTGATGATGATTGCTGGGCCAAAAAATAAATTCTTTTTTTTTAGATTTTATTCAATATTTTTGTAACTGGTTGCTCTCTCTGTCGTTGTGCTATTTATGCATTGGTGGCGCAAACAGCCTATATTTATTTAAAAAAAAATTATCTAAAACGTTCACTTTTAATAATTAATTCAGTGTAAATTTCATTAGAAAATCAGTTAAACTTTTCCGCTTTTCTTTGAATTGAGCTACGAACTTTCACAGCGATACAGTTTAAATATAGTCGCCACGCCTATTTCCTGGATGCAATTACCTTCCTGCCAGGTTTAGTCGGGTAGTTATTTACGGAGTCCCCGGCATATGTAATAGGGGACCAATATTGTCGCTTCGATTTAGGGATAAGTCTAATTAAGCCAAGCCGACACCTGGTCCTAATGCGACAACGACAGATAACGCACACGAAACATATTTACGACGTTGTACATACGTATATAGTATGTATATCGTGCGTAGGTATATGTTAGAGATGCGCCGAGTACGAGTAACGAGTTTCGAGTAACGAGTTTCGACTTTTACTGGTTGAATTTTTTTTTCATGAAATTCCCATTACGGGCCCCGGAGTAACTACGAACACGTTTATTTAAAATTTGGTTTTATTAATCTAGTTTGTAATTTTTTGTATCTAAAAAATCCGGTGAACTGAATATCCTTTTACTTTGCTACTTTTTTTTAAAATTCTGTTTAAGATTTCTTATAAACAACAACATTTGTATTAATCAAGTCTTCCCTAATATATTACTTCTCTTAACCGAGTATACTTAGCATTCAAAACGCATTATTCGGCGGAGAACGAGTACAAAATCCCATCGTGTATCGAGTTACACTAAACATTAGTTTTTATGGATCAGCAATATTAGAAGTAGCAAATACATAGCTACTTACTGCCTCACGTTTCGACTGGGTTACAACAATCATCGTCGCGAGTGAACTGGCGCCGCCTGTCTTCGTCTGCGACAGCGGTTCTGTGTAATGTCATTTGTACAGCTACCCGCAGTTGTCCGATACACAACACTCACTGTACCGGATACAGTTCACATCTGACATAACTTTCCGCGGTATGCACTTACTAATCACTGGGTTCCATGCCGATGATATAATTTTAATCCATTATCCCAATGGAAATTCCTGTTCTTCTTTGTTGCGATGGCTTCTCTCACTAGTATTGTATGACAGTGGCGATCTGTGGAACGCGAAAGTCTAAAATCTTACCGAGTAACAGGCGAGTACTCGGAACATCTCTAGTATACATATATGTATAGATACGTACGTATGTAGAGAGATTTGTCTTGCACACTAATCATTTATCATGTAATCGTGAAGGTATGGCGTTACATTTGAAGCTATTGGTAGGATGCTTTGGATTAAATGTGTCTAAGCGTCGATGGCCGAGTAGTTAAGGTCGTTGCTTGCCATGCGAGAGGTCGCCAGTTCAAACCCCGCCAGGTACCAATGTGTTTTTCAAATTTGAAATTCATATGTACCATTCGACGCTTTAACGGTGAAGGAAAACATCGTGAGGAAACCTGCACACCTAAGAAGAAATTCTAAGGTTGTGTAATCGACCAACCCGCACTTGGCCAGCGTTGTCTACTAAGGCCTTATCGCCCTAGTTTAGGGTAGGCCCGTGCCCCAGCAGTGGGGACGTATATGAACTGATGATGATGATGATGCACTTCTGAACAAGGAAAGTTTTATGAATCGATTGCGTAATTGGCTACTGATTAGATGCGCATAACTTGACTGGCTTAATGGCGTGTTTGGAGAACCCATGGAGTAGACGAGTTCTAGAGTGGAAACCACGTCTCGACAAACGTAGGGTAGGACGTTCTCAGGCCAGTTGGAGTCTGCGCGGGACAGCTGGTAGGAGCTGGATGCGAGAAGCCGAGGATAGAAATAAGTGGCGAGCATTTGGGGAGGCCTATGTCCAGCAGTGGACGAAAGTGGACTAAAAGAGATAATGAATAACAAATAATAATAAATTAAAATATAATTCTGCTGTACGTGTGTATGTAATTGAACTCCTCCTAAACGGCTTGACCGATTTAAATGATTTTTTCAGTATGTGTGTGCCCTGGATGGTTAAGGTTCACAAATCAGCCCAGCAGATTGCACTGGTTGCTTGAAAAAGCATGTGACTTCGTCGGAAATGGTTTTGGCAGCAATATAAAAGTATAATTTAATATACCTTGTTAAATTAGCTATTTCATTTCGGAGATTTGCATAA
Source organism: Maruca vitrata (assembly GCA_039566165.1). Lineage (NCBI taxonomy): Eukaryota > Metazoa > Arthropoda > Insecta > Lepidoptera > Crambidae > Maruca > Maruca vitrata. Next base: position 12,457,759 of record CM076928.1, on the reverse strand, counting down.
TAAAACAGAAAGACAGACAAAAATGTTTTTTTAATTGTTTTTGTTGTTACTGGTACTCGATAGAGATTCCTACTAGTCCAGTCAAATTAGCTCTTAAAACGGCCAATCTGCGGAAAAATTACTAGTTAGCTGAATTTTGGTACACACCTTCATTACGGCATTGTAATGAAGGTGTGAAAAATCGACATTGATATCGTGCCGGCGTAAGAAGTTATAGGGGTCAAAAGGTCGCGAAAATCAGTTTTTCGCGAATATCTCGCGATCTATTGCTTATAGGTTAATTAAGGTTATTAAAAAAATTATTTGTTATAAAATTATCTACAAAAAATGTCTCTTGCATTTTTTGTAGAATCAAAAGTTTTCGCAGGAGAGCGCCGAGAAAGCACTCACATACGGTATTGCATACCAAGGCGTACTATGCTTTTCATTGATGTTTGTAAGCGTGCTGTTAGTAAAATCTACTACATACAGACATATAGCATTAGTAATACTAGTACAGAAAGTTTTCCTTTTTGGAAAAGGAAAACTGAAAATCATGAAGATGTTTGAAAAAAGATTTGTAATTGTACAAAAAGTTGCAGCGGTAGAAAATATGTCCTAGCATTGACATTGCATCTCGAGAGCAATTTTCTTGTTGGAATATTTCTGCAAAATTGTTTAAATCAGATCTTTTTTCAAACATCTTCATGATTTTCAGTTTTCCTTTTCCAAAAAGAAAACTTTCTGTACTAGTATTACTAATGCTATATGTCTGTATGTAGTAGATTTTACTAACAGCACGCTTACAAACATCAATGAAAAGCATAGGGCGTACGCCTTGGTATACAATACCGTATGTGAGTGCTTTCTCGGCGCTCTCCTTCGAAAACTTTTGATTCTACAAAAAAATGCAAGAGACATTTTTTGTAGATAATTTTATAACAAATAATTTTTTTAATAACCTTAATTAACCTATAAGTAATAGATCGCGAGATATTCGCGAAAAACTGATTTTCGCGACCTTTTGACCCCTATAACTTCTTACGCCGGCACGATATCAATGTCGATTTTTCACACCTTCATTACAATGCCGTAATGAAGGTGTGTACCAAAATTCAGCTAACTAGTAATTTTTCCGCAGATGAAACCTAATTTGACTGGACTATACCCCTTTTTGCAAACAGTCTTTATTACAAATAGACACTTCAATTTTGTTAAGTTGTATAGATGTATAGATAGATATTGAAAGTGACTTAAAAAGAAAACTGTCATTGTCGATTGATATTGACGTGAATTCTTAGACGGTAGGTCACCGCCGCGGCGATAAGGCAAGGTTATCTCAGCTTAGTGCAGCTTATTAAATCAATCATTGTAAAACAAGTATTTGGTGTAGACGAACTAGATTTTCATTGGTGTTTGTCAACGGTATGTACAATAAAATTAGTCTTTATGGGTCTACACGCGATATAAGGAGTAGCAAATTACATAGCATACTGCCCGACGTTTCGACTGGGTTACACCAATCGTGGTCGCGAGCGAACTATGGCATGGTATAGGAGGTATGTACAATATTTTAAAACTGTTTCATTCATTATGATACGTCGTAAATAAATTGAAATAAATTTTTATTATCTGATGTCGAAATCTCAGTTTTTTATTTAGATAATCGATTCAGAAAAACTGTGTTTAGGCGTGTTTACGTAGATTTTTTTTTTCAATAGTTTATTCTATTAGGTTTTCGTGTACAATCACACATGCTGCCAAGAAGTGCCAATAACTAAGCAGTAGGTATATTATTTTCGGTACGATGTCGCTTACGAAATATTTATATAAAGTTTGGCGACAGGAAAAGACAATCAAAACAAAAAAGTCTGCTTCGTTTACGTTTGTATCTGAGAAATATATCACAAAAGCCATTAAAGAAAACGAATTTTACCATCGTACTCTTAAAAAAAATATGAAATTGTCACTAGTCACTTAAATATGTATTTTTTTCAATTTCCCTATATTTATATTGCAATCACAGCAAAAAAAGTAAAAAAAAATCTTTGAAATAATAAATTGATGAAGCTCCTTTTTTGAAATCGGTGTAGACTTTATCTATTAGTTAGATGTAAACATATCAGTCATCAAAAGCCAGGTTCAACTGATTAAACCAGGTTTAATTTTGTGTTAGGTATATATATTTTTTAAATAACGTTGTATTAATTCCTAGATAATTCAAATCGGCCTCTGTGCGGCGATAAGGCAAGGTTATCTCCACTCGACCTCTCCTTAACGCATGTACGTACGCAGGGTAAGACTAATTAAGACGCAGACACCTGCTCAAGTGACAGAGACGGATAATGGAGGGATATTTACGAGGGGAGGGAACAACTGTGTCCCTGGTTGCTTGATTGGAGAACACATAGCGTGAATTGTGAAATAGTTTACCTTACCTTTATTAAAGCCTTTGGGATTCTTACATACCTTACATACTCTACTCGACTGGCGCGGTGGAACAGAGTTTAGTGACCCTGACTGGCGGTTCCAAGAGTCGCGGGTTCGGTTCCCACTCGGGACAAATATTTGTGTGATGACCTTTGGTGTTTCATGTCCGTGTTTGATTACGTATTTAAATGTGTATTTATAAATAAATATTAAGGTATGTATATCAGTCTGATGACGTCTATAGATAATAGACCTAGATATTTATTTGTTTCATCATCATCATCATCAGCCCACATACGTATACGTCCCCACTGCTGGGGCACGGGCCTACCCTAAACTAAGGCATTTATTTATTTATTTATTTTATACAAGTTATTTTACGTGTAAGCAACATACATCGATGTAAACATACACACTACGTTTATAGGTAACATGTTTAGAATTTCCTTCGGTCCGCTAAGGAGGGACTGGCAATCTGTCATAAAGGTTCTGTACTAAAAGTAGAACTAGGAGTAGGTGTACTAGGAGTAGGTAACTTTCTAATTGAGAAAATAGATGTTAAATTTGTAATTAACATGACTGTATCTTAAGGTGTTGCCCGTGACCACGAGCGCTGTAAAGAGTTCGAAACGTCGGATCTCTAAATAATGTTTAGAAAAACAATACACGCGAGTTTAATCCGTAAAATTAGTTTTATTTCAAATGTATCTTAAGATTTTTTTATAAATTCTTTGTAAGGAAAAATAAATAAAATTATTTTTATACATAATTATGTGTATTTTCTTACGTCATACTGCCTCGTTTGTCTATTGGTAGCAAGCGCTGCGTAAGGACTGAGAGGTCCCCGGTTCGAGTCCGGGGTCGGAAAAAATTTGTGTGAGTTTTTCTGTGATGAACTAACTCAGCCCGGAGTTAGGAAGTTGGCGGTTGAACGCCCGTGCCTCGGAAAGCACGTTAAGCCGGTGGTCCTGCGCCCGATCTCTCATCGGTCATGTCGGATTGCCGTCTCACCGAGTTATGAGAGTAAGGGAATAGAGAGTGCACTTGTGTTTGCGCGCACACTTGTGCACTATAATATGTCCTGCGCACTTGGCTGATCTCAATTGATTGAGATCGGCCGCCATGGCTGAAATCAGTCGGACGCCTTATTTTTATTATTTAGGGGCATACGAGACATGTCTGTCTCACAGCCTACTGTACATTGTGAATGCAAAGGTATATCCTTACTAATCCTTACTAATATTATAAAGGTGAAAGTTTGTATGTATGGATGTATATGGATGTATGGATGTATGTTTGTTACTCTTTCACGCTCAAATGACTGAACCGATTTTCATGAAATTTAGTATGATGGTAGCTGGCACTCTGGAATAACATATAGACTATTTTTTTTTTTCAATTCAACCCCCATGTGGTTCATTGGGGGGGTGAAAAATAGTATGGGAGAATTTTTACATGTTTGTCGATTTTTATAAAACTTGGTATGGAGGTAGCTGGCATTCCGGAGAGACACCAACGTAATAGTATGGGAGAATTTTTACGTGTTTGTCGATTTTGATAAAACTTGGTATGGAGGTAGCTGGCACTCCGGAGAGACACCAGCGCATTTTTTTTTTTAAATTTAGCCCCGTTAGTATGGGAGAACTTTTACGTGTTTATAGATTTTTATAAAACGTGGTATGGAGGTAGCTGACACTCCGGAGAGACACCAGCGCTTTTTTTTTTTTCAATTTTACCCCCATGGGGTTCATGGGGGGGGGGGGGGGGATTGAAAATTAGTATGGGAGAATTTTTACATGTTTGTCGATTTTTATAAAACTTGGTATGGAGGTAGCTGACACTCCGGAGAGACACCCGCGTTTTTTTTTTTTTTATTCAATTTTACCCCCATGGGGATCATGGGGGGATTGAAAATTAGTATGGGAGAATTTTTACATGTTTGTCGATTTTTATAAAACTTGGTATGGAGGTAGCTGACACTCCGGAGAGACACCCGCGTTTTTTTTTTTTTTATTCAATTTTACCCCCATGGGGTTCATGGGGGGGGGATTGAAAATTAGTATGGGAGAATTTTTACATGTTTGTCGATTTTTATAAAACTTGGTATGGAGGTAGCTGACACTCCGGATAGACACCAGTGCATTTTTTTTTTATTTTTTTTTAATTCAGCCTCATTGGGGGGTGGGCGGGGGTAAAAATTAGTTATGGGAGAACTTTTACGTGTTTATAGATTTTCATAAAACTTGGTATGGAGGTAGCTGGCACACTGGAAAGACACCCGCGCTTTTTTTTTTTTCAAAATTCTACCCCCATGGAAGTTATTGGAGGAGGGGGGGGGGCGTACTATGGGAGAACGTTGACGGAACTTACACTTATAAATAACAAACTTTACAAGGCATGTAGGCTATTTTAATACATCCGCGCTACTAAAACCCATTAATACGCGGACAAAGTCGCGGGCGGCCGCTAGTACTGTAAATAAATAGGTTGAATCACACTATCAGGCATGTCAAGATATCATATCTTTTAAAAGCACGGCACTCGTGAAATTGGGAATGAGCTTTACGATAAAAGCTGTGACTTCAGTGTCAGGATTGTCAGTTTATATATATCTGAAAATAATAACTCAACAAGTATCTTTCTGGGAGTGAAAAGTTATTTAACAAAGTATTAAGCGTAAAATCATCACTGTAACAACCACTCATTTTTCACACTAAAAAAACAGCTAAATTTGGCAAAAAATAAAGCTTATGCTACCCCACCCCTTTCAGAAGTAACATTTACGCACGTATTTACTCGTATCCGCAACAAAATACGCGCCGTAGCGGTCGCGGCAATGGAAAAAATTGAAACCCAATAACCAAATTAGCTGGACCCCTATAATCTAATCAGCGGGCCGTCACACCCTCCTCAGGGCGACGCGCGACAGGCCACATGATGGTGGTGCGATGGCGCGATCAATCACGCCCAGAATTGAGCGATATAATCTGTGAAACAGTTTTTCTACTACTTTTTTTTTCATTCCTATTCCACCGGCCGGGTTATGATTCGAATTTGGAAACTTTGAGCGATGTGTTTGTGTGTTGTTTTTTTTTTATGTTTGTTGCTTTTTGGTCTGGTAATTATTCAAATTTGGAACTTTTTAGCATTTTGAAGTTTGAAAGCTGTATTGTGGCTATAAAACTTAAAAAAATACATATGCATAAATTTGTATCTACGTTATGTGTGCATATTATGCGTGCAGCCTGGTTATTATTGATAATGCCAGATATGGAAAATATGCCTACAGTGTTATCAGTGTGGTAATTGGTAAAAATGTTTTTTTTTGTTTATCCTAACATTTTGAACATCAAAGGGATTTCTCCAATTTCAAGTAGACATTGATTGTTGAAATCATGTACTTAGACGATTAAAAACATGTGAAGGCTTTATACCTTACTTACGATACCATTTTTTTTGTTACAGGTAAATTTTCACAGACAATTGTCATCTAATAAGTAAAGTGAGTGAGTATGTATTATCTGCTCTTGAAATCATATCGGATTAAGATGGAGACATATCAATAAATATCAATAAAGAGATAGATAATACGCACCAATCGGGTTTGAAGGTTTAGGAATTTTATGTAATAAAATTAAAGAATTTTGAACATATTAAAAAGCACATTTTCACATTTTCTCGTACCAAGAAGTGATGAAGAAAACATTGTTTCACAGAACCTGTTAATAATCCCGGAAAATTAATTTATAAGGGCCCCCCTACTTCTGAGAAAGTCAAGTCCAGGCGAATCTTATTAAAATTCATTCAATTTGTCAACGCCCAGAAAACATCAGAGAAACGCTATAACATTATCCCCTTTTTTATTAAATGTTTTCGTAAAAAAATTCATCGAACACATTTTCGTTAGCGACAAATTACATTTTTAAAATGATCCCTGTCAGTTATAATAGCACGATATTGAAACCCCTTGATGCATTTCAGCGAATATTTCCTAATAAAATTTAAAAAGAAAACAAGTTAGAAAATAAATATTTTCAGCAATTTGCTGATAACATTTATTTCACAGCTCATCGATTCGAAGAATGGATCGGAATTGTTATTTTGAATCGATTCATAATAAACTTAATTTGATAAATCCTTTGTTGAAAAAACTTATTCGAATTCTACAACGAAATCGGAAACGAAAATCGGTTTTAAGGAGAATTTATTAACTGGCTTAAACAGCAATCCAATAAATATTTTAAAAAATCAATAGGAAGGTTTTGATGTATAATGTAACCGAAGAGAAGTGAGGGCGGGTCACTAGTCAAGTATAAATAATCATCATCATCAGCCCATATACGTCCCTACTGCTGGGGCACGGGCCTACCCTAAACAAGGGCGGTAAGGCCTAAGTCAACCACGCTGGCCAAGTGCGGGTTGGTTGAATACACAACCTAAGAATTTCTTCAAAGGTGTGCAGGTTTCCTGACGATGTTATCCTTCACCATTAAAGCGTCGAATAATCGTACATATGAATTTCAAATTTGAAAAACACAGTGGTACGAGGCGGGGTTTGAACAGGCGACCTCTCGCATGGCAAGCAACGTCCTTAACCACTCGGCCATCGACGCTTTTTTCATGCCTACCTAGTATAAATAATATAAGGTGGTTAACATGAAAATACTTGGTATAAAATATATGAAAACATTTATATGCATCGGTATGGCGGCACTATAGGTCCATTGCTAACAGCGTAAAGGCTATAAGACACCAGAGGACAAATGAAATAATATAAAATAAGATAAATGAAATAATCGCTTATATTTTAAAACATACATCAACATAAATCAAAAGCGAAGCGAGGGCGCGTTTCTAGTAAAGTATAAAACATTGATATTGGGACAATGACGTAGCTCTTTCTAAATGACTTCAAAATGAACGACTAAAACGTCACTTTTATTGTTGTCCCCACAGATCATTTCCGCAGCAATCGTTACATTGCAGAAATCCTTTCGAGGCTCGATAATCAAGCGATGACGTCACGCACCACTGAATTAATGGGGCTTTCATTACAAGAACAATCAATGGGGTCGATTGGTTGTCCAATAAAAATGATTAATATGAACCATGCGTCCGCCTTTGATGGATACCAGGCTGCTACATAATTATGGGCACTTTGAGGGGACCTGAAAAAAAAAAGAAAAAAGGTATCGAGCAAAGGTCAAGCGTAAAGCAATTTGAGCTTTGCTGGCTTGATAACGTAAATATAAAGCCTTTTAAAATTTTGTTCACTTTGCAAGAGCTGTGTTACGGCAGAATTTTCCGGCAAATACAGCACGGGTTTCAGAACGCGTTTGCTGAGTCAGATCTTCTCAATTTGGGTGTATTTATTATGCATGTTGTCTTTTTTTTTATACATCGTACCCCACCTTATACTCTTTTTTATTTGATCAAGAGTACATTATTCTTGCTCGTTCGTTAAAAATTCAGTATGATGGTTTAATTCCTGAAAAAATAATTTAAATAATTTTCTGAAAGCATACATGCAGTATACAGCAACATTATAAGGCATTTTAGTAGATGTTTTACAAATATTTATATAAAATAGATGTATTACTTTAAATAATTGCACAGAGATATATATTTAAAAGGTAGCTTTATTTTTTTATTTCTGCAATGATAACCTAAAATGACATTATGTATAGGAACTACTTCGTATGGTAATACAAAAAAAAAACATCATATACTTTATGCACTCAGATTGATATATTTTTACTGCAGCATAAACTTGTTTACGCTCTAACATTTCATTACCCCGCACATCAAAACTTCTATCATCCAAATACATTCTTGCGCTAAACTCCTTTTGCATATCCCAAATCGAAATATCAATCACGTCGGCATAAAACTCGTTGACAGATCTTTCGAATACAATTTACTCGAGATATCGAAAATCACATTCGCCAATAGCCTAGAGCGATCGCATCGGAATTCGACACGATTCTCTATTAGCCGTCAAATTTGTAACGCGTCTGTTTTTATCTGACGTGTCGGTTGGCAGTTTTCAATCTTATTACAACCGGATACAGTTTATATTCGCCCGCTGCTGGCGACAAGCTGTTTCTGTTCATCTTGATAAGTTAACATGGTCCTGATGTTTTTCTCGAGACTGGCATAACAAACACTTGGCGAGAACAAAAAAGTTTTTACTAAGCTGTGCTAGATGCCATCGGTAAGTATGAAAAACAAAATAAATTTATATTACATTGAAACTTATTGTGCCAGGATACGGCTAAAAAAAAATACGGGTGATCTGAAGGGGTTGTTAAGGGTGAAAATCGGTTAATCTCAAATTCCGGAAACCTAAAAGTTCTAATGAAAAAAAAATTAAAAGCACAAGTCTATCACAAGCAGAAGCGACGATCATTTGTTTCAGCTTTTTTTCCAAATTATGCCCCTTTATTGATTTTGTTAACTACTCATCTATACTATAATAAAAACGTAGAGGTAAAAATTCTTGTACTTTTTTGAAAAACGCAAAAAAAACAAGTCAGGGATAGGTTTTGAGACTAGGAGAACACATCCCCATACTTAAAAAAAATTGTATCTCTGTCTGTTTGTTTGTTTGTTTCGACTGACCTCCTAAACGGCTGAACCAATTTAAATGAAAATTTACACGAAGGTACTTTAAATTCCGGAAAAATGCATAGGATACTTTAAATCACTGAAAGTTAACTGGTTCCCGTGGGATATTCAAAAAACCTTAATAAATGACTGATCTCTGAAACTATTACACCGATTTAAATGAAATTTTGCATGGTGGTACCATACATCCCCGGTCAAGATCTTAAATACTTTTAGTCACAGAAATTCCTGTAGGATAGTTAAAAATCTAACTTTATTAGATCACGTACAAAAATGGTAAAAGTATATCGACCAAAATGAACCTTCTGACTAGGACTATACGGACTATTTTATTGAGCAAAACGTCATAGTAGGGGAGGTAAATGGCTAGATTTGCAGTTACTCGAACAAAATGGAATCGGAATAGGAAGATTACGAAAAGTATATTACACTTTCTTTATAAGTAGGGGGACAGCGATTAATACAGGAGGACTACCTGGTAACAAGCTGTTGAAAGAAAAAAGTTATTTGACCGTGTCGGTCATTCAAAGTGCATGTTAAATAATCCATAAAAAGTGAAAAACACATAATCTTGAGATACTTTAGCGCGTTACATATTGTACGCAGGAGGTTCAAGTTGATATCGAAGTCCTCCTGTATAATAATCTGTAATTTTTTTTCTTTACCTGTTTCACCGTGGAGGATGTGTAACAATTCTGGTCCATCTATTGTTCTTTATCCTCGCACATTTTACATCACATTCCCCGCCCATTGCTACATTAGTTTTGACCAACAACAATACCAGTACGGGAGTGGATGGTAGTATATTTTATTTTTTCTTTTAACTTAATACCTATGATACTCCGCTTCATAGCTTTTTGAAAAACCTTGAGTTTGGACTTCTGATTTTCGGTGGGGGACCAAGATTGTGCCCCATGTTTTAGGATAGGCAGTATGAAAACGTCGATGAATTTGCGGTTCAGTGATATAAGAAGATCACCCTACATATACCGATTCATGGACCAGAAGCTTTTCCAGGCGTTGCCTGCTCTACGGATTATTTCTTTGTCCTACCTGTTTTCGAAGGAGACTGCCTAGCCCAAGTATATACTCCTCTATATATTGCTTTACCTGCCTGTTGACTGCAATCAACCAAATCTGTGGTGCTGGCTATTGGTCATGACCTTGGTTTTGGATCTATTCATCGTCAGTCTAACGTCAACGCTTTCTGCGCTCAGTTGTTCGAGCATCGACTCAAGTTCTGTCGATGTATACGTATTTCGACTAGGAAAATGTCATCTGCAAAGCGAATGTTTATCAGTCGCCTATCCTCTACACCAATTCCTTTTGTTGCCTTAGAATATCATAGTGACCTGAAGACTTCTTAGAGCGTGCTACTGAAAGCTTTGGTGATAGGGAGTCACCCTGTTTAACTCTTTTTGTATGTTGAATGTCAGGCCTTCAGTGTGCAGTTTGATATCGGCTGTGCTTTGTTGGTAAATGATTTGGGGAAGTTTTATATATGTGGGTTCGATGTTTTGCTGAAGAAGAGAAAGCTAAATGGGTTGATGTGGGTGATACCGTCGAAGACCTTTGAATAATCCACAAAGGCCAGGTTCAAAAGTTTATTAACTTCGCTACATTTCTTTATTATCTGGTTTTCGGTATGGAGGTGGTCAGTTGTCCAATATTTGCTTGCTGGCTTACATTGGTGGTTTGTGTTGTTCCAATTGATAGACTGTTCCATATTATCCGAATGTTTATATAGAAGGATATCGCTATTCTAAGCAAATAAATGGAAATTTATAAACATTCACGTAAAAATTTTGGACATTATAAAATTAAAAAAGCTATCGTATATACGAAGATCGTTACAAATAAAATCACATAGATCATTAGAAAACTGGTCAAGTGCCCCTTGGGTATTTGTTGTGTCAAAGGTTTTAGTAATTGTTGTTATAGGCGCGATTCTACGGTCATCGCCCCATGGAAACCGTCAGAGATTATTAGTTCTTCATAATCCTGCCCAATTCTTTTAACAGTGTCTTTGTAATTAGCATTAGCAACTATCCTATTTAAGATCACGCACCCCCTCCCTCCCGTATGAAGTGTACATACATACACAGCAGAGGTACATGAAAGGGTGCAAGGAGTCTCCCATTTAAAAATCTTACAAGACTGAGTCTGAGTTTGATCAAGACTCCAAAAACTCCCGTTGGGCTCCCCAACTATCACGTTCTTAGCTGGCAAGTCATGTCAAATGCTGTCAGATTTGATATTATGACATGAGTGTTTAGTTCTTGGTTAGTTAAAGAGATGTCACTATGCTCTATTATTTCGCAATATTGCTTCAAATACTAAAAGTAATTCATAAATTATAAATTATTAAACTTGCGATTTACGTTATATCTCATTGTTTCATTACGAATACAATACAATCTACGAGAAATATACAAAAAACAATGCGCAAAAGTGGCACATAACAAAGTAGCAAAGCAAATACTGACTAATTTGTCACATGGCGACAAACATCCTTTATAGATATTTTGAGACAGTGGATAGGTAGTTTGTATTTAACCTTTTGAAGTTATCCTGATATCAAACATCTATTTTGTGTACTAACTACATAGGTACAGTATGCTGTTTGCAACAATTCAAACCTGTATCTGACGAAAAAATAAAGTTTTTATCGTGGTTTTAGTGCTAAAATGTGAAAAATAATTTTGCGAGTCCTAGCTACCACTCTCCTCTAGGGCTAGATCATTGCTTAGACAAAAAACATATTGTGCGAGTGAATTATCTTTTACTTGGCCGATTTGTAACGAAAATGTGATATGTTGTTTATCACCTAATAATCTGTAAACAATTTCAGGTTCTTTAATAGATATTAATCTAATCAATTACAATTTTATGATTTTTGTAGCTTTATTTATTTTTCCTGTAATTTCTTAAAAAAATGCTTCCTGAAATTAAAATGCAGGCAAAAGTTACTACTTTACGCAGACGAAGTTGCGGGCACAGCTAGTTAACCAATATGAGTAAAATATGCATCGGCACGAACGCAATACGTGTTCATCGAATCGGTTCACATATTTCTCGATGGAACTAGTTGCGTTAATTTTAATTGCTAATTTGTAGAACCTACCTACTACCTTTAACGATGGATGCAAATGTATTTTCAATTAGTTTACAGGGCGATATGATATCAAATCAAATAGTGATAAGGTTGATAATAAAATCTGACGAGTCCATAAACATTTAGAATGAAAAATATAATAACTCCGAAATTCAACAAGCACTCCGAAGAATTCGAAAACTGGGGTTCCATTCGAAAATCAAACGCAGATCCTTCACCTAACTTTCAGCTCCCAATTTAAAATCTTCACGTGAAGTATTTTCATTGAATTTATAATGTCAAACTCGTTTGTAATTCGACGAATTCGCATTCCGGACTGATATTGGGAAATGCATTGGATTATGGTGCATATTGTGAATTTGTAGACGACGTCTGGAGACGTGATCGGCCTGTGTAGTCGTCTGGAGCTTACAGGATTCGATCTATACCTAAACTAAATTCGCGGGTCGGGCTGTTCGGGCATTCAGAACTTAGATCCACCATGTTCTTGTACCTTTAGAATATTAAAAATTGACACTAAATTGATTTTTAAAGACTAAATATTAGTCTTTATGGGTCTTCACGTGATATTAGGAGTAGCAATTACATAGCTACTTACTGCCCGACGTTTCCCCCGACACTGCCCGATATTCAAACAGTCAATAATAGGATTCTTGAAATGATTTATCAAGCATATCAAAAAGCGTTTTGAAAAGTTTCTAAAAGGTGTCAAAATAAACAGAATTAATTATATTCCCGAAGCGCAGCAAGCGCGGGTCACTAGTACAATATATAGGAACTTTAGTGGCAGCTCATCAGTTAGCTACATCCCTAAACGTCGCTGCAGTAAGAACGACCGCATCACCTGCCGGTTGCCTCGTAAAAACATTTTTATCGGCTTCAAAATCGGAGATGAGAGTAAGATGTTGTATTGAATAAGAGAATCCTGTTAGCCCGTCCCTGACTTCGTAGCGGGGACATTTTGTTTCTCGTTCCTCCAATCGAGTCTGTGGTTTCTTTTATTATTGAGTCTAGAATCAAATTTGGTTCAGCGCTCGTCATATTTTCAAGTTTAGAGTGAATAGTTGCCTGTTTCCAGCGGAGTCTGGTTTGAATTGAAACCGGGTTGTGGTTTGTACATATTTTTTAGTGCACTTGTTTTACCAATCATTTTTAGCTTGGTCTTACAACTGATTTATCAAAGATGTCAGACTAGCGGCCGCCCGGGACTTTGTCCGCGTATTAATGGGTTTTAGTAGCAAGGATGTATTAAAATAGCCTACATGCCTTGTAAAATTTGTTATTTATTAGTGAAAGTTCCGTCAACGTTCTCCCATAGTACGTCCCCCCCCCCCCAATAACTTCCATGGGGGTCGAATTTTGAAAAAAAAGTAGCGCGGGTGTCTCTCCGGAGTGTCAGCTACCTCCATACCAAGTTTTATAAAAATCTATAAAGACGTAAAAGTTCTCCCATACTAACGGGTCTAATAAAAAAAAAAATGCGCTGGTGTCTCTCCGGAGTGCCAGCTACCTCCATACCAAGTTTTATGAAAATCGACAAACTCGTAAAAATTCTCCCATACTAATTTTCACCCCCCCAATGAACCACATGGGGGTTGAATTTAAAAAAAAAAGTAGCGCTGGTGTCTTTCCGGAGTGCCAGCTACCTCCATACCAAGTTTTATAAAAATCGACAAACACGTAAAAATTCTCCCATACTAATTTTCACCCCCCCAATGAACCACATGGGGGTTGAATTTAAAAAAAAAAGTAGCGCGGGTGTCTCTCCGGAGTGTCAGCTACCTCCATACCAAGTTTTATAAAAATCTATAAAGACGTAAAAGTTCTCCCATACTAACGGGGCTAATAAAAAGTGTCTCTCCGGAGTGTCAGCTACCTCCATACCACGTTTTATAAAAATCTATAAACACGTAAAAGTTCTCCCATACTAACGGGGCTAAATAAAAAAAAATAATGCGCTGGTGTCTCTCCGGAGTGCCAGCCGGAGTGTCAGCTACCTCCATACCAAGTTTTATAAAAATCTATAAAGACGTAAATGTTCTCCCATACTAACGGGGCTGAATAAAAAAAAAAATACGCTGGTGTCTCTCCGGAGTGCCAGCTACCTCCATACCAAGTTTTATGAAAATCGACAAACTCGTAAAAATCTCCCATACTAATTTTCAACCCCCCCCCCCCCCCAATGAACACCATGGGGGTTGAATTAAAAAAAAAATGCGCTGGTGTCTTTCCGGAGTGCAAGCTACCTCCATACCAAGTTTTATAAAAGTCGACAAACACGTAAAAATTCTCCCATACTAATTTTCACCCCCCCAATGAACCACATGGGGGTTGAATTTAAAAAAAAAAAGTAGCCGATATGTTATTCCAGAGTGCCAGCTACCATCATACCAAATTTCATGAAAATCGGTTCAGTCGTTTGAGCGTGAAAGAGTAACAAACATACATCCATACATCCATACATCCATACATCCATACAACCATACATCCATACATACAAACTTTCACCTTTATAATATTAGTAAGGATATTAGTAAGGATAGATGAGTCACTGAACTATGACATTGAATTAATAAGAATTATTTGAAATGAAATGAAATTAATTTTTGAAAAATACACTAGCGTTACAAAACAATTTACAAGAATAAATTTAAACTGTCATGGTTACACACATTAGAAAACAAAACAACATGGTAAATATCCCGGACAGATTCAGTTTTCTTATTTACAAGAATTCCTTGTCTCAATATGATCAAACATGTTTTGTTTAAGCCTAATGCATGGGGGGACTATGGGGTTTTCCTTAAATAATTACATTCATCTTTAAAGTATTATTACAAATCTAGATTATAAAGACATAAGCGGCTAGCTAATCCATACAATTAGGTACTAACTATAAATTAAAGAAGTACATAAATTTGTTGACGGAATCTTGTTTACATCGAGTTCTGCCTTAAACATTTACTGTGAAATTAAATTATGCATGTAAGTAAAATTTTGTATGAATCGATAACTAAATGTAACTTTGGTTAAATAAGTAACTAGAAATCCTGATTTGATTAAAAACGACAATTCGTAAGCGCTTTCTCTTTAAAACAAGCAAGACGACTGTTTATTATAAACCTGACAAAATCTGAATAAAATCAAGTGCTTTAATAAAGTACACAATAACAGGGGCTGGAATGCATTAGCTTCTCATATCGTTGCTACTTTACGTTATCAGACGATGATATTAATAGTGACATCGTTTGTCTGCTCTCAAAATCTATGTCAGTTTCCTAACTAATACAGATAACTGACATAGAAAAAAAGACGTGTGGCACTCGGGGACTGCCGCGGTATAGCTATTGCATAGCATCGTCCGATTTCGGAGCAGCTCGTCTCGATTCGTGCGAGTTTCGTAGAGTCGTACAATACGTCTAACCGCACGCACACAAACATCGTGCCGAAGTCTACCGAACTGAAACGACGTTAGACGATTGTGAGGTTTTTTTCGTTACAGAATTTCTTGGTTCGGTCGCCGCGCTCAAAGCCCGCGATAAAAGCAATGCAATAGCTTAAAAATAGACTTTGAATTTTAATCGCCTTATATCAAGTGCATTGTACTTGCTGGGGCGCTGGTATTCTGGCTGGTGCCTATTTGAGCGACGATTTATCTAAGATATTTCGTTCGGAATGAAAAAGGACAGCAGATCCTTTCTTGAATTGGACATTGGACATTATGAAGTGTATTCAATAGTGATGCAATAAGGACAGAAGGCCAGTGGACAATAAACCGAGGCATCAGCGCGCGTAAATCAGCACATGTGTCCGCCGAGCGGCGCGCCCACTTCAAATGAACCGGCACAAACCGATATTAATGCTAGCGATTTATGGCTGCAGTAGCCCGATAGTTGCACTATTGTGGAGATAAAATTGGCAAGTTGTTGGCATTATTGATTGTTTTTATATACCGTATCTTAAAAATTGTTATTAAGGCATGGAAGGCGCTTCTAGCTCTTGTTTTAAGTCCCACCTGTAATCCCCGTCTAAAGACGGCACGGCGTGAAGGGAAGGGATTTTTTATCTGCGAGGACCTATAAGTGTTTTCTTAATTGTAACTATATTATCCTATGTTAAAAATGTAAATACTGGTCTTCCTAAAATAAATAAAATAAGATAAGAGCGGGATTTTAGGTGGGAGGAAAATCATGTGTAGCGGGCATCTAAGCAGGCCTTCAGGGTGAGAGCGACAGGCTCAATATGGTCTATTGTGCCTGTCAACCTTATACCAACCTTTTAACCTTGGCCCTGACGGCCGCTTAACGTCAGGTGGAGTGTGGTCACCTTTTTGTTTTTTAAAAAAAGCTTAATAGTATCACTTTGTTGTTTATCTTAGTGCACGAATCGGACTCGCGTTTGGCCTGTTATTTTATTAATTTGACTTGCTTGTTGGCGTATTTGGTAAAGCTGTCTAGCACTATATGACGTGGGTACGATCTCTACCCGGGACAAATATGTATGTCTGTTTTTTATATTTTTAAATATATACGTATTTGTGTATACCACTGCTACATGCATCGTAAAAATAGTGGCCGAAAGTAAAAGCTTATGAAATAGATTAAAAAAAATCACTATACGAGTTACACTGGAAAGTTTTATTAAGAAAAAAAATTGACGCCAAAGTAGAACTAGAAAACAGTACTCGTAGTGACTGCAAAATGTTATCCCTTTTAATTAATTCCAAGACTTGCCAGCTTTAATTACATGTCATTGGTGTGTTTATAGAGTACCCCAAAATGTACCTCCGTGTATAATTAGCCAGGATTGACCTTTAGTATTTAACGTCAAAGCAGCTTGTCCCTGAGTTATGGCTGCTGTATCATTAACTTAATTGTTAATAGGCCGTTGTAGACATTGATTATACGTACACGTGCGGTTACGTAATAGCCATAGTTTTGATGTCTCGTAACATTTACAAGTACATGTTAGTTACATATGTACGTTATAACGCCTATCATAATTAATGCAAGAGACGTAACGTTCAACCGATTTCTGTTCAATTTCCATTCAGGTCAAATCAGCCGGTGGCGCAGGACAAATCACAGTGCACAAGAATAAACATAAACCTATGTTTTGTACACACTTGTGCACTTATACTTTACGTATACGTTTGACTAACTTGTTGTTGACAGTGTTAAGTGGTTACGGTTTAAAGAGGCGTGGGTTCGATTCCCGCCAGAAAGAAATATTTGTGTGACAAACGTCATTGTTTGTTCCTTGTTTGGGTGTGATATTAAATGTGATGAAGTATATTTGTGTATCCACTGAAGATTTTGATATCTCAGCATCACATACATTGATCTGATTCCGTGGTAATTAACTAAAGCACTTGTGCTTGATTTGCGGCGAAGTTAAAGTGGGGCTGTGCTGTTCATGTTTATCGAAAGAACCCCGGGAAATACGCAAAATTGGTCAACCAGTGGCAGCTGAGCGTGAGACCAAAAAAGAGATGTCGCGATGATGTCTCGACGCCAAACTCCCAAAATTGCCATCTCTTGCTACCGATCGATAAACATTTTCACAGCTGTCTGGAAAAAACAGGCTTAATTAAAAAAAAAGTTAGGTCTGGCAACTTTTGAATAATGTTGAAGTTCCATGAGGCGTGGTTAGAACCATCCAACCAACATAACGCCATCAACGTTCGTCGATCGACTCTTTTTAAAAAATGAACAGAAACTATATTCCTAAATATCCTATTGTCATAGTGCAGTTCGAAATGAATACTTGTTTAACACGACAAATGGTAGCAAGAACAAAAGATATCAGATTTCGGAATTCCATAAATTGGTAGCGAGCTACTGCAGCCAAGTTCCACGCTCTTATTAGCAAGCGTGTAAATCAAATACCATGCATTAATAAGTTGGACCGAATCCGCAATAATCGGTAGCACACATCCTCTTTAGAGATGTGACCGGTATCGAGTTGATGGCGCGTTGGCGTTGCGCTATCTCATGCGCTTAGGGTCGTGGGTTCGATTTCTGAAAAACACACCGAAAGGCAACAAAAAATAAACCTTTATTAATTTTTTTCTTATTTGGATGTGTTAATAGTGTATTTTTTTATTGTTTTTTTTTTATATCTGTAACACGAGTACCTACTTAGAATCTGAGCAACGCAATGAGCCAAATGCAATGTTTGTTGAGGCCAATTAATTTCTGAATATTAAGACGATTTCTTTTTTTTATCTTGTGCCGTGTTTTTTCTGAATTTCCTGCATGGTTTTTCCATAATTTGTATAAAGGTCATCGACAATGTACTCCCATCGATGTTTCACCAAACTATTGCACTTCACTAGCTGCTACGAATAATCCACACGTGAAAGTTGGACTAATTATTATGATTTATGCAATGAATATTGCTCCGTTTTGGCCTGTTGACTTCCGTCTGCTTGCCGTAGATAAAACAAAAGAGTTTCACAACATTATATCCAACTGTGGTTCGAATTGCGAAATATTTGGTGGAAGCAAATTGCGAGCTTTCACTAAAGGCACAGCCTGTTTTATATTGATTGGTATGTATATCTAGTTACACAAGGTTTATGTTAATATGTTTTTACGTTATTATGTTTAAAGACATTCTAAATTTTCCTTTATTTGCAGTGTGACTGACATGGATTCTCATGGTTGTAAATACATAAATTGCTTTAAGATTTTTTTGGGATAAATATTAACATAAATGTTTTAGTGGCTGGTAATGGCAATCCATCTACGAACACTGCTGTCAAAATCAGCCGACAAAGAGCAAATAGTTTATTTGGGAAACAACGATTGAGTTTTTCGCCAATCATGCCAAAGAATGTAATTTCTTGTTCTATCTCAACTTTTAATATATAGCCAGTACACCAAAGCGGCAGAAATTGGCTGACAAGCAAATACATACACGGGACATTAACTGAACTCCGCAAGTTGCGTTGTTAGCGAGCGACGGGCAAAGTCACTTTCAACTAATTCCGTCTGTGTGCTACATTTGCATAATTTTATGCGCCCATAGGCAGAGGGCACACCATGTTCATAAAACAGGTGGATGTTTAACTGACACAAAATATAAGGTGCGTAGATGCTAGCATAAGTGTCATTTGTAAATTGTACTTAATTTTTAACATAATAAATACATACATAAAATCACGCCATGTGCTACGATCCTGGCATATAAATTTCGCTTCTTCAATCTTCCATATCCATCAACCTCTTCATGCACGCTCGTCGTTACGGGTTTACGACTTATATAAACTCTTGAAGTAAATAAATGAATAGAATAGAATAGAATAGAATATCTTTATTTACTAGAAACACGGTACATTTATCAATAGGATGGTCATGAACTGAAAAAATGAAAAAATGAAAAAATGTGAGGTTGTAAGAAAGAAACCTCTTCCTTTTTTACAGCAAAAATTGATTAAAAGTAGCCTATGCATGCGGTCTCTCAGCCGCTGTAAAAAGTCAAAGCGAAAGTCAAAATTTCTTTATCATATACACGTACTCATAAATCTTCGGCTTGGTAAATAAATAAGGAATTATTTTTTGATTCTCTCTACCAACGATTCGGAACGCCGATTCTACCGAGAAGATTGGTAAGTTTATGCGAATGTACTTACCAATTTTTTTTTATTTATATCGGTTCAGTAGCTCTGGCGTTAAAGTACGATAGGCGGAGTTACTTTATATTGTATATTATTACTCGTATTAAGGAGTAGAGCTTAATTTTACAAACTGCCAGTGCGGCAACCCTTAAAACATAACCCTCCATCTGTCTTACTCGGGTAAAAAGATAATCCTTGGCCATAACTTCCCGCTGAACCGACTTTATTTACTTTTACCTGACCGGCGAGATGTCGGGGACACAGGCCCTCCGAGGGTCACCCCTAGGCGGTCTCAATTAAGAACTGTAATAGTGTTTAGAAGTTGGTCCGGTTGTTTGCCGCGGATATGTCGCTAACGCAATTTGGAGGAGCCGACTCTACGCCGCAATAAAGCTTGGAGGTATGTGCGTCGTCTTTAATGGGTTTCACTTCAAATGGTCGGTGGCGTGGTTTAAGTGTTGCGAGACTACTAGGTGTTGGGGTAGCTGGTTCGTGTAATAAATGTAAAAAATAAATAAAGCGTCCGACCGATTTCGGCCATGGCGGCCGAACTCAATGGAGGATGCAAACACAAGTATTCTCTCTGTTCCCTTACTCTCATAGTTCAGTGAGATAGCAATCCGACATAACCGATGATAAATCGGGCGCAGGACCACCGGCTTAACGTGCTTTCCGAGGCACGGGCGTGCAACCTCATCTTCCTGACTCCGTGCTGAGTAATTTCTTAACAGAAAGACTCGCACAAAATTTGCCCGACCCCGGATTCGAACCGGGGACCTCTCGGTCCTCACGTACCACTTACTACCAATAGATCAACGAGGCAGTAATAAATTAATTACACCATTGATTCTATAAAGGTGAGTCATCTCTAAGTTCAGTTATGATGATAAGGTTAGCTCAAGCCATCTTCATAGTCAGTAAGAAAAACAATTAAGAAACCTTAGATCCTATTTAGTGATAAAAAATTTAAACACTTGTGTTATCAGATATCATTACAGTGGAAAACCTATACAATTTTACTTAAATATATAAATAATACACCCAGACAAATAAAAATTCCTGTGTTTGTTCTGTGTCTGGGTCTCATCTCTTCTCTCTCATGAGATAATATGATATGATGATGATGATAGATATGAGGTGTAAGTTCTAAGTTCAATGAAGTTTGGGAGTTATGTGCCTTTAATGGGTTTCACTTAAAATGGTGGCTTGGTTTAAGTGTTGCGAGTCAACTCGGTAGCTGGATGGTGTAAGTTATGTCAAAGGAACAGAAAGAACGTAACAAGGAACGGCAAGAGTCGACTAGAACTTTGGATAGCTAGTGGCGGCCCTTGTTATTTGAAACGAATAGTAGTGACAGAAAATTTTACTGGATTTATCAAACGAACAGCACGAAATGGTAGAGTCAAATAGATCTAGGTCTATGTAATATAGGTAGTTTGTGTGTCTCATTTAAAGTCTGAAATGTCATTAAAAACGCTTTTCAGTTCTTACTATATAGTTTCACAAAAATAACATTTTTCTTTTGTATAAAACAAATCACAAATCCTAACCCACAAATATGAGAGATTCTACCAGTGAAGTTACCGCTTTGATTATTTCAAAGTCAAAGTCAACTTTGACTTACAAAGATAAGGCACCATCATCATCATCAGCTCTTATACGTCCCCACTGCTGGGGAACAGGCCTTAGTCAACCACGCTGGCCAATTGTGGGTTGGTCGACTACACAACCTCAGAATTTCTTCGTAGGTGTGCAGGTTCCCTCATGATGTTTTTGTTCACCGTTAAAGCGTCGATTAACAGTACATATTACTTTCAAATAAAAAAAACACATTGGTACGTGGCGGAGTTTGAACTGGCGATCACTTGCAAGGCAAGCAACGACCTTAACTACTCGGCCATCGACGCTTTTTTGCATAGATAAATATAAAATAAAATCTGGTAATATCTCCAAACTTCGCGTGATAGTTGCGCAGATGCAACAAAAACTAGAACAGAGATCCGAAAAATTGTTGCTCATTTCGAAGTTAAGTATTTAGTAGTTCACAGCTGTTGCAAAAAGTTTATGCTTCAAAAGCATTTCTGTTCCCACAATCAGATTCCGGTAACTTCACTCAACGAACTAACTTCAAGCACCTCAAGTTATAAATTTCCAGAAAGTAAAGAAGCATTGTTTCCGGCCCGAGTGAACTGTTTTACGAGCGCACATTTGTATGAGCCGATTTAAAATCTTTGTTTTGGAACCAATGGCCCGGAATAGTTCGGATGTATTGGATGGCTGTTCTGAAAGATGCAGTTGGATACTGGTAACGTCTCCGAAGACTTATGATTACTATTGTGTGTCCGGACACTACAATTGTGACGTAATCAAATTAGGTAGCATAGAAAAAAAAAAAAGAAAGTGACTACTTAGGGTAATTTAGGAGTGGTCCTAGATCTTTCGCCGATCTAGGTGACCGTGCGTTTGGACCATGGCCCGATATATCTTCATGATATAGTTAGTGGTAACTTTAAAGTGAGATGAAGGTATATACTAATGTCACTCTATAATGGAGATAGTATGTGAGCGCCATCTGTTGGAGTTGTGTAGTATTATTTTTGTTGAATGTCGCCACAGTAACTATCATAAGACTAGACATTATTGCATTTATGTATTGATCTTTATGGTGTACTATACGTGTGTAGAGATGGGGGAAATACAAAAGATCGATCGTTCGTTAGTTTCACGTTTACCAAAACATTATATTAAACATTTATATTAAGCACCTTATTATTCGTACGTTGCATCCATAAAATTAGTTTTATTCCAAATCGATTCTCGTTATTTCACAGATTTTGCGAGCTCCCATACGAGTGCGATATAAAATCTTTGTTTTGGAACCAATGGTTCGGAATAGCGCAGATGTATTGGACGGCGCGGCTGTATTTTAAAATCCGATGTAGGTGATCCCGCCCGGTTTCAATGGCCGGATTGATGCGTTATTTAATTCTGGGCTGGGAATGTTGCAAATGAATTAGTAGAAAATACACCGATGTTCACATGGGCAAACTTGAGTTATTTGCGAGTTGAAAAGTGCACTGAAAATGCTGTTTTACTTAAATATTGGAACGATTGGTACATATAAAAGTTTACTCCATGAAATTACTTTTATTTTATTTAAACGATTGTTACAGTGAAATTTATTTACTGAAACAAGGTTAAAATTATGAATCAAATTATTTAATTGCTTCACCAGCTCGTGGGATATATGTTTCTGGTTATTTTTGATTTGTAAAAACGCAATGGTTTTTATTGTTAGTATAAATAAACATCTACTTGTAGGTATTTCCAAAAAGGTCCTTAAAATATTTTGGCGCAAATAGCGTTAAGCATAATATCGTTTAAAAATGTTATCCATATTTCGTGGAAATCTTATTATGAACGAGGCGTTTCGTGTTAGCAATTATGGATTACAATAATCTAATCCTCATTTTATATTATCAAGTATCTATCCAGTGAGGGTTTTCAATTTATTTTGCGACTGTGAACATTTTTGTTATTCCATGAAAATGATACTAAATAACAAGTTCGTTCCATGCTATATTTCATTTTCGATTGTTCTAATTTATACTAACCGTGTGTCAACTGCCCTCGAAGCTACCTCATAGTTAAGAATTATTAACTAAGGCAAAAAAAAGACGTGTGGCACTCGGGGACGGCCACGGTATAGCTATTGCATAGCATCGTCCGATTTCGGAGCAGCTCGTCTCGATTCGTGCGAGTTTCGTAGAGTCGTACAATACCTCTAACCGCACGCACACAAACACCGTGCCGAAGTCTACCGAACTGAAACGACGTTAGACGATTGTGAGGTTTTTTTCATTACGGAATTTCTTGGTTTGGTCGCCGCGCTCAAAGCTCGCGATAAAAGCTACGCAATAGCTTAAAAATCATTCATGTGAACAAAACACCAAGCCCAATTTCATTTATGTATGTAGGTACATCAACGTACGAAATCACAGTCGACTCGAAATAAGACAATAAATTGTGATGTCCAAAAATCTGGAGGACCCCGATAATTCCCTCAATTTATATCGGGGACGTCGTCATAGCGAAGCCGTCTTTGGCTTCCATTTTGTCCGACATTGATAAATAATTTCATTTCTTTCCACAATTCTTTGGTAAGCTTGGGTGCGGGATAATGTTTTGGGAAGTTAATGTGTGGTACGCAGTTTTCGATATTGGGGCTTCCACTGTATCTATAAAATTTGTGGTTAATTGAATTAGCAGATATACATATACGATTATTTGAAATCGTTAATCTGAAACTCTTTAAATAAATAAAGATAATAATTGTAATGACATGCCTAAGGACGTTAACACCGACACTTAAATCTTTAAAAATACCTACGTAACGGATTTGATGTTTTTTAAATAGAATAGAAATAGGAATCAAGAGAAAGGTTTTTATGTAACTTTAATGTAGCCGAAGCGAAGCGAAGGCGGGTCACTAGCAAAATAATATAAACAATTATTATGTACCTATTAAATTCTATATGTGCTTCAAGTAGGTACGAATAGTTATGTAAACAGAAGTCACGAGTCCTCTTTACTTAATTTAATTCAAAATTATTGATAAACACGTAACTTCTACCACAAAAACGACTGAATGGTGTATTTTATTGTTTAATGACTATAAAATGTTTGGTTTTGATAAATACTTGTAAAGAATGAAATTGAAATCGGCAAAGATTGTCTGTATAAAATGAACATTGAACAACCATAAACTTCATATAAAAAATAAACGAAATAAAACCTCGAAGATGTCAAGATTATTTACATCTTACCCCGATGTTTACTGCACCTAGTTGCCTTCAAAAGTTGCTGCAAAGGTCTGATCCGAGTTGGGTATTCGTGCAAAGTTTGCGACGAAACTGTCCAACACATTGACCACATAAATATTCTTTAGCAAGAACTTCGCCTGTCCCACTGCAATTGAGACGGCGAGCTGTGACGTGTCCGCCGAATGCATGGAATATATTAAGTGGACACATTTTGTTGAAAGCAAGAGATGGGCAACATATGCATTTGTTGATGGGTAACATTATATTTGACTGGCTCCGTGGAACAGTGGTTAGTTTGCTTACTAAATTATGTAGTTTACTAAAACAATTGAGAGAGCATGTTGATCCTCGTTTATCTTTTTATGAAGTGGTTGTAGCATTAGCGATGATTGAAACGAAAGCAGTAATAATGTTGATAATTAGAACAAACTTTATTTTATCTAATACGACCCGCCCTCGCTTCGCTTCGGTATACCTCTGTCTCTATATAAAATATTACATTAAAATATAATATTTATTATCAGGTATTTTTAACCTACGAAACGAATTTAAAGCGAATTCAAAATTCCTTCAAGTTAAAATCAAAGTGGCAACCACGCGACTTTTTTCTAATACTTGCATTTTTAAATTCGTGATATCTTCCGAAAGAAATGCCCGAATTGAATAATTACCGCTTACTGTGACTATAATATTTAGACATATGCTGTCGCGACACTTTTTGTAGATAATGGAGAGTTCTGCAAAGTCGTAGTAAATGATTTTATTCTATCATCAATAGTTTTCGCAGCGCACGCGACGTAAGTAATTTTTCAGGTAATTTTTTTACACCTTGGGTTACATTATTAGATATTTAGTAAGGATCCCTAATTTTTAAACAAATATAATATAGCCTATGTTACTTCTGAATAATGCAGCTTTCTAATGGTGAAAAAAATATTGCAATCGGTCCAGTAGTTTTTGAGTTTATTCATAACAAACATACAAAAATACTAAAATACAAATCTTTCCTCTTTATAATATTAGTGTAGATAAAGTTACGCTATAATTACAAACTAAAATGTAATTAAGACAAATAAAACTAAAAGAAAAGTTTTCACATATATAAAAATGCTATTTTATTTAAATTTTTAATGTACAAAAAACCGAGAAAACGGATTTATTATCTGATTTAAATAAAAAATAAATTATTCACTAGTTATTGGCAGAATCAGTTCAGTAGCTAAGAAAGCAATTTAAAGAGACATACCTAATGTTATTAAAATTATTTCCACTTCGTAACATAAATAAACATTCAAATCGAATATTTCGAATAGTCCACTATCCGTTGCCGGCACATCACTACAGAACTTGGTCACTTTTTGTTCGAGTTGGCAATAGGATTTAATAATGTGTAAAAATGGTACGACATTTGGCATTTTGCCGGCGCGTCACACAAATCTAAACCGGATTCTGGTATCGGGAGTAAATATTTATGGCCCCGCATTTTGTTGTTAAATCTGAAATCTAGTTTCGAAGCGGTTTTAATGGTCGGATTGCGTTTGATGGCTGAATACGTTTATCTACCCGCACTCGGTCCATTGCTTGGAGAAATGGCGGGTAAAGAACTGCCGAAAGAACCTAGCAGGAGGTATACGGGGCTCTTTGTAAAGTGTTCTTTTAAATCTGTCGTAAAGATGTATTGGAAAATTTATGGTCGAGAGTGAGGTTTACAAAACTTTAAGAATACATTTTAGCCGGGTTCACTGAACTTGCGCGTCGGTTTCGTAACATAATAAGTGTGATATTTTATTATAATCCTTACTAATATTATAAAGGTGATAGTTTGTATGTATGGATGTTTGTTACTCTTTCACGCTCAAACTACTGAACCGATTTTCATGAAATTTGGTACGATGGTAGCTGGTACTCTGGAATAACATATAGGCTACGTGTTTGTCGATTCTTCTTCTTATAAAACTTGGTATGGAGGTAGCTGGTACTCCGGAGAGACGCCAGCGCTATTTTTTTTTTAATTCAACCCCCATGGGGTTCATTGGGGGTTGGTGGAAATAAGTATGGGAGAACTTTTACGTTTATAGATTTTTATATACGTGGTATGGAGGTAGCTGGCTATTTTAATACATCATTGCTACTAAAACCCATTAATACGCGGAAAAAGTCGCGGGCGGCCGCTAGTATCTAAAATTTTATACAAAGATCACCAGAAGAACTTATGGACTTGGTTGTGAGTTAAAGTAAGCTTGTTTTCCTAAGCGACACAATGATCGTTTGACCTTGACGTCTGGTGATGATGATAAGGCTACTGTAACCGATTAGCCTTGTCATCATCACCAGACTTGCGGGGGAGTAGATGGCTTTCATGAAAGTAAGCGTTAAAAGTGTTACCGATTGGAGTGTATCTAAATAAATATTAGTTTTTGTTTTTCAATCAGATGTGAAAGTGTAAGGACAGGCTGCGCAAACTCGTCTAGTTTGAAGGAGATAGAGACAATATTGTTGCGGCACTCACTAGAATGTTGTCTGTTCATTGTTTATAGCCTTTATGTACAGAGCGGGGCTTAAGTGGAGGTTTAGGTTGGTTATTATTTATAATAGACTTAAAAAAGGAGGTTTTGGGTTTGACTTGTGTGTGCATCAATATATAACTGTAAACTGTCATGGTTACGCACAATAGTGAACTCAATGTCCTTGATATTTACACGATGATGGCGCTTGCAACAGTGTCGAAATATTTAGAACTCGATAAGATAAAGAAACATGGTCAAAATCCCGGAAATATTCTGTTTTTTCTAAAGAATGAATAATGTTTGGTTGAATCGATTTTCATGCGGTAACCAGAAGTTTTTCAGATTTTATTTTATTTATTTGTTCATTACTTAGTACTAATTCGTTTTTTATTGTTTCAGGTACTATCTGACACTATTATTTGGATAAATAACCATACTAATTGACTCTTTTTAGTAAGTATACACACACATCTGGGTCATTAAGTACCTCTCTTGATGTAAGAGCTTCAGTTATCTTATATTGTACATCTCGACGGTCCCTACGTATATAAGGACATGTAAAAAAAGTGTTTTTTTTTTTATTGCATTTTTCGCAATGATTTATCTTTACGCATACGCCCATATATAATTTTTTTTCTAAATATTAATACTTTTGCCAATTTAAGGAACGTATAAGAGAACAAGTGTGATAATTACAAAGAAGCAATGTCGTAGATGCGGATATCTATACATATCCTTTTGTACTCTGTTTTAAAATGCGCGCCAAATCTAGCGAGCGCGGTCATGTCAAACATAACGTTATTTACGGGAGATTCCCCAAAAAACGTGTCGATTCGTGTTCATGTGGTAAAAAGATACAAGTTCTGATAAATTTTTTGGAATAAAATAAGAGAAGTAAAAATTGAAAAGGTTAACCCAGACATTGTTAAATTTAAATACAACTTCTGCGAAGAAAACTATAAAACTCTAAACTGCGAACATAACATAAAAAATACTGGAGTATAGAAGAAGGAAAATCTGATTCTAGAGAAATTATACAAAGAGGCAATTCCTATCACTGAAGTAAAATACAAAGACTTAAAACATTTATGTGATACAATGATTATTCCAAAAAAGTATCATATTTTCTATAAGAATCTTAATCATGGTAAAGAAGAGAAAGGTCAGGCAGGATGAAGAAGATTAGAAATTGATTACCTCTATGTGCTTTATTTATAAAAATTGTGTTCCTTTTAGAACAACACTACATACAATTAGTAGAATAAACCTGTGATTCTTTTTTGTTACACATACTGAAATTACTTAATAATTGTTAATGATAAGAGAAACTGTGGTTCACGATGAGACAATAATTGTAAGAATAATAATCATCTTTATTATTATTATTATAGTCTGAATAAATACATACATACATACATAAAATCACGCCTTTTTCCCAGAGGGGTAGGCAGAGATCACTTCCTGCCATGTGCTACGGTCCTGGCACACCACTTTCGCTTCTTTCACATCTATCAATCTCTTCATGCATGCTTGTAGATTACGGGTACTTGACCCTTCTTCAAACTTTGGCCTATTTGGTCATGGAAGGTCTTTCTTGACCTTCGACATTTCCATTTATGCTTCTTCTATGTTTGCCTTTCGTTAATCGTCTCTCATTCATCCTCTCAACATGACCAAACCATCTTAGCATACCTTTCTCAACCTTAGTCACTACATCTTCTTTCACACCACAACGTTCTCTGATTATTTCATTTCTAATTCTATCACTCAGTTTCACTCCTAGCATACTTCTAAGTGCTCGCATCTCCACTGCGTTTATCCTACTGTCGTGCTTCTTCTGCCATACCCAACTTCCGCTTGTACATTAGTGTCGGGATCAACACTCCCCTTTGAACCGCCAGATGTGCCTTTTTGGACCCTTTCTGACAGTTCACAAAGGTGTGCAGCGCTCCGTCTGAATAAAGCTGTGATTATTTTTTGTTTCACATACTGAAATTACTTAATAATTATTAATGATAAGAGGAACTGAAATTTACGATGAGACTACAAATAAATATAAAAAAAGTTAATTTGTTAGATGATTTTCACTTAAAAAAATAACTCTTTAATATAAAAACTTGTACTTTAAATAATTAATTAATACTGAGACTAAAAATAAGATTTTATTTATAAACCGGTGTCTCAGTATTAATTTTATTATGGACTTGTCTTTTTTTACGTTTGGCTCTATACTTGTGCCGTATTAAACACTAGCAACGTAAAAACAGACATGTGTCCATTAATGTATAGTTTATACTTAAGGATAGCTATCTAAAGATTTTTAAGGTATGGTTTTGAAAATAATGACAGTAATTTATATTTTCATTAAACATTGACTTGAAAAATAATTTAATTTATTGAGTTGGTATTACCCAAGTATATACAGATATCTTAGATTTGTCTTGTATTTTTTCATTTTGATAACAAAGTAAAAACGGTCAACTGTCAGTTTTATCAAGAAAATCGATAAAAATTAAATATGTACCAATACCGTTACAAACTTCCTCAAACTAATAAAACTTTGGAGTAAAAATATTATTAAAATTGTTCATACCAAAATTTGTAGAGAGATTTGAACCTTTATCACGCTCTCCTGTAAACCTATGTTTTTGACATGTCGCTTTATACGTAGGGACCGTCGATCTATATTGTATGTATTTAAAAAAACTGCTTGAAAATCCGTTGCAAAGTTTTAACGATCTGAGTACTACGTAGTGATTCAGCAATCATTAATCGTCAACAGTTCATATACGTTCCCACTGCTGGGGCACGGGCCTACCCTAATCTAGGGCGATAAGGTTTTAGTCAAGCACGCTGGCCAAGCGCGGGTCGGTCGACTACACAACTTAAGAATTTATTTGTATTTGTGCAGGTTTCCTCACTCACGATGTTTTCCTTCACCGTTATATATACATACATATGAACGTTATGTACATATGAATTTAAAATTTTAATAAAACCCAGTGGTAGGTAGCTGGTTTTGAACTAGTGACCTTCCGCATGGCAAGCACTCTACCATCGACGATTTTTTTTATCAAAACAGGTGCAGTGATTAAAACAGTTTTATTAATAATGGTGACCCCTTAACTTTCAAACTGTTTCTTCAAACTTCGTGATAATAAGTTTAAACCGTCCCTTTTAAACCTCTCTTAATCCAACTCTGTGTTCTTTTACATCGCATTTCCCAGCAACAATGTGTTGTAATAGGGAATTAGTTTTAACGAGCGCACGTGTAACGTACTTCAAATGACTCTCTCAAAGGAAAAAAAAACACTTTATAATCTTTAATAGTGTTTCTTTGTAATGGAGAGTTAAGGGTCTCGAGATTATGTAGTAGCGTTTTTACATTGTAGTGTGTGTGAGGTACTCTTTGACAGTTAATAAAGAGGCTTTATTGTACTTTCACGTCACGTCTGGTTTATCGGTGATAAATTTGGTAATTTGGTCAAATGGTTAATGAAGAAAATTTTATGGTTGTTAAAAAGCGTCGATGGCCGAGTGGTTAAATTTGTTGCTTGCCATGCGAGAGGATGTGAGTTCAAACCCCGCCACGTACCACTGTGTTATTCAAATTTGGAATTTTATATTTCTCGTATTTTGTTGATTTTTAATTTTCTGAGAATCAGAATCAGCTACAAAGAAGGTAACAAAAGTTAAAAATAAAAAAAAAATTAAAGGATTAAAACAATATTGCATAACTACATAATGTTTTTATTTATTTCATTATTCAGAAATTGTCACTACTAACTAGCACCTACCAGCTTCATACGAAGTACCTATCTTAGTGAACTTACAATATTCTCTATTGATCCCCATCTGATACAGCACAAGTGCGCGCTACCTTCAAAGCTTTCAAATGGAACGGGACAGAGCTAACACCCCTATTCAATTTATGACGTGCTTTTAGCTCCACACTCAAAGTGTACTGCCATTTTCAAATTATTTTCCGTTCCGAAGCGCTAACGTGACAGATGACTAAAACGGAATCGGACGCCACAATCGGAACGCCATGCCATTTCTCGATTAGCGAATCGAGTGATTACTCGGTCGCTCGCGCTCACCCGATTATAGATCGCTTAGCGTACCCAGTTCAGATGACAATGTAATTGACATTACAAGCTCCGGTCCACATAATCGCGTGACAATTGAATCGAAACCTTACCCACTCGAGATAGAGTCTAATTGGGTACGAGTAGGGCTTCGTGTAATAACTGTTTGGGCCTACCAAGTTTCTCAACGATTATAGATATGATGCGAATGTTCCTAACGATAGTTCCAGATGTTAGTGATGTTAACTCGGGGATAAGTTTGTCTTTGTACGGAACCTCATAACCTCGCGGTTAGGGCCGTGCTGTTTGTCTTAAGGCGAAGTTGTTAGGACTTATCCGAAATTCTAAAAATCTTAATTTGTAAATGTATGAATAATTTTATAGTATAAATATTCTTCTTACAATCATTGTAGTTTGTTTAATTCAACATAAAAAATAAATACTGTAAAAAGTTATGCGGTTGTCCTATATTTTATGATGAGAGAACATGAAATTTTTCTTTTTAAATTTGTGAGTATAAGTTAAGTAACTTACAGAAGTTTTGCACACACCCTAACAGTATCATTTTTTTGTGCATAGGTTAAGAACATGTTGCAATATAATATATTATTCTATTCTAAAATAAATTAAATACTGAACCACATAAGTTGTGGTCACCACAGCCATCACTTGAATGGTTTTATTCTAACTGTCCATCTACAACGTTGTTACTTTTTGTTAATCAACGTTTCCAAGTGTTAATAAGCAGTATTCGATGACAAAAAGTTATGAATTTAAAGAAACCACCAGTCAAAAAAGTTGAACAATTTTATCCAATAATAATAATAAAAAAAAAGTAAATGCGATGCGGATGTACCGGTGTAATTTCATGTCAGTTCAGTGTCTTGTTAATTCAATATTTGTCTTTCTACATTTTTTGTTTATTTTTTATACATTATTTCAAGAACCAGCCTCTTGGTAACGTAATTTTAGTATGAACCTAATGATAAGCAACACTAGGCTAAAAAAAAAATTTTGTTGCATGAACTGATTGTATCTCCAGATATCATATCTAAAGAAAAAATGTTAAATAGAACTATATTTAAAGCACCGACAACTTTCAAATATCCTTACTTTGGGTCATCATAATCATCATCATCAGGCCACTTCCGGCCACTGCCACATAGGTCTCGCCTTACTTTGGGTAATAGAACAAAAATCCTGTTGACCAGTGCGATTGCACTTGAATTCACGTTTCTGTCTTCACAAAAGTTATAACTTTATACATATAATATCCATAAGATTTTATGCCACACATGTACGTCTAAAGAGATACAATTGTTTCCTAACAC
Source organism: Maruca vitrata (assembly GCA_039566165.1). Classification (NCBI taxonomy): domain Eukaryota; kingdom Metazoa; phylum Arthropoda; class Insecta; order Lepidoptera; family Crambidae; genus Maruca; species Maruca vitrata. Next base: position 12,425,238 of record CM076928.1, on the reverse strand, counting down.
CTTAGCGAGTCTGCTTCGCCTTAAGTTACGTAGCAAACGTGAGTTAAGATATTAAATGTGTACTTAGAGTCTAAAGTTAGTATCTATTTTACGTTGGATACATTGCCGTTTTACGATTAATATGGCAAAACGATATTTGGAGGAGGTCGATTTACAAGCGCGGTCTGAAGTGTACTCAGAAATCTACGAAATTTATGAAAGATCCATTCGTACAACTTGAAGATTAATTGGTCATATTTCTTACTCGATTTTATTTAAAGCTATTTATTTTTAAAATGTTAGATATTGACCATTATCTAGCACTCCAACTTCTTAACTTTGGGCTGTTACAAAGTATTCATCATCTTCATCAACCCACGTCCCACTGGTGTGACACGGGCTTACCCTAAACTAGGGAGATCAGGATTTAATCAACCACGCTGCCCAAGTCCGATGTGGTCGACTACACAATCTTAGAAAAAAGTTTTCAATGAGTGTTAACGCTTATGAGAATCTCACTAGATGACAATACGTAGGCGTGAGGTCCAACTGTAGCATGATCGGTCATATTCGATGTCTTCTTCCTTCTTATCGTATGGTTGATGAACAACCTGATTTCAGAGTTCTTAAACCTCCCGTAGGCCTCAGATATGGCTTCACACACCGTTGACAAAATCTCTCAGGTGTGCTGGTTTCCTCATGATGTTTTCCTTCACCGTTAAAGCGTCGAAATGATGATACATGAATTTCAAATTTGAAAAACACATTGGTACCTGGCGGGGTTTGAACTGGCGACCTGGCGACCTCTCGCGTGGCAAGCAACGACCTTAACCACTCCGCCATCGACGCTTTATTTGACGCGACATCAACAGACACGTCAAAATTGATTAAAAAAATATACGCATAGCAGGACCTCTGAACTTACATGGCGCTTGGCAATATACCAACAATTTCGAAAAGGCAGTTGTCAAAATAAAGTGTTACAAAGCAACAATCGCAATAAACATCGCGTGTTTGTCATTCACCCGGCGTCGCGCACAAATCGCCACGCATCCTCGATTTAATCGAGTAAAGCTCGATTCGAATCGACAATTCTTTTTCATCCGATTGCCGTGAGCAATTGTTGTAGCCGTTGTGGAGGGACTTCGAATTATGACGACTATACGAATATTTAGTGCCAACTGTACTCAGGTACATATTGGGTAAATCATCGGTATAATGGTGACTAGTTGGTGGAAAAACCGGCCAAGTGCAAGACAGACTCGCGCACTAAGGGTTCCGTACCAATTATGTAAAAAAAAAAACGCTTTAGTGGATAACACACCCTTACAGGGTCATGTTTTTGTATCTAGGTTAAGAACATGTTGCAAATAAATATTCTATTCTATTCTATTCTAACATACAGCTTGGAGACAGACAGGCAGACAGACGGACGGCGGAGAGTGAGTAAAGGGATCCTGTTTTTACCTTTTAGGTGCGGAACCCTAAAAAGACGCAAGTCGGATAGGATGATTCGTCTTGTATTTATCAAGATTTGGACATTGTTGTTATGTTATTTCATTTACTTACTTTACTTATTAACATCTTGTATACTACCATAGGAGCTATAGAGGCTGTATTTAATTGTACAGTCATAATCTATGAAGATGGCCAATTGTTTAGTTTATTATCCCTTTTATCCTAATAGCTTTGATAGATTCTAGCAGCTGACTCTATAGCAATTTTCAGCTAATTTGGTATCATAAAACCGAACGAAACACTTATGTAATAGACTCACTCTCTATTTATAAGTCTATTGAAAAACTTCAGTTGGATAATCTGTAAGTCACCCCTGATCATTCAAAGATAAAGTTCAACTAAAGAAGAGATCAATTCAAAAGTCGCAAGCGAACTCTTCCTATCTAATTAACGCATTCACTGCGAAGCGACCGCAGCCAGGATACGAGTCACTGGCTCATTCGATATCCCGGAAACTCCATTAGCAAATATCGATTGATCAACTTCTTTGTTGAGTTCATCTCTTTACTTTGAATATCGGAAAAGTCGGCCGAACTGAAAAACATTTGTTTTTAGAGTCGAATTGGATCGCTTTTTTGTTCGGCTCTATACGAAAGTGAATGTACAGAGTTGATTGCAATAGTTATGTTATTCTAGTTTAGTGGAAATAACTGGTATTTTTTGTTTCTATTTCTCGGTATTTACGCGGCTTTTGACACTTGATTGAGATTAACAAGGCAGTCCAGTAATCAATACTTAGTTATATATAAATAAATAAATGCATATTTGGGACATTTTCACACCCGGTCATGTATGTTCTTATATGTTTAGTACAAGGATTATCTTTGTTGGAGTATCGTGTTACTTGAGTATCCAGTAAACTATACTTTAAGTTTTTTTTTTCCCTTATGATGTATTTCCTTATGGATAAATACGCCATCAATCACATCGCCACAATCACAAATACAATCTAGTCTTAAAAGACTAATAAGTAATTTATGTCTAACTTAAGCTGCTAAAATAAAGTAATGTCTAAGAATGTGTCCATACTTTAAGTAATAAAAAAAATGAAAGGAACACGAATCAAAATCACGGGTCAAAAATCAAATCAGGTGAATCAGTCAACACAATAAAGTACCTATTTTTAAGTACAATCGAATGTAAATAAATTGCATATACATATACAACGTAGGTTACTAGTAGTCCCCAAACTAGGTAATTCTGTCTCTTGGAGGCTGAAGTTACTTAGAGAGCTTAAATTTAATTCTAAAGGATAGGCACAGCCTAATTTACTATGAAGAAGAAGGCTACATTATGTGTGCGTAAATTTGAGCATGTGAGTGTTGAGTAGTGTGTGTGTATTGTATAAGTGTATGCGCGTGAGTGTGTGAAAAAAACATCCGTTATTACATTCCGATGGTGTATTTGTTTCTAGCTGTCCAAATATAGTTCCCCCTAAGCCTTCAAGCCCTTACTAATATACCACCGAGCCAGCCAACTACGTGACGTCACAGATATTCACAACAAAAGTAACCGCAAGTAGAAGACAAGAAAGTTCCCGGCCGCAGTTCGGCAGCGCTCACCCAACTTCAGATTCAGAAATTCCATTAGGTTGATCAAGTATTTAGCCGCTGACCGTTGTCCCCCCAATCAAAGTTTAAACGCTGCTTTTACTTTAGGGAAATCAATGACGGAGTGGCCTTTGTGAGGTCTGAAGGCCGTACCACACTGGCGGATTGTGAACAGCTTTATCTATTCAGATAAATAAAATAAATGTGTCTGTTTGTAATGATATTTTTTTTTATCACCTAATATACTTATATCGGATACCAATACCAATAATAAAACAAAAAAAAATCTGTCTATCTGTAATCTCATCAATCTTGTATCTGCTAATGGAATGGAATGAGACGGGACTTTCACTAATTTGAAGCTTATTATTTAAGGTTGCACAAAGGATACTTTTTATCATTTGCTTTCATTTGAAACTGTCATGGTTACACAAATTAGTAAACTGAAAATGTCCGGGATATTTACCATGTTGTCACGGGTCAGTTGTTCTGTTATCATGGCGCTTGCAACAGTGCCTTTACACCGGGAGCTCATCAAAACAAAACAACATGGTAAATTTTCAGTTTTCTAATCCTTATTAGTGCTCCATCAAATCCTCTTTCATTTATCACTTGTAATCCTCCAATTTGACACTTGTCTAAATCATGACATTTAGGCTGGTGCGTAATAGAAGTCCACAGAGTTGACGCATGACAAGCCCGAGTGTAAGAAGTACACATCTTGCGCTGACTCAACTAAGCGTCGGACAAGGGCAGGAGAATGATGATGATGATGATGAATGGAAGATCTGCGACGGTGTATCAGTGTGGAGCTGGCCTTAGAGTTTTTATTTCGACTGATTCTATGACGTATTTAGAATCCGTTACGTCAGTTTTGGGTTTAATCAAAAAGGATAAAGGTGTGTTTGGATAGTGCCTATCTGTAGACCTTGAAATTGAAGTGATCTAGCTTTTTATTGAAGGTATCTAGCGTGCTCTCTCGCTGGTGCCACTGTAAATCAGCGTCATGGTATTTGATGTCATGGCATAAGCTGAGGGGCGTTCATTTCAGTGGCATCATAATTATTATATTTTATTTTTTATCTGTATATTTTATTTTATTCTATCTATATTATATTTTAACTGTCTACCTTTGGTACTCTGAATAAATGTATTATCTTACTTCTCGAATGCCTGAATGTGATTAGGTAATACGATCAACAATACGGGTGAGACGTTTAGGTAATTTTATTTTCAAACGAACATTTTACTGACGCATGAAAGACAAATTGGTGTGTAAATATGGTATTTTTTCCGTGTACAATACAAATTCACGCATAAAACAATTCGCAAAAATCACGTCTCGGTCTTCACACCAATAGTCCTTTTGTTTTCATTCCCATATCAACGTCACACGCGAACAAAACAAAGTTGCAAAAGTCATATCTCCATCGGGTCCCTTTGAAACTCGTTATATTATCAAAACACAAAATATGAGACGCCCAAACACATTTTGTTGCAAACACATAAAAGATAAGCTATTCGAACCCCAGCCATTTACGCACCTACTTTTTCACTCACATAATTTGAATATACGGAACCGTGGAGCGAACGGGTATTCCCCTATTTTCCTGTGCTATAACCGATTTGAATAACAACCTGTATCTTGGTATAGCGGGAAGTGGTAAGTGAGTGAGTTGTTATTTTTATATTGCAAGCAAGATGATGGCTTCTTAGTAAGAAAATGTTTTATGTGTTGGCAGATCAATTTCTTGTCATGATTTACGTTTTACTTTCTGCAATATAATTTGCAACAAAAATGTATAATAAATAAATAATTTTAACCGGTAAAGCTGTTGATCTCATTCCTACGCAGCACACCAAAATGTCTGAAGAAAATTTCAAGATAGACCCAACCTAACTTAAACATCGAATCTTCTATATTGTCGCAAATTACGCCATTCATTTAGAACTAAACAATTTACCGACAAATCATGAAAAAAGATGCCAACACAAGCGAGCGAGCAAGCCGAAAGTTATAATATTCGCCCAACACTAGTAATATAGTTCACCAAAAAACCTCACTAACTACTAGTGATGTTTTTGCGTTCATCGGAAGCGGGTTAGGGCGGCACGTGGCGAAAATGGTGAAATTATAACGTGGCCCGGGATTTACTGAACAACGGTCATATATGGGGAGTAGGGGGGAGGGGGGATCCCCCACTGTCCTCACCCATTAAGTATTTACAATGGTGACCAAATTTTGTAGCGTAAAGGCAGGAAGGACAGTGTGGAAATTTTTTCTTCTATAATTGTGTGTCAACTACTTTTCATGCCGTGATTTCCCGAAATTACACAAGGACCTAGAGTGTTATTTTTGGTGATCTATATACCGTAAAATTTTGGTAAAATAGATCCCATCAAAAACAATACTTGCCAAAAAAACTAAGCCTCGCAACTCAGTTGTTCTACGGTAAAAGGTTATGAGATGATCAGTGAGTCAGTCAGTCAGTCAGTGACTGACAAAAGTTAGAAATTTGACCCGTTATAATTCATAAACTATTGGTTCAAATTGAATTAAATTTATAATATACCATGTCTTTACAATGCCTGCATGGTAACTGAAACTTCCGTCTTCTAGTTTTATCCACAACGATGTTACAGGGTGTTGAAAATGGCCTGAATTGCTTGGAAAAAAGGATGGTACGGCCGTGCCGCTTTTTTGACTTGGCGGGAGCACTGCCGTGCCCCCATATTGGTGCAGGTTTTATTTGTTTAAATCAATAAATACTGGTTTTACGAAAGGGATAGACGAAACTCGAAAGCATGCTCAAACAGCTTTATTACTTAGGGCGTAGAGCTTCTTTAGATTTAATCATCAATTTCATGCACATATCTTAAAAAAAACTATAGCATTTTACGCTTTCGAGTCGGATAATATGTTTTTCTGAAAAAATAAAATATAAAATGATGATATAACTAGCTTTATTCGATAGTATACTACTAAAGGTTAATCGTTCTACTACGGTAAAACAATCACTAAAATTGCACGGTGTATACGATCAGACTTGGTTATAGTCACATAAGTTTATAGGTTTCTTCGTGATGGTTTAGTTTAAAGCTGAGCTAGAAATAAAGTTTAACTTCGAACATAAACTACCAGAGGTGTACATTTAAGATTTTATCCAAAAACTCCTAAATCAAAACAAAAGGAATAAGTATTTTGTTTGCTTATGCCTCACTATACTTTAACGGTAAAGGAAAACATCGTGAGGAAACCTGCACACTTACAAAGAAATTCTGAGGTTGTGTAGTCAACCAACCCGCACTTGGCCAGCGTGGTTTACCATGGCCTTATCACCCTAGGTCCGCGCCCTAGCAGTGAGGACGTATAAGGGCTGATGATGATGATGATACCTCACTACTCTACTACTCGACTAAAGCCTGACCGCCCTAGTGTAGGGTAGGCCTGTGCCCCAGCAGTGGGGCTGAATAATGGCTAAAGGGTATAATGATACCAACCTCAAGATGAAAAATAATTGTACCTTTGTTTTAGGTACAATCCTTACTAATATTATAAATGCGAAAGTAACTCTGTCTGTCTGTCTCTCTGTTACGCTTTTATGCATTTAGTACTGAACCGTTTTAAACGAAATTTGGTACAGATATAGTCCAGAGCCTAGGATAGGATAAAGGCTACTTTTTAACCGACTGCGCTATAAAGAAGTAATGTTTTACCCGTTAAACGCCTCTACGCGGACGGAGTCGCGGGCGGAAAGGTAGCAAAATATATTTTCTATTTAAGCAAATTAAGCCTGTGTCATAAATTAAACTTAGGGTATTCTTAACTTCACATTCATAGAACATTCATCTTCAAATCCGCATAGTTTCATTGGTGGAATTTTCAATCTCTTCAAAACAGCTAGGTATAAATTCAGCAAAATCAAGAGCCCAAGTGGCCGTAAATCAAGATTGGAGGAACTAGTAAATAGAGCCTTAATAATTTATCGAACGTTCTAGAGGGCGCAGTCGAAAATATTTCTTCAGCAAAGTCGTTTAGAAAACTCATTTTCTTTCTGGCGTAAGGAATTAATTTCGTGTAACTACACTACTTCACTTATAGCTCGTCTGCCTCGCAATAAAGTGAGGTTATGGAAGTTATGAAAGAGCGTAATTCTATTCTTGAGTGAGGTCTGAAATTATAATAATATTAAGGCACGTTTCATTACTGCGTCGTTGTAAATTTTAGCTGTATTTCAGGACTTCTAGCGTTGGGAGGTCTCATATTATACCTTTCTGTGATGCATGACGGCACATTATGTGATACCAAGTGTTTTAATATGAATTTTGGTTTAAAATAGTACAATTAACTATGAAAAGAAGCATTAAACTACCATATTATTTTAAAGACAGTCAATTGAATTTGAGTAATCTTCTTTAAATTATTTTGCAATATGCAAGCTATTAATCCTTAAACTACACACATTATCACATACATACATACATTAATCTGATATCGTGGTAAGTAGCTTAAGAACTTATGTTATGGATATGGGAAAGTGGATACACAAATATACTCAAATATTTTGATAACACACCTAGACATGGAACAAACACGGATATTCGTCACACAAATATTTGTCTTAGGCCTTATCGCCCTAGTTTAAGGTAGGCCCGTGCCCCAGCAGTGGGGACGTATATGGGCTGATGATGATGATGATGATGATGAAATATTTGTCCCGGGTGGGAATCGAACTTACACATTTTGGAATTGTTGGTAGTGAACCTGGGTCACTTACCACTGTTCCACGGAACTAGTCACAATCCTTAAATACTTTATGTATAAGCGACAAGTCTCATTACTAAGTGAAGTCGTCGCCTTACACGGCCCGTGGGTGCGATGGTCAGCCGGCATTTCTCAGCCCATTTAACAGAATCGATTGTTCCCGCTCTCACGGACCATCATTCGGGACCTTTTTGTTAAATATAGATTCTTTGTGAGCCCTCTTACTCTATTTAGTGGTCGTTTATCTCACCTCTGTTATAAATGGGCGGATTTTGAGGTTTCCTGGAGTATGCTTTAAAGTGTTGATGGAGTATTCTTATAATAAAGTTGTGGGTACTATCCCGCACCTTTTCAATTATTAGAACTGTCGTATCTATTTCTAATAACGTATCGGCTGGTGGGAGTTGGATGCAAGTGGCCGAGAATAGGCGGGAGTGGCAAGCACTTGGGGAGGCATACGAGTATGTCCAGCCGTAGACTAATTTGTAGATAGTAGTATGTTTAATATTATTATTATTTAAGTAATTTATTAAAAGCAAACAATGTTTAACTTAACACCAAATACTAGTCTTTATGTGTCTACACGCGATATTAGGAGTAGCATATTCTTAGTTACTTAAGGCCCGACGTTTCGACTGGGTTAACCAATCATGGTCGCTCGCGACTAATATTGAGTGTAATGGAACGCAAAAGCTTAAAATCATAATATTTAACTTATTTTACAACCGTAGTCCCACACCTACCTATCTACTCTAACTCTAAGGTTTTACCTATCTACTCTATAGTAGATAGGTAAAACCTTTGTAATTGTTTTGTGTTTTTTGAGTTTTCCCTTAAATATAATAGAACTGATGATTATTGCCACCCAGGCTATCACAGATATAAGGTGTCCGACCGATTTCGGCCATGGCGGCCGATCTCAATTGAGATCAGCCAAGTGCGCAGGACATATTATAGTGCACAAGTGTACGCGCAAACACAAGTGCACTCTCTATTCCCTTACTCTCATAATTTGGTGAGACGGCAATCCGACATGACCGATGAGAGATCAGGCGCAGGACCACCGGCTTAACGTGCTTTCCGAGGCACGGGCGTTCAACCGCCAACTTCCTAACTCCGGGCTGAGTAATTTCATTACATCATCATCATCATCTGTATCACAGATACTGAAAAGAGTAAGGTAGTATACAGTCATTGTATGTGTTTGAACCTTAGTTATACATGCTACTGTCTGAAAACACCTACCATATTATACGTTTACGTGAAAAGTGCTATAATATTCATATGGTTCATTGCATAAGTGTTGTTACTAATAAATAAAAATGTTATTTCTTTTCAAAAACAGAACCTATGTCATACACTTTACTTTATATTTTGTCAAATACTGTTAACATTTTTTAACCCGCCCGTCGGCTAAATGCGTTTACAGGCCACAAACAGCGTTTGAATCTATTCGATTTTACCTCTTTCCGTTTCCGGGTTTTCAGTATAAATCCGATTACACTCCAATTAGTTAAAACACAGCGGGGCTTGGAGTTTGTTGGTATCTGTTTTTATTGCGAGATGAGAGACTGTAGGAAAAAATGTTACGAAAGGAAAAAAGAAACGTGTAGGTCAATAATTAATAACAATAATAGTAATATAACTGGCTCTGTGAAACATTAACTGGCTTAGTGACCCTGGCTGGCGGTTCCAATAGTCGTCGTTTCCCATTCGGGACAAATATTTGTGTGATGAACAACGGTGTTTGTTCCGTGTCCCGAATCCGCGACTCTTGGAACCGTAAATAGTGAACCTGGAACACTAACCACTGTTCCACCAAGCCGTAGAGACCGTGCACCATGTTTTTTTTTTTATAAAAGACTAACAAGATGACCTCACTCCACCTGATGGTAAGCGGTAGTGAGATCCAAATATGAAGTCGACAGGCGCAATAGATCGTATTGAGCCTGTCGCACTCACCCAGAAGGCCTGCTTAAATGCCGTTTCACGCCCCGCCTAAAGAGCCCGGGATCGTAGGAGGGAGGGAAAACATACCATGTAGGTTTCCAAGCGGCCCTTGTCCAAGATCGCCCAACAGTGAATACTAATACATAGGTAATCCGACATCCGGTACACTTCAATGCACCACTCCGTTCGGTGTTCACTTAATCCGTATGTAAAACGTACACGTCACGAGTCACGATTCGCTGGACAATCTGAATTTGAACGGGAAGCGATGTACCCATCCACCGTATTTCGTATTCACATCAGAAACACTTTCAATTTGCAAGGAGTTTGCTAGTCGTGTGTTTGGCGGCTATAGACTATTTTCGTTGCTGTTCCGCTTTTGTAAGATATTATTTGCAAATTCAAAAGAAAGAGAATGTTAAGTAGTAGTTACTTAACATTCTCTCTATTCAGCTAGAAAGAAAAAGTGGGGGAAAGCGTTACAAGTGGGTCCAATCAATCTGGTCAAACTCGTTGGGACCTATTAGTGACGTAACTATATCCTCGTAATTTTTCTTAATGATTGTACTTTTTTTTTAAATTTGAAACGAATCCCTTTCTTGTCTCTGATCGGGCGGTACAAATTTTTTCAAATAAAAAAAGACGTGTGGCACTTGGGACTGCCGCGGTATAGCTATTGCATAGCATCGTCCGATTTCGGAGCAGCTCGTCTCGATTCATGCGAGTTTCGTAGAGTCGTACAATACGTCTAACCGCACGCACACAAACACCGTGCCGAAGTCCACCGAACAGTAACGACGTTAGACGATTGTGACATTACAGCTTTAAATAGCACTAAAAAAACAACAAATAAAAATTATAATACTTCTAAAGAGATCAAATAATCTAAGTTTTATTTGATGGGTAAACAGTACCAAAGATACGACTTAATAGTCTCCCTCCAAATGCAATCACATCACAAATCCCGAACGAAAACGCCACCGCTTCTCACCAGGAAGCTAACTGAGAACAACAAACAATTTAAACACACATAAGCTAAAGTAACCCTGTTTCCTTTTGTTAGGAATTTCGCCATGTGCAAGCCAGCACATTCCTGGGAGAGTAGTTGTTAGGAGTTTCGTATTCGCGTCGCCAGGAAAAACAATAGAAGGACATTTTTCACTTGTTCCAGTTTCAAAGTGCGACACTCGCATCGCGCGGTCTAAGCGCGCGGCGCTTTTGTTTTGGGGGACAATATTTGATTGTCTTTTGTTTAAGAATTGGTCCCGGAGCGGATTCGGCCGTCGACGTTACACTGTGCAAGTCTAGGATCTGTGGAAATCTTCCGGCTTGGTTGTGTTTAATGTGATTTAGAGTAGTAGCGGTTGGTGAGATACTAGGAAGTCGCGCGGCTGTATATGGATGGAATATATGAACCTCTAGTACCTCACCATCGCGTGATTTCAATACACGCGAGTAAAAATGCGCTATCTGGACAGAGTCTTAGTGACAAAATAAATAGGTACTGGAGGTATAGTTACTGGAGACGCGTTAAGAGAGGTTAGTAACTTTCTTATAGCGGTGAACGCATGGTGAAGCTGCTCATTAACGTTTCATTTTTAAACGCCAAGTTAGCAAATATACCTTTCTTAATTGCCTGCAAGATGGTGCGTTATTAGTTCCCCTTTTTCTTGCTTCCAGGTTTCTTGTTTACTATAGATAGAAACCATTCCTAGATTTAGTCAAGAGGTAGTAGGTATTTACCTCCTGCCTGGGTGTTTTTTCTACGGAACAATTTGTATATCACTAATAAATAAATAAATTCATTATAATAATATAGTAATGTTGTAAGATATTTATTTAAATGACTTCTAATCAGGTTTGGGGTCCCCAAAAAAAGGGAAAAAGTGACCAGCTTTGCCTAGCCGTAGAATGTTATAGAAAAGATCTTGCATTGGTGATATAGGTGTAAAAGTATATAATTCCCTTTTTGAGAAGTTCACTCGCAAGCAATTTTTGTAGGTACGTGGTGTGGCCACCAATGCGCTCTGTCAGATAACATGTTACGTTTTGGAAGGGGTTAGATGCGATGAACACATCATGTATCTAATCGTGCACATAATCGTCCTGTCTGTCCATGACAGATGCACTAAAGTAGACACATCCTAATTGGATGAAGTTGGCTGTTGGATGTTTTTATATATAGTTTTGTTGACTTCCAATTGGTGCAATAGACACATTGCCTTTATGTCTTGCAATCATTAAGTATAATAATCCACTAATCAAAAATTAATGAAAGTGGGAATATATACGTAAGTCTGTGCTTTATGAAACAAAAACTGTTTATAGTGTATAATATAAACAGTACGAGCTGTAGAGCTACTCCAGCTCCGACGCAATTCCGGCGATGATGATAAAGCTACCACTAAAGCTACTCGTTGCGTTGATGAGCCTTCATCGTAGTCATAAAAATCATAAAATCACGCCTTTTTCCCAGAGGGGTAGGCAAAGATCACTTCTAGCGATCCACTTTTCACCTCTGTGGGAAACGTGACGTGACGGGTTGTGGACCACGTCGCCGCCATTCTGCCTTGTACATTGTTTTAACAAGGTCATTGCGTTCCCACGAGTAGCAAGGATATATGACGGGGGAAGGAAAGGGGAGGAAGGATACTATCGCCTCGGATGATTTGGACTGAGTCGATAGTAGCTCGAGGAGCCGGGGTCGCTTACCCGTATACCGTTCACCAACCACCGGACAGATAGTTGTGACTGGTATTCCCTGACTATCATTGTAGTCAAATAGAGAAAAAACGCGTAAGTTTGAAATCTTCGAGCAAATTCGATTTTTTTTTCTTCCTTTCTGTTGAACATGTTGATAATGTACGTTCATGCCTGTTCGAGTTTGCTCCTCACTCGACACTTGCACCGGCTCTTAGTGGCAAATACTCGTAGCACGCTTGAAGCGTCGTAGTCGCTACGACGTTTCCAATTTGCACGCGGCATCACGACCGCTGTTTTAATGATGTGGCGTGTTCAACACAGGTACGTTGCTACGAAGTTGGACAGGAAACGGATACTGAGAGAGGTAGTCTTTATTGCAGATGAACAAAACAATTTATTGTTTATTGAGATTTTTCTTTAGAGTAGAACTCATCCGTTTTAATATTGTAAATGTGAGTGTAACTCTGTCTGGCTTTCACGCCAATACTATATGCATTGATTTAGTAAAATTTGATTCACAGATAACTAGAGATGCATATCTAGTGTTTTATCTTCATTTGGCTAATGACAAATGTATACTCGTACAACTACAGCACTATGTTAACAAAAACATTATCAAGGATATAAGTCAACTTGTATAGATTTCAACATTATCACACCTGACTGACTATTACCAAATTGTACATGTGATCCAACTGAAACACATTTTAGAACAATAGCAGCACAGTATAAACACTAGTATGGTGTATAAGATAACCAACAATTATCTTATACACCGTTAAATTTGAGTGGTTGTTTTCCCATAGTAAAATGATTATATCTTAGTACCTAGTAAAATAGATTTGTGGAGTTTTTTTTATTCAATCAAATAAATAAAAAAATCCAGGTTTTACGAAAGGGATAAACGAAACTCGAAATCACGCTCAAACCGCATTATCACCTAGGGGTAGAGCTTCTTAAGCTTTAATCATCAATTTCATGCGGCAATCAGTTTGTGATTGCGTCACATCTCTTAAAAGAACAATAGTTTTTCAAACTTTCGAGTTGGATAATTATTAAGAAATAATGTTTCGCAAATCGTTCAGCTACTGGAAAATAACCACTAAAATGTCACGGTGTATAATATGTTACGGTCAATGTGAGCAATCGGTAATTATCTATAATCACCGGTAAATATAGATAATTCCCGACGCACATGGTAAATGTAGTGAATTAATCAAATTTACCGGTAATTATATAAAACTCCCGCTCGACTGTGGTAAATGTTGACATTGCTGACAAATATCACAAGTACTCTGCAATTCCAAATGTCTCAAATCTCAAATCTCAAAAATATATTGACGAGAAAGAATTTTAAGAGTTCCACTGAAAATTCCCTGCCAAATTGCTAATTTTATTTAACTTTATTTTTATAAGATAATATTTTTTTAAAAACCAAATCGAAGTTTGGTTTCTAGATACTTGACTGGTTTCTTTTATAACTCGCTTCGTTCGCGTGGACTACAGGATTTTACATACAAAAGTTTTTCCTAGTAACTCCCGATCCCTTACGAATTTTGCAATATCGCGTCGCAAGTAAGCTTTAAGTCTATTAGGGTACCTGCTGTCCCGAGTGGGAATCGAAACCACGACTCTTGGAATCGCCAGCCTGGGTCACAAACAAAACCATTGTTTCACCGAGCCAGTCAAGTCAGTTTTATTTTATAATTTGCCACATTTACACAAAGGGTATGGTAATTTTATATAAGTACCGGTCAATGTGATTAATTCGATAGTTTTCACCACCTTTACCACGAACACTAGTAATTATGCATAGTTACCGGTAATTATACATAATAACCACTCTATCCACTTTTACCGTAACATATAGACTACAATTCTGCGTTGCTTTATGATAGTTGTACTTGATGACACATTTATGGCACTCACAACACCAAAATGATCCATTATAATAATGTCCTTTATTATCGAGGGACCAAATTCGCGATAAAAGCGACAAACCTAATCTAAATGCTAATCCACTACAGTTTGGAGCTAACGCGTTCCTGAAAACTCATTACAGTCCCTTAAACAGCAGGCAGATTTCAGGACATCCAGCTTTCTTGTTAACATTTCCCGGGGCTCTTGTAAATGAACTGTTCTACATTGACCCATAAACAATGCAACAAGACAAACTTTTAATCAAACCGTCGCTGCCCGTCCTTCCAAGACACATGAGTGGCAGGAGATTAAATTCACAGTTACTCAGGACGCGATCCCGTTGCCTGAAATATGTTTCGTTTTGTTTGTAAACAAACACAAATGGATAAATATATAGGTCACCTAGTTACGGTATGTTTGGCTAATCCGATTCCCTTTCTTCCGCGTCTTCGTTTAAACCTTCAAATATAACTATCTATATTTTGCCAGATTTTTTACCCTTTCCTCTTAACTTTCTTACGGGTAACAGGGGTGAATAATGTTAGAAAAGTTAGATAAGTCTGTTCAAAAGCCTCATAATGCTTAGTTACGGTAAAGTGGATTTGAATATAGTAGTATACTTTGACGTTATGCCTCGTTTGTAATTCTGTTTGTAAACATTAAAGTTAAAAAAAACTCGGCTAATACTTGACTAAATTCTAAATGTTATTACATGTTTTCAACTTTGCAAAAATAAACAAGTTATTTTTTTAATTCAGAATTCGCATTTATTTTTGTGCTGCTTGTCCAATACCTAACGATTAATTTTCAATATTTCAGGATTCAAATATATGACATGGATGATTGGATATCGGAAGTTTTGTGATGATAGTGGCGAGTAGCCACATACTTTAAGGAAACGGAAACGCAACACACCAAAATAGTACCTAAAAGAGTAACTTTAATTATACCAGGAGGGTAAAATATTCATAATAAATTTGTATATACCAGTCACATATATTTTAACTGCATCAAAAGCATTTGAAATAAAATTACTCTTACGGGTAAAACTGGCGTATAAAAATATAATACATGGTAAAAACTCATTTTTGAACACTTAACAAATATTGTGGTTATAGGAAGACCAGCATCCAATGTACTTCACCTATCCACTCGATGAAATGAGATAGGTAATATTGCACGATGTACGTATGTATATTGCCACAGATTGGCCCGGCAAAGTTTAGAGCAAACACGAATGCGTACGGTTCGGTAGTTGGAATAATTCAATCAAGTGTTGGGCTAACAATTTCGGTTTATTGAACAAACATTTTACAAAAACATATCCGTGAACTGAGCAACAATGTAAAATTTAAAAACGATCAAATGCTGAAAGTCAATTGAACCGTGAAACCTTTACTTTGTTTTTCTTTTTATGTCGATATAGTTGTGTTTTGATCAAAGTTTGAAGGAAGCCTTTGTAAAATATGGTATGTTTAAAATTAATATTTTAAAAATAAGCACTCAAAAATTTGTAAAAAAAATTATAGGAATATTTCCCATCATACTTTTTGCCATTGTCCTCATCATCATCCTACAAACTTTTTGTACGATAAAACCTTCAGCCTTCATCATCACTCAAATAGCCAAGACTAGATTTCCCAAATCACCTCAGCGCCAACCCAAGTCCATACAAACCACGATCAATTACGGACGCCACGCCTTGAACTCCTCCGTCCTCCTATGACATCAGAATTAATTATTCCGACGTTTCGGACGCGAGACGGCCCAGATGCGGGCGTTCGGTATTTCACCAATAATCGCGTCATATTAATCCACTTCGCGGGCCTAATCCGGGAATTCTCGACGAATTCAATCAAGTTAAACAATGGCCCGGTAATTTTACACTAGCGTGGGCTGAGGTGATACATTTCCGGCCACCGCAGAGGGGGATACGTCAGAATTTAACTAATCGCAATGAGCGGGCGTGCGGTTGGCTACGGGGGGATCTGCATCACAGTGGCTAGCTGTGGAACCGATATAATGTAAGGTTGGGTTAGCTTTCATAAAGAATATAATAAATATGGTATCTGAACGATTTCGGCTATAGCGGTAGATGGGGATCAGATGAAGCACATTGTAGTGCAAACCCACTCTCTATTCCCTCACTTTCATAGTTCTCACGATCGAAGATAAAAACACCAGTAGTGCTGAATGATAATAACATCAACAGTCCATTTTAAAATTTTAATTTGAGAAACGTTAGAATTCTTAGTATTAGCACTAAGATATCAAATAAAAATATGGTTATTAACATTTTGCCCTTTAGAAAATCATTGATAGAATCAGGTGAGAGATTTGAAAATTCGTAAAATAATACAGTTTATACGAGTCGGATCAAACCTCCCCCTTTTTCTACATACAATGCAAACGATGATAGCTTGGACCAAGAGGTGCAGTACCTCTTTTCTGCCCCGTTTCATTAAGGCATAGAATGCCCCTTCAGCTCATGTTTTCTCTTCCTCCTATGATCCCGGGATTTTCAGGCGGGACGTGAAACCTACAGGGTACCTAAGTGCGACAGACGCTATAAGGTCTCGACCTCGCTGTGGATCTCACTTCTGCTTACCATCAGGTGGAGTGACTGTTAGCACTTTATAAAAAAATAAACCTTCATTTAATACATATTGTAGCATACCTAGCGCGAGAAAAGCAGTGATCTTGAGTTCCATAATGAATCCAGACTCGCAATGAACCAATATTCTGGATTAACGAACCGTAAACGAACAATTCCTTTGCTCCCAACAATTTTGCAGATGGTGACGATTTTAACTGATTACACGGCAATTTGACCCTTATTGCTTAGGCGGGAGAGCGTTTTGGCAATCTCCATTAATGTGGATAGATCAAAAAAATTTAATTTTTTTTTCGTGTCGCAGCAGATTTCGGGAAATCGGATATTTTCGTTGGATTGTGATTTCTGGGCGCAGCCGGCTCTTTGTGTATTTAACATTATCATTAATCTACAGTTTCCTTTATTTGATAAAATATTGTTCCAGTATTCCTTATTGTACCTTTTTCAATTATTTGTCTTGACAAAGTTTCATTATCTCTTTATAATAGCTTCGTTCGTTCGAGTAGCTTTTATTTTATTTTAATATTGTAACAGGTACAAAAACAACGCATTGAAAAATTTACTTCGTATAAAATCATGCCACACAAATTAATTGCTTAACATCGTCCAATCATAACAACATTTTAAATAAAATAATTTAAAATTACAATGGTGTATTTAAATGCTTTTGTTATTTGTCTACAATAAATAGGCTTGAATTATAGTCAGATCAGCAGTTCATCTCTCATAATAAAATTATAAACAATTTTATTAAGAACTACGAACTGAAAAACTATTGGAGTAATCCTTCTTTTATGGCAGAGTTAGTTTCCCTAATCAGAAACCGCGATAGACCACTAATGTTCTAATGTACAAAAAAAAAGCTTAATGTTTTTTATTTTTTTTCCATTCTCTCTCATTTGAGCCTCAAGACTTCGTCCGATCACTTTTATTTACGTTTAACTGGCGTAATTGCATTATAGACGCTCCATTTGCTACACAAAATGAATTATTTGGCATTTATTTTGACCGAATGGTTTTACGCTATCCGCCATTTTGTAAGGACAAAGGGAACTTCGAATTTGATTCAATTAAACCGTTTAAATGTCTGCGCGCCGAAATTATTTTAAAGGCGCGTTTAGTAACATGTTTTCGATATTTTGAAAATTGTCTTACATTTCATTTAACACGGGACCCCCATCATTATATCAAATGTATTGATTATGCAATGTTTTTTTTTGGTCTTATATTATCTGTTCATTCTTGTTTATTGTCTGATAGGTAAACCTTACCTAAGTGGAACATAATTGTATTCCTCAATATTATGTCATGGCGGGGTTTGAACTGGCGACCTCTCGAATGGCAAGCTAGATAGCAACGACCTTAACCACTTTTTTTTGCCATGCGAGAGGTCGCCATTTGAAATGCATATTTTTGATTATAAGACGCTTGGACTTCGAAGAAAAAGATAATATATATCTTGTGTTGTCTTACCTCGTGTGTCGCTAGTTTAGACAATTTATTATAGCGATATTGTCTTAACTAGCGACACGCCCTGGCTTCCTAAGGGATGATGCATGTATTATACATATTATGAACCTTCCTCTATAGATAAAAGTATCTATTAAAAAATCACACTTCCTCAGATTATCTTAACATACATACGGAGACAGCCGGAAGAGACATTGTTGCTCTTTACTTCATAGTATTGTGACATAATATGTACTATGAAGTAAAAAGCATTGATTGGACGGAATTAGACAATAGGAGAGACGACTAAAAAAATGTAATTAGTCCGTTATTTAGATTATTTAAAAATATTGTACGCGTATTTTTTATTTTGTTTCATAAACAAAAAATTATCAAGATAATTATAGTGCTTAGAAGTTTCGTATGACATCACAATTACGTACAATTTTTACGTAGCCGTGACGTCACAAGCCCCCACTTCAGAAGTTTGATAAACTATAATTTTGTCATTTTTCAATCGATTGAAAAACAAAAAAATATGTGAAACTGTCCGGGATATTTACCATGTTGTTTTGTTTTAATGAGCTCCCGATATTGCAACAGTGCCGAAATATCGGGAGCTCATTAAAACAAAACAACATGGTAAATATCCCGGACAGTTTCAGTTTTCTAATGTGTGTGACCATGACAGTTTAAAATCATATAAAAAAATATGTGTTCCATATTTTTGTATAAACTAACTTACGAACTAAATAGAATAATCAGATTTTGACCCAGTCGTCACGCCTATTAGCTATTCAGGATCTGCTGTCAACCTTTTCAAAGATTCATTCGGAAATTTCGGAAATATCTCCCCACGATCACAAACCTATCTCGGAATCCCCATCAAGCCCGAACGCACATGGCTTTTTATCCGGGACCGTACCAAAATTAATAATGACCATCTCATTACTCACCCCGGCCACATATCAAAGCAGCAATTAACCTGCTTCCTTGCCTTACCTTTTGGAGGCTGAATTATGCTTAACGACTCACATAATTTACTGGACCATAAAGCGCGACCTCCTCGATTCATTAGCAGGGTTCCGTAGTTATGACGGGCCATTAACGGGCCCATATCGGGAACGAGTGGCTGGAACAAATATCTCACTATAATATACACTACTTTGTACTAAAGAGTGGGCGGAGTAAATGGTTTTGTTGCTGGGTAGCGTTAGTCGTATGTGAGGCTAAGTGTATGTATTCAACTACTTATATTCAATCATCTATTTAAGGGTGAGAGCTATCCGCTTCCTCGCAAGTCCGGTGATGATGACAAGGCTACTATCTTCGTAAGTCAGTTAGGAAAAAAAAGAAACAATCATCTCAATTGACTCAATCAACTGCCTCGCTTTCAACTGCTCTTCAATTAACTGCCTCGTTGGTCTTTTGGTAGCAAGCGCTACGTAAGGACAGAGAGAGCCCCGGTTCGAGTCCGGGTTCGGGCAAAATTTGATGAAATCACTCAGCTCGGAATTAGGAAATTGGCGGTTGAACGCCCGTGCCTTAGAAAGCATCAGAAATAATGACTCAATGTTTTACTAAGATTTTGCAGAAACGAATAAGCACAAACAATCTATCTCTATCTCTAATCTATACTTAATCTTACGATGTGTGATTTAAAAAAAAAAAACTAAAAGTTAAGAAACTGTAAATTATTATAATAAATAGAATAAGAATTATTTCAATGCCCTATCAGGGTGCATGTCTTGGAACTGTAATTTATTATGTCATCTGGATAACCACATGTGTGCAATAAAGAATTTGAATTTGAATTTGATGTGTTATCAAACATCCCAGAAGAATAGGTTTAATTGTGCACACGTCTACAATAGGGTAGTTTCTAAAGTCTGATTTTACATAAAATTTGACAATTAACAGTAACATATAGGTAAATTAATACGTAAGTGAAATCGAAATCCAAATTTCTTACGAAATGAGACAATTATAGGCATTTGAAGTTAGGTGGGAAAGTCCATTTCAAAAGTGCGAAAATTCAATTAAAATACTATGCCATCATATAAATTACAAAATTAGTAGTAACTTTCACTATCAAAACATATTCGTAAACGCCACATTTGATATAGCTGCTCTACAAAGTTCTTGCGATATGCATACAGTATATCTAGTGGTGACGTCATAGATCGCTACGACTTTGTATGAAGCGTTTTGAGCTCACCCAATGGATGTGCTATTGACATTATAGGCAACAACCCTATTGCGAATATCGACACGGTTTCCCGGTGTAAGCGAGTCATTAGTAATCGTCAGCTCATCACAACATTTCTGAACGGGCACAACACTATCTAAATCCCAAAGTCGACAGTTTGACGCAACAACGGGCGGTGTCGTCGTCAGCTTTGAAATTTCGAATTTCAATTTTAGAACGCGCGTACGTGCACCGCCGTCAAATGAAATGTGGTTCGTGCCAGAATTCCAATTTCGATTTTGAACCTCCGAGCTCCGATTGTAGCTACCTTCAAGCTATTGCCTTCGAGAAATTATTGTTGCAATAATTTTCTGTTGCGTTCAGTTGAGAAAATAGTTCTTTCAGAGACTACTCTAAACAGATGTGTTTTACTATCATTGTTACTTGCAATAATGGATGCTTTCGAATTCTATTTCTGGAAAGGGATACAATGTTTTAGACCTAAAATACCAACTGTCAGAACGTCAAAAAATAGGACTCGTTGTTTTACCACGAGCCTTTGTAAGTTAGCAGGTGAATAGTACAAATAGTGAGGTTCAGGCGTGCGTTATGTTTGTAAAGACAAAGAAGGGTAAAAGCCCGGTATCAAAATGTTACATAACGTGTTGTGAATGTAAAGATAGTAGATTAGAATTCGTGTGTGGATACATTGTTCTTATTTGCATACTTTTTTCGTTACATTTGAATGAGATAAAAATAGATATTTAGAAAGTAGATTTTCTTTCAACCTTTTATATCTTATCATAAATGTAATGTAATCTTTTAAAGTAAAAAAATAAGTGAAACCAACATAAATCAATAAAATTGTTGGAAAAATTTCGCTATTCTAATATTTTAGTCCAGATAGCTATTTTTCGAGCTAGCGGGATCCGAAAATAATACAAAAGAAGCCAAGTTTTAAACACGCTGTTAAAACTTGGCTTCTAGACCTAGATTACCTTAAAACAGAAGAATTACTACCATAATTCTTGACTTTGCTATTGTAACCACACACACACACACACACACACACACACACACACACACACACACACACACACACACACACACACACACACACACACACACACACACACACACACACACACACACACACACAAACAACCACAACACCCAAACACATCTACACACATTTACAGACGCCTTATTTGTTTCTTTTTTTTTTCTCTCTCTTAGAGATTTGATGTTTCGTTTGTTTATACTTTTTATTTTTTTTTACTCTAAGTTGCTATTTTTTTTAATAAGGATTCTGGATTGTTTGGCTATTTACTTCCTACTTGGCATAAAATGAACTGGTGCTTTAAGCTACTTTGTAAATTATTTTTTTACTGTACTCACTCATCGACTTCTGCGACACAGGCCTGCGAGCCTAGTGCAGAAGTCACTGGAAATGTTACTTTAGGTTTAATTTATTTCAGTCTAGATAGCTACTTTTCAAGCTACCGGGATCTGAAATTAATACACTTAGAACTAAATCAAATTTAGTACTAAAACTACGTAGTAACAACTTCTTCAAACAAAAAAGACTAATATATTATTTCTTTGTTCCAGATGACTAGCCCCCCATCCCTCTAACCTGTCATCCTAATGTCCCGAACGGTGCAGTGAAGTGTAGTGTAGTGTTGTGTCCCGGAATGTCAGTTGTCGTTTGACATTCGGATGTGCGAGTGAAACAAGATGGCGCCGGTCACTCGGCTGCTGGCAGCGGGTCTGCTCGCCGCTACCTACATGGCTATGGCGGCAAAAAACGGTAAGAAATAATAAATGTATAAATTAATATAAATTTATAAATATCATTCAACATCACATGACTAAGGCCTGGTTTAGAGTAGGCTCGTGCTCCAGCAGTGGGGACGTATATACAACATCACATACATTGATCTGATCCCGAGATAAGTAGCTTTAAAGTAGCACTCATTTCAACATGGAAAGCGATCGTGATCATACATAGGCGATTACGTTACAATTCCGATTAGTGGGCATTTCAGTGGGTAGTTTCATAAAAATAATACTGAAAGCCAGAGTTGATATGATTACGTTTTGATGTGAGTGTGAACCTAGGACTCTTAAGTGAGGTTGTGCCTGACAGACTCAATGGGATCTACTGTGTTTGTTGACCTTGGACCTCACGGCCGCTAACCATCCAGTGGAGTTGTCCTGAATCCCCTTGATAACAATTTATTTTAGAAAAAACGTTATACCTATCTTTTGTTGTTCGATAGGTTTCCTCGACCTTTGTTTTAATTTGTCTTCTTAAGCTCCCTTACATACAAACACTGCCCTACTTCAACTTGAGTCCAACCAAGTCATCGTTCCATAACGCTACTACGTCCATAGCGTAATTGCTTCACATCCACAACGGCTTACCACAAAAGTGTATTACATCTATTAGGACAAATTGATCGAAGTCTAATTTTTTTAGTCATTTTATAGGTATTTTGTATATTTTTTTATAAAGAGGCTAACAAGATGACCTCACTCCACCTGATGGTAAGCGGTAGTGAGATCCACATATGAGGTCGACAGGCACAATAGACCATATTGAGCCTGTCGCACTCACCCTGAAAGCCGTGAAAAAGGAGACCACTGCTGCGGCAACAACGAGACAAGGCGTGGAGTCTCGCATTGGTATTGAGCTGTGCGGGTCGGAGTTGGCCAGTCCGCCGGACGGAAGGGCCCCCGTTTCTACGGGTCTCCCAGGCCGGCGGGCTGACCCGCTCCGCCCGCACAATACCGCCGCTAAGACTCCACTGGTCCGGCGCTTGCCGCAATAATGGTCCCCCCTGGCTCCGGTTCGTACAGTGCTGATCCCGGAACGCGACCTGACCAAGAGAGGTCAGAGTCACTTGGCGGGTTTTACACAACTGTATGGTGGTAACAGCAACCGGTCGACAAAATGTCTCCCACCTGAAATATACTTGTTTGTTCGTTTCTATATATCACCTTTTTCCAGGTTTCTACGGTCCCTTACTTTATTCAAATCTACCCCTTAAACAAATTACTTGCCTTTAGTGTGCTATTAATAAATTAAATTATTGACGAAAGATCCATCTAAGACACTGGACGACAGCGAACTGCAATATTTCAAGTACTACTCAGAATGATGTGTGGGAATTCAATTTCTAAGATGCATTCGCTGGCCTCAAATACACAAGCCAAAATTGAATATACATACATCCTGAAAGCTTCCGTTTGGCTAATGTTTCGGCCAATCTGTTGATTACAATTCGATTGATCTAAGTTTGCCTATGTGGCAGTCGTTGTGCTCGTATCAATAAATATTGATCAATGATAGATGTACTAATTGTTTTCACAAATCTACAGTAGCGATCTTCAAGTACCTTATTATTTCAATCGCTTTGTGCAATGATGAAATTACAATTACCAAACCTTTTATTTCTTAAGCCAATCAAATTAAATTTAAAAAAGAAAGAGAGGGAATGTTAAATATCTTCATGATACCTTAAAAAAAGTTCATAAAAAATTATAGGGGATATTATTGACAATGATATCTCCATTTTCCTAGATAGGTATTCCTTCAATTCACTCATTCGTGTTACGTTAACAATATCTTGTGATACCTGGTATGCTATAAACGTTCTATTGTGCCTTCCTTCAGACAACTTAAGTACTACTTGTGTTTACCGTCCATCTGTTATTCTGTCAGAGCGTAGCTTAGGCGTGCGATAGTCCACAAAGTTGATATGTAGGCCGACCCACTATGTGTGTGGTTCTGTCAGCCTATCAACTTAGTTGACAGTACTTAAGTACCGTTTGTATCGCATTTCTACAATAGATTAACTATCCAAATTTCAATGGAGCATCGAAGTGTCAATCTGATAGCTTTTTTTCGGATTTATCTCGCGTGTTGTTATTCTAAAGGCGATATTGACGCTTTTTTGAGAGAGTTTAATTGAAACATAGTAACGATTCAAAGTACAGATAAAATTTATCACAAAAATGTGCTAAATCGTATTTCTTATAAGAGTAAACATGTTTTGAGGTTGTGGTGTGTTGGCACGCCATAAATAGTCCACTGGGTTTTTAAATTACTTCTCCTTAAAGACTCTCCTTAAATTAGTCCACTTTTACCCTCGAAATGTTTTCGCTGACCAAAGGACGCTTGAAAAAACAAAAAGTACTTACTTGTGTGTGCAAAACTCGTAAATTAGTCGGTTTTGAGAGGCAACGTCCCGAAAAATCCTTTTGACCAAATCAGATTATCTACATTGAAGGCCGACGAAGGATTGGTATTAATCCGGTTTTTCTTAATTGTTTTTTTGTTACAAAAATGCTATTATACCGGCGAAAGGACACAATGACCCGTGAGATTGAAAGAGATTGTGTTTTTGCCTGAATCTAGATTTAGGGTCCTTTTATTTTAATAGTCAATGCATAGAACGTTGAGTCAAATATATAGAAAAGTTTATTCAATATTCTGGCTGAGTATTTAAACTTCGTTGTAAATTCAAATTCTAAGAATTTGACATCTCGACATTATGATCCCGAACAACATTACAATTTCTGCAAACTGGTATCTAATAACAATTTGTAAAGATTAAAAAACTTTTCACACAAATAAGCTCGGAGTAAAAACAAATAGCCCGAATATAACAACCTTTGGCTCTTAAAAAATCCCCGATTTCAAGACTGTGTTATCTCGAAAAGCATTAACTTCACTCTCTCTTTATTGCTAACCTTTCAAGAAGTTTCTCGACTCAAAACGAACTCCAAACAGTCACCCGGAACATCAACTTAATGATAACGCGTTAAACAGCGAAACACACAAAACCGATGTTTTGTGAATCATTACACTTGCCTAACTCGAAACGAGGTGAACCACTCGAAAATCGACTTTAGACCACTTAACAAAAGGTTCAAAATCACGGTTGGTGTTTGTTTTAAAATCTCCACTCGGTACGCTATAAAATCTCGATGGCGTACCCTACCACTGTTTAATTCAGACTGGATTTGCAAAGTTTCACCAAGTCAGATCGTTATTGCGATTGCAAAATGAAAAGGTTTTGCTTTATAGTTTTTCGATAACGCCAGCCGAGAAGAAATTGCAGCGGAATAGTGTCGGATTGCGGAGTTTGTCGATATCGATACGGATTAATCGAGTTGCTAAGTTGGGTAGGTTTTATTTTCGGGAAAGGCATCGGTACTATAGAATTGTATCTATACGATATATTTATGAATATTAATTTACAAAACAAATTTAGCTACTCAGCGTGAAATAACTACTATGTATATCAAAATAAGATTTTTGTTTACCTGACGCTCCAAGGAAGAAACTCTTTTCAAGCTCAATTTAAACAGAAAATCGTTAAGCATTTCCTTTGATTTTGCAATAAGTGAAGTATTTTTGTAATTTTTATCAATAATGAGGAACTGGCGGGCCTTGGCTGAAAATCGACAGCTTTGGAGTGAGTTAGGAGAGGCCTTTGCCCAGCTGTGGGACAGTACAGCTAAATAAAAAAAAATGGGTGATGATAAATAAATAAATAGAAGTTTTATTTGTAAAGCAACAAGTTCAAAACTTAGAGTTATTTGACAATCTTTTTGTAAAACAAGTTGGTTGTACAAAAATAAATAAATATCTAAGACAATTCCATACACGGCCATCATAACGTGTGATGGTAAAGCCCCAAACACACGAATCCAGGCATCAATTTTTAGGGTTCATTCAATTACCTAAACAAAACAAGGAATAGAGTTGGTTCCGTTCAGCTTTCACAGTCTAGTTTGGTGAATTCGATGAGCGTAATAGATTTTGAGCGGCGAATAGTTTGGAATGTTTTCCAATCTGAATTCGGGGCGTTTTAATAAACTTTTTTTATGTGACAGTGCGAATGGTCAACAGAACGCGTTATGTGCTGTATGGTTTGGTTGGTGAATTAAATTAAAGATAAATGATATACGCCGTGAAATTTTAGTGGTTGTTTTCCCGCAGTAAAATGATTCTATCTTAGTCGCACAATAGATTTGTGCAGTTCTTTTTAATTAAAATCAATAAATGCCGGTTTTACGAAAGGTTTAACCGACACTTGAAAGCACGTTCGAACCACTTTATTACTTAGGGCGTAGAGCTTCTTTGCTTTAAGCATCGATTTTATGCGGCAAGCAGTACCTGATTACGTCACATCTTATAAAAGAACGATAGCTTCTCTCGTTTTCGAGTTGGAAAATTATTATTTTGAAATTTTTTTTTCCCATTTTCATGATTCGGGAGTATTACTAAAGGCAAATCGCTTTGCCACGGGAAAACAACTACTAAAATTTCACGGTGTATAGTACGCATTCAAGTGATTTGGTATCGGCCAACATGTTTATGCTGTTTTAATTCAGATTAAAGCTAAGGCCGATATAAAGTAAGCTGTTCAAAGCAGCTAAGCGAATCTAGTATATCAAGTAGGTAAAACAGAACATTAACTAAATACATTTCGGAAAAAAATTAAGGAAAAAAATTAACCTTATTCAGAATGTACACCTTAAAAATTGAGTCACAAAATTAAAAACACGTGCCTTTCTACCTTAAATATTTCTGCAACGGCAAGAATAATGCAATGCAAGTCAAAACTATCTAGGAACATTGTTTTATGCCTTCGCAAATGCAAACAAAGCGAACTATGTCAGTTCACTCGACCTATTTCAAAACGAGCTAGTAAAATTCATTGTTGTACCATACTTATACATAAATAAGGAGCTTGCGATACAAATGCAGCTTTCTGAAAAGAAAAAGTCTCTTTGAAAGTGTTTCCATGGAAACATGAAAGAAATTCTTAGTCAAAACTAAAAAGATTTAATTAAAAAACTTGTTCAATTTTTTTTTTTTTATTATACCTACAACAATGAATTTAATAATCCAAATTATTATTTCATGCCATTTACGTTGAAAAACAAAATTATTTCTATATTCAAGAATAAAGGAAAATATAAAAATGTACAGTTCTCAAATTCTAAAGTACAAACTGTTTTACAACAAAAATACTTTTCAATTTAAATTTTTTAAATTCTGAAGCTTGCACCAGCTTTAATATTTTGAATCGCACGTCTGGGCGTGATTCCCGGAAGGACTGGTATTCAAATCCCCGGTTTACAGTAGAGCAATGTATTTTTTTAACAAAAATACTTTTATTGATTCCATCTCAAATAGGTAAACATCAAAAATCACGATCAAATATACTTAGCATCCTGAAAAATAAGATCACATTTGAAAGAGAACATTTACATCTAGCGCTCGACTCAAAAATATTCCACAATCTTCTATTATACTAGGACTAGAAGCGCACACTGAATCCCAAATGAGTCCCACAGGAACCTACTTGACTCCTGAATGCAAAAGACGAGTACTGAACTCCTTATTTCATCCCATGTAGGTCTGTTTATGAGCGGGGAAGGGGGGAATATAAAATTTATAAGACACTTTCGTTCAAGCAGCTTCTTGCATGCTACACGAAGAAACTAAGGATATGTTAAACATTTTAACTTCTACTAAAAGAATACTGTATTCGATATTAGTCGTACACTGGTTAAAAAGATCTTATTCTATTTCTTTACTAGTTGTGCCAGCGACTTCATCCGCGTGGAAAAGGGACTTTAGGCAGTATTTTTGAATAAGGCCGCCAACAAACTCCCGGCCAGTGCTGAATGGCGCGTTCTTAGGAAATGAAAACGTTTCAAGTGAATTGTTCTTAATAAATAAATATACACTGTTGCAGACTTTTTTTAGATCGTTTAAAAATAAATAGGTAATTCTTTTATACATATTTTTGTATATCTTGAACCGTTTCCACGCACGCTACGGAAGCCATCAAAGATTAATAACTTTCCCTGTTTTTTACACATTTTCCATTGCTTTTTTATCTCCTATTGACTGCAGCGTGATGTCTTATAGCTAATAAATGGAATTTCTAACTAAAAAAGATTTTTTCAATTCCAACGTGTACTTTCTAAGATTGGCGCGTTCAAACAAATTAACAACAAACAAACTCTTAAGCTTAATAATTTTATAAAGTATAGATAATTATTAAGAAATAATGATAAGTATTGACTGTTAAAATCATTTTCTACGCCGCATTTCATTCAATAGTAGGTATTATTTGAGCGCAGAGAAAAAAGAAGTTACTTCATTTTTAAACGTTCCGATAAATCTGTTTGGTACTCACAAATAAACAAGTAATTGTGAACTGCATTACCTATTTTTAAATGCGAACTTTCGGAAAGCTCTAATCATCTGTGTGCAAATCTAAAAATCATACACCCAGAAACCAAAACCTGTCTTTAGTTAGTAAATGGAAAAGTTCGCATTTTCAAATCCTCCATTCAGACTGAGTTATCAAACAATGCTCTTTCGACTCCATTAGGCGTTCCAACTTAGTCATATACAGTCAGACAATTTAGTTATGTTGTTGACTTTAAATTCCACTCAAATGCACTTTAGATTTGCAACGGGTTCGTTTGGATGTGGTCCAAACCACCCAGCGTGGCTACGGTCTTAGTATTTAGCGTTAGAATATAACATAGTATAGTTATTTTAATGGCAACACTAGATTCAGTTGTGTTGAAAAGTGTCTAGTGTTTTAATTGCTGGGGATAATAGGTTCACAAATCACTGGTAAACTTTTTATACATTATTTTTTATTATATTTCACTACATACTAACATAAAGTCCCTTTCTCTATCCCTGTATTCCTATAATATGCTTAAATTTTTGAAACTACTAAACAGATTTTGATTCAGTTTCTTTAAAAGATACCCTCTATCTATATAATTCACCCGAAGCGAAGCTAGGCGGGTCACGAGTTCATAAAAATGGGAAGAGTAGCGACCTTGCACAAAAATCTATAACTTTGTATTATTTTTTTGTGTTATAAGTGTAAAGAAGATTATGCATGTAGGTGTAGTAATGGTTAACTTTAAAATAACAAATACATTTATATATAAAGTGATGTTTTGAACTTAACTACGACCCTTATTTATTAGGTAAGCCAAGTAATTAGAGTCAACAACCGCCGTCTAAGCTATAGCCAGCGAGGAAACTTTTAAAAGTAAAAAAACCATTCCGTAAAAACTACAGCCTCACTTAGTATTCCAAGCCTTTGATGTACAGTTACAACAAAAAATCTAATCCGCACAGAAGTAGAAACGGTACCGCGGCGACCTGTAGTTTGGAAGTTGAAACAGAAGTTATCTCAGCGAACCAGCAACTTGCCACTGGTGGCTACGACGAAAAGAAACAATACCGAAGTTCGGAACTTCGGTAAGGGTCCGTAATGTTATTAAAACTTACTTTAAAGCTGTGAAATGTTTTAATGCTGCTCACTCAGGTTTACGTTGTGAGAGATGAATAATTTTTTTTGTTATTTTTATTGGATACCCAGTCATATAATACGTACATTATATAACTTAACAGCCTGTTGGTCTACCAATAGACCAACAGGCTGAAAAATAGCAAGTGCTGCTTTAGGACCGACATGTCCCCGGTTCAAGTCCGGGGTCAGGTAAAATTAGTGTGAGTTTTTCTGTGAAGAAATTACTCAGCACAGAGTCAGCAAGTTGCAGATGCACACCCATGTCTCGGAAAGCACGTTAAGCCGGTGGTCCTGCGCCTGATCTCTCATCGGTCATGTTGAATTTCCGTCTCACTGAACTATGAGGGTAAGAGAATAGAGAGTGCACTTGTATTTGCGCGTACATTTGTGCACTATAATATGTCCCGCCCAGTTGGCTGATCTCCATTGAGATCGGCCGCCATGGCGGAAATCGGTCGGACGCCTAATATTTTTAGATTATAAAATTTGTTTCTACTATCCGTAACACAAGTGCATAAGCTACTTACCACGGGGTAAGTTCAGTGTGATGTGGCATGATAATATTTTATATTTATTTATCTTAATTATACTTTGGAAGATTTTTTTTGTACAAGCATATTAAATGATACAACGTTATATTAAAGTTAAAGTATCATATCGTGTCATAAATAACCACGACACAACTAAGACCATGACATAAATAAGAGCTAAAGGGAGATTGTACAGAAATTCAACGCTAATCAGAATTTACGAAAGTATACCCAATCTCGAGGGATACTTTATCTTTTAAATTAAACTAAGATTAGGTTTCCAGACAAGATTGATTTCAAGTAAGGTTAATTTCGAAAATTACGTTTTGCAATCCGGCTAGTGTAAGAGCACCCTTTAAGTTATTTAATCAAATAAAAAATATGTTTCTGTGGTATAAAGCAAGGACTGCTAAATGCATAGCTGTACTAATTACTTGTAACTTCTAAGTAAACCTTTTATGAGTTTCTTTTTTTAACTAATAAAATGTGGTACGTAACACTACGTTTTTCGATTTGAAATAAACATATGAACGATTATTCGACACGTTAACGGTAAAGGGAAACGTCGTGAGGAAATCTGCACACCGACGAAGAAATTCTTATTTGTAGGCAACCGACCCGCAGTCGGTCAGGGTGGTTGACTTAGGCCTTCTCGCCCTTATACTGCCTCGTTGGTCTATTGGTAGCAAGTGCTGCGTTAGGACCGAGAGGTCCCCGGTTCGAGTCCGGGGTCGGGCAAAATTTGTGTGAGTTTTTCTGTAATGAAATTACTCAGCCCGAAGTTAGGAAGTTGGCGGTTGAACACTCGTGCCTCGGAAAGCACGTTAGGCCGGTGGTCCTGCGCCCGATCTCTCATCAGTCATGTCGGATTGCCGTCTCACCGAATTATGAGAGTAAGGGAATAGAGAGTGCACTTGTGTTTGCGCGCACACTTGTGCACTATAATATGTCCTGCGCACTTGGCTGGACTCAATTTGAGATCGGCCGCCATGGCTGAAATCGGTCGGACGCATTATTATTTTCGCCCTTATTTTAGGTAGGCCCGTGCTCCAGCAGTGGGGACGTATAAGTGATGATGATGATGATGATATAGGAATTTATTCCCACTGTAGTGCGGCGCGTCTACAGCGCTGCAGTCACGCTGCAGAAGCGCGTGCTGACTTTTAGCTTACCACTAGACAAAGCCATTATCTTGCGTATTCATTAAAATGAGGGAAAACCGATTACAGGCTGTGGGTAACAAAAGCATTCCATATTTGCCTCTAATTAAAGATTTCGCTCCAATTGAAGCATAAAATAACCTGTTCAGATTTCCTTTATTTTCCTCAGAACGAACTTGATATAAAGTGAATTTCAAAGCAACAATCTCAACGGTAATATCAGCTTCCAACAAACCACCATTGTTCGACTCTGAATCCTCTCAGGAGCATCTCAAACAGAAATGCTATATTAAATTCCTATCGCCCAAATATTAAATGAGAGAAAATTTTAATCTCAACACCTTTGCTTTTTTAATTCGGAATTCTCGTTACTTTGCTACGGGGAAAAACAACAATAATAAAGTTACAATATCCGTTAGAAACGCAGGTCCGTTCCCGTCTCGAAATTATTGCGAAAGGAGCCGAAATGAAAAGAAAATAACAATCGAACAGAATTGGTATTCGAGATCGCTGCAGGAATAACAAAAATAGCGAATAAAAAGCCCGAATTAAATGGAAGGCCAATAATGACGGAGAAAAATAGGTACGCGGAAGGTTTGGTACGCATAGCTGATATATTATATATTTTGTGTGTGTGTACTGCCTCGTTGGTCTATTGGTAGCAAGTGCTGCGTTAGGACCGAGAGGACCCCGGTTCGAGTCCGGGGTCGGGAAAAATTTGTGTGAGTTTTTTCTGTAATGAAATTACTCAGCCCAGAGTTAGGAAGATGGCGGTTGAACGCCCGTGCCTCGGAAAGCGCGTTAAGCCGGTGGTCCTGCGCCCGATTACTCATCGGTCATGTCGGATTGCCATCTTACCGAATTGCGAGAGTAAGGGAATAGAGAGTGTTTTTGTGTTTGCGCGCACATTTGTGCACTATAATTATGTCCTGCGCACTTGGCTGATCTCAATTGAGATCGGCCGCCATGGCTGAAATCGGTCGGGCGCTTTATGTGTGAATAGCGCGTCGATGGCCGAGGGGTTAAGGTAATTGCTTGCCATGCGAGAGGTCGCCAGTTCAAACTCCGTCACGTAGCACTGTGTTTTTCAAATTTGAAATTTAAATGTTACGAGTATTCGTCGCTTTAACAGTGAAAACATCGTGAGGAAACCTGTACACCTACGAAGAAACTCGTAGATGGTGTAGTCAACCAACCCAGACTTGGCCAGTGTGGTTGACTAAAGCTTTATCGCACTAATTTACCATAGGCCCTTGCCCCAGCATGGGGATGTGTATGGGCTGAAGTTGATGGTTATAGTAAAGCTAAGCTAGAAATGTTTGGTAGAATATGATTATAGTAATAATCTTTTTTTAAGCTCTGCTTATTTTGGGGTCAGATGACCGTGTGTGGAAATGTCCCAGATATTTTTTTTGTTCAATCTCTTGCCCTCTCTTGCTCATGTTGTGCCTAAAAAGAGCAACTAAGTTTTTTAACATACGATAATCGTGAACCAGCTTAAAGTAATAACACATCAGTGTGTGTATTATTTTAATGGCTCGGCCGCTAGTTGTGAAGGCTGTATCAGCGGGTAAGGCACAGGCCGCCGCATTGCAGTCGTGTGGATTCCCACTTTTGTTCGGATTACATTTTTTATCCGGCCCACGGTGGCTCGGGCACGTACAACGTAGCATGGACGCAAGCGGAGCGGTGGGAGAAGCGGCTTTTTCGACGTTGTTACCTTTGAGTATTTAAAAAAAAAGTAAAAACATCTTTTGACTGGCTCGGTGGAACAGTAAATAAATAAATATTTCACAATATCACATCCATTTTAAGTTACGTCCAATATGAATCTGGATACAGTGAGTGTTGTGTGTCGGACAAATGTAGGTAGCTGTACAAATGACATTAGTGCTTGTTCGGGGGTGGATTTAGAAATTCACAACCGCTGTGGCAGACAAAGACGGGCAGCGCAAGTTCGCTCGCGACCATGATTGGCCCAGTCGAAACGTCGGGCAGTAAGTAGCTATGTAATTGCTACTCCTAATATCGCGTGTAGACCCAAAAAGACTAATATTTAGTATCACATCCATTGATCTGACCCCGTGGTAAGTACCTTAAGCACTTGTGTTACGGGTATCAGAATCAACAGTGGATACACAAATATACTTAAATATATTCAATAACACACCCAGGCAATGAACAAACATCAATGTTGGTCACAAAAATATTTGTACCGGGTGGGAATCGAACCCATGACTCTTGAAATCATAGCCAGGCTCACTACTCACTGTTTCACCTAGCCATTCAAAGCTAGTATAAACAATAAGGCACGTTCTAGAATAAATTTATTTAACTACATAGATGCTCATTTGAAACTAGCCTTACAGTGTCAAACAAATAGTGACCCAAAAAAGGTGTTTTGAATAAAACTGGCGAGATAAAAATGCTAGTTCCGTTTCTCGTTTATATATTTTAGATAAGTGGATAGGATTTTTATATTTTTAGTTGCTATTGTTGCCTTGTTTTGCTATTTGTTTATCCAATGTTTGCTTACATGAAAGGTAATACAGGTTGGCCGCTATGTTTGTTTCAGAATATGTAAACTGTTAATATTGTTTCTATAAAAATATTATATTGAATATTTAATCATTTGTTTAGCACTTTATCACTACATTGATATAAAATTGTGGTTGGCTGGCTCGGTGGAACAGTGGTTAGTGACCCTGGCAGCCAGTTGCAAGAGTCGTAAGTTCGATTCCCACTCGGGAAAAATATTTGTGTGATGAACATTGGTGTTTGTTCCGTGTCCGGGTGTGATAATAATATATTTAGGTACATGTATTTAAAAAATATCTATATCTATCAGTATCTGACGCCCATAGTACAAGCACTGCTTAGTTTGGGGTCAGATGACAGTTGTGTGGGAATGTCCCAGATATTTATTTTGTCCCAGATATCTCAGATATTGAAAACAAAGTCGCTTTCCCTGTCCCCATATTCCTATGTAAGCTAAAATATTTAAAACTACGCAACGGATCCTAATGCGTTTTTTTAATAGATGGGGGAACAAGAGGAAGGTTTTTATGAAAATTTCACCCGAAGCGAAGCAAGGGTCGGTCACTAGTATTAAATGTAGTAATTGTCATCTTGAGATTTTTGAAATGATATTTTGATAGTACAGGATCCGTGGTGTATTTTTTCACTTGATTACTATCAAGCTAATTTTCCGTGAGTAGCTTCATTTTGATAAGACGCCCAAAAAATTCCTGTGCGAAAATTTTTGATTGTGGTAGCTAACAGAGGTATCAATGATTAAATATTTAGGACCGTAGGACCGGGACAAAGTACCACGGAATTTGTAGGACAATATGACCGTTACATTATATAAATATTAACTAAGTAAAATAATAAAAATCAGCTGGTTAGTAATCATTTTTGGTGATCTCCTCCCCCTCCAACTTGTATCGATAACGAGATCACCAAAAATGATTACTAACCAGCTGATTTTTATTATTTTACTTAGTTAATATTTATATAATGTAACGGTCATATTGTCCTACAAATTCCGTGGTACTTTGTCCCGGTCCTACGGTCCTAAATATTTAATCATTGCTACCTCTGTTAGCTACCACAATCAAAAATTTTCGCACAGGAATTTTTTGGGCGTCTTATCAAAATGAAGCTACTCACGGAAAATTAGCTTGATAGTAATCAAGTGAAAAAATACACCACGGATCCTGTACTATGATTAAAGTTATGTCAAATTTCTTATTTGATAGGTACTTAAACTCGTTGAGTAAGTAACTACGATAAAAAGATTTTCGTTTGACCTCCACTCCCAATTTATAACGCTATTTAACTTCAACTATGGAGTAAAGCTTTCACAAAATCTGCATTCATATTCGTGTAGTAGTTGGCTATAAAAGGACTCTTACACCGTTTTATTCGCATGTTTTACTTTAAAAAATCAGTATTTTAAGCGATACGGCACTCCGCTGCACAAAGCGGACGCAAAAATTACCCCCAAGGCGACCGCCGCGCTGAAATCAACGGTAATGTTATGCGAAGCGCTTGAAAGCGCTCATCAGACCACGACACTCGCGAGACTCCAATTTATTTTTAAAAAAAAAACTTCCTTGAGACTGAATTTGAATTTGGTATCCCAAAGTTCGAATTGGACGTTATTGGATGGCCGGATGACGTGTTATGGGCACGTGACTACTCGTTGCTGATTGGTCGAGAAAGAATAGTTGAAAGGAGAACCACCATTTTGGGCCCAACGTTACAGGATTAAATTATATATCAAAAAATCGGTCTATTTTTGTAAGTTAACTTATAGAAATCTTAGCCAAAACAGCAATGGCCAACAGGGAAAAAAGCAGATTTTTTTTATTTTCCTTATGTTACTGGTTTTGTAAACGTTCACTTATATTATTTATTAATAACGTAGCTATCTTCGCAAACGTGATACAGAAATCCATCCATAGAGTATAGTAAACAGAATCTACTTATGACATTGATCGATTTGATTGATGTCGATTAATAATTAAAATGTTTTATTATTTATCATATTTATTTAGATCGTATCCGAAATACTATTATTCGGAGACGTACCGGAGTCACGGACATTACATCGATCGTGACGAAGTTGAAGTGGAGACGGGCCGGACATATGTGCAAAAGAGAGGATGGCAGATAGGCACGCAGAATTGCCGAATGGAGACCTAGACTCGGACGGAGAAACGTTGGGAAACCACCTATGCGCTGGGCCGACGATATCACAAAAATATTGGGCAAGACTTGGATGCGAGCAGCAAAAGACCGGGTCAAATGGAAAGCACATGAAGAGGCCTATACCCAACAATGGGTGATACAGGGCTGAAGAAGAAGAAGATGAGATGAGAAGAAGATTTTTAGATGTATTATGATGATAAGGATGAATAAAACAATTTATTATTATTTTGTAATGACCTACTTTTGTTACATTTATTTTTTTATACTGAACTGCTCTGTCCAGCCATAAGCAAATATGCATTTAGAGTTACCTAGTTCATTATTCACTTTAATGAAATATCTAATAAATTGGTTTTATAGTTGACTGGCTCGATGGAGCAGTTGCTAGTGAATTATGGCTTCTAAACCAAGGGTCATGGGTTCGAATCCCACCCAGGATAAATGAGGAGGAGACTGACACCCAGGAGAATGTCTAAGATATAAGACTTTGACTTCATAAGTCGAATGATTGCAATATCCATAGATTTATTCTCATTACCTACTATGTAGCGTGCTTGCGTGTGTGCGCGGTGCAGTGGGGCGCAGGGTTGACCGGGCATTGCGCCGTCAACGACGCTTGGGAATATATATGTTGTTAATATTCTGTTATTAATATTCAGAATTACCCAACAACTTAACAAATCATAAAATCATATTTCACGGACACATGCAAGGTTCCCTGACCAATATAGATGACATATAGCCTATGTCTTAATACCATTTTACCACTTTATCTGTACTGTTGGATAGCTTGTATACAATCTGTAATGCAAAACTTAAAAAAGAAACACCCTACAAGCTTTCTTTCATAATAGAAAAACAGATAACCTCAAAAATATTCACTGTATTTTAGTATTTTTAGTGATTTGGCCATTGCGGATCAACATGAAAATTCGTCTCATGGAAACCTTTTATATGCTTTGTCTGATGGCCAACTTTCAGCTTTGTAACGTTGGGCCCAAGTTTGTATGGAATCGGGTGTTCTCCTTTGAACTCTACATGATGTCGTGGAAGCTTTTGCAGTATTGAAGGTTAGTGATGAAAACCATGCGCTAGGAGTTAGAGCAATCCGCTTCCCCGCAAGTCCGGTGATGATGACAAGGCTACTCCAAGCCATCATCGTAGTCAGTTAGGAAAAAAATGGTCGAACGTGAAAGCTTTACCTTAACGAGGCTATAGAACGATTAAAAGATTATAGTTTTGTAGTACTATCAGCAACGCTGGCGGTCGACCACCTATAAGGTGAAAATCGCTTGGCGCTTACGCGTCTGTCAGAGCAAGCCCCGCCCAAATTGTCGTCCGAGAGCCTGCAAGAATTTTTCGGTAGGTATATGAGGCAAGCTGAAAACTTGTCCTATACCTTTAATATTATAACCCAACACAAAACCGCAGACCTGGCTGAGTAGCGGGGCCAAACCAAACCCCCAATTTAGTTTATTTAAAAATATATTTTATAATCCAAAAAATATAATTTGTCAGCTCACCTGACAGGTAGAAGTTCCATCGAAATGATTTGTCTTAGTGAATCTTATTTTTTAGTTATAAATAAAAAGATGAAAAATATTTTTGGGGGTTTGCTCTAGCCCCGCTACTCACCAGCCAGGTCTGCAGTTTCGTACTGGGATATAATAGGAGAGGTACAGGATAAGTTTTCGGCTTGCCTCAAATACCTACCAAAAAATTCTTGCTAGCTCTCCTACTATTGGAACGTTTTTGCTTGGATTTTGACAGATTTTCTTCAAGTGCTCTTCTATTGGCCAGTGGGCGGGGCTAATGGCGTTTAAAGAAATCTGTTTGAAAAGTGTACTACCGCCAAAATTTCCGGTTGTACCTAGACCCTTTTAAGGTTTAAAAATCTGAAATTTTAATTTATTTTCCATTTTGATGGTACTAATAGCACGTTCATAACATTCCCGGATATGTTATCTGCTTTTACGTGCAATCGTTTTTCCTGTAATGCTTTTCATAAAAAGGCTTCAACAGATTTGAACTGCGGCTCATGTAATGTTTTGTAGAAAACTTTGTAAAAAACTGAAAAACGATTTTTAATTACGTTGAAACTAAGAGAATAACGATAAGCTGTAAGAGGGTTGAGATTCTAATTATTTAGACAAAGTCTAATCCAAATGTAGGTTGGGTATGTTGTGATAAATCAACCAAATGAAGTTTTAACAAAATGTCTGGACTGCTGAACTGCCATGTCACAGGGCTGCCCCTTTGAATTATTAACAATGTTGATTTAGCAGATAGGTTTTATTAAGTAAATGATATTTGATAGAGAGATAGGTTGGTAGTTTCAGGAAATAAAAATCATGAGCCAACAGAGTTAGTGTAATTTTGTAGTAAGATATTAATGCAACTTATATAAAATAAAAACCAATAGAAAATAAGAACTAAGTACAAAGAAAATATGACTCGTTACGCTTTGACGGTGAAGGAAGATATCGTGAGGAAACCTTCACATATACGAATA
This sequence comes from Maruca vitrata, assembly GCA_039566165.1. Classification (NCBI taxonomy): domain Eukaryota; kingdom Metazoa; phylum Arthropoda; class Insecta; order Lepidoptera; family Crambidae; genus Maruca; species Maruca vitrata. The sequence goes on along the minus strand of CM076928.1, from coordinate 12,386,310 downwards.
AATTCTTAGGGTGTGTAGTCGACCAACTTGCACTTAGCCAGCGTGGTTGACTAAGATCTGATCGCCCTAGTTTAGGGGAGACCGTGCCCCAGCTCCACCAGCAGTGGGGATTTATATGTGCTGATTTTGATATTTATACGATTTTTTACGACCTGTCAAGTTAACTAATTTCAAACAAAGAACTAAAATCATGTCGTCATCCATATAACTCAGTATGTTTATTGTCAAATAAGTTGATCTTCATCTGTTTAAATTCCACATTGATTACTATGTCAGGCACACTGTGATTCGCTGGTTTTTCCCCTTCCTACTTCTCTATTTGCTCAAATCAATTTGCCTTGTCTAATTAGGGTGAATAATTGCACACATTTGTGCCGTTGCGTTCAATATAGGTCGATTAATGGGGACGTTGCTTTATTGCGAGAGACACCTCATTTGGTTTTGAATGTGCATCCAATAGATTTTGCTATATCGTACCGCTAATGTTTGCGTTCGGCTATTGGTGCAATAGTGATGCATAAATGTATCCTTGTTTAAATTGATAACTCTCCGATTTGTTGAGTATAAAGTAGTAAGCACGTGAATATGTTTTTCGAGCTCATCGTAAATACAGCGAAGATTGAATTCATAAACTTATAGGATACCAAAGTTTAAAATGATGCGGACTAAAATTTTAAAAACAAAGGTGATTTTTTTTTACTTGACTATTGGTCTATGGCAAGTGACAGCCCTGAGTAGTCGCCATTTTGAAGGTAAATCACGGTCTAACTTGAAGCCTGATAACACCTACGCAACGGCCCACAATTTCTTTCGGATAGCCGAAAGTTACATTATGAGATTGGTTTCCAAAACTCTTGTTTTTAACTGGGAATAATATATCTGAAAGGTTCTTTTTTCGTTTGAAAGTTTTAACGTGGTATTTTATTGCTTAAAGTTTTTAGAACTAATGAGGTACTCCAAATCGTCCAGTTAAAAACTTTCTAAGCTATAAAATCAACTTTGGACATTTTGGAATTGCACATTTTACTGCTAGGGGAGACTGGGCTCAGCTGTGACAAGAGTTCTATTGAAACAAATTGAATATCATTCACGTAAAACATGGCGGGTAGGGTGAAAATAATAAAAAATGTAAGATGACAAATGACAACGACATATCGAAGTTGTGTCTTTCAGTAACATTTAGTTTTATACAAACATTTTCCTAAAAGAAACAAATAAAAAAAGAAATCGTCCAATTCGGAAGTTACGCGTATGTACATTTCGGCTATAATTTTAAAAGAAAGATAATACAAATAGAATTTAAAGATTTTCACTAACGCTTATTTACATAAAAAAACAATCGATATGTTGTTGCATTTAGAAACCGTGTTAACAAGTAGTATCTCTTCCTCGTTTCGTTCCATTGATTCGTTTCACACACACAAATATTTTATTTAATGGAACATATATTATGATGAATAATATTGAACACCTGATTGTAGCAACCAATATAAAGTAAACAGGTAAACTGTTACCATCGAGCCAGTCAACGTCCCTCGGTAAAGACGGTGCAAAAAACACCCTGATGTTCAATTTCCCCGGCACTACTCTAGACAGATTTTTTCCAGCCACCTTCCAGAGGTCGTTACTCTGCTCTGCCTTAGGGCGTTTCACTCTACTTCTTGAGACACAGTCTAAAATTACGAAAATTGTCTTTCCAGTCCTTCCGCTTTGTGAAAAGTGAATATTTCGTTCCTCTCTTTGGGTATGGAACCCTTATATTGTATACCACGACCTTCAACGTCAACCAACTGAAAATATACGCCCTTTATTAAAACTTTAATACATCGATCTGATCCCGTGGTAGTTAAAACACTTGTGTTATGGATATCAGAAACGACAGTGGGACAAATAAACATAAATACATAAATAACACACCTACATCAATAGCAAACACCGATGCTCATCACATGAATATTTGTCACGAGTGGGAATTGAACCAAGACTCTTAGAACCGCAATCCAGGGGCACTAACCATTGCCACACCGAGCCAGTATCTTGCACAAAAAAGTTTTAAAAATCTAATAGCTTATTGTAATACTCCCCACTATTGTAAAAATATAAAATAATCTGTATTTTAATTACTTCAAAATGTCTACGAAATTCCAAACTTTATAAAATATTCCGCATAACCATCTATCTTTTTAACTTGCTTCACTACTTCAAACTAACAAATAATATAGAAAATCTCGCATCTAATAAACTAAAAAGTTGCAACTAGTTTCAATGGATCCGTTCATCCGTGTTTATATCCAAGTCCGTTGACATGTCTTCATCTATTTCCAATAGAAGAAAGTTGTTTGTCCAATTGAAATAAATTGTCATTGGTTGATGTACTGTGCTGGGCTGCAAGGAGTCAGGAACTTTGCTCATAAACATGTCGACGGTATAAAGTGGACTGGCGTACACACCGAAGCGAATCGTTCGAATTGGGATAACTTGGCTTGTGTATCAGGTTAACTATTCAAATGTTTTGAGATTTAAGACGGTGTAATATCGGAATTAAATATGTTGACCTACGATTGGGCGGTGTCTGTTGCCAAATGTGCAATATGCTGGTTAAAAACTATTTATAAAGTCAGTTCATGTTGAGTGTTGGTAAACAATAATTAATCACCGATAAGTAGTGAGTTATTTGTTTGCTGTTTAATTAGGTATGATATGAAATATACAAGTATAATATATGGGACCCATGTTGTATTCCCTTTATTCCCTTTAGATACGCATATCTGTGCGAATTAAGGGAATATTCAATTATATTAAAAAAAATACACATAGACATGACAAGTCATATTATTTTTGTCGATTTTGTTAAAGTATCTTTTGATTGAAAAATTTGAGATTTCGGTATCACAACTAACAGCGATTTGAAATTTTGAAATAAAATTCTAAAAATACCATAACACTGATTATTAAAATAACGTGTATACGATCAACCTGTGTTGACCCGAAATATCGGGAGCACGATAATAAGGAAAAATGTTAAATACACATATTCAGCTATCTAATGCGTGTAACCAAGGCAACTTGTATACGATTGTAAGATTTTAGACTTTCGCGTTCCATTACACTAAATATTAGTCTACACGCGATATTCGCTCGCGACCATGATTGGTGTAACCCAGTCGAAACGTCGGGCAGTAAGTAGCTATGTAATTGCTACTCCTAATATCGTGTATACGATTGCCGACGGTGTGACAGCAGCTTAGTCGAGTACTAGCAACAAAGCCCTTTGTGCCGGGCCCGGCGGAGTTCTTTGCGTCTCGAGACGCGACACTCCTGCTCCGACATATATCCATCCAATTGTTTAACTAAGTGGAGATAAAGACATATAGAGCTTTTTGAGATATATGGTCCTTTGAATGCACAATGGTAAAGCGGTTTGTAAATTCAAAACGAAGGGAATGTATTTTATTTTACAATATTGTTGAGGTACACATAATAGTGCTGTGTTCACAAGGGTATCTTTAACAGAATTCCAGAAAAAGAGGAGGCTCTCCACTGAAAATGTTGAATCCATTATGTACCGAAATAAATTGTATTGCTTGCTTCGCTTTAGCACACGATATTCCATTACTTTGTCAGACATGAGATTACGCAATTGCGCGAGTGTGCTACGCCGTAGCATGATCAATCTACGTATGCTACGAATTTGTCTGCGCTTGGCCGTACTACGCCGTAGCAATAAATAGTATTGCTACAAACTGAACACCCGTAGTCATATAGAACTATGACGTACTTAAACATACTATAATTTGTTTACTTTATAATTGTATGCTTATTCGGATTGAACTGAACAACCCTACCCATCTTTATGAAGCTTAATAGCCACAGTTACAAACAAACAATCCCACGTTCAGCTTAAAACGGCTATCATGAAACACCTGCATTGGCTAAACAGCTGAAACGATGCTGCGGCAGGCTGAATGGCGACGCATAACTCTCATTCCCGCATCGACGGGTAATTGTTCCGTGCTAATCACTCCGCTGAGATTACCGAGAGCCGAGATCTCGATACTACGAGTAATAATCGATGGAATCGACTAAAGGACTTTATCATGCGAATAAATGTTATGAATAATTATATAATGTTATCAAAATATGTATAAGGTATATTAATAATGATTATGTAATAATTCTAAATGGACTAAATACATATTTCACATGAAAATGTATCACTGATTAATTATATCAATTAATGCTGTCAATGCAACCTGATAATTTCATGACATTAGCCATCGCTTTATCATATTGAATTCTAGCATCTGACTGAACAAAAAGTCGTTAAAAGATGGTTAGAATTTCCTGACCAATTTGGTAATAGTAATTTGTGTGTTATATAGAGTAGGGGCACCATTATTCGAATAGAAAATTATCTGTTCAAATACACTAAGTATTTCTCGATGACTTGAGAATAGACAGGGCATTTATGAATTCCTATTTTAAAGCCTAGCATATTACCTTGACACGGTAGTACACAAAGGCCTGCACAAAATAAACACACATTTCACCTTAATCCATATCACTCAAAAGTATTTTCATACACACACAAATACCCGATAAGCTTCCTTCCGAAGAATTCATCCGTGCCGGATTATTGAGTATTATAGCGTCTAGTTTAAGCCCATTCGAACACGTCAATTGGACCATTGATATCCAGGTGATTTGGTAATGCTGGATTTAAGCTCAGGCCGGGACCTTTGGAAGCTTTAATCAAGCTGTCATTGTGTCCAGTGATACGCTGCGGCTAATGTTGCTTTTACGTGTAAGAATTGAGCTTCTGTTAGGCAATTTACGAGAAGTAATTGCGTTCAATGTGATTGGCTTTGGCACATTCGTATCGAAGTAGTTTGATGCGATATTTCCATGAATAAACGATGGCATATGACTGGCTCGGTGGAAAAGTGGTGAGTGACCCAGGTTCACGACGTACGGTTCCAAGAGTCGTGGTTTCGATTTCCACCTGGGACTAATATTTGTGTGACGAGACGAACATCGATGTTCGTTCCGGGTCTGGGTGTGTTATTAAATATATTTAAGTATATTTGTGTATTAATTGTTGCTTCTGATATCCGTAACACAAGTGCTTAAGCATTGATCTGATCCCGTGGTAAGTATACCACGGGATCAGATCAATGTATGTGATGTTGTGTAATATTTATTTATTATTTAAATATAAGATTTTACAAACTTATTCGTTACTATACATCAGGATGTGTTTTGAAATATAACACTTAAGAGTAATGAAAAGAAAATGCTCCAAATTGTTAAATTTCAGATTGATAATACGTATATTATTGTACTAGCCTAAAATAATTCCCTCTTGCCTGACAGTAACTTCATATGACAAACAGTTCTAAAGCTTCCATAAAAATATTCCTGCGTAAAGTTCGTGATCTTAGTTATGCTTTAATTATAAACTTGGAATACCATTACTTAAATATGCACTTTCTTAAACAAACCAGGGACGAAATTTTGCAGGAAATAGGATTATCAAACAGCAAATTGGAAAGTTATCGTAAGCCGTTGAGCAATTTGCGAGATGGCTTAAGTGAAAAGTTTGCGAGTTAAAGTAACTTAAAATAAAGATTTGTTCTTTCTTCGACAGCTCAGTATTTTGATTCACTTACACGCAACAGTTTGACAAGTTTTCTACTGGATTGGAATAATACAACTTGTCATTGGACAATGAACGGACAATGTTGCCCCCTAGGGCTAAAGTGGTCCGATTTTATCAGTATTAAACCATTTCCCGGGTGCACGCCATAACATGATAACAGCTAGACCGATTTTTTTTGTAAGTTTTCTAATAGAAGGTACTTACGAAAAAAAATTGAGAAAATCTCTCAGAAAAATTGAAAAATAAACATTAAAACTGTCAGTTATACAAAATAACGTAGTGCATCTAAGCTACGCCAAGGCAGTACGAAGTTTGCCGGGTCAGCTAGTATGATATGTAAAGTAACCATTGGTAACAGTTCCATTTAAAAACTGCCTTATCAACATATTTTGCACTTAGAATCTTTAACCCTTAACTACCCAGTAAGCTTTTGTAACATAACTGACCAGTAGTGTCCAACAGACACATTTGATAAATATAAGGTGTGATAAGTGAAAAACAAGTTATTTAAATTAAACAGATATTGGAATGAACTTCAGTAATGTATTTTTGCATTTGTGGAGTTACAGATGTATATTTTTTCAAAATTTGTAGCAGTCATTTTATGATTGCACTCATCACAGCACTTGATAGAAACGCTGTTAATATCGAAGAGTAAACTAACAACGCTTTATACTTTTCACAGCAGATTAAGATAATTATCTGAATCTGCTGACCATACTGCTGACCAATTGTTCAGCAGTATGGTCAGCTGCTACATGGTTTATGGCTGCTAATTGCTTACTTGATGGACTTTCCTTACTTTGTCTCCGTGTATGAGGTGTTACCAATACTGTTGAAATTTCACGCATAAATAGTTTTTTTTGTATTTTATTTTTGCGTGTGTTCCAATACAATAACATCTCATCATCATCATCATCCCATTTCTGTCCACTGATGGACTCGGCCACTCGCATCCAGCTCCTACCAGCCGTCCTGCGCAGATCGTCCTACACTACGTTACATAATAACATCTAATATAAATATATTTTAAATTTGCTAGGTACCTATTCGTTTTATACTGAACTCTACTATCTACACTCATGAGTCATAATCATCACCCTCACTCCAAGAATTGTAACCATAATTCTTTCATTACCATTTACAGTTGCTGGTTCTGTCACATTTTTTTCAATCTCGAATCAGTATGCACAAAAGTATTTTCATCGTTACTGTAAACATGTTCAAGTTGACGTTTAAGTCTTATTGGTTACCCTTTATCTATTTATCTAAATAATACTGAATAAGTGGACTATTATGTGGTGTCTTGTGTGTCTAATCACTGATATGCGACATGAAAACAAAGACGACAATTATAACGCAAAAAAGTGGTGTCAGATTATTATGGCTGTAAAATATTAATCGTTATGACCCACCCGTCATCATAAGTTATACGTTAATATAAATAAAAAACAATCTTTGTTCACATTCTCATACAAAATGTTATTGTGTCTATTGGACACTTGTGGGTTGATGAAATACTATTTTTGTATATTTAAAATATCTAATAAATCTTACATGTTATAAATATTCTAAAAGCACTTTTAGAATCTTAAAACATTGGAGATCAAATAGGTATAAGGCCGATTCATAAAAATGAATACTTTAGTTTTTATCAAAACTTAAACGCAAAAATGTGTCCGCGAGACACTTGTGGGTTGTTAAGGGTTAAAACAAAATGGCGACTGCCAAATGCATATCATCTCAGACATGACGCTCCAAATTGTGACGTTATTCAAAAACTTCGAACCGCCTCCATTGAAAGTCGAGATGAGGCACAAGTTGCAGCCAGCAGACCACTTCAGCAGTTTAGTTAGCGGGCATGAGTGGACGATAATGTACCCGGAACAATGATTTATGCTCGCATCAAGTTAGCTAGTTCAATGCAAGAGCGAGGTGAGCTTGAAATTGGGATCTGAACTTTTAATTTGTTTTCTGAAAAACTAGTTTTGCGAACGCGTATTGCGTTAGATGTTGAAAATGGTCGTTTTGATTGGGCATTTCAATCGCAACCTGAATCGTGGAACCGGATGTAGAAAGTTGAATAGATGTATTTGACTGTTCGTGAATACCTAAACAGCTAATAATAAAAAGTTATGACCATGACTTATTATTCGTGTTAATTCACACTTCGGGTTGGGTTTCTTTAATTTATTTAAATCACAGATAGCCATACTCGGCACTCAAATACCGATAGAGTCATCTTATCACATTATACTTCTACGCAGAAGTAAATATATGTATATCTACTCTTCAACAAAATAACCTGACAATGTATTACCATCGTAAACAATAATGATAGGTAGCTACTTTAATGAAACTCTGTGTCGAATTGCAGGAATACAAATGTCTGTGTTTAAGTGGGTAGTTTTAGCTCTACCCGCAGGAGATCTGACGTACTCGTAACATCTTTCCTAACAGAGGGAATAAAGGTCAAAGCTCACGCTATATATTGAAAATGTATCTAATGATAGTCCTATTTATTCAGGTCTAATTACGACGATCAAATGTTTGCGTATTATAAAAATCTGCTAAGAAATTAACGACAAAAGGGAGATTTTTTTTTCTGAAGTCTAAAGGAATCTTTGTTACGTTATTTAGTCATAAGTCTATTCGGCGACGTCAAAAATTTTCTAAAAAAATATCCCGCAACAACATAATATGTCTATCTTTTATGGTTGACTCATAATAACATGTGTAACTTCAGGAGTTACACATTTCAGCTTAGTACTTCGGAGCATAGGAGTAAAAGACTAGTGTCTTTTACTCCTATGCTCCGAAGTAAATGTGAAAAAAAAAACGGGGGAAACGCGGAAGACGTCGCTGGCACAGCTAGTAAGAAATAAAAAACTCTGAATGGACTTTTAAAGTGTTTTAATTCTAATAATCACCTGAAAAAGATCCGCGTGAAAAGTAACGGACCCGGATACGGATACGGATTTTTCATTTCCCTCGGATATCCGCGGATACGGATACGAATACGGATACAGATATTCGGAACATCACTATTCGGCGTCATATAGTGTTGTAATTTTCAAATATACGTTTAACTATTTAATATAGACATTATGTTTAAATTTTCCTTTAAGACTAACAACCAAATCAAATCATCAGCAAAAAAAGTCGTGCTATTCAACTGTTTAAAATCTACGATATGACGTCATGTTGGCGCTGCCAAAGACATGGTAATTGAAACACAAGACGGTCGCGGTAAAACAGTGACACGTGCCCATAAATTGTGGCGTAATCGAAAACTCCGAGCCAGAGTCAGGGGCAAGAAACTTGCCAGTGAGCAGTTCTCTTTAGCAGTTAAGTTGAAGTGTGGATCGTACAAGTATGAGTGCTCTTCGGAACGATGATTTACGCCCCGGGTGAAGTTTGCTATTTGAATGATATAGCGGAGATGTGAATTGCGAAATTGAGTGTTTAACTTTTGATATTAATTTCGTTCCGCGATGCTTTTGGAACGGAAAACTGGCTGCAGTGAGGTTGTTGATGTAAAGCGTTTAGCGTCGCGGTCATTTATATAAATAAGTATGGTAAAAGCTATTAAAACAGTTCATAGGTTTGAATACTCTATTGACGCGGGTCATGATGAAAATATATAGGTACCTAAATAGTTAATTCTTAACAAAATATCAACTTGTGGGAAATTAAGTTCTCCATAGACTTTCTTTTGGATTTTTGTTATTGCTACGAAACAAAATACTACAACCATCACAGATCACTTCAAATGAACGAACGAAACGAACTCATTACAATATATTAGCTGACACCGTGTTTTGTATTCTATCCAATATTTTTTTACCAACCTGTAAAATGTTGTGATGTTGAACTGTGTTTATATTGAGCCACTCTTTTCCTTGTCGGTAATTGAATAGAGGAAAAAACTGAGCACTTTGTCACTGTCTCAATAGATAGTTGCAATTGAGGGACGATCTGAGGAATGCGAGATGGCTGTCAAACGAAGGCGTCTATTTGTTTTGCGATATCGCCTACAAATGTTTGGGAAAAATCTGTTATATTATGTATATAGGTTATATCGGTGGGTGAGCGCATGACATTAGCTATATAAGTATTACACAACACAACATCACATACATTACACAACATCACATACATTGATCTGACCACGTGGTAAGTAGCTTAAGCACTTGTGTTACGGAAATCAGGATCAACAGTGGATACACAAATAAACTTAAATATATTTAATAATACACCCAGATACGGAACAAACACCCATGTTCGTCACACAAATATTTGTCCCGAGTGGGAATCGAACCCACGACTCTTGGAACCGTAGGTTTTGAACCTGAGTCACTAACCACTGTTCCACCGAGCCAGTCAGTATGTTTATACTATTGTTGTTTCTGATATCCGTTACACAGTTTCAGTAACTTCAGAGCTCGGAAGCAGATCAATATAATAAGCGAAGTTGTATGAATATTATTTTAGATTATATCCTAAGCATTCTTAGATCAGCTGGCTACGCTCTTTGCTATAATACGGTGGGCTAGTTATACGAGTAACACGGGTAATACGGCAGTGTAACTATGCAAGTGCTCACATTGATGCAAAAAATGGTGTGTACCAAAAAAAGTGTCAATTTGCGTGATAACAAATAATTGGCCTTATTAAGCAAGAGAAAGTATCCATTAAAGCCCAAACTGAGATGTAACTAAGATGTAGCAGAGATTACCGGGAAGTTTCCCAATCTGATCCCTGGTAATAAGTATGTGAGAATAGGTGCAAGAGGGGAATAGTGGGACATGAATAATGATTGTGTTTTTGTGTCGGAATCGTCGCTATAACCGTATGTCGCTCTACGAATGTAGGGCTGAGTTTTTGTACTCTTGTTGTGTAGGTATATGTCGCAGTCAGATTGTATAATACGCCTTATTACATTACGGCTAGCCGTTATCAAAGACAGGGCCGTTATATTACGGCGGATCAATGATTAGCCAGATTGTCATTATGATACGTTCTATATTTTGGCGACTCACGTTCAGCCGTATTACACTTTATATAGTATAAGTGCAATACGGCTAAACGTGAGTGTGGCGGATTATACAATACGACTGCGACATATATTACTTATAGATAGTAGGGATATAGTCAATTTGATTCTGTGGTTTTAGTTTATTCCTCAACTAGTGACCCGCCCTTGCTAAGTTTCAGGTATATTGCACATAAAAACCGTCCTCTTGAATACCTCTATCTATGATAAAAACCATCAAAATCCGTTGCGTAGTTTTAAATATATATTAATAATATATTTTAGCATACATAGATACATACCTACATCCATACAGCGACTTTGCTTTATACTATGTAGTGATGATGCGGAGAACACGGTAAGCATTATATCATTCAGAATGTTACAGGAAATCTAGCATTATCAACAAATTATCAGAAGCCATAAGTGATATTGAAAAGTTCAACATGTTGTCCCGACTTACCTGGAAATAAAATTAAAGTAACCCATCATATAAACGTCTGTTCCGTTATCGAACCGAACCCATTGTTTCTTTTCTCCAATGTAAATAAATAAATTTCCGACAAAGCCCTTGGAAATCCGCTTTTGGAATTCTTGGACTTCCTAGGTAATACAATTATATTCAATAGAGCTAGTTATCTACACCTACACCTACACCTAGTTAATAGGGATGAGAGCCATCCGCTTTTCCGCAAGTCCGGTGATGATGACAAGGCTACTCCAAGCCATCATCTTAGTCTATCTGAAAAAAAAAACAGCTACGTACACCGCGTCACAAGAATAGATATCAAGATACCGGCCATATTGTTTCCTTTGAGTACTCTGTTGTTGATAGCCCTTACTGCACATAAAGAGTGAGCGATGGGGGGGGGGTGAAAGGGGGGGGCAGTCGATCTCAGTCATTGTGATGACGAAAATATTGCGACCTCATTTCTGAATGGTAAGGTCAGTTTTTGTGTTGTGTTCGGCGGTAAAGTGCTAGAGCGTTAAGTTGATATCTTGGCAGGGCTGCACATGAGTAGGTAAAATATTAAGCAATTAAACGTCAATATTTGGCAAATCTAAAGCATTCTATGAACTTTAATAAGTAATTTAGTTATACATATCTACATGAATTTTTGATTTTGATTAGATATCGACTGATCCTAAATAAAAAACGGCATTTGCAGACTGATACAGGTGGACTAGTGTACATTGTTTGACACCAATTTTAAGGAATATACTTATTTGATAAAATCGTTTCGACTTCAACATCTAATATTTATTTATACACCGTGAAATTTTAGTGGTTGTTTTCCCGCAGTAAAATGATTCTACCTTAGTAGTACAATAGATTTGTGCAGTTCTTTTTTGTTAAAATCAATAAATGCCGGTTTTACGAAAGGTTTAACCGAAACTCGAAAGCACGTTCGAACCGCTTTCTGACTTAGGGTGTCGAGCTTCTTCAGCTTTAAGCATCAATTTCATGCGGCAAGCAGTACCTGATTACGTCACATCTTATAAAAGAACGATAGTTTCTCTCGTTTTCGAGTTGGAAAATTATTATTTTTAAAAATTTAAAAAAAAAATTTTTTTTTTCGAGGAAGTATTTGCATAATTCGATAGTATTACTAAAGGCAAGTCGTTCTGCCACGGGAAAACAACCACTAAAATTTCACGGTGTATAGGTACACAAAACAGAGCGACAACAATTAAAATATATGCAAACAATAATGGTAGGCTGTAACTCCAAAAATATGTCAAAATATCGAAATCATCAAATCAAATCGAATCGATCGAATCGAATCGAATCAAATTAAACTCCTGAACATTTGTTTGAAATTCTTGCAACAATATTTTGACCACAATCATGAAATCATGAGAGACAATTTTATTGTTTTATCTTACATAACCCATTGTCTTACATAATGAATTAAATTATATATATCAGAACCCAAACGATCTGCACTCTAACAACTAAGCAACAAAGTTCATAATTGCTCACACATTCCTTTACATCATCACCATACTCTATGTATCTCAAATGTAGCACATAAAAACTTGGTCCTGCCGTAAAATGCAAGAAAAAACGTGCCTAAGTCAAAAATTTAGACTATCTCAGAGACAGCCGTAAAACGGAATCACCAAGTCCTTTTACGATGGGCCTCTGAAACATTATGTACTCACTCCTTAATGTTACATAGGCTCGAGTTCAAGTACCTTTTTCTTTGAAATATATTTATGTTACAACGTCCCTAAATGATTCTGCCAGAACATCAGGACTTTACGCCCTCTTAATCCTTTTAACACGAATAGCGTAGATATTCATTTTTAAAAAGTTAAGTCTATTGAGCTTTTCTTCAGTTTTTTAATAGATATGATTATAAATACTCGGCACAAATATCTTAAAAATTTGCATCTAGTGATCTCTCACATGGCAAGCAACGATCTTAACCATTCGGCCATCGACGCTTTTTTCCCATTTCGATTCCGAATACGATTTTACTGTAATACGAAACACTTTCTGTTACCGTATTCTCATAGTTCGGAGAAAAGAGAAGGGGCTCAAAACTAATGTACTTACCTAGGTAGCCCGTGCATCCGCCGACTTCCTAACGCCGGGCTGAGAAATTCCTAAACAAAAACTCACATAAATTCCATTCCATTGTTTTTTGCTTTTTGTTATGTTTAATTATTATTTTTTTTTGCCTTTTGTCTCGTTCTTAGTTAGTAGATATATTTGTAATTTTTTTTTTGCAAACCTAAGTGTCCCTCCCAATCGCCGGGCTAACACTGAAAATTAGCGTCGTGGTTCCGTAGGGCTGCGACATAATGCTGAGTGAAAGCCTTTTTGGCACATTCTACTCTAATTTTAAGTTATTTTGTATTTCTATTTTTGTGACTGTGTGAGAATGTGTTAAATAAATATTTTTCATTCTTTCTTTCTAAATTTGGCCCAGCTTTGGACTCGAACTCGGGACCTTCCGAACCTCAGGCGGCACTTAAGACAGCTAACGAAACATAATGTGCCAATTTGTAGTGTCATGTTTTCTTTCGAAGAAAAAAATTCGGTGAAAAGAAAACAAAATGATAATACCTACTGCCAGTTTGAATTTCCAAGTCCCGTCGGAGTGGATTTAGAAAGCGTCCCGTTTAGTGTAACTCATTACGTCGCCATCACTTTAAACGTTAAGAATTCTCCGTCTTTAGCTGGGACACGGTTAGGAATCGCCTTGGGGTAAAAATAATACATTTTTTTAAACAAACAACAAGGCTTTCTTTAACATTTGCTTCAATGTTGTCTGAGCTTTCAACTATTTATTTATTTATTTTAAAGACTCGCCAACAACACTATCTTTATACATTTAAATTATATATACTAGTTAAAGATAAAAGATATGTCTATTACAGGCGAATACAACATACACGAAATAATAATCTTAAATTATTTTTAAATTATCGACTAGGTAAGGTACAAACTAATACAGTGAATACAATAAAACTAACTATTACTATTACTTATAGTATTGAAAACAAAGCAAGAACTATGAGGCACCGTCTTGTTTCCTTCGAGCAACTATTTTATCTTTATAATAGTTTTTGCTTCATAATGTCTGTTAGATAATATTTTATGTCAAAAGTTTTTAATACTAGAACGCTTTTGTAAAACATGAATTTTAACGTTAAAAATTAAGCTTAAGCTTAATATTAATATCTCCAACATTAATTATTTCTCAGACTTATTCGTATTCTGCCAAATTCCGAACTCAAAACTTTGTAGCTAAGTATTTTTTACTAACTTCACACAATTTTAGCCCAGTAGCGCTACCATGAAAACTCATCATTTTAAAACAAAAGTGTCAGGTCAAGCCTGACACTTATCGCCTATATAAAATTAAAAAATGCTCAGCGCCCCTAGCGGTAACGCTATGAAGCAAAATCGGTAGTTGAAAAAAACAATTCGATAGTTTTTTGACGTACGTAAGTTTTCGATAGCTAACTCATAGTAGCGCTAAAGGACTCTGGTTCTTGACGCGGCCCTTGCCATCAATAGACCAAACGTGGCAATCGAATCGAGTCGAATCGAGAATCGTACCGTAATCAAATCCAGCTAAATCACTCAGTGTAATTAACAGCAAGACCATTTCTGATTCGTATGCACAAACGATCCCGGGCTCCGAGTCTGAGTCGCGCCGCTAATCCGACTTTAACGGTACTTTTAAATATATGAGAGTTTAATCCCCCTTTAAATCGTGTACCCGGGAACGAGTGTATGTCGTAAGTGGGTTGTTCGTTTCGGTTGCTATCTATTTTGAACTTTCACTCAGGTGTTTAAAGTAAGTTTTTTATTGGCTCGAAAAATAACCCGATTTTTTTGTTCAATAATGGTCTTATATAATATGATAACGTTCTTATATAATGTAATAATGTGCTTATATGATAATTCGTACGTTACTCGTCATAGTTTTATTGCAAGAGTTTTGTGATCCATTTAATCAGAGCTAATAATAATAAAAGGTCGACCTTTTACAAAAAAAGATGAAATAATAAAAACACAACTGCGCGGCAAATATTCGTACATATGAATATGAAACTTAAAAGAAGATTCCCACAGTAGTATACACCAAATTGTAGTTTTAATAAAGAAATTTTGAATGAATTTCAAATTTGAAAGACACAGTGACACGTGGCGGGGTTTGAACTGGCGACCTCTCGCATGGCAAAACATAAACTCAAATCAGTTCAATCGAAAAACGCGGAAATTGCTTTCACAGCCTCACTGTAACACAAACGATTCGAAATAATTTATCTGACCTATAAAACTAAGGTCGAGTCGAGTGGAGCCATCCTATTCGTAAAGGAAGAAAAACAGCAAACAAAATAAAGGAACGTAGGAAAATCCTCAAGTCTAGAACTCGGCATGCGCTAGAATAGATCTAGGGTTTTTATTTTATTTTATAGGGGTTTCGAGAGTTTGAATATTTAATTATTTAAAGAAAGGTGTCACCTTTTTAGGACGTATTCAAGATATGATTAATTACGAGTTGGTAGACATCACTTTCTGCCATGTGGTACGGTCCTGGCACACCACCTTTGCTTCTTCCACATCCCATAAACCCCATGACTTGAATTATTGTAGCTATTTGCTCATCTCAAAGAACTTAAGTGATACATGTATGTATATATCTGATTTTTATTATTATAAGGTTAATATGCGTCACTGTTGAACTTGCCCTTCAAGTTATGGCCATATTGTAATCGCAAAACGTAGTGTACTATACCTTTCTTAATTATTTAACCTAAAGCAGGTTATGTAAATGTCAGAACTACGTTATTTATTTAGGCTTTCTTTATATGAAAGCTACTGGATCGGAAAACTGGCAATTGAAGATGCCGACAAGGAATACTGTAAGTCCTCTATCCAATGGTATCCATAATACTTAATATCTCCATCTATAACCATGCTGAGTGATAGGTTCATCAAAAATAAATGACCTTAGTCTTCAAAGTAGTCGACCTAGTATCTCACAAGGCAGAAGTCAAAATAGTACTTCTATAAACAAAATTTCCGATAAATATCCTACAGAATCCTATAAATCCCTCCCGGGCACCAACGTTTTTAAACTAATGGGTATTGATCAATGGAAATCCACGAGAGGTTTTTGAATTTCATGACCCTCTTTGGCGCAGTATTTGCTTATAACGAAAGGTTCGATTTCAAACGCAGCAATTTAGAACTGAGAAGGTTTTAGCTCAAATACTTATAGTTACGGTAATATTAATGCACCTATATTAAAACTGCGAGTGAATGTTAGTTTTGAGTTGAAGATTGATTTATTAAAGACTAGCGACCCGCCCTCGCTTCGCTTCGGTATACCTCTATCTCTATATAAATATTACATTAAAATATAATATTTATTATCAGGTACTTATTTACCTACGAAACGAATTTAAAGCGAATTCAAAATTCCTTCAAGTTAAAATCAAAGTGGCAACCACGCGACTTTTTTCTAATACTTGCATTTTTAAATTCGTGATATCTTCCGGAAGAAATGTTCGAATTGAATAATTCAAAAAGTTATTTAAAGGAACTGAAGCCGTCTTGAATATAAAGAAATGTATTTTGATAAGGATTAATACCAAGGTACAAATAAAGAGCCTTTTCAAGCGGCGACATATAAATGAAATTTTTAGAATAAAAAACCGCTTACTGTGACATAACTATAATATTTAGACATATGCTGTCGCGACACTTTTTGTAGATAATGGAGAGTTCTGCAAAGTCGTAGTAAATGATTTTATTCTATCATCAATAGTTTTCGCAGCGCACGCGACGTAAGTAATTTTTCAGGTCATTTTTTTACACCTTGGGTTACATTATTGGAGTTTTAGTAAGGATCCCTAATTTTAAAAAAAATATAATATAGCCTATGTTACTTCTGAATAATGCAGCTTTCTAATAGTGAAAAAAATATTGCAATCGGTCCAGTAGTTTTTGAGTTTATTCATAACAAACATACAAAAATACAAATCTTTCCTCTTTATAATATTAGTATAGAAGTATAGATAGTATAGATAGGAATAGATCGAGCAGTTTTCTGTTATTAATACGTTCTAATAATATACATACATTATTGTTCGTGCCATCATACAAACATTGTAATGCTCTAGATAGAGACATTGTGTTATATTTATCTATATAAACTTAATTCAATTAAGTTAAATATTTAAGTTTATTCTCAAACCATTAGATATCTTAGAAACGATGAATTTGCTCGGGAGATTCTCACAAAACGATTAACGAGTTGTGATGTCATCAAGTTCACTCAAAGGCATTAACTTAATGGTAGTCGTCTTGAATTTCATGACGATAGTTCTCATGGAAAGTTAGTAGGAGTGCATTGAAAGCTGGACTCGAAAGGTATCTTTGTGGAGTTTGAGCTTAGTATGAACTGTCGGGTTTCATGGATTAGCGGTTAGCAGTTGCTAAGACCTATCAATGCTTTGCGCTTTGGCGTATTCCTAAGTAAGGTAAGTGTGGGATTAGAGTGGATGACTGTGACAGGCGGAGCGGGAGCGGAAGCGGTTAGGCCTCTTTTCATATGGTGAGTTTTGTGATCGTGTTGATAGTGTTACGTTAGATGATAGCATAAGTAATACGTCTTCTGGGTGGACTGGGACAAAATGAGCTTGTTTTGTTTATTAAATTTACGTACTACTATAGATCACTATTCGTGTGGGTCTAAGGTCATTTTGAAGGTATTGTGAACGTGGTTCTACTTAAACAAAAGGTGATACTCGACTGCTTCTGTTTATTAGAAATATCAATTAATTAAAATACTAGTATAGGTACGATACATTATATTTTTTTTATTTTTAACTTGAGTACTATCAATTAATTGAGTTGACCAAAAAGTTTAGAAATAGCAACCACAATTTAATTACACAATTGATTTTAAATACTATTTAGTATGAAATTATCTAATTTATTTATAATATCGTTCTTTTGACCTTGACCTTGACCTGCTGAGTCCTTGGGGGGTGAGTCGACACTCGGCGGACAACCATTACTTAGTGGTTGACTTAAGTTTTAGTACTGATCGTGTTATAATTACTATAATAAAGTGTGATATTCAATTTGTATTGTATTAATTACTACAAAATAATTGGTGTTTTATTACTAGAAAAGTTTAATTGGATGTGTTTTACCCGTGAAAATTATTATTACATTGCCCTTGATACAAATTTTATTCTACAAAACTCAAACTAATGAATAGTTTAAATTCGAGTGTTGTTTATATTTTTTATTTTGTTTCAGGTAATACAATAACACATAAAAGCAACACATTTGTCATATTTCGAAGGAACATGAAAATGATGGTAAGATTTGTTCACGTTTAATGTAATTTAATTTAATTTAATTTTAATATGTCGCCTACTCACTCGTATTTATTTAGGTAACAATGATTTTAACCTTTAACGTCACGGGCGGGGTCTGGGGAGACCCCACGCGCTGTTTTTAGGGTTCCGTAGCCAAAATGGCAAAAACGGAACCCTTATAGTTTCGTCATGTCCGTCTGTCCGTCTGTCCGTCTGTCCGTCTGTCCGTCTGTCACAGCCGATTTACTCGGAAACTATAAGTACTACAGTGATGAAATTTGATGGGAATATGTGTTGTATGAACCGCTACAAAAATATGACACTAAATAGTAAAAAAAGAATTGGGGGTGGGGCCCCCCATACATGTAACTGAGGGATGAAATTTTTTTTTTCGATGTACATACCCGTGTGGGGTATCAATGGAAAGGTCTTTTAAAATGATATAAAGTTTTCTAAAAAACATTTTTCTTAAAGTGAACGGTTTTTGAGATATCAGCTCTCAAAGTCGTAAAAAGTATGTCGCCCCCCCTCTATTTTTATAACTAGCGGGCAGAAAATTCTAAAAAAAATAGAGGTGATGCATGCTAATTAACTCTTTCAACGATTTTTGGTTTGATCAAAGTATCTCTTATAGTTTTTGAGATAGGTTGATTTTTATTATATTTGCTGCTACGGAACTCTTTGTGCGCGAGCCCGACTCGCACTTGGCCGGTTTTTTTTAATGGTATTTTTTGTAATTGACAAGTTACGATCGCACGTTTTCGGCTAATCTCAGTGCAACCCGAGAGCTTTCGGCAAGTGAACTTTTGTCGCTGTTCTGTTAAGGTAAGTTACATTTTTGCTTATGTGGGGATACCTCCAGACCCCACCCGTGATGTTACGTAGTAAGTTTTTTCACTTTGTTCATGTCTTGATTTATTTATTTTTATGAATTGGTGTTGTATAAATGAAAGAATGAGTCGCCGAATGACCGAAAATCAAATTGCACAAATATTATAGGATTCTAGTGGCTCTAAAAGCGAAGGTATAGGAGAAACGCATCAAGAGAACATTTTGGAGAAGTCAGGCTATATAAGTGAGCGTGAATAAATATATAATGAATATAATTCAGCATCTGACCCTGAATAAGAAAAACTAGTATTGTCTGTAAGTTTTTCAATAAAACTATTTGCAAGTTTCATTCAGTTGCAATTATTTATTGTTTATCATGCCCACCAAAAGAATAATTTATAACGTTATTTAGCGTAGTACATTTCAAGTATTGTTATTTTTTTTTCCATACCATTTATTTTGAAATTTTCTCTTATTTACATGTTTCTTGATTCATATTTTATAAAAAAAAAATTGTAAGTTAGTCAGAAGATGACTCTTTTGTTCAATTTTAATACATTAAACATGTCCCGTAAAAAATCTTTGTACGAGACCATTAATTTGATAAACATGCTCCTTACTGCCTAAAAACTGATTGTTTTATGATTAATAAATACTTTTCGTAAATATTATAATGTCTTTTTTTGAAATCTAAAACGGTTTTTAACAATTATTAAAAAAATCTGAATATATATGCAAATTTATATTGGGGATACTTCTGGACCCCACGCGTGATGTTACGTTACCAGAAACAACGCGTGTACTTAAAGGTTAAGTAGCGCTACCATGAGTTTAAAAGTTACGGACTCGATATCGCCTACGTAAATATGTCTATGAAAAACTTGTACAATCCCCTGGTGGTTACGCTAAGAACTAAAATCGGTCGTATGAAAAAAAACAACTCGATAGGTTTTTAACGTACGTAAGTTTTCGATAGCCAACTCATGGTACCGCTACAGGTGTGTTTATAACGATTGCGTCTTGACACCTATTATTTAAGCTAACTAAATATAAATCTGCATACTTATTTATAAACCTATAATAGCACAAACTATTGCTCCGAGTGAAAGTGTACTATAATATGTAAAACCTTTCGGCACAGTAGATACAACTTTTCATAACAAGCAAGCAACCCTCCTCAAACTTTGAATGCCTATATCGACGTCTCTCTCCCACCCATTGTGTTGGCTATATGCTGACACTTTCTCTCAGAGGCAAAGGTGAATTTACTTTCGGCTTAAGTTGGATCATCGCAGGTACGGCACAAAGGCTCAGGATTAGGCACATTGCTTCACTTTTCGAAGGGTATTAGGGCAATATCCTATTTGTTGTTATTAAAGTTTGAGGGTTATGAACTTGGGCGTTTTATGAAGGCCCTATTAAAGTTGATGGCGAGGAATGGGCGTTCGGGGAAACGCGGGTAAACAAACTTTTTACATACGTTCCGCGTTTATATTGGACGATGGAAGTTGTGGGATACAGATGTAATGAAATTGTTGTAAGTTTTGTTTAGAAAATTGTTTGCGTATTTTCTATGTTTTCTTCTACATTAATAAAGATGAATCACTCACATGTATATACGTCTTCTTTCTTCATAATATCTGTAATGCATATCTTCTAACTACTGCTCCAAATTGGATGATAATTCTTCTTTATTTGATTGTTATTTCAAGGACGAAGTTTCTATCAAATATTTTTTTTTTCAGTTTGACAAAATAGGCTGATACAAAGGCGGTTAAAACGTAAATATTACTAGATATTTATGTCCCATAATTTGTTGCCAAAATCTTCATTATGAGATAGACCTTGATGGTTCCTGGAATATTTTGCGAGATAACCGTTAGGGCATAAGGCCCTAACGGTTATATACAACGGCAGTTGTAGTCTTTCGCAATTATTCATATATTTAATAAAATCCATAACATTTATCAAATTATCAGTTATTTTTAATATCCTACACATGAGAACTTGAGGATATTCAAAATAACTACTGAAAATACCTATTGGGACCGTGCGAAGTGGGTGGAGGGAGAAATGGCGCTGATTGTCAAAAACGCATGTAATCTTATGAGATGTCCGTTGTTATTGCTAGCGGCGGCCGTTGGTACTAATTTCACTCCGTAAGATTTAACGAAAGAAACGCCCACAAAATGAGGGCAGCACCGTCGTGCACGCTCCCAATACATTATGCCAGCGATACCTACGTAACGCGGTGCCTTTAATCCGTGCTTGAAGTCTTTCGCAATTATTCATATATTTAATAAAATCCATAACATTTATCAAATTATCAGTTATTTTTAATATCCTACACATGAGAACTTGAGGATATTCAAAATAACCACTGAAAATACCTATTGGGACCGTGCGAAGTGGGCGGAGGGAGAAATGGCGCTGATTGTCAAAAACTCATGTAATCTTATGAGATGTCCGTTGTTATTGCAAGCGGCGGCCGTTGGTACTAATTTCACTCCGTAAGATTTAACGAAAGAAACGCCCACAAAATGAGGGCAGCACCGTCGTGCACGCTCCCAATACATTATGCCAGCGATACCTACGTAACGCGGTGCCTTTAATCCGTGCTGTCTTAACGTCGTAAACGCATAATTTACTAAGCCTGGTTAAACTACCGCTAATCCTATGCTAACATTTGCCTGACTTCATACCAAGACCGTACACCGATCATAGACAGGGGCTTGGAACGATTTTCGATAGAATATTCTCGAATGTTGAAATATTCATACCCCATCCAGTTTGATGCTTCAGCATATTATTTTCATTGCTGGAAGGAAATTGTAACTTGTTGCCGACACATTCTTTTTGTTTCTTTTAGTTAGAGCTCCTCAAAATCTAATTATATAAAAAGGTGAAACTGAGTGACTGATATATCAACGCACAGCATAAAAAGCAAAATGTAGGCACTTGAAATTTGGAAGGGAAGGTAGCTTAGGTATCGTAGAGATGCACTAAGAAAGAAATTCCCAAAATTCTTACGGGAACGTTAGCGGTAAAAAACTTTTGTATAAAAATCTAATATAGAGATTTACAAAGCGAAGCGAGGGCGAGTCACTAGTAAAGTATAAAGACTAAGCGGGCTATCATAGTTTTCTAACGATTAAGTGGAGGATTTTCTGTGCTTTTAATGAGGTTGATTTAGCTTACCATAAGACATGACGACATTTTATCGTGTCTTTGTGAACACAAAATAAACGGATAAATTCAGAAAACTATCATTGATAGCAATTAGTTGTAATTAATATACAATAATTGCCGAACAAAACCCGTCGAGGATGTGTAACTCCAATTGTTATCGGCAAACAAAAACATTTCAACGAACCCGCCCCGTTTATCGGCCATTTTAATTCCGCCATCACTAAAAACAAAGAATCTAGCCGAACCAAGGCAGAATCATTTTGTTGAACAACTTTCGCCTTTTACTAGAAAATTTCGTGCCGAGTTCGGAACAAATATCTCTTGCGGACCCGATTCATTATTCGTCTTTCAGTAAGGGGAGTAATTCAAAGTTGTTCGTCGACTGCGGAGTTCGTTCGGAGCGGGTGGCAGATTAGGGCCCGTTCCTGAATCAAAATGTAGCTGATGGCTACCAACTTGAATAAGTTCTAAGATAATAAGAGACGAAAGGACGTCCAGACTTTTTGCGATAGGTTATACGTTAGTGAGTGTAGGAGTGGAAGTATTATCAATTTAACTAGATATATAAGATTTTAGACTTTCGCGTTCCATTACACTAATTAGTCTTTATGGTATAAGGAGTAGCAAATTACATAGCTACTTACTGCCCGACGTTTCGACTGGGTTGCACCAATTATGTTCGCTCGCGACTCATAGACATGTTGACCCATAAAGACTAATATTTAACTAGGTATATTTTCCCCTAATGACAGTATCGAGGCAGTCATATCTATTGGAGGAAAGCTCTGCGTAAAACTAAGCGGAAACGACATAAATAAGTTTCTTAACTAATAATAATCAAGTAGCTACGTAAATAATAAAGCTGTATAGTATTTCCATCATGACGTGTTGTCCCAATATTAAGTGAAAAAGGGATATATGTCCCAAATAGTACATTTCCCTAACCGCAGCATCCATCCCAATAGGCCGTAAATATTCAGTAACAATCCTTGAGATTTTGCGGATATGGGCTGCGTTCAACCTATTTCAATTTGAAGGGATACAACATCTTTGTGGATACCGCTAACTGCTTTGTGTATTCACTATGTCACTTATTATATACATATATAGCTTTTAGCTGTGGTGTTGATTTATCTAATCATGATTCGTTTAGTTATATTTCATGTTACAAAACAGAAGTAAGCCATGTCAGAGGCCTACGGGCGGTTTAAAAACTCTGACACCAGGTTGTTCATCAACCATACGATAAGAAGAAGAAAACAGAAGTAAACAATTTATTTATAAGCAAGTACTAAGTGAAGCCCAAACGCCCAAACTATGATAATTATGTACGTATGATATGCGTAGGGGTATCAAATTGTATAGGCAAATGTAATAAATCTTCATATTTATGTTTATTTATACGTATTTGAGAATACTTGCTTGGATATATAAAATCAATTTGTAAGAAAAATATCTTCGATTCCTGTGACAATAGATGTTATTAGGAGTAGATTCCCTTGGCAGACGAATTTACTTATAAAAACGAATAAGCTGAATTTTTCGATGAATTACATTCGGTGAATAGACGAATCGGTGTTTATTGTGAAGTAGAGGTATATTTTAGAAATCTATTTTTTTTTATTGTTTTCGTTTTCTTTTTTTGTGGGGTTTATTAAAGTGTAATATTTCGTTAATATGTCGATTATTAACATTGAAATAACATTCCAGAAGTCTGAAAAAGTATCGTGCTATTCTTTTGGCCGCCATAACTATAATAAGATATTTGAGAGCTGATTTTCCCATTTTATTTGCGCTGTTCCAATCCCAAATTCTCATTATTATTTTGAATTTTGGCATAGCTTGAACATTTAATAAATTTTCTTTTCTGTATTTAGCTGTTAGAGTTGTAACACAAAAATGTTATAACGCTATCTATCGACAGCGAACGAATCTCATGGCTTTAATACAAATTGTATCTTCATACGACAACTATGCTATTGTCATGATTCATCACCATCATCAACCCATATACGTCCACATTGCGGGGGCACGGGCCTACACTAATTTAAGGAAATAAGGCCGTAGTCAACCACTCTGTCCAACTGTCGACTACACAACTTTAGAATTTCTTCAAAGGTGTTCTGGTTTCCTCACGATATTTTCCTTCACCGTTTAAGCGTCGAATAATATTACATATGTATTTCAAGTTTAAAAACGCAGTGGTACGTGGCGGGGTTTAGAACTGGCCGCCTCTAGCCTCGCATGGCAAGCAACGGCCTAACCACTCGGCTATCGACGCTTTTTTCATTGTTATGATTACATCTATCCTAACGAACTTATTCAGGCGAGGCGATATTATTAATTTAACAATTATCAGAACAAACAAGTCGAAAATTATTCGGCGATTTAATACAATACCGTCGCGGGCACAATTCCGTACTGATTTGTCGGTTCAGTAGTCCATGTTCGTTCGTTAATTAATGCTCAATTAAAATTGAACACTTAATTTTGTTGGCGATAAAAATGTTTTACAGCGGCAAGGTGTGTGGTTGTTCTCTTTATCGCCCGATAATTTCAGAAGGCGATTGTTTTTTTTAATAGTTTCGTGGTGCTTTTGTTTTTTCTACATTTAAAGGTGACTTGAAATTCCACCGTTTCTTGAATTTAATTTGTATTATTCGCACGCTTAGCATCCAAGCTTTGGATTCAATACAAATTCATAATCTTCTTCTTCTTATCGTATGGTTGATGAACAACCTGGTCTTGGAGTTTTTTAAACCACCCGTAGGCATCTGAGATGGCTTCACACACCGTTGAAAAATTTCTCAGGTGTGCTGGTTTCCTCACGATGTATTCCTTCACCGTTAAAGTGTCGAATGATGGTAAAAATTAATTTTAAATTTGAAAAACACATTGGTACCTGGCGGGGTTTGAACTGGCGACGTCTCGCATGGCAAGCAACGACCTTAAACACTCGGCATTCGACGCTTCTTGAATTCATAATTAAAGTAAACGAATATCTAAAGCAACGACTGCTTACTTTTGACGACTGTTGATTCTTATTTCTTCAGTCCAGGTTAAACAAAACCCGGCACGGCCGGTTCGATCGTTCTCGAAGCAATTCAGGCTATTCTCGACAACATTTCCTATCCCTACATACTTAAGCTACTAACACAGGTTGTACTAACCGCCATATTAGACTGGATATAAGCCCGTGTTCCAAAACAACGCTTGGCATCCCAACTTCTGTCCCTTGTCTCGTGAATCAGCTAAAAGTTCTCGAATACTTCAAACTTGGGCCGATTTTCCGACTAAGTGAAATGTGGCAGGTGCTTCATAGAAGTTTGCTGAACCTTCACTCTCGCGGCGAATATCAATAGGCAGGAATGAGAGTTGACATGTAGTTCCTAAGTGAAAGAAGTTGAGTGTGAAACGTAACTAGCTTTGAAGAGCTTAAAGTTCGGTTTAGTTGGATGACGTTTGGCGTAGCTAATGGCTGAGTTCATGGAGCTTTCGGTTGTGTTCTCTTCCGTGTATGGGTGTGTGTTATTAAATTTAAGTTTATTTACGTATGCCACTGTTTCTCTGACACAAATTCTTAAGAATTTTGGTGACAGAACAATTTCTTATGGTGTGTAAGTATTTGAGACAGCGCCAGTCTAATGGTTTTCTGCCGTCCTGTGTGGGGAATGCTCTGATAAGTTATCATAACTGAATAGTTACTCCTCCCTCCCTTTTTCAATTTCGGATAACACGTGCAAGATAGCGTTCCCATGCCATTTATCATCATCACCATGACACTGGTGATCCAAACCCAGATATTAAGGTATAATACCTTCCAGCTAAAGTTTTCTTTCCCTTCTGTAATCCCGGGCTCTTCAGTCGGGGCGTGAAATTTCAGCAAGCTTTTGGGGTGCGGTCGACAGGCTCCATAGAGAGGAGTCCACCTTCAGGTGGAGTGAGGTCATCTTGAACGTGTTGTATAAACAAAATAAATAAATAAATGAAACCAAAACTGTGCTTTTTTGTATGTCATTATCATTTAATGTATCGATAAAAAAGACGTGTGGCACTCGGGGACTGCGGCGGTATACCTATTGCATACCGATTTCGGAGCAGCTCGTCTCGATTTGTGCGAGTTTCGTAGAGTCGTACAATACGTCTAACCGCACGCACACAAACGCCGTGCCGAAGTCTACCGAACTGAAACGACGTTAGACGATTGTGAGGTTTTTTTCGTTACGGAATTTCTTGGTTCGGTCGCCACGCTCAAAGCCCGCGATAAAAGCTATGCAATAGCTTAAAAACACTGAACTGGCAATATTTTTCGGCCTAAGTGAAAAAAAAAAACAGATTGAATCATCAATAAGTGTTCCGTCATCGCGGACGTCGACCGGAAGGACCATCGCTCTTGCGAAGTTTCACCAAATCTAAAACTTGTCTGATCTATTTTGTCCGCCAAACTTCGGTTGACAGATAGTGAGTACCAAGTTTACTCGTAAATCCGACTTGGTACTCTAAAAGTGTCACTAAACTTGCACAAGAATAAGTTTTATTCGTTCGCTAGGGCGCGAAGGGTGTGCCGTGCCACGGTTGGTTAGCCTGAGGAGATAAGGTTCTATCTCTTTTTTAGTCAAACGACTAATACACTTTTCTCTTTGTAAAGGACTCTTTGATCCGCATGTCTTTGGTACAAAGGAAATCTGAAAACTTATACGTTTGTAACGGATAGAAAATTTATTGGTAATGAAAAAGTCTAGAGTAGATACTTAAACTTACTGTGTTTTTCTGACAATATTGGGTTCATACCGTAATGGGTCTAAAATATATTATTATTATTATATATAACTTTATAAGAAGAGTAATTTTACGGATTAAAGTTGCGTGTATTGTTATTCTCAATATGACCATCATCTCATCTTCAGTCTTGCCCGTGACCAAGAGCGCTGTAAAGATCTCGAAACGTCGGGTCTCTAAATAATATGCTTAGAATAATAATACAGAGTTTAATCCGTAAAATTATTAAGTTTTATTTCAATTCTTGAGTTTTTTAACCAACGTGTAGAACAAGACCCATGGACTAAGATATACTACAGATATTCAATCTGTGATCAAAATGTAAAATGTCAACTTAAATTACGTTCATAACAATGCTGTATCGCCGTTAGAAAGAGAAACCTTAGCGGCAAATGAGGTATAGAATTGAATAGAATAGAAATCGTTTATTGACCACATAACATAAACAAATAGTATATAACAAATTATATGAATACCTCAAAAACACAAAAATTAAGTAAAAACACACATAATATGACAGACAAAAGAAATACAAAGAATTAACACGAACAGATAAGGACAGGATGTGGTCAACGAGGTACAGGCCAAGGCGGTACGTATTTATTTCCATTAACAATTTTGTGGCACCATGCAGAAATTGCCTCATTCATAAAAAGTATTTCAGATGTGTGAATTCGGAAATTCTCTTCTACTGTCGATCATTAAGTCTAGAATCATAGAAACAGATATAGTTTCCGAATCCGTAACCGATTCTAAACCATTGTGTATTGTGTAACAATAACTACAAGGGTCGATAATATAATCTGTTTGTTTTCCAAAGACAATATCGTACCAAAAGACGCTAGACCTAAGCCCGCCGATGACCCCAGGGATACTTAACGCTTCCAAATCACAAGGTATTAATCAGGGCAGGTCATTACCCCCACCATTTTATGTCTCCAGTCTCACTTAGCCCAGTATTCCTTTGGGCCAGTAGAACTAATCAATGTTTCTACTCTTTGGAGAGTTTGCTTGTCGGAATGTTGATAAGGGTACTTGGCCCATGTTATACGGCTGTTGAATTGTTTATAGAGACGCTAGGTCCGTTCTATTTTTGGTCCGGAGTCGTTCACAAAAGAATATGATTGTATGATTTCTATTCTCATGAATAATCTTTTTTTTTATGTTTTATACTTTTGACCGCTACGCCTATGGCATCGCAGCTCTTAAATGCGTGAAGTTATTAAGATGGGGATTTGGAAGCTGTTTTGAAATAGGTATAAGATAATATCACATACAAACATAGGCCTGATCTTAACCCGAGAGTCGTAGCTTAAGCACTTGTGGTATGTGTATAATCAATAAAGTTGGTAAGGATCGAAATCACCACACCTGGAGAAAGAGTCCAAATACGCCTAGTCCAGTCAAATTAGCTCTTTTAAACACCAATCTGCGGAAAAATTACTAGTGAGTTGAATTTTGGTACACACCTTTATTACGGCATTGTAATGAAGGTGTGAAAAATCGACATTCATATCGTGCCGGCTTAAAAAGTTATAGGGGTCAAAAGGTCGCGAAAATCAGTTTTTCGCGAATATCTCGCGATCTATTGCTTGTAGGTTAATTGAGGTCATTAGAAAAATTATTTGTTATAAAATTATCTACAAAAAATGTCTTTTGCATTTTTTTGTAGAATTGAAAGTTTTCGGAGGAGAGCGCCGAGAAAGCACTCACATACGGTATTGTATACCAAGGCGTACGCCCTATGCTTTTCATTGATATTTGTAAGCGTGTTGTTAGTAAAATCTACTACATACAGACATATAGCATTAGTAATACTAGTACAGAAAGTTTTCCTTTTTGGAAAAGGAAAACTGAAAATCATGAAGATGTTTGAAAAAAGATCTGATTTAAACAATTTTGCAGAAATATTCCAACAAGAAAATTCCTCTCGAGATTCATTGCCAATTTTAGGACATAATTTTTACCGCTGCAATTTTTTGTACAATTACAAAACTTTTTTCAAACATCTTCATGATTTTCAGTTTTCCTTTTCCAAAAAGGAAAACTTTCTATACTAGTATTACTAATGCTATATGTCTGTATGTAGTAGATTTTACTAACAGCACGCTTACAAACATCAATGAAAAGCATAGGGCGTACGCCTTGGTATACAATACCGTATGTGAGTGCTTTCTCGGCGCTCTCCTTCGAAAACTTTTGATTCTACAAAAAAATGCAAGAGACATTTTTTGTAGATAATTTTATAACAAATATTTTTTTTAATAATCTTAATTAACCTATAAGCAATAGATCGCGAGATATTCGCGAAAAACTGATTTTCGCGACCTTTTGACCCCTATAACTTCTTACGCCGGCACGATATCAATGTCGATTTTTCACACCTTTATTACAATGCCGTAATGAAGGTGTGTACCAAAATTCAGCTAACTAGTAATTTTTCCGCAGATGAAACCTAATTTGACTGGACTAGCCAGGTTTATGAACCAAGCGCAAAACACTTTACTTTAAAGTCATTAACCAATCATTGAGATCGGGTGTCTAAAGGAGACTACACACTCGAACGCGTCCGAACGACAGCATGCGTCGTTGCGTTCACAGTCATCGCGCTAATGAAGCATCTTACACCTCGTATCAGACAAGCTTTAGAAGCTTTGGATATTTCAGCTTTTTTATATTCCAAAGACGTGGACATATTTCCACATTTTTTTGTTGGATTCACTATCAAGCCAGAATAAGAAGGAAAGAAAGAAAACATTTATTGATCACACATACACAATGACATTATTATGCAACCGATTTTGGTAAAATTTGGTATTCAAATAGTCTAGAGACTGAGAAAGAACCGGTGGGAAAACTATCAATGAAACTTTAATAAATAGTTATTGTTTGATGATTCGTAACTGTTAATGATTATTTGATGGAGACTCAAAATTAATAACACTGGTTACTTATAAATCCGGCGATTTTTTTTTTAAAGTTATTATATATTAAGCTTTTATGAGAACCTTTAATATAATTAACCAATCAAGAAGTCATTAAGTTGAACGTGCCCGAAAGACAAGCTTCATTGACGCTCACAGTCATCACACTGATGAAACATCTTTCTCGTCGTATCAGACGAGCTTTAGAAGCTTTAAAGCTTTAGAAGTTTATGCAAAACTAGCTTCTTCTCGCAACGTTCACGCGACACGAGCTATCGCCTAAAAGATAACTCTTTTAGAGCATAGTAGTTTATATCCTTTTTCAGAAGAAAGGCTATCTCTGTATAAATTAATGATAGATGATAAATAACTTCTGTTGTTCAAAGGCGTAGATCGTAGCGAGGTTATTAAATGATTTGAGACGTTTAGGTTCCAATACATTTGATTAAACGAACTAGGACTTGATGCTTCAGTAATGAATAATGCAAAGCTGAGTAATACTCAGTGTGTATATAAAATGCTTACTAATATTGTGATGGATATCACGACAGCATAGATTACATTTGATTACAATTTAAAAAAAAAACTGTAAGGTTCAAACATTTTTCAAACTTGTCGCAATCAATTTCAGCCGTTGAATGTCAAAAAATAATAGGTTAATACATAAAATTGTTATTTATGTTTGTTATTAGAACGAGACCACTGAAAGTCACCGCTTTGAAAGACTTTTCAAAATATCACCAAAAACAGCGTACAACTTTGGGATTTGAAACTGTGAAAACTTTACCCAAAAATCAAAACGAGGAGCCAACCCAATTCAGCCACACGATAAAGCATTACACACTGATTGGGGCTATAAAGGCGCGCACACACTCGGACGCGCCGCGTCACGCGCCGTCGCGTTCGCGTGTCACTGAGCAAATAATCCGTTCGGCCAGCGTGCCGGATGCGACCGACTACTTTGTGCTATCGGTTTGTAGCGGTTTTAGAATTGTTAGGGATTAACGTGGACAAGTAGTAAGATATATTTAATGAAGTGTATGTTAGAAAATTATAGTGGTGTACTTAGTGTTGTCTATTATTTGCAAGAATAGTTGTATATTATGTGATAAAACTATTTTATCAGATTGACGTGTTGCATATAAACAAGGCATCCGACTGACGGCCAAGGTGGCCGATCTTAATGAAGATATATTATAGTGCACAAGTGTACGCGCAAACACAAGTGCACTCTGTGTCTCCTTTCCCTCATAAGTGAGACGGCAAACCGTCACGACCGATGAGAGATTGGGCGCAGGACCACCGGCTTAACGTGCTTTCCGAGGACGGGCGTCCAACCGCTTACTTCCTAACTTCGGGCTGAGTAATTTCTTTACAGAAGAACTGACACACATTTTGCAGGCCAAATGTGTGGACCCATGACTTAAACCGGAGAACTTTCGGTCCTAACGCAGCAATTGCTACCATTAAACCAACGAGGCAGTCGATTATTAAGATTTAAATTACTATCTTAATAAACTCAAACTCAAAACCACTCGACGGATCGGGCTGAGATTTGGCTTGCAGGTAGATGTTATGACGTAGGCAAGAAAGGATTACCTGAAGCGAAGCGAGGGCGGGTCACTAATTCCATATATTTTTCATATTAGACAAAATTGTTCAATGATCAATTGACTCCCTTAATCTGCCCCGTGCCATTAAGGCATTGAATGCTCTTCCAGCTCATGTTTTCCCTCCCTCCTATGATCCCGGGCTCTTCAGGCGGGGCGTGAAACAGCATTTAAGCAGGCCTTCAGGGTGAGTGCGACAGGCTCAATACGATCTATTGCGCCTGTCGACCTCATATTTGGATCCTTACTACATTAAACATTTATTGTGACTGGGTTTAATCTCGCTTTTTGTATCCCAACTCTCATAACCAAATGGACCCAATCCCGCTTGCTCCCATGCTCAAGCGCATACCATAAAACGCAAACTTGCTGACTTGACGGATCCCCGATCAAAAATACAAACACTCATCCTACCGCCGTACAAGCGGAGCGGCGCACACACACAAAAACGAAACGCAAAACGCCCCCGACCCCGCGCAATCCACGAAAAATTCCATACAAAAACCTGGCTGAAACGTTTTCGCTGTCGCCGCGCGAAAAAAAAACAATATGACGTCACACACACAAACGCAATCGGCGTTCCAATTTCAAATTCGACTATCACCGAGCGCCGTAACGGCGTTTCGAGGGGGCGGCTTGATTAAATTCAGTCTTTATGTGAGGAGAAACATGCTACTTGGAATTAACTACACGGTGTATATCCACCTTTTTGTTCCGACACGACATAACGTAATTTGTTCGCGCGGTAATGGGAGCTTTTTAGGATTCCGCTCTTGTATGGGGAACAGGAAGGTTGCGATTCTCTGATGGTCCATTCTTAGTTCGATTTTTAAAATTCAATTTTGTACTCGGATCACGCCACGCTCGGAGTTTGATTAGGAAATTGTGAATTTTGTTTTGAAGACTAGGGCTTCTCTAGCATAGCGGAGAGTAGAGTCAGTATATCTGAGCAAACATCATTATTAGCCTATAAACTTCCTCACTGCTGAGACACGGGCCTACCCTAAACAAGGGCGATAAGGCCTTAGTCAAATACACAACCTAAGAAGTACGTCAACTACACAACCTAAAAATGTCTACGTAGGTCTGCAGAAGTTTCCTCGCAATGTTTTCCTTGACAGTTAAAACGCCGAATAATCGTACTTATAAATTTCAACACAATGGTAGGTATGTGGCGGGGTTAGAACTGGCAACCACTCGCATGGCAAGCAACGACCTTAACCACTCGGCCATTGACTCCTTTTTAGCCATCGACGCTTTTTGGAAACAATAATACGTTTTACCTTTTCTACTTAATAATTATGTTCCATGAAACTAACTATTAGGTATTTCGGCCATTTCTGGAATTAACAAATACCTCGAATTTATTTATTTTACTGATTCCTGAAATATGACAAGTCTGAAATATGTATTTAACTCATAAATCAATAATGTTCGAATCGTTGAGCATTATTGACTTATGAGTTGGTTTTTTATTTTATGACAGTTATGTAAAAAAATATACGGTCTGCATTAAAAAGCTCCAACGAGTATCCGATAGTTCAACTTTATATAAAAATCTCCTCGTTGATCTAACTGATTACCAACTCACCGCTCCTAATCCACACTTGGGCACCAAAGAAAATATCGATCACCCTCTTAAAAGGGCTATTCAGGTTTCCTTTTACCCCTAATGCTATAGCCATAAGGTTTAAATTCCCACAAGAAAAATGGCTCCGATGTATCATGCTTTTTCTGTGAAGTGCTTCGCATAGGAAGCGTAAGCTATTATGATGACACTTAATCTGAGTGGCATTCGGGTCTCGTAAATATTGCTCCTTAGGCAGGGTAATTGTTAAGGAGTTATATAAAGCGGGGAAAATGAGAGCTTCTAATTTTTGGCGTCTACGTTTTCAAGATGGCGGTGCGTAGGGAATGTAGGTAAACTCGTGGAATAGAATCAGAAAATTAGGTCTGATTGATTCATACTGTTTTCATCGATGTTTTTCGTAAAAGCGTGTTAGTTTAGTGAACAAGCCTTAATCGACTTTTTTTTTGTGGAAAACTTTATCTAATAAATGGACGAGTATTTAATGCCCCAAGGCAATCATACTGATTTTTGACGATTTTCTGAACCTGGAATAAGAAATAAAAAAGGGGCTTAATCAATTTTCATTCGAAAGTTTCACTTCGATTCAGTTCGCTCGCGACCATGATGGGTCTATCCCAGTCGAAACGTCGGGCAGTAAGTAGCTATGTATTTGCTTCTCCTAATAATGCGTTTAAACCCTAACTTATATTTAGAGTGCTACTCTACGCGAAACGCGAAAGTCTGAAATCAAAAGTGCGGTGTTCACCGAATAGACAATACCACGAATAAAACAATTTATACCATAGCAGGTAACGTTGAAGCACAACCAATATACATAATCCGTGTTATTGTATTTGCATTCAACCAGCCCGCAGAACACAAGTTGCATAATGCAAAGAAAGTATGTTTAATCAAAATCATGCCGTGCTGTTGCATTAATAGCCGGACTTATTTATGGCATAAACCTGCCAAATGCAAGTCGGACTAATGCCCAAAGGTTGACCGGCAAACTTGTGTTTATACGAAAACTGTATACGTACGGGAAAATTACAATGATTTTATTCTAGGGGTGAATGCCATCCGCTCCCCCGCAAGTCCGGTGATGATGACAGGCTACTCCAAGCCGTCATCGTAAGTCAGTTAGATTTTTTTTTATTTTTTATTTTTTAGAGGCAAGTGATCATGGCGCTTGCAACACTGTGAGAAGCTCATTAACTTACGATTTATTCACTTTTTGATCTGTGTAGTGGTGTGTGACAGTTTAAAGTTATTTATTGTGTACATAACATATTTTATCTAAAACTTATCATACGAAACGTACCTGTGAATAAATTCTAAGTTTGTTTAAGTTGACCGATCAGCTCTTGCCAACGTCGTAGACTAAGGTCGAGTCAAGTTTTCCCTCCCTCCTATGATCCCGGGCTCTTCAGGCGGGGCGTGAAACGGCATTTAAGCAGGCCTTCAGGGTGAGTGCGACAGGCTCAATATGGTCTATTGTGCCTGTCGACCTCATATTTGGGTCTCACTACCGCTTACCATCAGGTGGAGTGAGGTCATCTTGTTAGCCTTTTATAAAAAAAAAAAGAGTCGACTCGAGTTTAGTTCGGTAGGAGCGTATATGAGCTGAATCATGACTTAAGTAGCTTCAAGTTGCGATGCGTTTGAACCTAGAGTTTGAGTTTTAAATAGCCAAGGTACCAGATAAATTAATTTCTAGGTGAAATTGATTCGTGAACGTGTTCCCGAGTAAATAGGTGTTTTCAATTACATTTGGCCGGTTTACACCCATTTTAAGGTTAAAACATTAGTACTGAAGTCAGCTAGTGACGGGTTCTACCCACCAACAGCTGATTAAATTTGCATTTCGATGCGTTTATTCTCTACCGAGTTTATTATTTGATTGAACTACTAAGCTTACTTGTGTTGTGTTAATAATAGGGACTAACAATCTCAATTCAATTTCTGGATACTGCTATGCTTTTCTGGAATAATACATACATACATAAAATTACGCCTTTTCCCAGAGGGGTAGGCAGAGATCACTTCCAGCGATCCACTTTTCACTGTTACCGTGACTCTTACAACAGTGTTAATTTTTCTAAAATAACTGTAATTTTTTGAACTGGATTTTCAAAAATCCTGGAACAATGGATTCTGACAAACTATAAAGTGATCCCATAAGTCTTTTATTTGCCTTTCGAGGTTTGGAGCCATAAAAATTAATCCTTATCCCGAAGCTCTGCTAAATCAGCAATGGTGTAAGTTACCCGATAATACTGTAACATTATTTTAAATTAGCACCAAACTTTATGAGCCTCCTCAAGAATAACTTTTGGCGGAATCACCAGCAATCAGAGTTCTGTCGAAATTTTATTACTTCACCGTCAAAGACTGTATTAAATTTAATAAACGATGCCTCCGTCGAGTTTATCAAGATCGGGCTCCGAAGATGGCTGGTGGATACGAAAATGATATGGAACTATGGTAACAAAAGCTTGTGCAAACTTTATTCATAGAGAGCTGTGACAGTACATTCGGAAAGGCAAAATGTGGGGAAACTGAAATTAAACATGAACTCTTTGTGATTGTCTCATTTCACATTAAGTACCTAGTAAGTTAATCTACGCAAAAGTTTTATTTCTTACCATTTTTATCAACAACAATATCATTAATAGGAACATATTTTATCTGAATTTTCTATGTTAAATTAATATCGGAAATGATAGTTATATTGGAAAACTGAACACTGTTACAAGAGCCATGGTGAAAATTATGATGGGTCAACTGTTTTCAGTTTTTTGATGTGTGTAACCATGACAGTTTAGAGTAATCATATAATTGATTCAAATGTTCCGTACAATGAGTTCGGAATCCTTGACGCACAAGTCCGATTTGCACGTGACAGTACATTTCTAAAAAAACGCATGAGAAAAACCAATATAACGGCTTACATATTACGTCCACCCATGAATCGTTTCACTGCGCTAGAGTCTAAACAGAACGCTCGGCCAATCGTGGCATTGGCCGCTACGAAATTAAGTGAAAATGGACAAAGATGACTAATAAGTTGTCCAAAGGCACTTTTTATCCTTTACAATTGAAGTCAGTCTTAACCTTCTCGTGATCAAGAGCCGTGTAAAGAGCTCGAAACCAGACTCTAAATAATAATGGCTAGGTGTGCCAGCAACTTCCACCGCGTTTCCTCCCATTTTTTTTAAATTACATCTCATCTTTACTTCTATTGGTCGCATGGTGTTGCTCGTTTATACAAAGAAACAAACAAACAAATTCTTCTGCTTTTTAATATTAGTGAAGATAAGATCAGCTTGAAGTTAATTGCATAAAATGAAATCAATGTTTGGAATAAAAAAATCCTTGAATTAAAAAAAAAACACGTTAATCTCAAAGATTTTCCATCAGCCCAATGGAGCTCGAAGACTGGACCGCGGCAAAGTTGAGTTATCGCCCGTTTCTGGCCGTTCCGCTGACGTCGAGAGCAATTACTATGAGTTACGCGCCCATCGGCTGTTAGTAAGGCAAGCAATAGTTCTATGTCTGCTGCAGTATCGATTGTAACAGTTAATTTATACGGAAATGTATCAATATCGGGATTTGACAGAATATCGGCGCTGCAGCCGCTTTTTGGTAGCTACGGAATGAGGCAGATATCAAAATTTATTCGGTTTTTGAACTTATGCCCTGAACGCATTTATAAGTATTCCTTAGTACTCATAGGCTACCACCATACATTATCTTATGTTATAAGAAGATATGATAGGTAGGTAGAAAACTAGCCAAGACAGACCTTCATAGGCTACCACCATACATTATCTTATGTTATAAGAAGATATGATAGGTATGTTATAGTGTTACTTATAAATAAATTTCAGGGTTGACCATTGAACTTGGCACCCATTTAGATCTCACTTCTTTTGTCGTTGAAGTCAACAACCAAGGCAATTATCATAATATTGAACTTGGCTCTCATTTCACATTTATGTTTTTGATTGGATATCATTACTTTTTGTAGAAAAGTATATATCATCGTAACGCCGTGGGTCCTTTGAAAAGGACAAATTCAAAACTAAAACTAGACTTTATAAATATAAAACAATTGAATCAGTTACTGTATTTTCCTACGTTTACGGGGTATAACCCTAAGTAATAAATATGAAAACCGACTATAAGTACCTACTCTTAATTGTAAATAAGTAAGTATACCTAAATATATACTTAGTGCTCTGCCTTCCCCGGTATATAGGCGTGATTAGGCACTAATTAGGTATTTATGTTAAGCGTTCATAATAGAACCTAACCTAATTATTAAAAAATTGCCAGTTTTTTATTTATTCCTTTGTATTCATGTAATTACCTATCCAATCAAAAACATAAATGTGAAATGAGAGCCAAGTTCAATATTATGATAATTGCCTTGGTTGTTAACTTCAACGACAAAAGAAGTGAGATCTAAATGGGTGCCAAGTTCAATGGTCAACCCAGAAATTTATTTATAAGTAACACTATAACATACCTATCATATCTTCTTATAACATAAGATAATGTATGGTGGTAGCCTATGAAGGTCTGTCATGGCTAGTTTTCATATATGAATTATAGCCGTCGCAAGTTCCAAGCCTACAAGTATTTGTCGGTTTTTATTTTATAATTCCGAAAATTTGGATTGTTGGTAGAAACTAGCGAGCGAACATAATAATACTTTTGTAGGTTTATAGAAACTAGCCAAGACAGACCTTCATAGGCTACCACCATACATTATTTTATGTTATAAGAAGATATGACAGGTATGTTATAGTGTTACTTATAAATAAATTTCTGGGTTGACCATTGAACTTGGCACCCATTTAGATCTCACTTCTTTTGTCGTTGAAGTTAACAACCAAGGCAATTATCATAATATTGAACTTGGCTCTCATTTCACATTTATGTTTTTGATTGGATATCATTACTTTTTGTAGAAAAGTATATATCATCGTAACGCCGTGGGTCCTTTGAAAAGGACAAATTCAAAACTAAAACTAGACTTTATGTAGGTACCTACCCTAAGTAATAAATATGAAAACCGACTATAAGTACCTAGTCTTAATTGTAAACAAGTAAGTATACCTAAATATATACTTAGTGCTCTGCCTTCCCCGGTATATAGGCGTGATTAGGCACTAATTAGGTATTTATGTTAAGCGTTCATAATAGAACCTAACCTTATTATTAAAAAAATTCCAGTTTTTTATTAATTCCTTTGTATTCATGTAATTACCTATCTGCATACCAAATTTTAACTCTCTGGGTCATTTGGAACTGGGTTAGAATTTTGATCTGTCAGTCAGTCAATGATAAAAATGAGGATTTTTGGACATTAATATCTAAATAACTGTTTGAGATAAGCTTATGAAATTTAGAACACATATTTATCTTGCAAGTCACAATATATGAGCCAAATTTGATATTTTTATATGAAATAGTTTTTGATTTATGAGGGGTTCAAAAGTGGTTCCAAATGGTTCGTGTAATATTACACACGGTGCGGCTCGCCAGTTCTGTTTCTTGAACTTGGCTTGACACGCTACCGCGTGTCTAGATCTGCATACCAAATTTTAACTCTCTAGGTCATTTGGAACTGGGTTAGAATTTCGATCTGTCAGTCAGTCAATGATAAAAATGAGGGTTTTTGGACATTAATATCTAAATAACTGTTTGAGATAAGCTTATGAAATTTAGAACACATATTTATCTCGCAAGTCACTATATATGAGCCAAATTTGATACGTTTATGTGAAATAGTTTTTGTTTATGAGGGGTTCAAAAGTGGTTCCAAATGGTTCGTGTAATATTACACACGGTGCGGCTCGCCAGTTCTGTTTCTTGAACTTGGCTTGACACGCTACCGCGTGTCTACATTAAACAATTTTAATTTATTTTTTATTATTATTATTAAAAATTTAGTAATATTATAAATTCGACAGTAACTGTCTGTCTGTCTGTTACGCTTTCACGCATAGAGTACTGAACTGATTTAAATAAAATTTGGTACAGATATAGTCCAGAGCCTGAAAAGGACATAGGCTACTTTTTAACCGACAGCGCTATAAAGAAGCCGTTTACCCGTTAAACGTATCTACGCGGACGAAGTCGCGGGCGGAAAGCTAGTTTTAAATATAATTAATTATACGTTGGTATGTATTGGCATTTAATCCATTCCGCTGTCGAGGGGAGGCATCTCATAAGATACGCAGAGCCTCAACTACACTAAGGGTTTATTTATTAAAATGTAGCAATGAACCGCTATACCCCTTTAATTTTAATCCTAATTAAATTGTTGTATGTGAAAAAACTTCCCCGCATATATTAGTTTAAGTTCCACCGTACAAATTGCACTAAAACTGTGAATCGTTATGTTGAAACTTGAGCGTTTAGCATCATACATATTTTTTATCACCAACCCGTACTTTTCTCATTAAAGAAAGTTTTCTTAATTTTATCCAGTTAATAATCTCGTACCACTTTTATGTTTTCATTTAAGCTCATTTCATATTACTCCGGCTTTATCTTCAGAAACTAATTAAAACGGGCAATTAAAAGAGGATTCAACCTTTACGTTGTAACTCTTTACGGCTTCGATGAGATAAGATATTTAGAAGGCTTTGGGCTCGTTCAATATGTGATTGAAAATGGAAACTTCAAGAGATAATTAC
The DNA here is from genome assembly GCA_039566165.1 of Maruca vitrata. Classification (NCBI taxonomy): domain Eukaryota; kingdom Metazoa; phylum Arthropoda; class Insecta; order Lepidoptera; family Crambidae; genus Maruca; species Maruca vitrata. The sequence goes on along the minus strand of CM076928.1, from coordinate 12,346,143 downwards.
TTTTCACGAACATTTTAAGTAGCCTACTTTTCATCTGGTAATGACAGATGTTTCAAAGAAGATCCAAAAGAGGTCCGAAATAATCTGAAAATAAAAAAGTATTCTTTGTTTTTTAAAAAGCCAAAATATCTCATTGTCCATCAAAAGGCTTTAGTGAATAAATAACTTAGCTACACCTATTTTTTTGCGGGATCATTACCTGAACTGAGCCTCTACTAGTAGTTTTTTTTTCTTACTTACATACGATGATGGCTTGGAGTACCCTCGTCATCATCACCGGACTTGCCGGGGAGCGGATAGCTTTCACCCCTAGATGGTTCTAGAAGCTTGTTAAGTCAGGAGCAAACCTTAACACTATTTCGGTTATCAATAGCAACACTAGTGAAGGCACGATGCGTTCACCGATTAAAAAAAAAGCCAACTGCATAGAACAGATAACTAAATAACTAATAATATCGGATAAGAAGAGTAATATATCATAGCGTCTCGTGAAATATCTGCGATCGCAGTGGCTTAGTGCCCGCGCGTGTCGTCTGCCACTGGCCTGCAGCCAACCGTCTCTTTAGATTACTTGCCTATGTATCACGTATAGGAGAACCTCGTTACAACTTATCAGTGTTTTGGTCTTGTCATATCTTGCTTTGTTAAAGTTTTTCCCATGGAGTTTTGTTGTATCTAGCCACTATCTTTCGCGCACTTTACAATATAGCGGTAGGTTCTGTCTTCTTCTTATCGTATGGTTGATGAACAACCTGGTGTCAGAGTTTAAACCGCCCGTAGGTCTCTGACATGGCTTCACACACCGTTGAAAAATCTCTCAGGTGTGCTGGTTTCCTCACGATGTTTTCCTTCACCGTTAAAGCGTCGAACGATGGTACACATGAATTCCAAATTTGAAAAACACATTGGTACCTGGCGGGGTTTGAACTGGCGACCTCTCGCACGGCAAGCAACGACCTTAACCACTCGGCCATCGACGCTTTTTATACAGGTTATACAGAATACTGTACGTCAGAGCGCTTGTCGATTATCTGAATTACATACAGACTACACATACACTTCATAGCTACATTTATTTTGGGTTTCAGTCACAGTAAAATTAAAAAGAATTGCGATCTAAAATGTCATCAAATGATTGATTTATGATCAAATGTCGGAACGGAATCATCAGTTTCAGTAAAAACCAAAATGCAATTACAAAATAAAAACAATAGCCGACATATAATACACCCACGCTCTAATCAGGTAAAACATCCGGAAGTCCCCTACCAGCCCCTGCCGGCCAAATTAATCCAAAAATTTGGGCGTGCACCAGTAGAAATTCGTATGCGAGGCACGTTGGAGCGGTACATTGATGCTAGCACTGACACTAGCGAAAGATCCCTCACATGCCCGACGAGGCATCGCAGTAGTGAATATGCATCGTGGAGCGCACTATATATTCAAAGCCTACATACTCGTTATCAAGTATTGCGCATACATGCTTTGACTCTATGGGACGTTGTTCTACGCCGAAATCATTTAGGATTTTAGTTTTCTTAGTCGATGCCTACAAAAACAAGATAAACGCTCATAATACTTAGGCAAAGAAAACAAAAATAAATATAATTAGGAATAATAAAGCGACAATGGCTGAGAGGTAAAGGTCGTTGCTTCAATGCGAGAGGTCGCCAGTTCAAACCCCGCCGCGTCACTGTTTTTTCAAATTTGAAGTTCATATGTACGATTTATTTCATTCTAAGGTGTAAGGCCTGATCGCCCTAGTTTAGGGTAGGCCCGTACCTCAGCAGTGGGGACGTATATGGGCTGATGATGATGAGGCAGAATATGAATCTACTAATAAACAAAGTATCAAAATGCGGCTCGGTTCCAAAAAATAATGCAAATATTTTTTTTGAATAATCTAACTGTGTAATTATACCTGACATTAACAACATAACTACGTATAGGAAATGACTCGAACAGAGTCTTGACTTTACAACTCAGTTATTGCATCCGATCACCTGAAACTGCAAGTCATGTTATCCAATCATTTAAGTTATGTGTCATAATCTAGTAAACATAAACATTTTTCAAACTCACATTGGGTTTTAGTAGCAAGTTTTCGACGGACCGCGAGCGTACTCAACAGGCCGGCCTACTAAAAACTCCGCTATGTCGGACTAAAAGGCAACTCTCACACAACGCTCTCTAAAATACCGCCCAAGTAAGAAGATCAGCGTTTTTCAAAAAAACGACTTAGTGCCAGTTTAAGCTAAGGCTAGGCGCATCGAAGGCTTCATCAACATGAGCTAGGTAAAAAAATCTTACACTATATTGTTATAGGTAAAACGTATTTTAAGTCTACAAGTTAGTTATCTACAAGCCGTCATCGATATAGAGCTTTAAGAAACAGCAAACGAAAAAATATGTTTGAGGTGTAGGAGTTTTTTTAAAATTTTCATTTAGTAGGTTTTCCTAAAGTGGCAACAGTACTGTATGAAAATGTTAACTGTCTCACCATCGCGGATACAAAATGGTGAAAAATAGGCAGTTGGTCTGTCTGGTGCTGTCTCTGTTAGTAGTCTTAGTATTAGGGTAAGGGACCTAAGGTACGAAATCTGAGGAAGTATTTAAACAAGCTTCAATCACAAAATACATAGTTACTTACCGTAAAGGTGTACATAAATACACCCTGACCAATATGTACATATATTAGATTTGTTTGAAACTTCGCTGCATCCTGAAACTTGCACTGCTCTGACCTCATATGTAGGCCACGCGATGTTCTTCAAATGAGCGCCGACTAATGAACGTGGGTCTTGAGTGGCCCGACGATATGACACGAGTGTACTCGCTAATTTGATTGCACCTATGCCCTCTACTAGTTCGGCAAGTTGTTAGAGCCAATTGGTTTTGATACACGTAATAACCTAACACAACATCTCATACCTTCCGCTCCTCTGCAAGTATGGAGATGATGACAAGGCTACTACAAGCCATCATCGTAGTTCGGTTAGAAAAAAAATCGGTTAACAATTTACAGAGCTATTGCGTGACATACTTGTGTACATACACAAAAAAGCAACACTTAGACGAATTGATAACCTCCTCCTTTTTGAAGTCGGTTAAAAAGGCAGGTTGATTTGGCATCAAAGGTGATACTTAGCGGGTTAGTTCACTGGTGTTAGAAATAAGTAGAATATTAATTAATTAATTACAGAAAGAGGCACCATAACCTATTGTGGAATATAGAACTATGAACAAGTTAATACATGTGTCAGGGATATGAGAAACCATTTTTTTTTATTAACCTGTATCATCCCACTGCTGGGCAAAGGTCTCCTCCAAATCTGTCCACCTCTCTTTATCAAAGGCCATTAATTAAACCCTCCAAACAAAGTCATGCCTGCACGCTCTAACCAAAGAAACCAAAGTGGTATATAAAAAAAGGATATTTGTCCCGATGTGGATCGAACCCAAGATCTTCAGTGCAGGAGACAAGGGAACTAACTGCAACAATGGATCAAATCACAACAATTTTGTGTTGTATGGGGACTCGAACCTCTCGGGCTTTCTTGTGTCACGATCATGTCACAATCTTAGGAAAAGTGCCGTGTCTTTACACGGCATTTTATTCAATATTAAAAATATCTTAGGAATAAATAAATAAATATCTTGGACATTTCCACACACCTAGCAGAGCCTGTACTATAGGCGTTATGTAATTTGTCGTTTATTGTGTAGCTACTTTTCAAGACGGTAGATTAAAAAGTAGCCTCAGTCTTCCCCAGACTCCAGACGATCTGTTCACTAAATTTAGTTAAATTAAGATCTATTCAGTAGTTTAATGCACTGACAGACAGATTTACGTTCAAGTTTATAATAGTAGTAAGGATTGCAATCAAGCAGTTCTACAGCACACGAGTAGACTCATCGTTCATAGCTTTCGCAGTTCACTTATATTATGCATGAAGCTATATCGTACGGAAACCGACATCTTTATCAAATCATGCAGGCACTTTGCGTATGAGCGCCTTGAGAAGCTTATTTCTAGCTGCAACAACCCACTAAAAGCTCTCAAAGCTCTTTTGAGTGGAACATTTTATTTTTAAAATGTTAATTGTCGTTTTAAGTCATTACAGAACTTAATGCAAAAAGTTTACTGAACTGTCGAGTTTCTCAAATGTCGTGTGCTTTGACCGAACACGAAATAAAGAAAATTGGTATTTTGAAATAACATTAAATTTAAATGACCAGTTTCGTATTCCTGATAAGTAATTGGTTTTTGTCACGAACCACGTTTTCTCTTTGTAGACAAATTTTTAACGCAAATGTTTAAGTAAAAGGGGTAATAAGCGTGTTTTTAAGGCAAACGGACGGCTTCGAAATAGCCCTAACCCTACTTTGAATTAGTGTCTTAATTTATTTCTATGGGACGTCCAAAAATGTACCATATCTAAGCCATGTCCCTAGTTTTATGTTCTCGTAAACGCAAGCCATTGAATTTCATTTCCTATCCTCTTAGGACAAGGCTCAAACTCGAATGTTACTTAGCTTAATTAGATACTTCCAGAAGTTGATTCAGAAGGGTTTCTTTCTATCAGAGGGAATAAGTGGGTACTAAAAGAATGCGTAATAGATGGACTTTTGGGTTAGATTAATTTGTCCTTTGGGAAACGAAACGTGTTTGACTGTGTTTGAACGGTCTATTCATTGGGTTTTGTTGTTGTAGTGTTTTAGTATTTTCACAGAATCCCATTTTATTTAAAGGGGCTTCGAATTTGTAATATTAATAAGGGTGATGTAAAGTTAAAATTAATATAATTATAATCATAATTCCATAAATTGAAAAATTCAAAAAATATATATATATTAGGGGTCCATATTGACTCTCATAAAATTTTAAGTCATATTCTTTGTCTTCATAACGATTTGTGTTCATAATAATCACTCTTCATAATTTTGTTTGTCCTAATTTTGTTTCTCCTAATTTCGTTTGTCCTAATTTTATTTGTCATACTTTTTTTGTTCATACTTTTTTTATTCATAATTTTTTTTATTCCTAACAACGGAGCTCATAACAGTTAATGATCATAATTTCTTTATTCATATTGTTTCTACCAAGAATAATTTTACATACGATTTTTTTCTGAATTTTTTCTTCATAATATTTAATGATCAATTACTTTAATGAATAATGATGTTACTAAGAACATGAACACAAACTGTCAATTCCCATGATCGCAATTAATAAAAATAATTTAAATTTATTAGTAAGTGGTAGGTCTAGGTAAAACTTAATACATATATAATGATTACTTAGTGTAGAATCCAATCCATACAATATCAGTTAATCAAGTAAATAATCATTATGCTTTCATGCATTAGTATCTCCTCGTCTCCGGCGCTGCGGGAAGTGCAACCCTTCCGCCCTTGCGTAACGAGGCTCTGGCCCCCATGCTCGGTTCCGCAGCTTCGGCTTTTTGGACCAGCCTCAGCCGCTCCAGCTCGCCCGCGCGCCTGAGCCTCATTACAGCGAGCGAGGGCTGCCCTCCCTCCGCGCCTCCGGTTTTGGAATAACACTCTAGGGGTAGGGCAGACAAGACTACGTGGAGTCGGTTTTGCAGCAATTTGTTTCTGTTACGTTAATTTTGTAGCAAAATTTTGGACCATTTCAATACAACTATTTTATTTGTACCAAGTACTATTTAATGGAGCTGATCTGGTGAGGATATGGAGGATGCCCATAGGAACTCCGATTCCAGCTCAATTGGATCATAGGTATCGGGTTTCCTATGGGCATCCTCCAAATCCTCACCAGATCAGCTCCATGATACCATATTTCTCTATTGTTACCGGAGTCACTAAGACATACCAAATTTGAGCACAATTGGACTACAGGTATCGGAGTTCCTATGGGCATCCTCCAAATCCTCACCAGATCAGCTCCATGATACCATATTTTTGTAATGTTACTGAAGTCACTAAAACATACCAAATTTCAGCTCAATTCGACCACAGGTATCCGAGTTCCTATGGGCATCCTCCAAATCCTCACCAGATCAGCTCCATGTTACCATATTTTTGTAATGTTACCGAAGTCACTAAGACATACCAAATTTCAGCTCAATTCGACCACAGGTATCCGAGTTCCTATGGGCATCCTCCAAATCCTCACCAGATCAGCTCCATGATACTATATTTTTGTACAAGAAATTTTGAAGTCGCTGACCCGTATAAAAATCGATCGAATTTTCAATCGATCGAAGTCCAGTCCATAAAAAACGAGTCGAAAATTCGGCGCGCCCCCTTTGCGACACCCCGACCGAAAACAAATATTAGGAAAAACGAAGAGTATGATTAGTGAAATTATGAATTTCAATGGTTATGATTAGTGATATTATGAATTTCAATGATTATGATTAGTGATATTATGACTTTCAATGATTATGATTTGCAATATGTAGGAATAACAATTTTTATGAAGAATGATGATTATGATTTAAAATTTTATGAGAAACATTTTCGGACTTCCAATGTTATGACTTAAAAAATTATGTGAAGAAATGCGCCCCCATATATTAGGTACACAAACTCACATATATTGATCTGATCCCGTGGTAAGTAGCTTAAGCACTTGTGTTACAGATATCAGAATCAACAGTGGATACACAAATATACTTAAATATACTTAATACACACGGAATAAACACCGATGTTCGTCACACTAATATTCGTCCCGAGTGGGAATCGAACCCACGACTCTTGGAACCGTAGGTAATGAACCTGGGTCACTAACCACTGTTCCACCGAGCCAGTCTAAAATAAATACTACACAAATATCTAGAACTACTACAAATTCCACCTATATAATTTTATATCCAGATTAACTAATAAATTATTATACACTAACACTTCAGCTATGTTTGGCTATGGATGCGGCCTTCATATTATGATGATTTTACCTTCAAAGGTTTCAATTTCGATATAATGATCGTTCATCAAAAAGGTTTGTAACTAAATTTTAAAATACCAGGTTCATACCAGTTTAGATTTCGTGATATTGAGAAGTAAGGCCTCCAAAGAACGACGGCCTATTTCCCAAACAGTGAAAAAAGGTATGGCCCAGCAAAATTGCCAATAAAACGCGAGTGAGCTACCGTTTAGTCGAAAAAAAAAAACTTAGATTCCCACGCTGGAAAAATATTTGTATGATAAAGATGGGTGTTTACTCTGTCTGGGTATGTTATTTATATACATTTTTCAATATATCTATCTCAAATAAATAAAAAACTGGTTTAATAAATTGTGTAAAATTTTTTCATTGTCATTTACCATAAATCAAAACCAAAAGTGGCTTAGAAATAGATGAAATTTAACAATGAACACTGTCGTTCTTAAATCAAGTGTATAAATCAAGCCACTTCATAAAACAGCCCATATGTTTCCAAATAATTGTACAAACATCATTGTCCTGTGTGGGGTCGGTACAACAAGTAATTTGCTTCCACTCGGGTCCATCACTCGTTACCCCTGTGTCTACTTCTTTCACTCCCATATCATCTTTTGACTCTCACGCACTCCATCCATGTCATTTTCGGCATTCTTCTACGATTACATCAATTTACATTCATATTTCTCTAATTGACAATTCATATTCTAGTCACATGGCATTTTTTTTTACAATATAGTCAATAATAATGTCTCCGTTTTGCCGAAGTAAACACTTCGACTGCAACCTCTACACGTACTCGTTTGTATTTATGTCGGTGATAAAACATGGCCATTAAATTCAGCTTAACTACGCTGGGATGTCCGTTATCTTTGGTCTTTGCTGTCACACAGGCTCTGCGGTTAACTTGACTGAAAAAGTACTTGTTATGTAATATTATTTTAAATATATCGTACACTCATATTATGTCCACATAGTAATGTGTGTACTTATACACGTATTGGCTTGATTTTACGGAAAATTAATACGCATTACTAACGTTATAATGTACCTTTATACAAACTTAAGCATCATCCCATATACATCCTCACTGTTGGAGCACGAGCCTATTCCAAACATTAAAGTAATAAAGTAGTATAGATTAAATACATAAAATACATTTTGTACGCCCAAGGGCAGGACACGGAGATGCTACATGTAATAGTTTAGGACCTGCATATTTAGTCATAGTGGACCACAAAATAAATAAATTTTGATTTTGATTTTAAGTATTCTCACACTTTTACTGCCCATTTTTAAAATACTACCGCAACGTATCGAAATTGTATAAAATCCTTTTTGATTTTAATACCAAAATGTTAACTCGAAATGTATGGCTTATCAAAATGAACACCTTTCATAACTCCAAGCGCCTACATTTGAAATAGAATAGAAAACACCGATTATTTGGTTAGAAAATAAAATGGTAATTTGTACTCGAGAATCGAATAAATCCAATAAAATCGACTCGATCGACGACAAAAAATGCTGCGATGGCTGTCGGAGCTTGTTTTGTGAGCAATCCAGGCAACGGTTTTATTTCTGCTTGTCTCTTTTTCTCTAGAGACAATTTATATTCCATTTACTTGGGGCCAGTGGACGAGACACCCTGCAGGGTGTATCGTGTTACAGATTAAACCTGTTTTGTTTACAAGGCTTAAAGGAATCTCATTTTGACCTGTTCCATAATAAATAGGGATTTATTAGCGCAGCTGGTTATTTGAGATAAGCTTGTCTTTTAATAACCTAATAATAGAACGATGTCCTACTTCGAAAAATAGTTCAATCAGAACGTGAAGATCAAGTTCAATATCTAATCAAATTATAGAATTTGGTTTAATTTCAATTAGGCAGTAATAATGTTGGGCAAAGGCTATATTTGGACGTATTCTATTAAGAATCCTTCATAATTTCGAAGGATGCATGTATTTGACTAGCCTAGTTGCTTAGGACTAAGGCTTTATTAAAAGCCCCAAGTAAAGTAAAAAGCGTCGATGGCCGAGTAGTTCAGGTCGTTGCTTGCCATACTATATATAGTAGATAGATCGCCAATTCACAACCGCCACTTGTTTTTCAAATTTTAATGATGATAATGCTGATGATAATGATGATGACAATGATGATGATGAATAAAGCTATTGCCTTTGGTTTCAGGTATTCTATGGGCATTGGCATGGGCAGTTCAACGTATGGACTAGAGTCATAAGTCTGACAAACAACTCGACCGTCCCGCAATCCCAATGTATCGGCAAAATCTATGCATGTCATGTTTTCCCGCAAATTTCCGCATATTCCGCGACTAAGTCAATCGGGGCAATCAATCCTCTATTATCCCGGGCTCTGAAGCGGCTCATTAAGAGGACAGTCCGCGCGCGTGACTGGGCTGCGTACTGCATAGTTGGGATTAGCGCCCGTCCACACTGCTTCTGTTGATCAGTTTTACAGATTGATTATTAATTACGGTTGACTCGGGTTAAGCGGCAAATTTGATGGAGTGGAACTGAACATAATGAATTGCTTCAGAATTGTCCAAAAATCGCTGGATATTGTTCGATTCACTTTTTAAAATTATATCAACTGTTTACGAAATGTTAGTTTGATCTGTGTTTACGTGATACACAGAATCTTGAAGCTTAAATTCTTATTATTAGTAGAGTATTAAGATCTAAGAAACTCGCCATCAAGTAAAGAGATTACGTTTACGTAGGCTATTCTAAAAACACTGAGCATTGCAGACATAAAAAAAAAATTATTCAAGTAATTTCATGAAATAAATTACATTAGGTCATTTATATGAACGAAACCTTATCTAGCCGAAACCTGTTATGAATTTCATTGTCAATTCTACAGATATCATTTTCATTATTACGAGATTATACTGGGATTATGTAACTGGGTCGTATTTTATTCTAATCTAAGCTATTTTTATCAAGTTATGGGTGTTTTGTTCAATTTTATTGCGTATGGGTAATAATATAATTTTATTATCGCACTCAATCATTACGTGATTCAATAAATTAGTTATATAATTATATAATATAAATATTGCACAACATCACATACATTGATCTGATCCCGTGGTAAATAGCTTAAGAACATGTGTGTGTACAGATATCAGAATCAACAGTGGATACACAAATATAATTAAATATATTTAATAACACACCCAGACACGTAACAAACACAGATGTTCGTCACACAAATATTTGTCCCGAGTGGGAATCGAACCAACAACTCTTGGAACCGTAGGTAGTGAATCTGGGTCACTAAACACTGTTTCACCGAGATAGTCTAGTTGTTAGTCATTCAATTGTATTCAATCACATGTCGCAGGAAGTATATATATAAGATTTAAGATATATAAGATAAGTACATAAGATTTTTTTCAAACAATGGCTAGCCATTGTTTGAAAAAAATCTCATGAAAAATGTGTGACAAAATATATATTAAATATACCTAGAAAATCTATACAGCCCACTCAACAGCGGAACATTATAGTGCCAAGGTCCATAGGTTTTCTGTAACATAAATATGCAGTACATTTAAATATTATGTGTGTAATATAAATCAACGAATCAAAAAACAATCAAATTTTATTAAATCGAAAATAAATTTATTTCATTAGAAATGAAAGATTTTAAAAAATACCAATATTACAAAAACTTGTGATATGCCTGTATGGGTATAGCCGTCAGTTGTAAAATAACGTGACGTTTATTTTAACATCCTTTTTACACACTTAGCCCGCCAGTATCCTATAAACTAGGTCAAGAAAGTAAGTTCAACGCTTTATTATCCAAAATTCATCCCACAAGTCATTCAAAGCTGTAAAAGTCTTATCCCCACCTTAAAAGTTGTCGTAACGCGACAACTCGACTCAGATATTAGGATGCTTATTCACCAGTGGTAAGCTTATACATAAATTCTAAGCTATTGGTTACCATAGTTTTGTTAATTCACAAATAGCACTGTATTTCGAAGACGCACCCAGTAGTTTCGAGAAAACCCCGACGAAACTGATTTAGGCGCTGTCAAAAAAAAAAATTATATCATACTATATTGTTTACTGATCCGGTTCCGCAGAAAACCTATGGTTTGCTTTCTATGATGACGTATATGGGCTGATGATGATGAAAAAACGCATCCCTAGAAATATAGCCTACCAAATCTCCAGTGTAAAAGCTTCCTAAGCGTGGCTGAAATATGTGAGGGGCTGTATTGTTTACGATGGTCCTGAAACGGGCCCATTCATTGTTTCGGTGATAAACTTATAATCCGGCCGTAGCGGTTTATGGTATTGCCAAAATAAAAACACGACGAGTGTCGAAGAGCGACGAATTCGCGGCTGTGGAGAATAAATCTTTTAAAGCCAAGGACGTAACGTACGAGTATCAACTTCCTTTTAGTATAGAACTGCGATGCTGTCAATAAACGTAAACTTTCTTTTGATTTTTACATTGAGTATTCACTGGATTGACACATCTAAGACAGAAAAAGTATAAGACTCTAGTTGTACGGTGATTCTCTCAAAGTTGTTTGCTTTGCTCTGTTGATAGACTTTTATGGTTCTGATATGTTGTTTATTTCTAGAAACTTCAAATATTTCAATGGATTTGATCATTAACAATAGTTGTTTTACCATTAACAATATCATGATTTTAGGATCTACCTAGCATAATCTGCTTGAGCACAAAGAGTTTCTGTACACAAATGTCTTTGTCAAAGACACATCACAAAACAAAACACAACCATACCAAATCTTTTTAAGACTGGCCGCATAACTTTTAACCGTAAAAAATAATAATTTTACCATTATTATTACTATTACCGGCAGAAATCCCTAAACTTTCCCCTCGACCACTCGCATCCTGATTATTTACATTCTCCCTTGCCCGAAATTAGTTTCTGTGACTCCTTTTAGTACTCGCTACAGCTTTGTATTCATGATCTCAATTTGGTCCAGATTGAATTTCGTTGAAAACAACCATGCTACCTCTGGTGCTTTCACTTTAAATTTGTTTATGAATCTTTAAGACCCCAATCCAAAAAATGGTGGCGCTATCCTTGGGATTCGTTAAATGGTCAGTTTACATAATGTTAGTGGACAAGAATAAGTAGGTATTGTTTGCCGAGAACTTTGAATTTACTTAACCTTTAGCTGGACTGGAGTAATCTAAGTCTAATCGTAGGTTGTAGGTTTCTATCAATAATTTATGTCCACAATGTTATGAGTTTTACTCGTTGGCAATGTTAACATTATATTTTATTTATAGAAGTATTTTTAAAACTGATATTTTTAAAATAACTAATTATACTAAGACCTTATCTCTTGTTCCTGTTCAAATTATATTAAAAGCTGTGTTTATATGTTATTGTTTTAATAAATAAATATGTAAACACAAAGTATGCTGTGTACACTGCTTAGGAATACTGTCTAGGCTATGTTTGATTGTTACTACCTTCCTGTGATTTCAGTTATCTTTTTGTGTGCCATAATAAATAAAGTTAATTTCAACTTCAATCGAAATAGTTTCAACTACCGAATCAATATTTTTGTATAATCTCTTCAA